>CM045763.1:57491529-58100343 GCA_025200525.1 Camellia lanceoleosa
ATGTCATGCCTATAAAGCACAACAACTCATTCCCATAAAGGCCTCGTTTGTTTGACTCTATAAGATGAAGGAGATTAGCACAGTAAAATTGAGTGAGCAAATTGTTAGTGTGGCAGTATTAGATTGGAGATATAAAATAAAGAGTGTTTAATTATACACTACCAAATTAATAACACTATATATAATATTAATATATATATATAATTAATATTTTTTTTTAATATTTTTTAATATTATAAGTATTATTATTTTATACTTTTTAAGTCTACTTTGTCTCTATAAGAAAATATAAATTTTGCATAAAAATCATTTAAAAATTTAATTAATATAAAAAAATTATTTTTTTAGTATTTATTAAAAAAATTAAATTTTTTTTCACAAATAAATTATTTGGGAAAAAAATTATATTAAAAATATTTTAATTCATTAATCCTATCACTAAATTTCTAATCTCATATGTTTTGCTTCCATGCTAATCCAACCAAGAAGGGGAATTACTAGTTCTTTTGGAGTGTTAATTTCATCACAACCTTTCATAATCAAATAGTCTCTACATGACCCTCCCTCACTATTAATCTAATCTCCTTACTTATAAAACTAAACAAACATGACTTAGAGGACATATGAATAACAAAAAAAATTACCAACCACATATTTTTATTTGTCTTTTAGTTTTAAATATTCTTGTACATAATCATGTGGTGGCAATTTTTGGTACCTGTGTGTAGGGGGTGTAAAATGGCCTCGGCGTGGGCTGACGAGATAGGCCGACCTATAGCGATCCCGATTTTCCTTTCCTTTGTTTATTGTATTCCGGACTTGGTTCCGTGGTTGTGTTGTTGTCTCATTCTCATTTCCTTCCCTTACTCTTTGTATTTAAGTCTTGGGTTGTGTTAGGCATGTTTGAAATAGGTTGGTTGTGCTTTGGAACCATTGGTTGATGCCCAGAATTTGGCCTTCACGCTCAAGCGGGGCTTTTGACGCTCGAGCGGGCCCTTCGTTGTTGCTTCTCCACTTTCGGCGGGCGTTTTGACCTTTCGGCGTGATTTTCTATCTCGGTACTTTTGTCTGCAGGTCTTTTCGGCGGGGACCATGTCTGCAAAACTTACGTGAGTGTGCAATTGGCCTTCGGCGGCGCTTTTGAAGCTTCGAGTGTGAGTATGTCTGGCGCTCGGCGGGGTTTCCATGCTTTCGAGTGGGGCGACTTTTATATCAGTCGAGATTTCACTTTTGGATCCTTTTTTATTTCCTTTCTCTCTCTTACTTTTTCAAAACCTCAATTGGAAGCCTCTCCCTCTAAACCTTACCTTCTCTCTAGGGATTGATCTAGTATGAGTGGTTTCCTCATCTTGGGCCTTTGTAAAGTTGTGGGGATTGTCGGCGATATTTTGATCCGAAAATCTTGGGTTTTGGAGCATCTTCAATTTCTTCATCATCTTCCTTGGGCTCCGAATTTGAGGGAGGATTCCTACTCATTCTTATGTGCTTTAACATAGACATTGAGTTTTTTGTATAAATGGGTTGATTTGGAAAGTAAGATTTGAAATTTGCTATTTTTTCAAAAGGGGTTTGTTATTTTGGCTCATAAATATGTATTTTGGGTCTTAAAATGGTAATATTGATGTTGTTGATAATATTTGGACCTTTGGGTCAATATTAAGAAAAAAAGGAAAATGCCATGTTTGGGTATATTTGGGTCATTAGTGTAATTAATGACAATTGTTATGAAATGTGAAATTGAGTTGGAAATAATGGAATTGACTCATTATGAGTTAGAATAGTGGAGTTGGATTTATTAATAGCTCACTTTAAAATGTTGAGATTTTATATGTTGAGGTATTTATTATGCATTTAGAAATAAGCGCTTTGGGCTATCGGTGGAGGATAGTCTTGTTTGTTGTAGACAATGCATGATGATTAGGCAAACTAAAAGTAATCAATTGGATATGTCATTGAATATGACGGTTGGAATAATACATTGAATTTATGTAATGATTGATTATGTATATGATATGTGTTTATATACATTGTATTGTGTGAGAGGAGATAGATGATGTACTCCACGGTTTAGGGAAAGATAGGGGATGGACTCCTAAACCGGATGTTATGTGGGAGGAGATAGGGGATGGACTCTATTGATACAGCAAATACGTGTATCTATTGAATTATTGATACAGCAAATCTGTGTATCATTTGTGAAGTATGGAAGTGTTTTATGTGTTATTGATACAGTGAATCTGTGTATTTATTGTGGCTTATGGAAGTGTTTTTACATGGGTTGTTATCCCATTTAAATTGTTGAAATGGAAGAGTTATTGACATGAGATATAATCTCATTTAAAGTATATGGCCAGGTTCTGAGCCAGAATAATGGAATTGAGAAATTGGATAAGAAATGGAAAATGGAATGAAATATGGACATAATGATCATGTAATTGAAACGGATTGTGAATTGATTTATGTGAGTTAAACATTTATCAAATGCTAATGTTTTAGTGCTCATATCATGTTTAGCATATCTCTACTGGGCGTTGGCTCACCCTATATGAGACATCATTTTCAGGTACAAGTAGTATGCACCTCCAAGGACGTAGCTTGGGAGGTTTGAGGCTGTTGGACTCCTTTGTTCTTTTTGTTGTATTACATGTATATCGAGCCAAGGGCTTATCTTGTGTAGAGTTAGTACTCTCTTTTGTAACCAAGTGTTGACTTGGAAAGTTGTAAGCCCATAGGGCATTTACTTTTGTTGTCAACATGTAATACATCCTGTAATGAATATTCTGATGATATGTAATGATGCTTTATTCTTTTATATCCAAGTATATCTGGAATGTATGATTTATGAGTTTATTTTGAGGGCGTTACACGACCCTTTAGGCCTTCTTGGGCCCAAGCCCAAGCCCTAGGCTGGGGCACAGGCCATCGTTTTGAAGCTCGGCTTGGCTCGTAGCTCGTGGCTCAACCCATCAGCCCGCTTAAGGCCTAGCTCGAAGCCCAGCCCGCCCAAGGTCTAGTGTATTTTTTAATGGAAAATAATAAAATTTTGGTAGAAAAAATTTTAAGAAACAAAAAAAAAAATGGTTAAGCTCGCTCAAGCCCGACTCAAGCCTGAGGCCAAGCCCAAGCCCATTGGGCCTGTCCTTGGACTTGGGCTTGGGCTTGGGCCTGGGCTTAATTTTTTGGCCCATAGATCGGCCCGGCCTGAATTTTGGCAGGAGCTCACGAGGCCCAACATGGGCTGGGCCAAGCCGGGCTAGATTTACACCCCTACCTGTGTGATCAACCTCCACTTCTTGCCACTCAAACAAACTTTTTTTTTCCCTTTGTTTATTATTTCTCTTAGAGTATCAGTATTAGCCTCTTCAAATTTTTAGTTAAATTAGAGCTTAAAAGGCAAATTTGTTATTTTAGCTAGTCATATTTTTAGTACTCACTACATCAAACTCTCTATTCTAACTTAATCTTATTAAAATATTAATTTCTTATTGTATTTATTAGTTATTATTTTTTTTTATTAAAATGATGAGATGCCACCCAAACAATTCTTAAAAAATGCACAGAAAATAAATAAATAAATTTGCCGTTGACCGGCCAGTCGACTGGTTAGGCTAATTTTGGACATTTTCTTCTTCTGCTACAAGCACTCACAGGACATCCAGGTGGATGACCTGCATAAAACCAAGAGCCCAGCCTAGTTTTGGTCCAGAAAATATAATAAAAAATCATGTAGCTAATGAACAGTGGCTCAACAAAATTGTTGAGATACTGTAGCAAATTTGACAAAAAGTTAATTTAGAAAAAAATTGTTGAGACTGATGGAAAAAAAATTTGATGCTGATGCTCTCTACAATAGCTTCAAAGCTATTGTAGAAAGTCTGATGCGGATGCTCTTATGACATCATCACATTGTGAGTGATTAAAAAAAAGGGTAAATTATAAACACATTCTCTAAAATTTACTTAAATTACAGATTACCTCCTGTGATTTTAGAAATTACATTATGCTTAAGGTCTATAATTTCATAACAAATAGGTCATTTTATTAATAAATTATCAAGTTAATTAACAGTTTTAATAATGTTAAAATTTTATTTCAATTAATAATTCAAATAATTTTATTATTGTATAGAGAACAATTAGAAATTTCACTTTTTCAATTAATTCTGTTAAATAAAAAATTCTGACACAGAAGTATTTGTAATTTTCGAAATCACAAGGAACAATACATATTTTAAGCAAATTTCAAGAGGTGTATTTATAATTTACCCTTAAAAAAAAAGATAAACTCATCATTATCTTCAATTTTCTAAGCTTACTATTATATTTACGGCCCATTTCATTATATTGCTGTTTTTTTAAAACTCTAATGAGGTCATTTTCATCCCTCTCATTGTTTGTTTATAATGCATATTTAGTAGGGGTGTAACTTGGGCGGGCTCAACTTAAGCAACCCGAACTCAGCTTGAATGTTTTTAGGGTTTGAGCAAGATATTTTTAAATTCGGTATAGGCTTGGGCAAAAATTCAGAAATCTGAATTAAATTTAGACGAGCTTGGGCAAAGATGTCAAACAACCCGAGCAACCCGAAACCCGAATTATACATATATAGATATATAAGAATATTAAATATATATATATATATATAAATTATTAGTCATTACATGATATTAAAGTAATTTAAATTATTAAATCACATTGAATATATATATATATATTATCATATATACAAATAAAATAAAATCTTTTTTTTTTAATTTTCATAAGGACTACTAGAGCGGTATTTCTCTTACATTATATAAATTATTTGTTTTGATGGTATTAATGATTTTTTATTTAAAAAAAATGTAAATATAGTCAAATTTTAATAATTTAATAATGTTACTGTCAAAAAAAAATTTTTGAAATTTATTTACAATTCAGGCAATTCAAGTAACTCGGATAATTCGGGTTTAACTCAGGTCGGACTTGGACAGACAGTCTCAGGTTACAATTAGAGTCTGGGCAGGCCTGGGTAAATCTTAACACAACTTAAATTGAACTTGAACAACCTTTCAATCTGACTGAACCCGCCCAAATTACACCTCTAGAAAAAACCTTTGGATTTCTTAACCACTCATCAAAGCCTCCCTCTAATTAAGTTTTCCATAATCAAAGTAGAGTTGTCATATCACTTGAGCCATATTTGGTCGATTCACTCCTTTTTGTCTCAAGCATTTGCTTCAATTAAAAAAAAAAGAAAAATATGTTGGTTCATTTTAATATTATTTATTTATTTATATATTTTTGTTCATGAATCTTCTTTTATCTTGTTCATGAATCTCATCTTATTCATGAATGGAGATTCATTATTTTAATGACCTTTTGTCTTGTTCATCAATGGACATTAATAGAGTTCATGAACTTGGTGGTGAGTTAATATTTGGGGACTCTTCATTTTTTCCAATTTAATAGTCATTATTATTTTTGGTGTAAATTGTAAGAGCCTAATAGCTTATAAATAGTTCTTCTTATCTACTCTTTTCTACACCAACTATTATTTATACTCGAGATTACTAGCAAAGAAGGGCATTTTTCTTGGTGGAGCTTTGGGTTCACCATCTTGTCTTGAGTTGGCTGCTTGAACCATACAACAAGTGGTCGGGCTGTTGTATCCTGGAGGGGACAAGTCATAGTTTTGTGACTGCTGCATCAGTATTTGGATTTTTCCTACCGCAGTGGGCTTGATCTCCTTAAAGAAAAAGAGATATCCATGCCTCAGCCTACTCTATTTGTATCTCATTTTCTTTGCATTATTTATCAATAAAATATAATTTTTCTGGTACTTTTACCAACAAAATAAAAATACTCTTTTCGTCTCAAAATAATAGTCTCAAAATATCTAATTCAAATGAAACTTTTTAGCTTAGAAAATAGCCAAAAAGTTAAAAAATTAAAAAACCAACTCACTTTCCAAACACAACTTTGTAAATTAATTTTTATGACATAGCACAATAGGTTGTGTTGAAAAGCAGATTAAAAATTAATTTTTTTTATCTTTGTTTTTTGACTTTTTTAAAGTAATATATAAAAAATTAAAAAAATAATATGTCCTAAAAGAAATTAAAAAATTAACTTTTAATCTGCCCCAAAACAAGTCAATATTAAAACAAATTGTAAGAGGGGTTTGACGAGAAAGAACCTTTGGATTGCTTAACAGGGCATCAAGGCCTCCTCTAATTAAGGCCTTATTTGGCATAAACTAAAAAATTCAAAAGTAAAGTTATCATATCACCTGGGCCATATTAAAGTTGTCATATCACCTAGGCCATATTAATTGATTGTTTTTTGTCTCAAGCATTTGCTCCAATAAGAAAAAAGAGAAATAAAAATATTTTCTCCATCCAAAAATAATAATTCCAAAACATTTAACCCAAATAAATTTTTTTAACCCAGATTAAAATAATCAAAAAACCAACTCGCTCTCCAAGTGAAACTTTAACGATGTTTGGTTGATAGATTTGGAAAGGAATTTGGAAAAGGAAAGAGAAAATGTGTGTGAAATTATGTGAAATTTAAGTATATTTTATTCATATTTTACCTAGCTTTTCTCTTTCTCTTTTCAAATCTTTTCCTAAATCTCCCAACCAAACACAGTGTAAAGATTCATTTTTATGACATAGCATAATAGGTTGTTTTAAGAAGTAAGTTAAATTAATTTTTTATATATTTTTTAACTTTTCTTTAAAAAATATATTAAAAAATTTAAAAATAATATGACCTAATTTTTTTAAAAAAATTGACTTTTAATCTGTTCTCAAAACAAGTCAATATTAAAATAACTTGTAAGAGGGGTTTGATGAGAAAGAACCTTTGGATTTCTCTCTAACAGCTCCAATTTAGACCCCCACGGAAGATCACCCCCAGCACTCCCACTAAGCTGGCAATTGCCTTTAGCATGTGAAGAATAGTTGCACTCTGGTAAGGTGTGATACACGTACCTATGAGATAAAAAAATAAAATAATAAATAAAAGACCTAACCTCACTTTTCCCTCTTCCCTCCTCCATCCATCTTCCTTTTTGTAACGCTCTCAAAATAATATATAAACTCATCATTTAACAATTCTATAAACATAATAGATAAGTCACATTCCCATTCATCAGAGTTAATATTACAAAAGGGTATTTCATATAAGTTACAAATGTTTACAAAAATAATAGAATGCCGTATGGCTTACATCTTTCCAAGTTGTTACTTGGTTACACAAAAGAAGAGTTCTAACTCTTTTACAAGTAAAGCCCTTGGCTTAGATTTACATTTAAGCACAAATATAAACAAAACGACAAAATGAAGCCTTTAGCTCCAAACCTCCCACGCCCTTGGAGGTGGCATATACGCTATGCACGAAAATGATGTCCCAAGTAGGGTGAGCCAAAGTCCAATAGAGATATACTAAACCAAATATGAGAAATGACTAAAATATTAGCATTTGACACATGGTTAACTTACAAACCAACGTACATCTTTTCCATGACCAATCAACACTTACAACCGTATTTCAATCCATTTCCATTTATTTATCCCAATCAATTCATAATGAGACTACAACTCATATTATCAACACTTCAATCATTAACACTTCAAAATGAGACTACAACTCATATTATTAACACTTCAATCATTAACGTCATTCAAACATATTCAAAATTTCGGGACTTTCACCCTAGACACTCCGACCAACTTAGTTATCAATGGAGTCCATCCCCTATCTCCTCCCAAACAGTGGAGTACATCCCCTATCTCCTCCCAAACAAAATACATATGCAATGTGTTTAAACACTTTATCACATACAATGATCAATTAAAGCACATATTCAATGTGTTAATCCATCCGTCATATTCAATGACATAATTCAATTGATTAGTTTAGTTTACCTAATCATCATACGGTTCTACAACAATCATGGCTATCCTCCACTAATAGCCCAAAACAATTATTTCTAAGCAGATAAATAGATAAATTATCACATTTTCCATAGGTGGTGATTTATCAATCCAACTACACCATTAAATCACAAATTTTCCCAATTTCATAATTACAAAACCAATTTCATATTTCCATTAAATAATTTATTTAATTCCAATTAGGGCAATTCTTTCCATTTCCTCAAATATTGCTCTCAAGGCCAAATTTCATCCATTATATACAACTAACCCATTATCAAGGTCTCATAGACTCATGGAGCCCCAAACATAGGAAACCCTCTTCAAACATTTAAAATATCAAACCTAATTTCCCAAAACTCCCAAACACCACCATTTATACAAAATAACCAACATTTATGTCAAAACTCATAAATAAGAGTAGATTATCCCTACCTCAAGAAGAAGAAGAGCCAAGCAAGAGGCGAACTTCAAAGATAATGAAATGAACTTCTACTTGGATGAAAATAGAGATCTTGAGAAGCTCCAACTTTTTATCAAAGGAAGGAGGGTGAGAGATCACTAGATGTAGGTCAAAATGTAGAGAGAGAGTATTTTAGAGAGGCTCTCAACTTAGGGTTTTGAAAGTTGGAGAGAAATAATGAAAAAGTGATTTAAAATGTCACTTCATTGATCGATATCGTCTGATTCGCTCGGCGTCGGACACAAAAAGCCGACATCTGGGCGTAGAAAAGGCAGCTCGAGCACCAAGACAAACGACAAGGCACTACCTTTCGAGGACAATAAGACCCGCTCGGCGTAGAATTCACTTGTCTAGTATTTTACGGACTCGGATAGATGCTCAAATGCGGAAGGGCCACTAGAGCTCAAACCCGCTCGGCGTTAAAAACACTTGCGGTATTTCTTGTAAGCGCTCAAAATCTTGAGTAATTGCAAACCCTTTCGAGTGCAAGAAGGCCGCTCGGCGAAGACCAAAATTCTGGGCAACAAGTCTCTAGATCAACGACCAATCAACCTGTTCTAAACACGCCCAAGACATTCCAAAACTCAAATTCAAAGGCAAAAAGAGGGAAAGACATAAACAACAACATTAAACCACAAGACTTGAGTCCGAAATACCATAAAGGTCGAGTTAGAAACTGGGATCACTATAACCTCCCCCCCCTTAAGAATTTCGTCCCCGAAATTATAAATTTAGTTCAAAATCAATGTTTGGTCATTCCCAACCATGTTATTCTTACAAATTCAATACCATGACCTATCTTCTGGTCATTCATTCTCACCGACTCGATACACGAGCCCCATACTGAAACAAAATTCACAACTTCCAAAACATTAACAATGTTTAATTAAAATTCAAGTTTTCAAGAAGTGTACATGGCATATACAATGCTCCCAAGGTGATGCAATACATGTGATATTCCAAATTCCCAAACATATGCAATGTTTACAATAAACTCATGTTTCCAAGATATCCATAACATATACAATGTTCTCATAATTTAAACATATACAATGTTCATACTATTCATTAACAACAATTACAATCTCAACATAAAGTTATACATTTGCAAACAAGTCTGGATACTTCTCTCGGACTTCCATTTCACGTTCCCAAGTCGCTTCCTCAACTCCGTGATGTTTCCACAATACTTTGACCAAGGGAATTGCCTTGCCTCACAAGACTTGGTCCTATTTATCCAAGACTCACACCGGTCCCTCCTCATATAAGGCATCCTTGTCTGCCTCTAAGTCGGTCCAATCCAACACATGTGATGGATCCGGCTCATCTTTCTGAAGCATACTAACATGAAACACAACATGTACTCCAAACAGTTGTGGTGGCAATACTAAACGGTAGGCAACCTCCTCCATCCGCTCAAGGATCTCAAAAGGGCCAATAAACCGACGGGACAACTTCCCACTCTTCCCAAACCTCATCAAACCCCGTCTAGGTGATATTTTTAGAAAGACGTGATCACCCACCTCAAATGACAAAGGTCTCCTCCTACGATCAGCATAACTCTTTTGGCGACTACGAGAACATAACTATCCTCTTACGAATAAGTGCCACTTTCTTCGTCATTTCTCGCACCAACTCCAGGCCCAACAAAGGTGCATCACCCACCTCGGCCCAACACACTGGAGATCTACACAGTCGGCCATACAAGGGCTCAAATGGTGCCATACCAATACTCGATTGGAAACTATTGTTGTAGGAAAATTCCACTAAGGGTAGTTGTCTCTCCCACAACCCCTTAAAGTCAAGGACACAGCCTCGAAGCATATCCTCAAGGATTTGAATAGTGCGCTCGGACTGCCGTCAGTCTGAGGATGGTAAGCCGTGCTAAAAGTCAATCTAGTGCCCAAGTCACTCTGCAAACTCTGCCACAACCTAGCAGTAAAACGCGGATCTCTATTTAAGACAATCGACACTGGGACCCCGTGCAACCTCACTATGTCCCAAATATACAGGTCGGCAAGATAATCTACTGAATCTCTTACACGCCTAGGAAAAAAGTGCGCCGACTTAGTCAACCTGTCAACCACCACCCAAATAGCGTCACTACCCCGTTGAGTCTTCGGAAGACCCACAACAAAATCCATCATGACGTGCTTCCATTTTCACTTAACTATAGGCAAGGGTTGCAACAAACCCGCTGGCCTCTAATGCTCGGCCTTCACTTGCTGACAAATAAGGTACTTAGACACAAACACCGCCACATCCTTCTTCATACCCCTCCACCAAAACTGGCGACTCAGATCGTGATACATCTTTGTGCCTCCCGGATGCACCGTAAGGTGTGAATAGTGAAACTCTCGGAGTACTTCCTCTCGACAAGACTCCGACACAAACAAGCGGTCTCAGTACCTCACACTCAGGTCGGGATACACAGTCAAACCCTTCTCTACCTTCCCACTGGATATCTTCTCTCGGAGGGATTCTACCTCAAAGTCACCCTTCTGTGCTTCCAACACCCACTTCACAAGCGTAGGTTGTGCAACCATAGAGAACAAGGCTGCATACTCAACAGACTCGCCCAAATGCGAGTCAAACTCACCAAGAGTACCCAACATCTCCCATTCTCGGATAGCAATACAAGATACATCACTAATGGACTTCTTACTTAGGGCATCGGCCACAACATTGGCTTTTCCCAGATGATAATACAACTTGAAGTCATAATCTTCTATGAACTCCATCCACCTCCTCTGCCTCAAATTCAAGTCTTTACGTATGCAGATACTTCAGACTCTTATGATCTAAGAACACCTCGAACCTCTCATCATAAAGATAGTGCCTCAAAATCTTCAAAGCAAATATCACAGCCGCTAACTCTAGGTCATGAGTAGGATAGTTCCTCTCATGTATTTTCAACTGACGTGAGCCATAGGCTACTACTTTCCCCTCCTACATCAACATGCATCCCAAACTCTCTCGTGAGGCATCACAATACACTGTATAACCCAAACCTCTCTTCGGAATAGTCAAGACTGGAGTGGTGGTAAGTCTAACTTTAAGTTCTTTGAATGACTTCTCACCAGTCTCACTCCACACAAATTTGACCCCTTTCCGTGTCAATCTAGTCAACGGCGAAGCTAGCCTGGAGAAATCCTTCACAAATCGACGGTAATACCCGGCCAATCCCAGAAAACTACGGATCTCAAAGACACTCTTAGGTTGTGCCCAATCTTGCACAGCTTCTATCTTTGATGAATCTACAGTCACCCCTTCTCTAGATACTACATGGCCTAAGAATTTAACCTCTCTTAGCCAAAACTCACACTTAGCAAACTTTGCACTGACTTATGGGTTCTTGTAGACACCCCATTTTTTACCGTCCTCAAGACTTGGTTGTGCTTGCAGGTACACCCAACAACTAGTTCGATTGCTCGCCGAGTACTCGACTGTCGTGGCGGAACGTCATAGGTTTGAGCTTTCCAAACCCTGTATCCTTCCTGTCCCATTTTTGGACCTTGTATTAGCCCTTTCTGCATGCTTTTTGGAAGGCACTGCCGACCACCTTTTGGCCCTGCCGGCCATGACTTTGTGCCTGTCGGCTATCAATGAGCCACTGCCAGCCACCACTGATGGCCGGCAGACCCCTTGTCTCAGCAGGTTTCACGCCAGATCTTTTGAGCCAGCTGGTTTTCACTCATGTATGGAGGGATGAAGCTCTTGCCAAGATTGTTTAGCAAGCTTCTTCTTGCATTCTTCTATATAAAGAGGGGGCCTTCCTCTATATCAGAGGTTGAAGAAAATTTTGGAGGAGTTATATATCTCTCTCTATTGTGTTTGTTTATGCTCTAAAGTCCATTTTTCTTGCACTTTTGCACTACAACACATAGAGATACACCACCATCTTTGAGCTGAGGTTCTTGGGGGTGTTACTTGATCTCTGAAACTTGATTTCTAGCCTCTGAAGTTGCTGGTTTCAAAGGTGATCTTCAAGTGTGAGTATATTCCCCTTTTTAGCATTTATTTGTACCTCATTTTGGCCATCCTTGCATATTGTTTTAGGCCTTGCTTTTAACTAAAAAAAGTCTTATTTTTAATTGATTTTGATGATTGTTTAAGGTCTTTTTGGTGTTAGGGGTGTACAACCCTCTTGTATGCCTTATTTGGCCTTGTTTTGTGCCATGCTTTTAAGGCCTTTGGAATGGTCTTGGTTTGGCCTTTTAGCCACTAAAATCTAGTGGATTTTCAGTGGTAAGCATGTAGTTTTGAGGCCTCAAATCAGAGGGGGTGACCCCCCTCTCTTCTTGTTTTTGTTTGCTTGTATTATTGGCCTATCAAAGGAGCATGTATCCCTATTCTTTTAAGGCCTGGTTTAGGCACTTTTTTGTGACTTTTAGGGCCTGCCTTAACTCTTTCCATGGCTGGTTTGGTCACCTTGAGCATGCATCTTGTATGTGTAGTGTAATTCCATTTGTGGCTCATCAAAGTAGCATGTCATCCTAGCTTATGTTAAGTCCATTTCAACATATTTTTGGTGATGTTTTACCATGTCATGACTCTGTCCATACTCAATTTGGTTGGCTCTTGCATGCCTAATACACTTGTAGTGTAAATCACTTAAACTAGCTTTATATGCTTCATGCTTTGACATGTCATTTTAGCTTGTTTTGTTTCCATTTCAGCATGTTTTTGGTGATGTTTTACCATTTCATGACTCTGTTTTGGTTTGGTTTGGTTAGCCCTTGCATGCTCCATGCACTTTTAGAGCATTTCCATGAATTAGCCTAGTATGTCTCATGCTTTAACATGTCATTCTAGCATGCTTTTGGCTTAACTTCAAGAAAACTTTGTTCATGTTTTAGCATGTTTAAGGTCTGATTTATGTTGTCTTGGTCATGCATGACTTGCTTTGTATAGTTATAATGCATTCTAGCTTGTTAGCTTTGTGTATCAAGTCCACTAGCACGTGTTACTTGACCTATTTCAATGATTTGGCATCACTTGAAATTTTATTTCAGTCCATGTAATGTGGTCACATACTTGCATTTGACATGTTATCAATGCGTTGGAGGGTTTGCCCATTTATGTCTTAACATGTGCCTTTGCGTATGCCTTCATGCCTTAGCTTGTGAGCCATCATTTCAATGTGTTTTGGGGTTATTATGCCATAATATAACTCTGATTTTCATTGGTTGAGTCACCCCATGCTTGGTCTTAATAGGTGTAGTGTAATCCACCCTATTTGCCTTGTATGCATCATGCCTCATGCTCACCATGCTAGCTTGTTTTGGCTTACTTCCATGCATGTTTTAGTATCACTTTAACTAGTTTAGGACTTTTTTGGGTTTCCTTTTCCATATCCTTCATGCTTTGTATAGCTATAGTATAATTGGCCTTGCTAGCTTTGTGTTTTGTTGACTCATGCATGCTATCTTTGAGCTATTTAGATGATTTGGCATCATTTCTTACTTGATTTGGGGCCTATAGTGTTGTCACACTTGCATGCTTTTCACTCTTTTGAGCACTCTTGAGAGTTGTGCCCTTATGCCTAGGTGATAGGCCATTACTTGTGCATGCTTTGTTTTGCATTTGATTGCCTTCATCTTAGCATTTTGGCCTTGATTTGGGTGTGGTGAGGTCGACTCATTTTTGGTTTAAGTCCATCTTTGCATGTTGTTGCATGCTTATTCATCTTGTATGTTGTTGTATGCTCGTTAGATTGTATGTTGTTGCATGCTTATTCATTTAGCATTGTTGTTGCATGTCTACCATGCTTATGTTGCATTGTTGTTTGGATTCAATCTTAATCTGAGCACGAAAGCGAGGACATTTCATATTTCAAGTGATGAAATGTGTCTCAATTCTTGTCGCCGATGCTCTTGATCACACATAATGAGTTTTAGGCTTTATTTGTTTATTTGTGCATTCATTTTATATTGATTTGCACAAGTTGGACCTTCGGCCATCATGCATCGGGATGCGTGATTGATGGTCTTGGATCGGACTATGCCTCTCCCTTGATGTTTTGAGATGATATGGGGTGGCATAGTGGGTACATAGCCTGGGGGGGCCCTCTCTTTTCTCTATTTTGTGCTCTGGTGCAGCTTGGTGTCCTGACACATCGGTGGCAGCGATGCCACATAGATGGCCGGCACCCTTACATCCTTGCCCGGCAGTGCCCATGCTTGGTCGGTAAGATGGTCAGCAGTGGCTTCCCATGGCCGGCAGTCCACTAATGCACTGCCCAGCATGTTTTTGGTAAGTTCTAGCAGCATGTTCTCAAGGACACCACATGAGCGAGCCTCTTGAGAGTGACCAGAAGAGTTTTGGGGCGACAACCGAGCATGCATCCTCTTCTCCTTCAACCAGAGCTGGAATAGCATGGTTTACTGTTTTTCTAACTTGTTAGTTAGAATTTGGTTTTGTAATTCAATTAGTTAGTTTGTCAATTAATTAAGTTTTGTAATAATTAGTTGTAGCTAGTTATTCAATTTGGTTTTGTAATAATTAATTAGCTTGTTAGTTAGTTAATTAGTTGGTTTGTATTATTCATTCGGACCCTCCGTCGAGAGGGCAAATTTTGTAATAAGTGTGCGTGAGTGTGTGCATGTCTTCCAATCCCACATCTTTCTCCCTTTTACTTACCTGCTTTTGATGGTTAGTTCTAGGTCATGTTTTGATTAGCATCCTTATGCTTGCATGCGTGCATCCATTCATCTGTATTACATGCACTGGGCTCGGTGCATCATACAAACTGCATCGTATTTCAGTTCCAAGTTGAATACATGTATCAATTATCGCATATCATATGCCGTCTTAGAATAGCCGAGCCTATTTCTAGTTGCATTTTGCATGTGTTGCATTAGCCTTCTTAACATGAACTAGGATCATGCATTGATTACTAACTAGTTCCCTGTTTTGGCTTGGAGTACACTGTGAGTGTTTACGCTTTAGCATACTGCATGTGTGTTATTGTTGCCATGAAAGCATGCTTGCCATGAGGCTAATTGCTTATATGATATAACTGCATGAATGCTTGTAGATGAAGGTTGGATTGCTTGAATTGGAATAATACATCGAAATCCATGATTTAGCCTACTTACGAGTAGCAAACTTCAAAGCTTTTCAAATAAACAGATATGCAATGCTTTGTTCCAAATTAGGCGATCTAGTCTATACTTGTGTGTTGTGCGCATCACATAGTAATTCTAGCTAATTAACCGGAATAAGAGCACATGTGTTTTCAAAAACAAAATATCATGCTTAGTACAGGCCTATCTTTGATCAGGCGAGCGGGAGTGCTCATAGATGACCTTCCCCAATCGTACCCAAGTTCCCGAGCCGAGGCAACTTTGGTGATGACGGACACGTGGCCTTAGGCAATGAGTCAGGGTTTCCTAAATTCCCCCAAAACAAAATATTTAGGTGGTGACTCTGTATCTGGCAAAGCAGTCCATGTTTGGCACTTCTTTACAAAAATTAGTTTTCCAAAACAATTTGCCGGATTTGGACTCTTTGGTGATTTATCAATCTCACATCGCACATTGTGAGATCTGATTAAGAACCGTGACATTTGAGTCCAAACTGTAGAAGCATAAAGCCCCCGAGGGCGCGTCTACAGTTTCTGGCGACTCTGCTGGGGAGTTAGAGAACTTGACTCGAATTCATGATATCTTGTTTTGATTACACTTATGTATTTCTTTGCATTGCATGTGCATTGGTGCGCCTAGGACACCGTGTTTGCTATATGCTATTCCTGAACGGTTTGCCGGAGGCTTGCTTTGAAAAGCGTGCCATAAAGTGACGGTTCGGGCTCTGCCACGACGGGAACACAAACCTCGGTTTTTTTACCGGGGCACCCTTTTCGACCATTCGATCTAGTGCATATCGGAATCCATAGTGACTATTCCAAACTAGGACAGGTTGCTTACCCGATTGTAGGTTGTTTGGAACTGCTGGGTGCGTGGTGAAACCCTAGTTCACGACAAAATAGAGGCGAAACCTTACCCTTCCATAGGGGTGTTTTGGCTCTCACTTGTTTGTTATGTGCTATTAGAGTTGGCCTTTATAGGAATCGCATATCAAGTTTGCAAGTGCAGGTATTAAGCTGCGACGTCGATGTCGATATCTTGGGAATCAGTTTACTTGCGGGTATTAGATTGATTTTGGAGCGATGATTTGGGAGCGATGATCGATGGTTGAGGGCGATTCTTTTCGGCTTGTGTGTATAGCTGTGTGTTGTATTTATTTAATTTGTTATGTTGTCCGTTTTTTCTGCTTATTGCTTCCTTATTATGCTTTATTTATCTTTTTGTAAGGTAGTTTAGCACAATTGCATCCGACCAGGTAGATATTGCTCGAGCACTCTGGGTTAGAGGTCGTAGACTTAATCGATCCAGGGATCTGATAGACGGACAAGCAGTGTTTCTTTCTTTACCCCGGTTACGGCGTAGTCGACTAGGTGCGATTAATATCGATCTGGCGGTCACGGATCGATGGTCTACCCATTAGTGAACAGTCAGGCTGAGGTCTTAGTTTCTATTGTAGGGTCAGATATACTGGGTATTGGTATTCAGCTAGAATAACACAATATGGCAGATATGGAGGAAATGATCGTCAACTCCGGAGAGTATGAAAACCATGTAGCGGAATATTTGCCGTCACAAATTTGCCAAACAACGAGGCGAGGTCATGGCCCAACAGCGAGTTAATCACTAGGTTACAACAAAAATTGGGCGTCGCCTCACACCGGTCCCTTCCCCACCAAGAGTTCCCATACTCAGGGAGACAGTTAACGTCCAGGATGATACGGACATTCCAATCCGGCCGGCCTCGGCCCGATCCTACCCCAGCTATCCAAGGCACCTACACCCACCAACGCCGGATTCACCCTTTGAGTTCGAGGTGGACCCCACAACATTAAAAGTGAACAAGCTTGAAAAGTTGTTCAAGAAGTCCCAAGGTGTGAAGTCCATTCCGGATATTGAGGATGGGTATACCAACTCGGCCGTGACTCTGTTGGACCGATTTAAAATGTCGCACATAGATCGTTTCGATGGTTCTGGAGATCCTATGGTGCATTTGCGGCTGTTTTCGGACATACTAAGGCTGATGGGCCTCTCCAGATTGAAGAAGCTTTCTCTGTTTGGCTGGATCCTGTCGGGTGTAGCGGCTATTTGGTACGCGAAGTTGGAAGATTTTGTTAAGAGGAGTTGGGAGGAGATGGCTGAGGCCTTCATAGCTCAATACTCTTACAATACACAGATTGAGATTACAACCCATGATCTCGAGACAACTAGGCAAGAGCCGAAGGAGAGTTTCTCTGATTTTGTGACCCAGTGGAGGGCCAAGGCTTCGATGATGACCGTCAGGCCTGTCGACAAAGACCAAATACGGATGGTTGTGTGCAACCTCCAACCCAAGCTCATGCAGAAGATGATCGTCCTCCCCCTACCTACCTTTGCAGACCTCCATGAGATTGGGGTACAAATAGAGGATGCAATGAAACAGGGCCTCATTGATAATGAGAGAGAGCAGCCCAAGAGGGCATTCAATCGCAATACAAATGTAGGCACGAGCAGTACTGCAGCTGCTAGATCTTCAGATGTAGGTATGGTTACCACCACCACTACCCCAAGAACCCTTGCTGCTACACCATTCACCGGTGTGTCCGGAAGTAGCTCACAAACAACCAAGTATCCACCCCGAAGCCAAAGAACCTTTACCCCACTATATATGCCCCCGTCCAAAGCTCTGGGGGTTTTGATCAAGAAAGGGCACTTGAAGCCCCTAGAGCCACGGCCATTACCAAACAGACTCTTTGCTTTCCATAACCTAGCCAAGTACTGCGCCTTTCACCAACAGCATGGTCATGACACCGACTAGTGCTTTCGATTGCATCATGAGATTCAGGATCTCATTGATAACAGGGTAATCATGCCTCTGGAGAAACCGAATGTCACGACCAACCCTCTTCCACCACACAACCAAGCTCCACCTCCCAAACGTATTAATCTAATCCAAACTGGGGTTGTGTCATATGACCCTAGCATATATATCACCACTTCTCACCTACCCAAGCTGGAGGTGTTCATTCCAAACAGCACTGACTTATGCATGTTGAATGTCTCCCAAACCCAAGCTGAGATGGAGGTGGTGACTAGGAGATAGAATCGGTCGACTATGGAGGTAGATCGAGAATGATTATATGGAACCTAAGGGGTGCGCGGTTTGAGATACAACCCGGCGATTATATTACATCGATGGGCGGGATAGGTCGGAAGTGGAATTGCCGAGAGGCGAGATTTGTGTAATGCGAGAGGATGGACCTAATCAAGGGCTAGATGACCTAGCGGATCTGGAAGAAGACCTTGTAATCTGCGGTTCTTTGAAGAGCAAGATTCAAGGGGCGTGGCGATCAATTGGTTTGATGGGTCGATGAAACTCTTTGGATGGCTTGATGACCAACGGATGTTGTAGAACAACCTCGGTTAGGCGAGGTCCGCCAGGGACGGAGACATCAACAATGACCGGAAGGGCCGGGAATCAGAATGCACTGCCGGAGAGCACTGGTGATAAGAATTTTGCTCGGGATCAGAGCATTTCGAGTATAGAGGATATTGAACAGCAAGCCGCGCTAAAATAGTTCGAGCGGGAAAGGATCGAGGATTCTGAGAGAGTCAGGAAAGCTAAAGCCCCTAAGGGGACAGAACGTGTTGTGAGCACAGGAATGGAAGGTGTTATGGGCACGAGAGCGGTTATATGAGCGAGCGAGGTCGGTGTCACTTGTGGGTGAAGTAGACCACATGACTACAAGCGGGCGGTATTTTAAGCCCTGCACTTAGATCAACCAAAAGCGTCCGGAAGGACAAGGAGGCGGAGAAGCAAAAGATAAGTTGCTTTCGAAGAAAAGGCTTATTGAAATAGTTGAAGAAGATCTGTGAGACATCTCCATCTGGGGACTATTTATGGCTTCAAGAGTACATAGACAAGCAGTCCTTTCTGTAATGGACAAGGCCAAACTCTCAATAGACACTACACGGAAACGGTGGTAGAAATTTGGTCTTTCAGGAGGAGCTTTCCCGGCGTTGACCTTTTCTGACAAGGAACTGCCGCCTGAGGGCTCGGATCACAACAAACCACTTTACATCTCGGTGGAGTGTAGAGACAAGTGGATACCGATGGTTCTTGTCGACATGGGATCCGCCATTAAAGTGTGCCCGTCGAGGACAGCATACGCAATCAGGTTGAAGCCTGCGGACTTTGTACCAACTACCCAAGTGATAAGGGCCTACAACAATACAAGCAGAGAGGTGAAGGGGACTGTGCAGATTTAGACCAAGGTTGGTCCAGGACAACACGATGTTGATTTTCATGTCTTGGACGTTCCCGCAACCTTTAATCTACTCCTAAGGCGGCCGTGACTGCACCAGGTGAAGGCGGTTTCTTCCACTCTGCACCAGATGTTAAAATATCCTCACGGGAAGGGGGTAGCTATAGTTTTCTGGAATTCATCAATTCATGCACCGCCAGAGGTGTCTACACCAATTTTGGAAATCGAGCATGGCACGGAGGATGTCTTCTTATCAGGATTCACCCTAGCCGAGGCCCGAGTTGTTCAGAACATCTTAACTGTTGATGAG
Organism: Camellia lanceoleosa; assembly: GCA_025200525.1. NCBI lineage: Eukaryota > Viridiplantae > Streptophyta > Magnoliopsida > Ericales > Theaceae > Camellia > Camellia lanceoleosa. Next base: position 57,511,553 of record CM045763.1, read on the forward strand.
GGGTTGTATGTCAGCGCACAGTCTGTGTACTTCATGAACAAGCTCCAGCACATCCCCGGGATGGGATTAGGAAAAAGTGGCCGGAAGGGCATTACTGCATCGGCCGAGGTGCCGCACAATCCGCATACCTTTGGTTTGGGTTATCTGCCCACCAAAGAGGACTGGTTGAGGAAAGGAAAATAGATGGCTGGAAGGGCTAGAGCCAAGCGGTAGGAGGCATTTTGAGTTGATGCACCGACCCATCTAGGGTACCTGAGCACGGACGCTTTGTCCGAGAGAAGACTTTCCATTTTGCGACTTCCCGAGCCATGGTTGAGCAGAGAAGACGCTCATGCGGGGTTTGAAATCTTCTTCAACTTGCGATTATCAGGATGATGTCATCGAGGAAGCGAGCAGTCCATCGGTTGAGGTTGAGCGGTGTAAGGAAGTGGATTAAAGAACACGAGTTTGAAATGGGGTAGCAGCACATCTACTATCAGATCCTCTGATCGTACATGAGTGCTTAGGGGATGATCTCTCAGTGTCCATGATTGGGAATGAAACGGCTGCGAGCCCACCTTCTAACATTTGGGATGCATTCGTTGCACCCTCCCTCGTCTGGCAGTATGAGGAGGGATTCTTATCGAGCTGCACCGAGTCAGGTAGTGAGCTGGAATCTGATTCCACCGAGTTTGTAGAGTCGGAATCAGGTTCTAGCTCGTCTGAGTTTGAGTCCGGTATTCCTGAAGGTGACAGCCCGGATGCCACAGTCCTGTCCAGGTCGTCTTTTTCTTTTTCCTTTGAGTCTGTTGTAACAAAAGAATCAGATGGACTGGATGAAGTGATTAATAAGAATTGTGCAGCTGTGGTCTTCGATTACTTTTCTGTGCCTTTGATTTATTGTATTAATCAGGACTTTCAAAATTTCGATGGAAACGACGAGGAAGAAATTCCTCCGGTTTTGAAATTTTTGCTAGAACAAGAGCAGAAGAGGTTTGTAAAACCGCTGGTTGATGAAATCACCCAAATTAATGTTAGTACTGAGAAGGACCCGCGGCTGGTCCAGATTGGGTCCACGTTGTCTTCGGAGGCCTTGGCGCTTAGTCGCTTTATTAAAAATTTCAAAAATGTTTTCGCATGGTCCTATGAAGACATGCCAGAATCGATCCTAAGATTATGCGACACGATCCTCTTGACCTAGAGGCCCGACATTAAGCGAAACTTCGAAGGATGCGCGGGCCGGGCTATCAAGATCAAAGAAGAGGTCACCAAGCAAATTGGCGGGGTTCTATTTGGTATTTGAATACCCAACTTGGTGGCCAACTTAGTTCTAGTCTTAGAAGAAGGATGGCAAAATTCGGTGTGTGTGGATTTTAGGGATTTGAACAAAGCTAGTCAGAAGGGCGACTTTCCTCTGCATGTCGGCGAGTTAGTGGACTTCACTATGGGGCATGCTTTGCTCTCATTTATGGATGGCTTTTTAGGCTACAACCAGATTATAATGGCACCAAGACCGGAGAAGGCGCTTTTACCACTGTGGGGACCTATTGTTATAGGGTAATGCCATTTGAAATTTGAAGAATCTTTGGAGCTACATATCAGCGAGTTGCGACCCACGATATTGCATGACATGATCCACAAAGAGGTTGAGGTGTCTGAGGGCGACATGATTGTCAAGTCCAAAGAAAGAAAGGGCCACTACACCACCTTGCAAAAGTTCTTTCAACGGTCGAGAGTATAGTGCGACTAAATCCTCAAAAATGTACGTTTGGTGTTACAACAGACAAAATGCTGGGGTTTTTGATCACACAAAGGGGCATCGAAGTCGACTCTTCCAAAATCAAGGCCATCTTAGAAATGCCACCACCAAGGACTGAAAAGGAGGTGCGAGGCGTTCCGGGTAAAGTGCAATTCATGAGATGGTTCATCTCAAAATTAACCTTGACTTGTGAATCACTCTTTGGTCTCCTGAAGAAAGGAATGAAGTTCTAATGGGACGGCCGATGCCAAGCTGCTTTTGAACAAATTAAGCCATATTTACAGAACCCACCTGTGTTGTCACCTCCTGAGCCGGGGAAACCGTTGATTTTGTATCTTTCAGTGACTGAAACTACGATGGGTTGTATGCTTGCACAAGAGTCTGAGGACAAAGTGGAGAGAGCTATCTACTAGCTGAGTAAGAAGATGCTGGATTATGTGACCCGCTACACTCTGCTGGAGAAGGCTTGTCTGGCCTTGGTATGGGCTACCAGGAAGCTGCGGCACTACCTGTTAGCTCACTCTGTAATACTGATTTCAAGATTAGACCCCATCAAATATCTCTTCGAGAAACCGGCACTTATGGGTAGGCTAGCTTGTTGGTTGCTTCTGCTGTCTGAATTTGATCTGAAGTACGTGATGCGTAAGTCAGGAAAGGGAAGAGCGGTAGTGGAGTTTCTAGCCGATCACCCAGTTGAAGGGGATGAAGCAGTTGCGTACCTATTCCCAGACGAAGCCATTCTGCATATTGAAGAAGAGTTTTGGACGATGTACTTTGACGGAGCGTCAAACCAATATGGATATGGGATAGGGGTGTTGCAGATAGCACCCGACAATTCCCTCATACCTTTAGCATTCAAACTCCAGTTCAAAGTCTTGAACGACAAAGCAGAATATGAGGCATGTATTGCTGGTTTAAAAGTGGCCCTAGAACTGGGGGCAAAATGGTTGGACATCATCAGGGACTCGAACCTTGTTGTTTCTCAAGCTAAAGGAGATTGGAAAGTCAAAGAAGAAAAGATGAGAATCTACCACCAGACCTTGGACTTGCTGATTCCTCGGTTTGAAAAGCTGAATTTCGCTCATTTGTTAAGAGAGAACAACAGGTTCGCAGATTCACTAGCAACTCTATCTTCTATGATAGACATCCCTTTTGGAGTCCGAATGCGTCCGATCATCATCAAACAGAAATTTGTGCTGACCTACGAGCTGCTTGCTGCCATAGATGAGGTACAAGATGAGAATCCCTAGTATTACGATATCTGGAACTTCTTGGAAAGGAAGCATATCCACCAGGGGCAAATACCAAAGATAAAAGGGCAATTAGAAGAATGGCTGCTCAGTTCATCGTCTGCGGAGGTAAATTGTACAAGAGAGGTCATCTCGGAATGCATAAACTGTGTGTTGATGTCGAAGAATCGAAGCGCTTGATAGAGGCCATCTATGGAGGAGAGTGCGGAGTGCACGTGAACAGGGTGATGCTAGCCCGGAAAATCCTTAGACAAGGTTATTACTGGTCTACCATGGAGGAGGATTGTATTGGCTTTGTTCGGCGATGCCACAAATGTCAAATCCATGCAAATCGCATGAACATTCTGCCGTCTAAGCTGTACAACATGACTTCGCCATAGCCGTTTTCAGTCTGGGGGATTGATGTGATTGGAGCTGTCACTCCAAAAGGGTCCAATGGGCATGAGTTTATTCTAGTAGCGATAGACTATTTTACAAAGTGGGTTGAAGCCCAATCTTATGCGGTATTGAAGGCTTCACATGTCGCAAAGTTCATCAGAAACAACATCATCTGTCGCTACGGGGTCCCGAATTCATCAGAAACAACATTAAGCACATTCTGCAGAAGATGGTGGAAACCTACTGGGACTGGCCAGATAAGTTGCCATTTGCTCTACGGGGCTACCGGACTTCAATTCGTACTTCTACTGGAGCAACTCTGTATTCCTTGGTTTATGGGATGGAGGCTGTTTTGCCTATCGAAGTTGAGGTTCCGTCATTGCGAGTATTGGCTGAGTGTCAGGTAGCTGAGGCAGATTGGCAACAGAGCAGGTTCGAAGAACTCATGCTATTTGATGAGAGAAGACTGAAAGCACTGTAACCATGTTTAGGGTTATCAATGAAGAATCGCCAGGGCTTTCAACAAGAAGGTTAAGTCCAGAAATTTGAAAAAAGGGGATTTAGTGCTCAAAGACAACTGAGCTCCCATTCACGACCCTAGGGGCAAGTTCAGACCCAATTGGACTGGCCCTTACATCATCAAGTCTATTTGGTCAGGTGGAGCTGTCGGTTTGATGGACCTAGATGGCCTAGAGTTCTCACAACCGATCGACATGGACAAGTTGAAGAAGTATTACCCCTGAGTGGCTCGCTAGGCCGAAAACCCGAAAAGGCGACCCAGGTAAAAGTAAGAGCATAAAAAAATTTGAAATTACAAAAACTGAGCTCGCAAGGTTAAAAACCCGCAAAGGGCGGCCTTGGCAAAAGTTAGAGCGCAAAAGGAGAGAGTTAATACTTGAGTGAACCCAAGCCGAACTACATAAGGCTTGATTCCCATCTTTGGGATACGTAGGCAACTTCATCCTGAAGTCCAGCCATAAACACTTCCTCAGTCAACTTTATCCATGTGATCATGTTTGGTCATCTTCGTTTATTCTGCGTTCAAGAGCTCGGTTGTGATCTCCAGTGCAATGCTATTCAGACTAGGGACAACTTTCCAGTTGCTAGGATCCGGGGTTGTACATCTCAATGATAGATCTCGGGTATGTCCAGTTCTGATCCATATCGAAAATGGTTTTGAAAAGTTTCAATAAAAGTTGATTTTGTTCAAATTAATCTTTTTACAACTTAGACCATTTTTGGACCAAACGGAAAATTTTCAGTACCTACAACCTTCAATTTCATTGATTTCAATACAGAGTTCTCCTACCCTTGAATACAAATTGAAGTTGCTTTTTATTACATTCATAAAAGAAAAATTGAAAGTACGGATAAAGCAAAATAAATCTGGGGCATAGTCAGGTGTTCCTGTGACCCCTCCCAGAGCTGGTGGAAGCCTTTGATGCCAAAATAGGCCCAATCTGCGCCTCCTCGGCAAGCCAAACTGTGCACTCATCAAAAATACTACAACTGAAAATCGAAGCAGGGGCCAGAAGCTCTCTCGTCCTCCAGGCTGTGGCATACCTAATTTGTCTACCGGACGGAAATCTGACGGGGTATTCTATCCCATCTTTTGACAGTTCGATCATGGTGACGGCGCCGAAATCGAATGGAAAATAGAACACACAGTGTGTCGAGCCAATCAATTGAATCCCAGGCTAACGGGTCATGTTGTAACTCATTGCCAGTAGATTAAGCCAAGGACATCGCCAAGCAATGTCTGTAGCGGACAAGCTACACATCCAGTTGCACCACCATCCCTCATCAGGAGCATTGACTAAACGTCGCCGGAAGAAATAGCTGCGAGCTGAATATGCTGGACATAAGTCCACAACGTTCAATTTATCCATCAACCACACCTGGGGAAAGATTAAAAAAAAAAAAATGAGAGATTAAAGAATAGAGAGGTGTACGTTGAGAGAAAAGTAAGAAAAGGGTTTTGAGAGAAAAACCGAGTTTGAAGGCCGAGTGATGTGAGAAACATATGCAAGATGGGATGGGAAACATTACCTGCAATAGTTGTGGACTCCCCGCCAATCTAAGCGTCTCCCGGCGATGAAAAGCGTCCAAACCCATCAATGTCTCAGCTAAAGTCATGGCAATGCAGTTCTTGCCTTCCCTTAAGCCCTCGGCGACCTCAATCAAACGAGTGCTAAACCCTCCAGAGCCTGGGGCAAGCAAGAAATGAGACAGCATACACAAGCAAAGCGCATGCCGCCGATAACCCTGCCAATGATGGTCGCCGCGGTCACCGGCATCAGAAAACCAACAAATCAAGCTTGGAATGTCCAGCTCTCTATCGTGAATCGATGACCGAGCGTCACGCAAAGTAAGGCCGCACATCCGTCCCAAGGCTTAGGCGTGGCCAAAGTGGAATTGTGGCAAGATTTCTTCATCGCGCTCGGATTCCATTAGAGCTTGGAAGTCATTGAAAGTGGGACACATCTCTTGCCCGCCAAAGCTAAAGACGTGTGTCACCAGATTCCAAAATCTTGAAGGAACAGAAAACGCAGCGGGGTGTGACTCAACGTGAATAGTGCATTTATGCCGAAGCCCCGAAAACTCAGCTTTTCCGAGCCATCTAAGTTGGCAATCCAATTTGCGAGATTTTGCACAAGAAATGCTTCCATTTGGTGCAAAATTGAACTGAAATGAAGAGAATCCCGAAGTTGGAACTCATATAGAAGATAAGGCAGTGAGTGGAGGACAGATGTTAACATTTTAGAGAGTTTGCCATCGATGGCCGGCAGTGGCTCATCAGTGGCCGGCAGTGGCACACTGATGGCTGACAGGACTCTCTCTGTGGCCAGCAGCACCTCCCTCATTCTCACTGACCTTCTTGGTGAAAGTCCAGTTGTTTGCTGTAGTGGAGTCCTATTACTCATATCTTCTAAGGTCTTGCCTTTGTCTTGTTGTGTCTTGTTCAAGACGTGTATTAGTCTTCGTGTTTTTTTTTTTTTGTATCGAGTTGTAATCACCCTCCTCTCATTTATCGAGTTGTTGTAACTTGCTTATTGAGTTGTAAACTTGTTAAGGCTTTGTTTTGCTTATCAAGTTGTTTTGTTGTTAGTCGGTTCACTACCTGACTAGTGCAATTCGAGTGTTTAGTTTTCAAAATAGAGTTCAATCCCATTTACATTGTTGTGTAAAGTGATGCGATGCGATACGATGCATAGAATGTACAAATGTAACACTTTTTCAACAAAAAGTTGTTTTCATTTCATCATGGATTCTTTTTTTACAAAAGAGCATAGTTTTAAAGAAAATAAATCTGCCTGACGCAGTACAATGTGCAAAACTACTAGTAAAAATAAAAATAAAGCAAAAAGAAGAACAGCGTCTGAATCAGCAAAATGTCTGGATCGGCGCCAGTCGCCTCAAGACTGAGAGGTCGTCCTCGTCCTCTTTCTCGACCGAGAGGATCCTGGAATATCACCACCGTCAACACCTGACTTTGAACTCGAACCATCCCCAGCTCCATCTCCATCCTGAGACGACTCTGACTGCGGACTCACTGCTTCCTCATCAGACTCAGCATCATTTGGGGCAGGCCCCCGTGAACTAGTCCCTCATACCGCTCCCCTTGCTGCTCAGGGAGGTGCTGAAGGACCTGCCCCTGCTCCTGCTGAGGCACCGGATGGGCCTGGCGTCAAGAAAGGAATCTGAAAAAAAGGCAATCCGCCAAAATGCATTAGTAATCAAGATGTATCAGATGCCAAGAATAATATGCTATGAGTAGTGAATGATTTGCAATGAATGTGTACCGTGAGTGATGTATGGGAGCAATGTATCAGATCAGTGTAGTGTGCAACTGTGCAAATGATGGCGTATCAAGAAAAGACTGTGTGGCATGAAGTGTAGTTTGAAAGAACTCACCAGAATACTGTAAATACTGAGCAGGTCCATGCTCGTCTACAGCATCCCCATCACCGAAGCCGTCATCTCCAGAGACTTACGAGTGTACTCAATGGGAGCCTGCAAAAATGTTGAAGTCATTAGTATTCTACGAGATATCCAATGAAATCAAATGACTGTACAAAATAAAAAGTATAGCACATACTGGGGTCGAACCGTAAACTCCGACAAGCTCGTGACTAGCTGGAGGAGGAACGAAGGGAATTTGATAAGTCTCTCCAGCCTGCCCTCGGCATGTCATAGTAGTAGGCAGTACTGGTCATGCAGTCCCCTGTCTCCCCTCAAGACCTCTCCTCTTACGAGACATGGTCGCTCCGCCTCTCTCTCTCGCAACTGGAGCCCTCACTCCCTCTCTTCCTCGGACACCGGACAAAGGTGGCATCAGATGCCTCTGAATGAAGGTCACGTAGTCGCCCTCAGCACGGAAGAAATCTATCTCCAGCCCTACCATGAACTGAATCACTTGGTTAGCAGACAACCTATGTATCTCCCTCATTGATGGTGGAGGTGCCATCGGTACAAATGGAGCAAACAATCCCAAGGTCTGACGCACGAAGCACTCACTCAAAAACCAGGCGCGGCAGATCGGGCCCTCGAAGAGGATGTGGTAGTGAGACATAATCCGGGCAGTGTGGTACTGGTCTCGGAGTCCTGACGGGATCGCATCCCATGGTCGCCACGTAATCTGAGAAAAGAGAATGAACAAGATGATCAATCATCAAATAACTAATGGGGATGCACCAGGTTAATTGAAATTATCTTATTACAGACTTACCTCTCACGCCATGACCGTGTCGAAGTACTGCCGAAAGAACATGAAGCTCTCTCGGGTCCTACGACGGAGCGGACAGTCGTATACATCAAAAAATGGGACTGTCACTGGGGTCTCCTCCATAGGCTCTGGAGCAAGTGTCGGAAAGTATGCATACACCCACAGCTGTAAGAAAGACATGATCAATACAGTGTGTGAACAGAGTTTGAATATGCAGAAAGCAGGACGCAATACAGTACATAACGGATGCATACCTAGAGCGGACATTAGATCCTATGTGTGCAGTGTATGAGATGCAGTGTGCAGTATGTATGGTGTACAGAAAATGCAAAGCAGAAAGCATACAGCGCAAGAGCAAATGCAGAAAGTACAAGTGTTGAACAAAGCAAAAGTACAAATGCTAAGTAAAGCAATGAAAAGGGAAAACTAAGCTGTGTACCTCCCAAGCTCGCCAGTAGCAGCCGATCAACCTCCCATACATCTGAGAGGTCGAGCTCATGTATCCGTAGAGAGTGGTAAGGCCGGCCACGCCCCAGTCGTAGAAACGGACTCGCTGGAGCACCACCAAAGCGCCCAGGAAGTATAAACCTACGGTATTCCACCTGTTTGAAAACAAGATGGTACCGAAAAGGAACAAGAGGAAGCCCCTAGCTTACTGCTCTGCCTCCTCATCAGTATCTGGATCCTCCCCTCTGTAGTGCTCCTCAAACCAAGTGTATCTAACTATACCCGCTCGAAGAATGGGTGGACGTGCCCCAAGTAATGCATCCCATGCGGTCACCCACTCCCCCATGTCGGGATCAAGGGGAATCAGATCACCTTCTACGCCCAGGCCGGTGATCATGGCGAAGTCGAGAGGAGTCATCGTCATCTCTCCTGCCATGGGGAAATGGAAAGAGTTGGTGGTGTCCCACCACCTCTCCACAAGAGCCCCTAGGAGAGGGCGACTCGCTGTGACCCGCGTCAGGCTGCAGCAAAATAAACCAAAGCCGATCCCGTAGATGATCTGGCGGACCCTCGCGGGAAGTACATCATACCAATCCCGAGCAGTCGTAGCACCATAACCTCAGAAGGAGCGAGATCCATCCTATGGAAAATACAGTCCAAGTCAGAACAACGATGTATTGAAAATACAGTTCAAATCAGATCAGCAACGTATTGAAAATATAGTCCAAGTCAGAACAGCGATGTATTGAAAATACAATTCAAGTCAGATCAGCGATGTATTGAAAATGCAGTTCATATCAGATCAGCGATGTATTGAAACTGCAGTTCAGATTAGATCAGTAATGTATTGAAAATACATTTGCATTCAGAGCAGTGATTAATTCAAGATACAGTTGAATTCAGAATAGTGACGCCTGAGTTCGCAGATATCTGATACATACAGGCGGTGATGCGCAGAGTAAAGTTAAATGTAGAGCAACAATGTATGAAATACAGTCAGATCAAAGCATGTGATGCAATCAGATTGAAACAGTGCCAGAAATGCAAATAGTTGAAAGTAATACTGTAGAAAAAGCAAAGTTGGTACCTCCACAGCAATGGCCGACAAATGAGACATCGGCTCTCTCAGTAAGAGGTCGTCTGGTGCGCCCTCATCAAAATCGGTAAAAGTGTGGATGCCTCCTGCTACCGGAATAATGTGAGTCTCCGGGTGATACCTCGCGGGGTCGAAAGGACGTGTGCTCAATTTTAAAGGCTGAGGCTCAACCTCTGGCTCAGCTGCAAAGTCTGCCGCCAACTCTACTGGAGGGAGTGCGGGCAAGCCCTCATCATGCGGGATATCGTCAGCCATCTGAGATAGATGCAACAATGAGCCAAAATGAGCAAAATGGTGAAATTTTGAACAAATCAAACCCTAAGAGAGAAAATTCAAATAAAGTTGAAAACCCGGGGAAAGTGAACTAACCTCTAGAGAAGTTCGGGGGAAATGATCCTTGAATGCGGGAAATGACGAAAGACACCTCGGATTCGATTTCTGATCGGTTCAAATCGAAGAGAACAAAGGGGTTTTAGCGATTCAAGGTTGTTTAAGGTGTTGCGAAACGCGTAGAATGCACAAATCTAGAGAGAAGGCACACCTAAAGGGGAAGAGAAATGTTTTCTATGCAAGGGTTTGTGAGGAAATAGGTTAGTTTTGGGTTTATTTAAAGACCCATGGCCGAAAAGACCATTTTGCCCGAATCTGCCACCGATGCCCGGCAGGGGCAAATCAGTGGCCGGCATCTCTTTATTGATGGTTGGCGGTGGCCTCTGATGGCCGGCAGGGGGCCGGCGGCTTTCCCTGATGGCCGGAGATTCTCCACCAGCTTCCTCTGCCTATTTTGTCCTGGTATGTGTCCTTAGATGTCAACAATTCTGAGGAGTGTTCAAAATTTGGTTCGAAACGCCTCCGTGGAAACCCGGAAATCATGTCCTCAATGTATGGTGGTCATCGCCCATCGACGTGCACAAGGTGTATCCTTTTGACGCATCACAATCTTCCGGGAGGTAAACCAGAAGTTGCCTTCAAGATGTCTTTGTTAAGCATGTTTTTGTTGTCACCTTGTATTTACTTGTTGTATTAAGTATTCATCTATACTTGCATTGTTTTGCATCTCATTTATATTTGCATTGTTTTGCACTTCATTTATACTTGCATTGTTTTGCATCTCATTTATATTTGCATTTTTTTGCACTTCAATTATACTTGCATTGTTTTGCAGCTCATTTATACTTGCATTGTTTTGCAGCTCATTTATACTTGCATTCTTTTGCACTTCATTTATACTTGCGTTGTTTCGCACCCCTCTTTAACTTGCGCTGTTACGCTCATTATTTGCGTTATTTCGCACCCCTCTTTAACTTGCGCTATTATGCTTGTTATTTGCATCGTTTCACACCCCTCTTTAACTTGCGCTGTTTTGCTTGTTATTTGCGTCATTTTGCACCCCTCTTTAACTTGCGTTGTTACACTTGTTATTTGCGTCATTTTGCACCCCTCTTTAACTTGCGCTGTTACACTTGTTATTTGCGTTGTTTTGCACCCCCTCTCTAACTCGCGCTGTTACGCTTGTTACTTGCATTGTTTCGCATATCTTTAACTTGCGCTGTTACGCATGTTTTACTTGTTTTACTTGCGCTGTTACGCATGTTTTACTTCTTTAACTTGCGCTGTTACGCATGTCTACTTCTTTAACTTATACATTCATAAGTCATACTTGCACTGTTACGTATGTCTACTTCTTTAACTTACGCTGTCACGCATGTTTTATTTCTTTTACTTGCGCTGTTACACATGTTTTACTTGTGCTATTACGCATGTTTTACTTGTGCTATTACGCATGTCTACTTCTTTAACTTGCATTGTCACACATGTTTTATTTCTTTTACTTGCGCTGTTACGCATGTCTTATTTGCGCTGTTACGCACGTGCCTCTATCTTGCGTTGTTACGCATGTTTTACTTTTGCTATTACGCATGTCTTACTTGTTTTACTTGCGTTGTTACGCATATGCCTCTATCTTCTTATTACGCTTTTACTTCTTATTTATTCATACATGTTTTATTTCTTTTACTTATATTACGCATGTCTTATTTCTTATTTATCGTGCCATGTCTCTATCTTGCGCCATTACGCATTTTTTCTTTGCGCTGTTACGCATGTTCCACCCGCGTTGTCTCGCACCCTCAGGATTGCATTATCTTGCACCCCTTCACTTGCGTTGTCACGCATTTTTCACTTACATTGCTGTGCATGTTTCTAACAATATTGTACCTGTTGAGTTTCTTTCTTTTACAGGCACGATATTGTATGTACGGTTCATTTAAATCTATACGACCGATCAGAACCGCACGAGCATTGTAATCACTCCGTGTGAGATGTGGCGAGAATTGTAATTCTCTTACATCCTTTCTGCATTGTAATGTAGTTTAGTTTGAATTCGCTTGCTTAAAACTGTTGCATTTATTGTATATAATTGCTTCGTTGTAGCTCTCTTTGCATAATCATAAGTTATGCTCTTGCATCGTGCATGTCATTTGCATTTTTCCCCAGCCTACAGGCGCATCTCTGCATGGTTATATTGATTGTTTGCTTGAGTCTTCGGCCTTGTCAAAAATGGGTCGTCTCTGGGCTTTGGCATTCACACCCGTCACTTTGTGACTTTCGAGTTCTGTTAAAGAGGGCAACTGTAGACACCCCATTTTTGACCGTCCTTAAGACTTGGTTGTGCTTGTAGGTACACCCAACAACTAGTTCGATTGCTCGCCGAGTACTCGACTGCCGCGGCGGAACGTCACAGGTTTGAGCTTTCCAAACCCTGTATCCTTCCTGCCCCATTTTTGGACCTTGTATTGGCCTTTTTTGCATGCTTTGTGGAAGGCACTACCGGCCATGACTCTGTGCCTGCCGGCCATTGATAGAGCTTACCAGCCATCAATGAGCCACTGCCGGCCACCACTGATGGCCGGCAGACCCTTTGTCTCAGCAGGTTTCACGCCAGATCTTTTGAGCCAACTGGTTTTCACTCCTCTCCCCTCCATACACGTGTATGGAGGGATGAAGCTCTTGCCAAGCTTGTTTAGCAAGCTTCTTTTTGTATTCTTCTATATAAGGAGGGGGCCTTCCTCTATATCAGAGGTTGAAGAAAATTTTGGAGGAGTTGTATATCTCTCTATATATATATTTCTCATTCTCTCTCTCTATATTGTGTTTGTTTATGCTCTAAAGTCCATTTTTATTGCACTTTTGCACTACAACACATAGAGATATACCACCATCTTTGAGCTAAGGTTCTTGGGAGTGTTACTTGAGCTCTAAAACTTGATTTCTAGCCTCTGAAGTTGCTGGTTTCGAAGGTGATCTTCAAGGGTGGATATATTCCCATTTTTAGCATTTATTTGTACCTCATTTTGGCCGTCCTTGCATATTGTTTTAGGCCTTGCTTTCAACTAAAAAAAGTCTTGTTTTTAAGTGCTTTTGATGATTGTTTAAGGTCTTTTTGGTGTTAGGGGTGTACAACCCTCTTGTATGCCTTGTTTGGCCTTGTTTTGTGCCATGCTTTAAGGCCTTTGGAATGACCCCCCTCTCTTCTTGTTTTTGTTTGCTTGAATTATTGGCCTATCAAAGGAGCATGTATCCCTATTCTTTTAAGGCCTGGTTCAGACACTTTTTTATGACTTTTAGGGCCTGCCTTAACTCTGTCCATGGCTGGTTTGGTCACCTTGAGCATGCATCTTGTATGTGTAATGTAATCCCATTTGTGGCTCATCAAAGTAGCATGTCATCCTAGCTTATGTTGAGTCCATTTCAACATGTTTTTGGTGATGTTTTACTATGTCATGACTCTGTCCATAATTGATTTGGTTGGCTCTTGCATGCCTAATACACTTGTAGTGTAAATCACTTAAACTAACTTTATATGCTTCATGCTTTGACATGTCATTTTAACTTGTTTTGTTTCCATTTTAGCATGTTTTTGGTGATGTTTTACCATGTCATGACTCTTTTTTGGTTTGGTTTGGTTAGCCCTTGCATGCTCCATGCACTTGTAGAGCATTTCCATGAATTAGCCTAGTATGTCTTATGCTTTAACATGTCATTCTAGCATGCTTTTGGCTTAAATTCAAGAAGAATTTGTTCATGTTTTAACATGTTTAAGGTCTGATTTATGTTTTCTTGGTCATGCATGACTTGCTTTGTATAGCTATAGTGCATTTTAGCTTGTTAGCTTTATGTATCAAGTCCACTAGCACGTGTTACTTGACCTATTTCAATGATTTGGCATCACTTGAAATGTTATTTCAGTCCATGTAATGTGGTCACATACTTGCATTTGACATGTTATCAATGCGTTGGAGGGTTTGCCCCTTTATGTCTTAACATGAGCCTTTGCGTATGCCTTCATGCCTTAGCTTGTGAGCCATCATTTCAATGTGTTTTTGGGGTTATTATGCCATAATATAACTCTGATTTTCATTGGTTGAGTCACCCCATGCTTGGTCTTAATAGGTGTAGTGTAATCCACCCTATTTGCCTTGTATGCATCATGCCTCATGCTCACCATACTAGCTTGTTTTGGCTTACTTCCATGCATGTTTTAGTATCACTTTAACATCTTTTAGGACTTTTTTGGGTTTCTTTTTCCATATCCTTCATGCTTTGTATAGCTGTAGTGTAATTGGCCTTGCTAGCTTTGTGTTTTGTTGACTCATGCATGCTATCTTTGAGCTATTTAGATGATTTGGCATCATTTCTTACTTGATTTTAGGGCCTATAGTGTTGTCACACTTGCATGCTTTTCACCCTTTTGAGCACTCTTGAGAGTTGTGCCCTTATGCCTAGGTGATAGGCCATTACTTGTACATGCTTTGTTTTGCATTTTGGTGCCTTCATCTTAGCATTTTGGCCACTAATTTGGGCGTGGCTGAGGTCAGCTCATTTTTGGTTTAAATCCATCTTTGCATGTTGTTGCATGCTTATTCATCTTGTATGTTGTTGCATGCTTGTTAGATTGTATGTTGTTGCATGCTTATTCATTTAGCATTGTTGTTGCATGTCTGCCATTCTTGTGTTGCATTGTTGTTTGGATTCAATCTTAATCCGAGCATGAGAAACGAGGGACGTTTCATACTTCAAGTGATGAAACGTGTCTCAATTTTCGGTCGCCGACGCTCTTGATCACACATGATAGAGTTTTAGGCTTTATGTGTTTATTTGTGCATTCATTTCACATTGATTTGCACAAGTTGGACCTTCGGCCATCATGCATTGGGATGCGTGATTGATGGTCTTGGATTCGACTATGCCTCTCCCTTGATGTTTTGAGATGATATAGGGTGGCATAGTGCGTACATATCCTTGGGAGACCCTCTCTTTTCTCTATTTTGTGCTCTACTGCAGCTTGGTGTCACAAAGACATCGAGGCCATTTGAGACAAGCCCATGAGGACCTCGCTCTGACTGAGTCGATTTGTTGTCACGGTTCTTAATCTTGAACCAAAGAGTCCAAATCCGGCAAATCGTTTAGAGAAAACAGATTTTTGAAAGAAGTGACAAACATGGACTGCTTTGCCAGATACAGAGTCGCCACCTAAATATTTTATTTTGGGGAAATTTAGGAAACCCTGACTCGGTGCCAAAGGCCACGTGTCCGTCATCACCAAAGTTGCCTCGGCTCGGGAACTTGGGTACGATTGGGGAAGGTCACTTCGTGAGCACCCCCGCTCGCCCGATCAAAGATCGGCCTCTACTAACCATGATATCAAGTTTTGAAAACATTATGTGTTCTTATTCCGGTTATTAGCCTAGATTTACTATGTGATGCGCACAGCATACAAGTATAGACTGGGTCGCCTGAATTGGAACAAAACATTTCATGTTTGTTTTTGAAAGATGGTTTGCTACTCGCAAGTAGGCTTAAAATGCAGATTTTGCCACCCTCAGGTGGGCTTAGAAAACATGGTTTTGCCACTATCTAGTGGGCTTAAAACTCACAGTCAATGATTTTGTTCCAATCCAAATAACTCAACCTCCACCCACAGGCATTCAGGCAGTTATATCACATAAGCACATAGCCTCATGGTAAGCATGCTATCATGGCAGTCACTCACACACATGCAAGGATGCTAAAGCATAACCACTTACCGAGTACTCCAAGCCAAAACAGAAGCTAATTAGAAATCCATGCATGTTCCTAATTATACAGAAATGCCTAATGCAACACATGCAAAATGCAACTATAGCAGGCTCGGCTATTCTAAACATGGCATATGAAATGCTACAACTAACAAGTATTCAATTTGGAATTGAAATACAAATGCAGTTAGTATGATGCGCCGAGCTAGGTGCATGCAAGACAGATGAATGAATGCAAACATGCTATCATACTGTATGCTAATTGAAACATGCCCTAATCTAACCATCATAAGCTGGTAAATAAAAGGGAGAAAGACGTGGGGTTGGAAGACATACATCACACACACGCACACTTATTACAACATTGCCCTCGCTCGGAGGGTCCAAATAAATAATATACAATCCCGAATAGTACAGTCCAAATAAATAATACAGTCCAAAATATGTACAAATTCCTAATTATTTAACAGAATTAACTAGGAAAACATTAAATTGGCGTGCAAGCCAGGGACTGCCTTGACTCTTCTCCGGATGATGGATAATGCATGCTCGGGTTGCCTTGGTTGGAAAATCCCTTGCGATGCCCCGATTAGCCTCTGTTTGCAATTGTTCTTGAAATGTGTGCCAAGCTCCGGAAGGTTGCTGATTCTTGATTTGCTGCAACAGAGAGCAGGAAAGGGGCATGGCAATGTATTTTCACATATGTATGCTTGCCTCGATCCTCGTGCCACCAATCACGCATCTCGATGCATGATGGCCGAGGAGTCGAATTGCATGACTCGATATGAGATGAATGCACATGAAAACACAACAAGACCTAACTCCATCATGGATAATCCGGAGTGTCGGTGACTGGGAATTGAGACACGTTCCGTCACTGAGTAATGAACGCCCTCGTTTCCCGTGCTCGGGCTAACTCCTATCCCGAACACAATGCAATATGCATGACATGCATGAATGCAACTAAGATACAACCTAACATGCGCAATGCTATGAAATGGCATACACGATGCGCGAGGTAACATGGCATACACAATGCACTAATATACACCCTAGCATACGCAATGCTATGAAATAAAATGGCATACACAATGCATAATGGACTTACACCAACACAAGTGGACCTCAGCCACACTCACATAAGAGGCCATTAGATGAAAATGAGACACTCGAAATGCGTGCACACGTGCACGCAAACCGAGGACCGACCCTAAGGCATGGAATGCCACTCTAACAAGACATGACAAGGCATGGAGTATGGAATATTAGCATGCAAATTTCAGTACCAAAATGTGATGCAAAACAGCACCGAATCATAGAAACATGGCACCCGATGCATGAAATGAATCTCGAAACATGAAATTAGGTACATGGAATGACCTATGGCTATGCAACGCATGCATTATTTGATCATAAAGCATGAAGACAGAAGCAAATTAGTCCCAAAACAAGCATATTTACAGTTTTAAACAAGGCCAAACAATGAACACAAATGGGGCTAAGCTAGCATGCAAAAATGGCCCCGAAAGGGAGATAATGAAGCAAGTAGCAGCTTCTGGCCCTAAATGGCAATGATCCCTTCAACAAAGTTGAATAGGGGCCCAAAATATGATATTTTACAGTTTATGATCAGACCCAAAACAGTGCACAAGCAAGCTTAAAATACTATGCAAAATAAGGCCTAAAAAGAGGTTTAAACACAAAGAGAAAAAAGGAAGCCTCAAACAACAAAATACCCTTGATAAAACATGAAGAGGGGGTCAAAATAAGGCTATTTACTGTTCGGACCAGAGCCCAAAAATACAAGCACAAGGGGCTAACAAATCATGCAAAAATGGGGCCAAAAGAGGGATACAAAGGCAAGTGACAAAAGGAAGTCCCAAACAATGAAGAGCCCTTCAACAATGTTGAAGAAGGGCTCAAAAAAAACCACTTTTCAGTTTATAACCAAGCTCAAAACAGTTTAAAAATGAGCCTAAAATACTATGCAAGAAAGAGGCATACAAGAGAGGTAAAGAAACAAGTGATAGTATGAAGCCTCAAACAGGGAAATACCCTTAAACAAACATGAAAAAGAGCTCAAAATAATGCTATTTTCAGTTAGGGTAGGAGCCCAAATATGCAAGGAAGTATAGCTTAGAAAGCATGCAAAAAAAGCTTAAAAAGAGGGAAAATGTGGCTCACCCTTGTAGACCAAACTTCAACAGCCTCTTGGCTTGAGAAAAGGTGCTTCTTGCCTCTGGAAAACCAGCTCCAAGTGTTGGAAATGATGGTGGAGAGGTGGTGCTATGTGGTGGTGTAGAAAGGATGTAAGGAACTTGGGGTTTTGATGGTTGGAATATAGAGAGAGAGAGAGATTGAATGTAGGAGGCTCAAAGCAAAATTTCTAACCCCTAAAACCAGAGCTGGGGGGGTGTTTATATAGACAAAAGAGTGGGGGAAAAGGGGGGGAAATTGAAATTGAAATTTCCCCTCAAAAAGGCCAAAAAGTGAGATAAAGAGGCAAGTGGTAGCTGCTGGCCTCAAACTGAAGATAGTCCTAAAATACCAAGAAGGGCTCAAAAAAAGGCACTTTGTATTTTATGACCAAGTCCGAAACAGCTCACCAGTATGCCTAAAATACCATGCAAAAATAGGTCTAAAAGAGAGTTAAAGAAGCAAGTGATAGTAGGAGACCTCAAACATAAAAAGGTCCTTAATCAAACATGAAAAGGAGCTCAAAATATGACTATTTCTAGTTTGGGTCGGAGCCCAAAAATGCTTGCAAGCAAGGCTCGGGGGCCAAAACGAGCAGCCCGGGGCCCCGAAAACTGACTGTTAGGCACCGGAAGTGGTGTTCGACCACGAAGTCGGTCTCTCGGACCACAGTGTCCCTCAAAAGGGAGGAAATAAGGTATGTACCAAAAACTGGAGCAAACGGAGGTGGTTAAGCGGTCCCGAACCGAGGCACACGGCCGACAGCTCCAAAAAATCGGGAACCGGGCTCCAAATGGGGAAAATGGCCTACGACCACGAAACGTAGCCTACGGCCACTGAGAGATGGTCTACGAGACCTCTCCCTCCCTTTGGGAAGAGAAAACGGAGAAAACAGAGCCTGGTTCGCAAACCGAGGCAAGGCATAAAGAGTCCGGAAGTCCGGGGGCAACGCTTGCAGCCGAGACTCTAGAACCTCTGAACGAGCCTGATATGCAATATCACCAAGCGCCACACATGGGGTGTTTTAAGGTCGGTCAAAAATGGGGTGTCTACACCGGCAGTGCCACACAGATGGCCGGCACCCTTACATCTTTGGCCGACAGTGCCCATGCTTGGTCGACAGGATGGTCGGCAGTGGCTTTCCATGGCCGACAGTCCACTGATGCACTCCCCAACATGTTTTTGGTAAGTTCCAACAGCAAGTTCTCAAGGACACCCTGCAAACAGAGCTTCTTGAGAGTGACCGGAGAGCTTTCGAGACGACAACCGAGCATGCATCCTCTTCTCCTTCAACCAAAGCTGGAACAGCATGGTTTACTGTTTTTCTAACTTGTTAGTTAGCATTTGGTTTTGTAATTTAATTAGTTAGTTTGTCAATTAATTAAGTTTTGTAATAATTAGTTGTAGCTAGTTATTCAATTTGGTTTTGTAATAATTAATTAGCTTGTTAGTTAGTTAATTAGTTGGTTTGTATTATTCATTCGGACCCTCCGTTGAGAGGTTTAATTTTGTAATAAGTGTGCGTGAGTGTGTGTATGTCTTCCAACCCCACGTCTTTCTCCCTTTTACATACCTACTTTTGATGGTTAGTTCTAGGTCATGTTTTGATTAGCATCCTTATGCTTGCATGCGTGCATCCTTTCATCTGTATTACATGCACCGGGCTCGGCGCATCATACAAACTGCATCATATTTCAATTCCAAGTTGAATACATGTATCAATTATCGCATATCATATGCCATCTTAGAATAGCCGAGCCTATTTCTAGTTGCATTTTGCATGTATTGCATTAGCCATCTTAACATGAACTAGGATCATGCATTGATTACTAGCAAGTTCCCTGTTTTGGCTTGGAGTACACTGTGAGTGTTTACGCTTTAGCATACTGCATGTGTTATTGTTGCCATGAAAGCATGCTTGCCATGAGGCTAATTGCTTACATGATATAACTGCATGAATGCTTGTGGATGAAGGTTGGATTGCTTGAATTGGAACCATTCATCGAAATCCATGATTTAGCCTACTTACGAGTAGCAAACTTCAAACCGTTTTCAAACAAACAGATATGCAATGCTTTGTTCCAAATTAGGCGATCTAGTCTATATTTGTGTGTTGTGCGCATCACATAGTAATTCTAGCTAATTAACCGGAATAAGAGCACATGTGTTTTCAAAAACAAAATATCATGCTTAATATAGGCCGATCTTTGATCGGGCGAGCGGGGCTGCTCATAGATGACCTTCCCCAATCGTACCCAAGTTCCCGAGCCGAGGCAACTTTGGTGATGACAGACACGTGACATTAGGCACGAGTCAGGGTTTCCTAAATTCCCCCTCAAAATAAAATATTTAGGTGGCAACTCTGTATCTGGCAAAGCAGTCCATGTTTGGCATTTCTTTACAAAAATCAGTTTTCCAAAACGATTTGCCGGATTTGGACTCTTTGGTGATTTATCAATCTCACATCGCACATTGTGAGATCAAATTAAGAACCGTGACATTTGAGTCTGAACTGTAGCATGAAGCCCCCGAGGGCGCGTCTACAGTTCTAAGCAACTCAAGCACCACTCATAAGTGTTCATCATGCTCCTCCTCAGAAGGTGAATAAATCAGAATGTCATCTACAAAAACGACCACGAAGCGATCTAAAAACTCATGAAAAATCCTGTTCATCAAATCCATAAACACAACCAGTGCATTGGCGAGCCCAAAAGGCATCACCAGAAACTCATAGTGGCCATAACGAGTACAGAATGCCGTCTTGGGGATATCCTCCTCCCTGACCCTCAATTGATGGTAACCCGATCTGAAGTCTATCATAGAGAAACAACGGGATCCTTTCAACTGATCAAACAGATCATCTATATGAGGCATAGGGTATTTATTCTTAACCGTAGCCCGATTCAGTTTTTGGTAGTCGATGCAAAGTCTCAAAGCCCTATCTTTCTTTTTAGCAAAGAGGGCCGGTGCTCCGCAAGGTGAAGTACTAGGGCGAATAAACCCCTTATCTAGCAACTCCTGGAGTTGAACCTTTAACTCACTCAACTCGGCTGGGGAAAAACGATACGGTGCCATGGAAATTGGTGTCGTGCCAAGCACTAAGTCAATAGAGAACTTGATCTCTCGATGGGGTGGTAAATTAACAAGATCCTCGGGAAAGACGTCCGAGTATTCACAAACCACTCTTGGCAACTCCGTCCGAGTCTCATCACACTCACTACTTATAAAGCTAGCGAGAAGGCAACTAAGCTCACTCCGTCCTTGCGAATCATACACCGGTGGTAAGACTCTACCAACCCGATCCCCTAAGAAATGAAAACAGTCACTGCTCAAGGTACATGTAGTAACCCTCTGATGGTAGCAATCTATAACAGCCCGGTATGACGATAACCAGTCCATATCCAAAATCACATAAAACCCAGACATATCCATCAACACAAAAGAAAAGGGTAGTCGACGATCGGCGACCTCTATATCACAGCCCCGACACCCCTGTTTCAAAACTAACTCACCCCCAATAGGCGATACCACACAAATTAGAGATGGTAACTACGCCAACTCCAATCCCAAAACAGAGGCAAATGCAGAAGATATAAATGAATGGGATGCACCTGTATCAATTAACATATTAACAACCGAGTTGCAAAACAAAAAGGTACCTCTCACAACAGATGGAGCCGGTGATAAGATCCTCGCTAGAATCGTGATACACGCACCCTCAAGGCCTTCGATCTACCGCCACCTCTTGAGCATAAGATCGCTGCATGACTAAGCCGAAGAGGCTCCTTGATTGGCCCTCGAGGCCTGAACTGACTGCGCTAGCTAGTAACTCTACCTCGAACCAGACGCACCAGATGTGCCACCCAACTGTGGGCAAAACCTCTTCAGGTGCCCCACTTGTCCATACAGATAACAAGCGAACGGCTGGCCTCTACCCTGACTCTGGCCCTGAGAACAGGCCGAAGATGACGCTGCATGCTGCCCTCCTCCTCTCTGCAGGCAAGCTGGAGACTTATGGCCTAGCTGACCACATTTGTAACAGGTGATGTCTCCTCGATCGCTTCTTCCGTAACTCAACTCGGATCGAAAGGTAGATCTCGAATGCACTCTCTAGGACTACTGAGGGTTAGAGCCCCTCTGCCTCTTACCGTCCCCCTGACCTTCCTGACTCCTCCTAGAGCCCCTTATCCTCTCATCCTCCGCATGCATAATGGTCTCAAGATGGGCAGCAGCCTCCACAAGGAGCCCATAGTCTCTAATCATGGACCCGACAACTCTAAATATGAGCCTGGTCCTCAACCTCTTCTCGAAATCCAAACAGCAGCGTTCCTCAGTCGCCACTAACTCAGGTGCAAACCTAGACAAGCTAGTAAAAGTGGCTTCGAACTTTGCCACTAGGGTATTCAGCTGCACCAACTTGGAGAATTGATCTCTCAACTTCTCCTTCATCAGAGCTTCAGAATACTTGTCCCGAAAGCTTCAACAAAGGCCTCTCAAGTCCCTCCAATGCGTCCACGCGCATACTTCCACCACTAAACCGCATCTCCCTTCAGCTGGAAGGACGCCAAGGTCACTCTCAGACCTCCGTTTTCGATGCCGAGCATCTCAAACGTCTTCATCATATGTTCAAGCCACTCATCAGCCTTCAATGGCTCTTTAGGATCTCCTAGAAACTCATTCGGATTCGACTGGAAGAACTCCCTCTTCAGAAACGATGGCCCTGCCTCAGCTACATGGGCCTGGACTTGATTCTCTGCTGGGAGAATGAACATAGACTCCCTCAATGATCCGGCCATTTCACGAGCTAAGGCGCCCATGGCCTGCTGACCTGCTAGCTCGGCCACGTTGGCCTGACTAACTCCTTCCTCTTGCGCCGGAATCTCCTCCGATATAGGCATCTCCTACCTCCTAAGCCTACCATGCCTACCACCACGACCTCATTCTGACATCCTAATAAAGGTAACAAAAGGATTAGCACATTCACAAATGTGCTTAAGCTATTTCACTCGTGTCCTAATACAAAGGATAACTGTAATTCATTCCACATAAACACATACGAATTTCATTTCCGGATAATAACCGTCCCATGGCGTTGCTAAAGTTCCAGTTAGAAACAGCAGTGATCAAGTGCCTTTCTAACAGGATTCTCAGAAACCCATAGACCTAATCAACATCTTAGAAACTAAATCCCATACACATATAGTCACATAAACATGTTATCGTATAAGCACATAACATTACACTTAAGTCTCTAATAAGCAAGACAAACCCATTGTGGTACTAACCACTTCCCACGTACCCAAAGTATTTAAACCTAATACGCTCTGACACCAAGTTGTAACGCCTTCAAAATAATACATAAATTCATCATTTAACAGTTCTATAAACATGATAGATAAGTCACATTCCCATTCATCAGAATTAATATTACAAAAGGGTATTTCATATAAGTTACAAATGTTTACAAAAATAATAGAATGCCCTGCGGCTTACATCTTTCCAAGTTATTACTTGGTTACACAAAAGAAGAGTTCTAACTCTTTTACAAGTAAAGCCCTCGGCTTAGATTTATATTTAAGCACAAATATAGACAAAACGACAAAATGAAGCCTTCAGCTCCAAACCTCCCAAGCTATACCGTTAGAGGTGGCATATCATCTGTACCTGAAAATGATGTCCCAAGTAGGGTGAGCCAAAGCCCAGTAGAGATATACTAAACCAAATATGAGAAATGACTAAAACATTAGCATTTGACAAATGGTTAACACTTACAAACCAACGTACATCTTTTTCAAGACCAATCAACACTTACACCCGCATTTCAATCCATTTCCATTTATTTATCTCAATCAATTCATAATGAGACTACAACTCATATTATCAACACTTTAATCATAAATACTTCAAAATGAGACTACAACTCATATTATTAACAATTCAATCATTAACGTCATTCGAACGTATTCAAGATTTCGGGACTTTCACCCTAGATACTCCAGCCAACTTAGTTATCAATATAGTCCATCCCCTATCTCCTCCCAAACAGTGGAGTACATCCCCTATCTCCTCCCAAACAGTGGAGTACATCCCCTATCTCCTCCCAAACAAAATACATATGCAATGTATTTAAACACTTTATCACATACAATGATCAATTAAAACACATATTCAATGTGTTAATCCATCCGTCATATTCAATGACATAATTCAATTGATTAGTTTCAGTTTACCTAATCATCATACAGTTCTACAACAATCATGGCTATCCTTCACCAATAGCCCAAAACAGTTATTTCTAACAAGATAAATTATCACATTTTCCATAGGTGAGTGATTTATCAATCCAACTACACCATTAAATCACAAATTTTCCCAATTTCATAATTACCAAACCAATTTCATATTTCCATTAAATAATTTATTTAATTCCAATTAGGGCAATTCTTCCCATCTCCTCAAATATTGCTCTCAAGGCCAAATTTTACCCATTATATACAACTAACCCATTATCAAGGTCTCATAGACTCATGGAGCCCCAAACATAGGAAACCCCTCTTCAAACATTTAAAATATCAAACCCTAATTTCCCAAAACTCCCAAACACCACCATTTATACAAAATAACCAACATTTATGTCAAAACTCATAAATAAGAGTAGATTATCCCTACCTCAAGAAGAGAAGACGAGCCAAGCAAGAGACGAACTTCAAAGATGACGAAATCAACTTCTACTCAGATGAAAATAGAGATCTTTGAGAAGCTCCAACTTTTTATCAAAGGAAGAAGGGTGAGGAGATCACTAGATCTAGGTCAAAATGTAGAGAGAGAGAGAGAGAGAGAGAGAGAGAGTGAGAGTATTTTAGAGAGAGAGGCTCTCAACTTAGGGTTTTGGAAAGTTAGAGTGAGAGAAATGACAGAAAAAGTGATTTAAAAGGTCACTTACGCGATCTGATATACGTACAGTCTGCTCAAGCAGAGAGTTTGACGCTCAAACGCCAAGACGCAACAGCAAGGCACTACCCGCTCAAGCACAATAAGACTCGCTTGAGCGTAGAATACACTCGTCCAGTATTTTACAGACTCCAGACAGATGCTCGAGCGCCAGAAGGGCCGTTAGAGCTCAAACCCGCTCGAGCGTTAAAAACACTTCTGCAATATTTCTTGCAGACGCTCAAAATACTGAGTGATTACAAACCCCGCTCGAGCGCAAGAAGGCCCGCTCGAGCGGAAAACCAAATTCTAGGCAACAAGTCTCTAGACCAACCACCAACCAACCTGTTCTAAATACGCCCAAGACATTCCAAAACTCAAATTCAAAGGCAAAAAGAGGGAAAGACATAAACAACAACATTAAACCACAAGACCCGAGTCCGAAACACCATAAAGGTCGAGTTAGAAACCGGGATCGCTATACTTTTCCCTTCATCTTCCATCTTCTCTCCTTCGTCTAGAAATCGACGGCCATAGCTCTCCGCTTCGTTTCTATCTGTCGCTCTCCTGATTCCCACTTTCCTAGTCCGTCCGTCCGCCATAGCTCTCTTTCCTAAGAAATCGACGGCCATAGCTCTCCGGAAATCAACGACCATCGTCCGCCATAGCCCTCTTCCCTGGTCTGTTTGTCTGTCGGTTTCCTGAATCTTCGATCATTTTCTGAGGTAATATTTTTCCCCCAATCTCTGTCTCTTTCTACACACATACATTCATCAATCAGAGAGGCTTAATAATCAGTTTCAGTTTAAGAATACATTCAGAAATAGTTTGTTTAGTGTAAATACATTCATCAATCTCTCTGTATGTCTGCAATGCCGAGTGTGAACACATTAGAGAGACTTAATCAGTTTCAATTTGAGAATACATTCAGAAATAATTTGTTCTGTGTGATTACATTCATCAATCTCTCAATTTTTTACATTCTAGCAATTCAATCATTAATCATTCTTGAAAAAATGTAGGCTGCTAAGGAGCTTCGATTTGAAGCTAAAGCTCAAGCACAAGCTCAAGCTCAAGCTTATGCATCGTATTATCCTTATATGGGTGGCATGCAAAATAGTATGTATGTACCGGTACATATTCATAAAACGACTTTACATCAATTGCTCGTTTTCATTTAAAATTTTATTTTTGTAACATCTACTTTTTAACTTGAATTATCACATATGGTAAATGCTATTGGAGGCACATCTGTTACCCCATCGGAGTTTATAAGAGGTACACTGGGAAGTTTGATGAGTGCACCAACTCAAATTTTTGGTTCTGGATCTCTAACCCCATCGGGTTCTAATGCATGCATCGAGAATGAATGATGGACCTTATAGACATGTTTGACTTGTTTATTGAGCTTTTACAATTAGTTTTTGAGATTAGAACTTATTATGTTGAGTCCCACCTTAGATGTGTAAAAAATGGATTGGGAGGGCGTGCTATCACAGCACGGTGCTGTGATAGACACGCAGTCATTTTGGTGCAAGCAATGGATGACAAAAGCAGCTTCAATAAGGGGCTATTATTAGTTTCACTTTTTGTAATTTTGTAATATTTTTTATATAGTTATGCATTTTATTTTTTACTCAAAAAAATAAATAAAATAATATTTTGAGTAAATTAACAAATATATTTATTGAGATTTATTTAAAATATATTTGTATGGTTCTAGAAATTATAAATATCCAATTGACAAAAAACATATTTAACAAAATTGACAACAACAAAAAAAAAAAGTGAAATTCTTAATTACTTTTTTATATAATAATAAAATTATGAAAATTGTTAATTAAAATATATTTATGAAATCATTAAAACTCTTCAGGGCAAATCACACTGGTGATCTCTATATTTTACCTCTTGTATCATTTTGGTCCCTACACTTTCAATTGACTCAATTTTAAACCTTAATTTTAGATTATGCGTCAATTTGATCCAATTGATAATATCGTTTTTTTTTTTTTAAGAAATAAATTGGTTGAGATCAACTTCCTGAGTTGGGTAAATTTATAATTTGCTCTTAAAAACATAGCTCATAACACTTATGTACATATTTTTCATAAAAAAAAAATGCTTAGAGTTGTAACTTATTGGATCAAATTGAGTCAAGGTCATAAATTCAAGGTCAAAATCGAGCTAATTGAAATTACAGAGACTAAAATGATACAATGACCAAAGTATAGTAAATACCGTCGTAATTTGCCCAACTATCAATTGATGTTTATTTCACATAATTTAATTTTTTTTTAAATACTTTAGAACATAATAATTGATAAATTATACATCTTGTGGTTGTGGAAATTATACATCTCGCCCCTTCAATTTTTTAGACGTATAACAAATGACATTTTATATTAGTCAATTATTAAATCAATTAATAGTGTTAATGATTTCATAAATATATTTCAACTAATAACTTTCATAATTTTATTGTTATATAAGAAAATAATTAAAATTTTCTCTTTAAATATATATATATATATTTATTTATTTATAAATAAGGTATTTATAATTTTTAAAACCATAAGAAATAATTTATATTTTAAATAAATCTCGATAAATATATTTGTTAATTTACTTAAAATATATATATATTTTTTTGGAGTAAAAGTATGATACATAGATATATCAAAGATATTACCCTTATTGAAGCTGCTTTTGTCATCCATTGCTTGCACCAAAACGACTGCGTGTCTATCATAGCACCCTGCTGTGACAACACGCTCCCCCAATTCGTAAAAAATGTTGTGTATTAATTATCAATGAAGTTATGTTATTTTTATTATTGGTTATGTAATGCAGTTCATTTATGAAGTTAATTTTGGAAACAAAATGGGCATTTAGTTCTCTTCATTGTGCC
This sequence comes from Camellia lanceoleosa, assembly GCA_025200525.1. Lineage (NCBI taxonomy): Eukaryota > Viridiplantae > Streptophyta > Magnoliopsida > Ericales > Theaceae > Camellia > Camellia lanceoleosa. The sequence continues at coordinate 57,539,302 of CM045763.1, forward strand.
TGGGTTATTTATTTCTTTATGGTTGCTAAAACTCTTGACACAACTGCTGTTTGTTATAACCTTGGCGATTCTGTGCCTTCTGCTCTTGACCTTGCTGGTCCTGCTTGATCTGAACCAGTCATACAAGGTTCTGCAATTGCTAATGGTGGGATTGGTCTACCTGTTAGGAATTTTGCTTCTGATAGGAGGCTGTTTTGGTCTGGATTGAGGGAGCTACATCCCAGGGAAAATTCTGTTGCTTAGATTTTATTGGGTGATTATAATGTTATAAGAAGGCCTAATGAGAAATTTGCTTCTGAAGGGTTTCATAGCAGGGCTACTGCTGAGAAGATTGATAGGGCCCTGGTGAATCATGTTTGGCAAGATTCTTTTCCACAATCTGAAGTTGTAGGAGTGGGATTATGTATGCAATTCCCTATTGGAAAGCATATATAGTTGTCCTAAAAAATGGCCAAAATAAAGAAGAAAGTAGAATCAAATCAGACAAATTAAAGCAGAAAGTATTAAAAAAAATATTACACCATGATCATGTTCTCATAATTCCATAAGGACCTGAAACTTCTCATCATGTTGACATTATATGTTAGTCACAGGTGGGAAAAGATTTAAGAACAAAGTTCTACATGATCAAATGAAGAAGTGTACTTCTATTTTGTTGGACAACAAAAATCCATTACCTTAGATTTTCATTATCAATCTGTTAACATCAAATATTCAAGAGCATCTCAAATCAATTAAAAAAAAAAAAAAAAAAAAAAATTAAAGAAAGTAGCTAGTGAACACATGCAAACACATGCAATACATAACCAATATTGGAGCTCAACAAAAGTCAAAAAAGGTACAATACATAGTGTTCACTTTACTTCTACTTCTACTTCTACTTCAAAGTTGCATATATATATATATATGTTATTACATCTTCATAAGTAATAAGGCACCAATTACAAGCAACACAAACAACACATATTTCATTTTTTGCAACTTTGCGCTCTGAATTCGAAGTTGTTCCGTCATCAATCTTTGCTGTTCGGTCATACATTGAAGTTGTTCGCCGACAATTGGCACTTCTCCTTGTGCTTGTCTTGGAATTTCATGGCTTCTACATTATGAATTGATAGGAAGGCGCCATCCAATAAAACTACCACAATCAATGCAAGAGTAGAATAACTTGTTTTTGTTTTGATCGGTCTCGGAAATTCGAATAGTGGCCTTTTTATTACATGTAGGACAATTTTTGTTCAAGTATGTCAACCGATCTGAGCTACTACCATTGACACTTGAACTTGACATCTGCAAAAAAAAGTTATCCTCATCAAACTATTACAATCAGTGTTTAAATTTAAATTTATTTAAATGTTCACAACGTAAATAATAGCCACAAAAACCAAACACCCAAATTTAACTCCTACGACATTGAATTTTTAAATGAGCTATAGAATTTTCAGATTAATACAATTTCAATCTTGACATGTCACACATTTAACTCCTAATCCTCTGATGAATTGACATGTCACACATTTGGTTGATGAAGAGTGAAGAAGTATGGACCAAAAAGTAACAGAACTGTGAACACATTGATAGGTAGAATCAAGATTTATCCAAAATGGTACCTCTTGACATATCTTGAGTGCCAATGTGTTTCAATGATAAATGGAAGAATTAAAGAAACTCATAAACAGATGGAGATGTGACCAAACAGAGCAGTAGTAGCAGCAACAGGGTTATGAGTCTATGAGATGGTAGAGATGATTGGTAGGATGGCCTCTCAATGTCTTTATTATCCACCAATTTGGACATGTTCAAAGTTCACAGCAATTATCCACCAATTTGGACAAGTTCAGAGTTCAATTCTATGCCAAATCTTTCTATTTCAAGCCCAATGTGACTGCATGGTTCAAATCCACACCAAAAAAATTCTCAACAGTGTCAAAAGGTTGCCAAAGTTAAATACTTGATCATGATTTCACAAATTCAGCTGATAAAAAAACATTAAAAGCAAAAACAAAACAAAAAAAAAAAAAAAAAACACAATATCTGACCTAAAGTAAGCTAAGTAGTTGTATTATGCTAATTTAGAGTTCAATTTTAGGCATTTACTGAACAACAATTTAACCCATTTAATAATGTTTACCAATGACCAACCCATTTCAACCCACACTAATCAATACATAACTATTCTGAAAATGGCCAACAACAATTTAATAACAGCCATCAATAATTTAATAACTACTAAGAACTTAGTATCATCAACCAACTAATTACCATACTAAATCAATGAACAACCAAGAAATGTTGAAATCAAGCACAAGAAGTCATTCCCAAGGCATTTACCATACCCAAATGAATGGCATAATTTATGAATGAGTGGAAAATTTGGTAGAAGAATTTCATCAAACAGGTGGCAGGTAAGGTCAAGTATACTCAATTCCCAAATCAAAAGGCCAAAATCCAAGATTCAAATTGTTTATGAGATTGTCAAAATCCCTAATTCCAACATTTTCCAGCATTCAACCCATCTTGTTTATCCCAAGCCTTAATATATATACAACATACATATATATATCTACAAGCCCTAATATATAGACTGAATATATATATATATATAAACAGATATATATACATATATATACAAGATTACCTCTTAGTTGTTGTCATTGTCGAATGAGAGGGAAAGAGAGCGAAAGAGAGAGCGAGTCGAGCGTCGGAGTGAATGGAAGGACAGCGAAACAGGAGCTGCTGGGCATTGGACTCAAGGAGCTCGTCGGGCGTCGGTTTTGAAGGAGTCGTTGACCATCGGAGTGAAAAACAAAAAAATAAGAAGTGAGAGAAAGAGAGGGAGATCTATGGGCTTGTTTGGTTTGTAATTGAGAAATATGTTTTGAGGGAAAAAGTATGAAAATTTGTTTGGTTTGGATTTTTTTGAAAACATATTTTGAGAAATTATTTTGAGAGAGAGTTTTGGAAAAAGTGATTGATTTGATGTGTATGAGAGAGAGATTTGTTTGGAAAACTTGTAAACCAAACAAGTTTTGGAAAAAAAATTTAGAAAAATTTGTTTGGTTTAATTACTTTTGAAAACTTATTTGTAGAGAATTTTTCCCAATTTTTTTTGAGAAACACAAACCAAACAATAATGGGTATGTTTGGTTTGAGTTTGAGAGATGAGTTTGGGAGATAAAAAGTACGAAAAGTTGTTTGGTTTGGTTTTTTTGGAAAGATGTTTTGGAAAATTATTTTGAGAGAGAGTTTTAGAAAAAGTGATTGATTTGATGTGTATGAGAGAGAGATTTGTTTGGAAAACTTGTTTGGTTTACAAGTTTTGGAAAAAAAATTTGAAAAAATTTATTTGGTTTGAGTTTTTCTGAAAATTGATTTGTAGAGAAATTTTCCCAAAAATTTTTGAGAAATTCAAACCAAACGAACCCAATATCTTTCTGATAACTCAGCTCCGATTTTGAATTCTGAATGAAGAGAGTGAATGACGATAGAGAAAAAGGACGCGCGTGGGTCTGAAAGTCACTGACCGCTCACTTGACTTTCCAACTAAGTTGGGGTCGTGGGAGTTGAATTTAGTGGGGTCTGAAGCATTTTTGTTCTCTCTAATTAACTTTTTCACAATTAAAGTAAAGTTGTCATATCAACTTGGCCATATTTTACTGATCGACTCTTTTTTTGTCTCAAACATTTGCTTCAATAAGAAAATAAAAATAAAAATACTCATTTCTCTCCAAAAGAATAGTCCCAAACAAATCTAAGCTAAGGCCTGATTTGGGGTACACTAAATAATACAAAAAGTCAAAAAGTCACTATCCTATTTAAGTCACATCATCTTAATTAAATCACATCACCTCTCTAACACATCACATCAAACCCAACCCAAACCCAACCCATATAAGTCAATAAGTCAAAAAGTGCACTTTTTTAGAACATCCCAAACCAACCCTAAATTAAACTTTTTTGGTCTAGATTAAAATAATCAAAAACTAACTTACCCTCCAAAGGAAACTTTAAAGATTCATTTTTATGACATAGCACAATAGGTTGTTATGAGAAGTAAGATAAAAACTAAATTTTTAATTTTTTTTGACTTTTTAAAAATATATATATAAAAATTAAAAAAATAATGTGACCTAAAAAAAATTTAAAAATTTACTTTTAATCTACTCTCAAAACAAGTCAATATTAAAAGAGCAATGATACATTCCCTAATTATGGAGCTCTGACTGAGCTCTAATGATGTGATAAGAAACAAAAAAAAAAAAAAAAAAAAACAAACAGTAATAATTCAAAGCACTAATTTTGGTGCTCTAATGGAGCATCAATGACATAACAAGGGGAAAAAAAAAATAAAAAAACAAACCAAGACCAAAACATCACATCACAGTGGGTGGGGCCCACTGCTAGCTCATTAGTACTGGCTTTAGAGCTCAAGAATTAAAACTCCAAAGCATTTTTCCAAAACAAAACAAAAGCCAAAATATCACAGCATAGGTGGAACCCACCTATTTAGAACTCTTTTAAAGCTCAACAATTAGAGCTCCAAAACATTTTTGACATTAAAATAACTTGTAGGAAGGATTTGACGAGAAAGAACTTTGACTTTCTTAGAACATCTCCAATGGTGAACTATTTTTTTCATCAAATCTGAGGAAAGAAAGGCGATTTCCTCAATCTGATACGAGGTGCTCCAACAGTCTTGCATCAAAAGGCAGGGACGTCCGACTGGACGACCGGCCAGTTGACCGGAAAGGCACTGAATTTTTTTTCCCTCCAAATCAGTCCAATTGTAAAAAAATGTGTAATCAACATACTAGCTGGTATCCTTGATTCCTTATCAATTGTTACTATGAAGGAGGTGGATAATCATCTGCTTCTGAAGCGAGTGAGGATGGTAAAGAGAGAGAGGCCGCTTTTATAAGAAAAAATTAATTTCACCTGTGTTTGGTCTGTGGGTTATGGTTCTTTATTTTAGCTTCTTTATTTCATTGGTTTGTGGGTTATGGTTCTCTGAGTTTGGTCTTTGGTATTTAAATTTCAGAACATTTTACATTTTTTTAGTTAACATGATTCTTGGCGAGTTATTGTTGTGGATTTTAAGTACAGTTGTAAGCTTGAAATTGAATATATAAACATATATTAGATTCTTTTCCTCTTTTATGTTCACTTGTGTTGTTTGTTTGATTTGAAAAAATTGGATTCTTTACAAGAATATCCGAATATCCACCCCACCGTATTTTATTGTTGATGCTCCCCAGACTTGGATAGGAGAAAATTTTATATATATACGTGGGAACCTAATAAATAGAGGCAATCTGGTATACCCGAGGAGTTCCGAATCGAACGGCTCCATTCTCGCTCAACTAGGACGCCGAATCGTTCTTAAGGCCGAATAGACTTGAGAAGGCATATCAGACAAATGAAAGAATAATAAATAAAAGTAGACTCGCCCCGAGGTCCGGAGAATGGATATAAATACAAGAGCTTCAGATTTGTAAAGGTATGCAAGAATCACTTCTAAAAACTTAGTGAACAAGCTTTCTTGAGTAGAGGAACCGACTTGTCCGGTCAGTGCTAATTCCGCACCCCGACCGGAGTATTTGTATCTTGCAGTGACTAGCAGAGGATCATTGGCGTCTTCCAGATCTCAAGAGTATTTCCAAACCACTTCCCCACAATTACGCCGCGTGGGAATACTCAAATATATCCATGAAAGACGTGACTGAAGATCCTCCGATAGCCACCGACGAGACCGCACAGAGAGACGACTTCACTCCGGCAAATACGCTCGGAAAGGAAACCGTCGCGCAGCGACGCGCCTCGAACTCTAACTCACCAACGACTTCAACGACGGAGACGATGCAAGCGACCATAGAACAAGCCAGACAGACCAAACAGAGTTTGGACAACATCATCGCTGAGAACGAACGCCTTCGCCGCGATCTGGCCTTAGAAAAAGCAAAGTCCAAACGGGCAGGGCTCAAGGTTCCTGAGCGATTCCCACGGGCAGGTCCTCAACGACCTCGAGGCCAACAGCACAATGCCGACGGTCGCCGCGCCTTAACCGATTACCTTGAGGAGGTGACAGAGGACGCACGTCGCCCAAGAGGCGTCCCGCTTGACACCGTGCATATGATATACAGCCTGCCGATAGCCCCGACTGTACATGCAATCCAGTCACTTCCAAGCCCCCAGCATCAGCTCACACCAACAAAGCGACCCCGGCTCCGAGAAGCGCCAAGCATCACCTTCGACGACTCTGATTTGAGCGTAACACTCTCACGTAGATCCTCCGGTTGTTGCGCTTACGGCGTAACAGTTCACCGTTGAACGCGTCCTTATCGACCAGGGAAGCACTTCAGAGGTTATGTACTATAAAACCTTCATCAAACTCGGGTTCAACGATTCGGATCTGACTCCAACTCCTTATCTACTATTCGGCTTCAACGCCAACCCGGAGTACCCATTGGGAAAGATCAGTCTACCCGTTCGAGCTAGCTCCAGAACGGTGGATGTGGAATTCTTGGTCGTCAGGCTACCGTCGCCGTACAATCTCATCATGGGGCGATCATGGTTGCATACCCTGCAGGCCATTCCAAGCACCTACCACCAGCTACTATGTTTCCCAACGGAACACGGCGTTGAGCAGATCCGTGGCTCTCAACAGTCAGCGCAAGCATGTTACCTTCTCGCCGCCAAGACGCCGAAAGAACTGCAAGTAAACTCCATTGAAGTGCTCAGTCGAGAGATCCTGGATGACGTCGGGCGTCAACCAAACAAAAAGGCCACGGAAGGTTTAGACCGGGTTGACATTGATGGAAGCCCGGAAAATTTTTTTATGATCGGCGCCTCTCTGAGCCAGGTCGACAAACAGCAGCTGGTCACTTTCTTACTCGGCAACCTCGACGTCTTTGCGTGGACTCCATACGAGATGCCGGGAGTAGACCCGTCAGTCTCACAGCACCACCTCAATGTCGACCCCCGGTGCAAGCCGATCATTCAGAAAGGCCGGCGATCCTCCGCAGAACACACCGCCGCCGTTGTAGAAGAAGTTGACAAATTGCTTGACGCTGGGGCAATTAGAGAAGTCACCTACCCCACGTGGCTCTCCAACACAGTGGTGAAAAAGAAAAATGGAACTTGGCAAGTGTGCGTCGATTTCACGGATCTGAACAAAGCTTGCCCCAAAGATTGCTTCCCTTTACCTAGAATTGACCAACTCGTCGATGCGTCGGCACACCACCGGCGCATGAGTTTCCTCGATGCCTACAGAGGCTACCATCGACGCCATGAATCCGGATGATCGTGACAAAGCGCATTCCTCACTCCAAGAGGAACCTCGCTCTGAGTTATGCCTTTTGGATCAAGAATGTAGGGACAACTTACCAAAGATCGTCACCACGATGTTCAAAGAACGTTTCGGACACTATGGAAGTATACATCGATGACATGGTGGTCAAATCCAAAGAAGAACAAAACCATATAGCCGATCTGGAAAAGACATTCAACACCCTAACCAAATCCAGAATGAAGCTAAACGCTTCCAAATGCGCATTCGGATCGGCTCCGGCAAATTCCTGGGTTATATCGTCAACCACCGAGGAATCGAAGCCAACCCGAGGCAAGTCACAGCAATTTTGGAACTGAGTTCCCCCCGTTCAGTGAAAGAAGTCCAAAAGTTGATGGGAATAGCTGCTGCACTCAACAGTTCATCACCGATCTCTGAGATCGCCGCAGACAATTCTTTCGACGCCGTACACTAGCTTTCAATGGTCCGCCGAATGCGGCGACTTTTAACGGGCTCAAGACCTACCTCCAAGACGACTTCTCACAACACCCGCCACCGGTGACCCCCTCATTCTATATCTGGCAGTCTCCGACAGGGCCGTCAGCGCCGTATTATTAAAAGAGGAGGAAGGGCAGCAACAACCAGTGTATTATGTGAGCAAGGTAATGGTGGACGCCGAAACATGCTACCTACCGCTGGAAAAACTCGTCCTAGCCTTGGTCATGGTAGCAAGAAAACTGATGCATTACTTCCAAGGACACAGCATTAGGGTGCTAACAGACTATCCCTTCGACAAGATTACTAACGCAGAAGCATCGTATGGTTTCGAAGTGGGCTCTCGAACTCGGCCAATACGACATTCAGTTTTTACCCAAAACTGCAATCAAGGGGCAGGTGCTTGCCGACTTTGTTGCCGAATTCACAAGAGGGCTTGCCGACCTCAAGCCTGATGACGTCCAGCCAAAGGCCGAAGTTCGGTCAAAGCCAGATTGGAGAATTTATGTTGGGGACATTTGGCAGTTATACTGTGATGGATCGTCTAACCAACGGGGCAGCGGCGCCGGCGTCGTAATTATGTCTCCAGACGGCGCAGTAATTGAGCAGGCCGTCAAGCTCGACTTCGAAGCATCAAATAACGGTCAATATGAAGCCCTTTAGCCGGATCATGAACGCACATCTGCTGCAAGACGGCTGTTGGTGTTTTGTGACTCAAAATTGGTAATCAACCAGCTGAAAGGGGAGTACGCGGCAAGAGACGAGCGTATGGCGACCTATATGAAAACGGCTAACTCGCTGTCGATTTAAATTCAACCATCATGAACTAAACCAAATAACACGCGATCAAAATACACACGCGGATGCCTGGCTTGCTTAGCCTCCGCCATCAACTCCGAGCTCAAGCGTACCATCGAAGTAGGTTTCGTCCCGGAACCAAGTATCGGCCCTTTGGAGGAAACCCACATCAACATTATAGAATCCGCTCCAAGTTGGAAGGACCCCATTGTTGCATTCCTTTCTTCTGTGCAACTCCCAGAGGACAAAAAAGAAGCACACAAGTCATAAACAAGGCCCTGCGGTATTACTTAGATCCACAAAGAGGGCTTTACAAAAAGTCCCTCTCTGGTCCATACTTGGAATGCGTGCACCCGGACAGAGTGGAGGAGCTTCTCATTGAGATACACGAAGGCAGCTGTGGTGCCCATTCGGGGGGACGCTCCCTGGCCCATCGGGCGATAACACAGGGATATTATTGGCCGACGATGAGAGCTGACGCACAAAATTATGTCAAGAAATGCGAACAATGCCAAAAGTTCTCTCCACTAACCCATCACCAGTAAGCTTTGAATTCTATCACAAGCCCCCGTCGCTTGCTCGAGGGACTCGATATCGTGGGACCATTGCCGAGGGCCCCAGGAACAAGCGATTTCTAATCGTAGCAACAGACATTTCACAAAGTGGGTCAAGCAGAGGCTCTAACCCATATACAAGATTCCGACATTCAGCTTTGTGTGGAGGAACATCATTACGCATTCGGCATTCCAAGAGCATTGATCTCGGATAATGGTACTCACCGATTGTGGCGATACCGAGAATTGTGCGACAAGTATGGTATTGAGCCTTACTTCTCTACGCCAGCCTACCCCCAAAGTAACGATCAAGCGGAAGCTTCAAACAAATCCATCTTGGACGGCATCAAAAGAGGCTGGAAAGTGCCAAAGGCACATGGGTTGAAGAGTTGCCGAGTGTATCGGGCCCATCGTACAACGCCAAGACGATCTCACGGAGATACGCCGTTTGCCTTATGCTTCGGAACCCAGGAAATCTTACCCCTAGAGATCGGCTTACCAACTCTGAGATCGCAAGCCTTTGACATAGGCCGAAATGACATGATGCTCGCCCTGGACCTGGTTCTGATTGAAGAACGAAGAGACCGCCTTAGCATCTATGGCACGTTATCGTCAGCACCGCTAAGTCATACAATCGGAAGTTCAATTCGCCGCCACAATCCAGAGAATCGGTCCTAAAGAAGGTACTACCAGCCGACCAGAGGTCGACCGATGGAAAGCTTGGTCCGAATCGACCCCTATCGATAGATTCCGCTGCAGGGCATATCGCTCTCGACATGTCGGGAAGAAGCTCGCCACTAGTGGAATTCAACACATCTACGTAAATTTTATCAATGACCCAACATGTGGGCTTGATACTTGTACACACGTCGTTGTAATGCAAGGTTTCGTGTTCTTACATGTTTGAGCTCAACACCTTAGGGCCGAATAAGTCTCCGGATTCGGAGCGCCCTTTGTGGATGTCACGATTGGCCAAAACAAGTCCCCGGATTCGGAGCCCCCTTTGGGGCATGACACCTTAGAGCCGAATGAGTCTCCGGATTCGGAGCGCCCTTTGTGGATGTCACGATTGGCCAAAACAAGTCTCCGGATTCGGAGCCCCCTTTGGTGCATGACACCTTAGGGCCGAATAAGTCTCCGGATTCGGAGCGCCCTTCGTGGATGTCACGATTGGCCAAAACAAGTCTCCGGATTCGGAGCCCCCTTTGGTGCATGACACCTTAGGGCCGAATAAGTCTCCGAATTCGGAGCGCCCTTCGTGGATGTCACGATTGGCCAAAACAAGTCTCTGGATTCGGAGCCCCCTTTGGTGCATGACACCTTAGGGCCGAATAAGTCTCCGGATTCGGAGCGCCCTTCGTGGATGTCACGATGGGCCAAAACAAGTCTCCGGATTCGGAGCCCCCTTTGGTGCATGACACCTTAGGGCCGAATAAGTCTCCGGATTCGGAGCGCCCTTCGTGGATGTCACGATCGGCCAAAACAAGTCCCCGGATTCGGAGTGCCCTTTGGGGCATGACGCCTTAGGACCGAATAAGTCTCCGGATTCGGAGCGCCCTTCGTGGATGTCACGATTGGCCCAAACAAGTTTCCGGATTCGGAGCGCCCTTTGGGGCATGACGCCTTGGGGCCGAATAAGTCTCCGGATTCGAAGCGCCCTTCGTGGATGTCACGATTGGTCGAAACAAGTCTCCGGATATGGAGCCCCTTAGGTGCATGACGCCTTAGGGCCCACTAATGCATTTCTGAACGTTTATACCATGCAGTGCAAAATATTCTAATCAAAATCTAAATATTCCAATAAAATGAATCGACACGTTTGAACTAGAAATATTTTACAATCAAAATATTTTACGATCAAAGACGAACATTGAAAATGAAAGCCTATTTATTCATAGTGAAGTCTGTTGTTGCATTACACTCTAGTTAATCGGCCTCCTCATCGTCGCTCTTCTCGATTTCAAATTCGGAATAGGGAAGGTAATGTCGGTGATATAGGAGTGAAGCCTCCTAGGGACCCAAGAACCTCCACGGTTTGAAGGGCCTTGATCCAGCCATGCTTAAAACCGCGATTTTCGCATCGACAAACTTCCTCAGCAAGGTCTGTCTTGGTTTTATCAACCCCGGCCTTGAAACCGTCCTGATATCCTTTCTCAGAATCCGCCTTTTGGGACGATTTTTACCACTTTAAGTTGACCGGCCGTCGCCAGCTCATCCATTCGAACCTTCTTAAGCTCCCGAAGCTCACTCTCGGCCTTTTTCACGCGAGCTTCCAGGCTACGACTCCTTTCGTCCTTTTTCTCAATGTCACGTCTCATCGCACGCAGACGCATGCCAATCTCATAAGCATTATACAACCCTTTTACAGCCCCATGTATGCCGTCCCGAAACACTGCGAAATCACGACGACCAACCATCGATTGTCGGACTTTCGGTGGAAAAATCTGTCGAGCAAACTCGATTGCCACATCTGGGTCTTTAATGATGGAATCCGCCTCTGTCATCGGTTTATTCTTCACAAAAACCGCAAAATTCAATGGCCGCGGCGTCGCGTCTACCTCGATTCCCGGTCGTGGGCATGGGGAACCTCCCCGTTGAACGTCCCTTTGAGGGGACCTGCTTCGACGACTAAGGCCCTGCTGTTTTTCCCGATCCTTGGATGCTCTTCTTCCCATACCAGTGGGCTCGCTGCTGCGATATATTTCGACGTTTGAATTCAGCCAATCTTGGTCCTTCCCCAGTATTGGCTCAACCCTGTACCCAAATAAATAGGACCCCTGGTACGAACTTACCCCATTTATTCTCAGATACGCACAGCTCCCCTAAGGCAGCGTCAGTATGACCGAACGCCAAATGTCAGACGACGATTCGCGTGCCAACGAGTATGAACCGTTCGGCTCTTCACGCTCACGCCCTAGCCAAGGCAAGGGCAGATTTATTAATCTAGTCGCCACCTTTTAAAGATGCCTCGCCACCATGAAAGTATGAACCATTCGGCTCTCACGCCAAGCCGCCAAGGCAAGGGCAGTTATTAATCTAATCGCCGCCTTTGCAAAGATGCCTCGGCCAGCCCGCGAGGGTGAACCATTCGGCTTGTCACGCTCGCGCCCTGCCCAAGGCAAGGGCAGATATATTAATCTAATCGACCACCTTTTCAAAGATGCCTCGGCCAATTTACGAGTGTGAACCATTCGGCTCTTCACGGTCGCTACCGCCAAGGCAAGGGCAGATGATTAATCAAATCGCCACCTTTTCAAAGATGCCTCGCCACCACGAGTATGAACCATTCGGCTCTTCACGCCGCGCTCGCCAAGGCAAAGGCAGATGATTAATCTAATCGCCACCTTTTCAAAGATGCTCGCCACCCCACGAGTGTGAACCATTCGCCACGCCGCTACTCGCCAAGGCAAGGGCGATTATTAATCTAATCGTCGCTTTTTCAAAGATGCCTCGGCCACCACGAGTATGAACCATTCGCTTTTCACGCTACTGGCTAAGGCAAGGACAGATTATAGATCTATTAAGAAATATCACCATAAAATTACGGAAACATCGGACATTGAGTAATTCATAACATTTTATAACTACAAAAAGTATCGACGCGTCCATTTACAGATCATAACATTTTATAATATCACCCGCATGAAAAATGTCCGATAAACAAATACAAAATAACAAAACAAACGGAAAAAGTACTTTCTAAATCATAACAATTGTGTATCGTAAAGATCAACCTCTAATCGGCCTCCAACGGATCGATGTCCACTTGCTCATACGGTATTGGCATATTCAATAAACTCCACCGCAAAGAAGGGTCTTGTGCCAACCATGTTTGAAGCCCGATTCTCAAACCGAGAGACTGGTCCACATACTTTCGGCGAGTCCAAATTTCTTCCTCTTTCGGCCAAAACTTTTGAATCGGCAATCACCTTCGCCTTCATTTCAACTCACTTCCAGTGTAATCGCTTTTGGGACAAGCCAAGTGCGCTTCCATATCGTCGACCTTCTTCTCGGCCCGCTCTCAACTTATCCGCATCACGAGCTTTTCATCATGCGCTCTGCCTCGAGAAGCCTCTGGTTCGCTCTTAAAATTGCCTCGGCCCTTTTCCTCTGCCTCAACTTGCTTTCAGAACGACTAATTTGCTTGACAGCGTCGAGATGGCGGCGGCCTACATCAGCTATCCTACCAACGGTCTGCAAAAGAAAAATTCAAAAAACGTAACGCGAACAATGTTTAGATGAAGTGAAGGAAAAATCAGAATACGCACCAAAAGGGCCGACTGCGCGGCTAACATTGTCGCATTCAAATCCGGTTCCAACTGGAAAGCCTCCATATCAGACAAGAACGACAAAGACGTTGCCACACCGAACGCGACCTCTGGGTCTTTACGCGCCGAGGCATCCGAAGGAACCGGCATGTTTCTTACCATCGGTCGAATCACAAAGGGCACAACCTCACTCGATCCCTCCATTCGATGACGTTTGCCGCCGTGATCTTCTAAACCGACCTCACGATCCCTAGCGCGTTTCTCCACCTTTCCCTCAACATCCTGAACCGCTTTCCCAACCACTGCCGATTCGGCATTCTTATTTGTTGCCGCCTCAACAATTCCCAAGGATCTCGATTCGTAATGGCGGAGGAATGTTGAGATTCACCGGTGGGCGGTTCGATTGAAAGGCCTCCGCTCTTCGCCATGGCTAACCTCTCCGATTCGCCTTCTTAGCAAGCTTTGTCGCTTAACCCACCATGTTAGTGGAGCCCGAGATGGGAAGATTGTTCAGACGTTGAGGAACGCCAACGTAAAGGTTCCCCGCCTCAAGTAGAGGAGGATCGGCGAATCCAATACCTCCTCGATTCGCCTCGACCGATCGATTCTAAGATTGATACTTCGGTATTCTCCGAATCAGACCCTTCAAAACCTACCTGTCTCAAGTTTTTGAAGTCGGATAAAATACGAGCGACGAGAAAATCTTCCCCCTTCGGAATCGGTATGTTTTCCGCAGCCAAAAAGGTTGTATATGTAGGCTCGTAGCAAAGCAGAACGTGAGCCGCTCTTCCCTGCTTATGAAGACTACGACGGCTGAAATAACTAAGAGCAATCCTAATGTCCGAAAGAACGGCGTCGTCAGTTGAAGCTTGGACTTTTTTCAAATCGTTCCCTGCACAAGACAAGCCGTAAGACTCAAGAAAACAGGGTATGGCAAATATGAACACACAATACGAGCAAGAGGGCATTCGCGACTGTTCGCCTCACGTCTAGGAATAGGATCGACACGGTCCTCCCTTCGCCAACTCCGATTCTTGCCGCACAACGACCATGACATCATCAACTCGTTTCCCGTAGCCGAAAGCATAGTGATCAATTGATGATCTATATCCTTAGCTCTGAGGAAGTAACGCCCGTGCCGACCAGAGGACTTGGCCAAAGCATAACAGTGCCGAATGGCAGGAATGCCAAGATTAATTCCAAGGCAACGGTTCAGCGCTACGACCCCCATTATAATTCTAAAGAAATTCACATTGGGCTAGGAAGGGATCAAATCCCAATGGCGAAGAACAGCCCTCAGAAACGGTGAAGGAGAAAGCGAACTCCACCCTCTGCGATTGACAAAAGGGGAAAGACAATCGTGGTTTCGTCCTCCCTCTCCATGTCAAGAGTGCCGTCCGCCACAAACGACAGGTGGACATCGTCAGGAATAGAGAAATGGCGTCTAAAGCCAGCAATTCGATCTGACGAAAAGAGGTCTTTCAAATGTTTCGCCATAACCTACTAACTATAAGAACATGCGACGGAATAAACAAACTAGGAAAAGTTTCAGAGCAGGGGAGAGGAAAACTTACAAAAATGAAGAGAGTATCACAGATGGAAGAATTGCAAGAGCGATTCGAAGAGCAACCCAGCAACCAGCGTCATAGAACACGGATTCGAAAGGACATCAGATTTCAAATCATAATAAATAGGCCTGTACGAAGGGGCGGGAAGTTGAGACGACGATTAAAGGGGGAGTAATTAAACGTCCGCGTGATAAGTCTAACCCCCAAACTTCGGTTCAGAGTATTTGAAAATCGGAACCAAGCATTTCACCCAACTGTCATTGACAGAACGCTTAGAGGGCAATTGTGGGAGCCGAATAAATAGAGGAACGAAATCTGGTATACCCGAGGAGCCGGGAACTGAACGGCTCCATTCTGCTCAACTAGGACGCCGAATACGTTCTTAAGGCCGAATAGACTTGAGAAGGCATATCAGGACAAATGAAAGAATAATAAATAAAAAAGTAGACTCTGGCCCCGAGGTCCAGAGAATGGATATAAATACAAGAGCTTCAGATTTGTAAAGGTATGCAAGAATCACTTCTAAAAACTTAGTGAACAAGCTTTCTTGAGTAGAGGAACTGACTTGTCCGTCGGAGTGCTAATTCCGGCACCCCCGACCGGAGTATTTGTATCTTTGCAGGTGACTAGCAGAGGATCATTGGCGTCTTCCAGGATCTGAAGAGTATTTCCAAACCACTTCCCCATAATGTCCATATTAGACCAGCTCTAATGGTGAAACCTTTAACTGAGGTAGTGAAGATCCTCCATAGCTTATCGTAGTCCTTCAGGGGAACGGAATTAAAGTTGAACAAAGATGAAGAAGACGACGACGATAAAAGAAGATCGGATCATCTACAATGCAGACACCTCCGATCGTTCAATTTGTCAAAACCATTGCCGAGGTCATCTTTATTCTCGCTGGAAAAGCAACTACATGTGCCGTCGCTGGGCGGCGACATGGTGGTGGGAGGTTAGGGTTTGGGGAAGTGGAGAATGAGAAAATCTTGGTCGTAGAAAAACTTGGTGGAAGTTTTTGAAAGTGAAGAGAGAAAGACACACACACACACACACACACACACACACACACACAGGGGATTGAAAAGAAGAAGAGAGTGTGGAAATGAGGCGTTAGTTCGGAAAACTGGTGGGACAACTGGCTGGACATCCGGTCGATTGTCTGGTGGGACCACCTCCAACGTAAACACATAGCGTTTTGGTGAAACCTAACCCAGCTCCTCAATTTGGTGATAGTTTTGCCCTATTCTCAATTTGATATCATTTTGGTGAAATCGTTGGAGACAAAAAAGTTGCCTTTTTTCACCAAATTCAAATTTGGTGATGATTCTGCTTCACCGTTGGAGATAGTCTTAACCGCTCATCAATGCCTCCCTCTAATTATCTTTTCCACAATCAAAGTAAAGTTGTCACATCACTTGGGCCATATTTGGCTGATTGACTCCTTTTTGTCCCAAGCATTTGCTTCAATAAGAAAAAAGAGAAATAAAAATACTCCCCTATCCCATGATAATAGTCCCTTTTAAGAAATTTAACTTTTTTATTAGTAGTATAATCATTGCAGTTTAAAAATAATAATTTTCTAAAATTATCTTTTGATAGTATATTTTTTGAGGTATATCAATTGTCATAATTGTACTTTTTGTGCAATTAATGAATTTAAGAAAAAGGCAAAATAGAAAATTCATATTATTTTAATTATTAATTTTTAAAAATAGACTAATATTTTGAAACAATAAAAAATAAAATAAGTATAGCGATCCAGGTTTTTCTCCGTCATTTATTGTATTCCGGACTCGGGTTCCGTGATTGTATGGTGTCGTTCATGTCTTGTTTCCATCCTTTATTCTTTGTATTTGAGTTGTGGGATGTGTTAGATAAGTTTGGAACAGGTTGGTTGTGAGTTAGAACAAAAGGTTGCTGCCCAGGATTTGGCTTCTTCGCTCGAGCGATGCTTTTTGCGCTCGAGCGAGCCTTGGTATTTGTTTCTTCGCTCGAGTGAAGGTTCTTGCGCTTGAGCGAGCTTTCTGTGATGTGTCTCTTCGCTTGAGCGAGCACTCTGACGCTTGAGCGTGCGTCTGCGTCTCTGAAGGACCTGAAGGTTAGTATTCTTTGCTCGAGCGAGATTTCTTGCGCTCGAGTGAGCCCCGTGTTATTTGTTCCTTCACTCGAGTGAGAACTCTTGCGCTCAAGCGTGCTTCGGCATTGCAGACCTGAAGCTTTGCATTGTTCGCTCAAGCGATGCTTCTTGTGCTCGAGCGAGGTTCTTGTTGTGTCTGGTCGCTCGAGCGACAACTCCTTCGCTCGAGCGAGCCCCGTATATATCAGCTCGCAGCAGTGTGATTTTACATCACTTTTTGATTTCCTTTTCACTCCAAACCCTAATCCGGCTGCCCCTCTCTCTAAACTCTCTTTCTCTCTCTCTACAAATACTCTATAATCTTGGGTCTCTCTACCCTAGTCCCTTTGTAAAAAAGCTAGAGCATATGGAGGGCTTCCCTTTGATCCGAAAAAGTGTGGATTTGGAGCATCTCGAGTTTCTCTCTTCTTCTCCTTTGAGCTTCTCCATTTGAGGTAAGGATGTTCTGCACTTTGTTATGAATTTTAACCTAGTTATTTGTTGTTATGAATATATGGTGAGATTTGAAGTGTTTGGAAAAAAAACCTAGGGTTTAGGTTCAATTTATGAAAGAGGGGTTTTTATGTGTTGTTGTATATTTACCCATGGGGTTGGGATATGAGGTGATTTTGTGTTGAAATATATGAATTTGACCTTTGGGTTAGTATTTGATGAAAGGGGAAATTGGCCCTAGTATGAGTTAAATAATTATTTAGTACAAATAATGGAATTGGTGTGAGAAATATGAAATTGGGAAAATGTGTGAATGAATGGTGTAGTTAGATTTGTTTAATCACTCATCTATGGAAATTTGATAAATTATCTGTTATAAAGATTGTATGTCTGTTTGGGGCTATCGGTGGAGGATAGCCATGATTGTTGTAGAAGCTGCATGCGGATTAGGTGAATTGAAACTAATCATTTAAACTATGTCATTGAATATGACGGTATAATTAAGTAATTGATAATGCTCTTTAATATATTATATATGTATCATTGTTTGAGAGGAGATAGGGGATGTACTCCATATGTGATTATGTGCTTTAATACATTGTATATGTATCCTTGTTTGGGAGGAGATAGGAGATGTACTCCATATGTGATTATGTGCTCTTTAATACATTGCATATGTATTATTGTTTGTGAGGAGATAGGGGATGTACTCCATATGTGATTATGTGCTCTTTAATACATTATATATGTATCATTGTTTGGGAGGAGATAGGGGATGTACTCCATTGTTTGGGAGAAGATAGGGGATGGACTCCATTTAAAATTAAGTTGGCCAGAGTGTCCAGGGTGAAAGTCCTGGAACCTTATATACATATGGGTGCCATTGAAGTGTTTGAATAATAGTTATATTGAATGGTGAATCATTGAGTTGTAGTCTCATTTGGATTGTTTAGATAACAATGAAATTGTCTCATGAATTGACTCAGAATTAATTAAATTAATATGAATTGAATAGTTGGAAATGGATTGAGATATGGGTATCAGTATTGATTGATCATGGAAAGACGATAAGTTGGTTATGAGTGTGTGTAGACGTCCCCGAACGTCCCGGGAGGGAATCCCGTTTTGTTTATTGGGCTCACTACAGTTCAGGACTCAATGTCACGGTCCTGTATCTAATCTCGCAGAGTGCAATGCAAGACCGATGAATCATCAAAGAGTCCAAATCCGGCAAATCATTTTTGAAAACAGATTTTTTGAAAGAAGTGCCAAACATGGACTGCTTTGCCAGATACAGAGTCGCCATCTAAATATTTTATTTTGGGAAATTTAGGAAACCTGACTCATTGCCTAAGGCCATGTGTCCGTCATCACCAAAGTTGTCTCAGCTCAGGAACTTGGGTACGATTGGGGAAGGTCACTTCGTGAGCACCCCCGCTCGCCTGATCAAAGATCGGCCTCTACTAACCACGATATCGAGTTTTGAAAACAATATGAGCTCTTATTCCGGTTATTAGCCTAGAATTACTATTTGATGCACACAGCATACAAGTATAGACTGGATCGCCTGAGTTGGAATAAAACATTTCATGTTTATTTTTGAAAGCGGTTTGCTACTCGCAAGTAGGCTAAAATGCGGATTTGCCACCCTCAGGTGGGCTTAGAAAACATGGTGTTGCCACTCTCAAGTGGGCTTAAAACTCGCAATTGATGAATTGTTCCAATTCAGATAATCCAACCTTCACCCACAGGCATTCAGGCAGGTATATCACATAAGCACATAGCCTCATGGTAAGCATGCTATCATGGCAGTCACTCACACACATGCAAGGATGCTAAAGCATAAGCACTTACCGAGTACTCCAAGCCAAAACAGAAGCTATGTTAGAAATCCATGCATGATCCTAACTATGCTGAAATGCCTAATGCAACACAGGCAGGAATGCAACTACAATAGTCTCGGCTATTCTAAAGATGGCATGTGAAATGCTATAACTAATAAGTATTCAACTTGGAATTGAAATACAATGCAATTAGTATGATGCGCCGAGCCCGGTGCATGCAAGACAGATGAATGGATGCAAACATGCGAGCATAAGTATGCTAATTGAAACATGCCCTAAACTAACCATCATAAGCTGGTAAATAAAAGAGAGAAAGACGTGGGGTTAGAAGACATACATCACACACACGCACACTTATTACAATTGTGCCCTCGCTCGGAGGGTCTGAATAAATAATACAGTCCGAATAAATAATTAAATATTACAAAACCCTAATTAATTAACAAATTAACTAGGAAAGCAAATAAATTAGCGTGCAAGCTATAAAATGGACTGCCTCAGCTCTTGTTCCGAATGATGAAAGATGCATGCATGCTCGGGTCGCTTTGTCAGAAAATTCCTCGCGATGCCCTGATTTGCCTCTATTTGCAATTAATCCCGGAATGCTGTGCAAAGCTCTAGAAGGCTGCTGATTTTTGGTTTGCTGCAACAGAGAGCAAGAAAGGGGCATGGCAAAGTATTTTCACATATGTATGCACACCTCGATCCTCGTGCCACCAATCACGCATCTCGATACATGATGGCCGAGGAGTCGAATTGCACGACTCGATGTGAAATGAATGCACATGACAACACAACAAGGCCTAGACTCCATCATGGATAATCCAGAGTGTTGGCGATCGGGAATTGAGGCACGTTCCGTCACTTCGGATACGAAACGTCCCTCATTTCCCGTGTTTGGGCTAACTCCTATCCCAAACACAATGCAATGAGATGGCATACACAATGCGACTAACATGCAACCTAGCATACGCAATGCTATGGACTAAAATGGCATACACAATGCATGTGACACAACATGGCATGCACAATGCACTAACATGCAACCTAGCATACACAAGGCTATGGACTAAAATGGCATACACAATGCAAGATGGACTTACACCAATATGAGTGGACCTTAGCCACACTCACATCAGTGGCCATATGATGGAAATGAGGCAACCGAAATACATGCAAACATGCAAGGATGCAAAGGACCGATCCTAAGGCACAACATGCAACTCTAACTAAGCATGGCAAAGGATGAAATATGGCATACAAGCATACATTTTCCAGCTCTAAAACATGATGTGCAATGGTACCGAATCATGCAAATATGTCATACAATGCATGCTAAATGGCCCGAATAGCTAAACTAGTGAAGTGTGTTACACTAGAGGTACACAAAGCAATGCACGAATGGAAAAACCAACCCCAAATAGACCCTGGGCAGGTATGAAATAGTGGGAAAATAGCCCAAAATGATGGTTCAAAGTGCATGGAAATGAAGCTCATTCAATGGTCCGAAAACAAGGCATTCATGAACAACTCTCAAGCACACTTAAAGATGAGAAAACATGAGGATATGGCATTCACATAGGCTTTGAAATATGATGCAAAATGACCCCAAAGCATGAAAACACCTCAGTATATGCATGCAATAGACCTCAAATCTCAAAGCTAGGCAAGTGTATTGAACTACAAGCATGCATAAGAAGATCATTCGACCATGAGACCTAAAAACAAAGCTAGGGAAGTCCAAAATATGCACAAAATCAGTTTAAGGCAAGGCCAAAAAGTGCTAAAATCAAGGGTCAACAAAGCATGCAAAATAAGCTAGTGAACCATGATTTGCACTACAACTATATGAAGCACATGAGAGCTCACCAAACCAGCCAAAAAAAGAAGTATGCCATGCCAAATAATGCCCAAAACCCCACTGAAATTCAATCAATGCATGCAAGAATGATGTGTCCCTTTGAAAGGCCAATAAGAGGGTTGTTCTACACATGCAAGACAGACATACAAAATGGTAAAACCACCTCTAGAAAGAGGTTATGAGGGCCCTAAAACTCACTGAAAAGGGCCTGAAATTAGTCTAGGAAGCATGCAAGTGAAGGCCCCTTTGAAAGGCCTTGAAGAAGATTACTCTACACATGCAAGATGGACACTTAGGCCTCGTTTGGGAACAGGCTAATTTAGTAACTTTTTGGCTAATTGGCTAAAAAGGTTGGTAAGAAAAACCTGTATGTTTGGGCCAACTTTTTGGCTAATTACGAAACGACGTGCAAAAAGTAGAGAGAAAAGGGAATCTTTGACTTTTTGGTATGGGTTGTTGGCTTTTTGGCTAAAAAGGTAACTTTTTGGCTAATTGGCTATTTTAGCCTCTTGCCAAACGAGGCCTTAACATGGCCAAACCACCTCTGGACAGAGGTCATGCAGGTCACAAAACTCATCAAAAATGGGCTGGAGCATGGCTTTGAAACATGCAAATAGGGGCTCCTTTGTAAGGCCAACAAAGCTAGTAAAGAGAACAAGGGGTGAGAGGGTCACCCCTTTCTAATTTTGAATCTCAAAGACACATGTTAGCCACTGAAAATCCACTGGATTTCAGTGGCTAAAAGGCCAAGCCAAGGCCAACAGAAATGCTCTAATGCATAACTCAAAACATGAGGAAATGAAGCATACAATGGGGTAGATGACCCCCAACAGAAAAATATCATTAATCAAACCTGAAGAGGAGCTCAAAATAAGACCTTTTTCAGTTTATGACAAAGTCTAAATATTCTTGCAAATAGAGGTAAACTATGAAGCAAAATAAGGCTACAAAGAGGGAAATAGAAACTTACCCTTGTAGAGAAGAAGGCCAGCAACTTCTGGACCAAAATAGGAACTCTTCAACCTCTGAAAATGAGCTCCTAGGTGCTTAGGTTGACCATGGAGGTGTTGTGCTTGGAGGTGTAGTGCAATTGGGCCAAGAACTTCAACCTTTGAAGCTTAATGGGAGAGATACAAAGAGAGAGTGTATGCATGAGCCTTAGCAATTTTCTCAACCCTAGTAATGGAAGAGGGGCCTTCCCTTTATAGAGGAGAATATCTAAAGCTTCTCAAAGAAGCTTAAAAGCTAGCTTAAACATCCTTCATACACGTGTATGGAGGATGCATTCTGAGGCTTCCAGCTGGCACAGCTGGCTTCAACTCATTGAGACAAAAAGCAGGAAGCTGGCCGACCAGGTTCAGGTGGTCGGCCGACCACTCCCCCTGGTCGGCCAACCAGGTTCAAAAGGGTCAAATGGATTTAGGTGGTCGGCAGCCCATATTGGTGGTCTCCTAGGTGAATGCAACTCAGTGGTAGTATGGGAGACCCGAAATTGTGGCTCAAAAGTGAGGGAGACCAAGGGGTCAAAAGGGTCAAGCAAAAAAGGTGGTCGGCCTACCAAGATTGGTGGTCTCCCAGGTGAATGCAACTCAGTGGTGGTATGGGAGACCCGAAATTGTGGCTCAAAAGTGAGGGAGACCACCTACCTGTCAAGAAAAACCGGCCGACCGGGGAAAGGTGGTCTCCATGAAGAAAAGGTGGTCTCCCACCCTACTACCACCTTCCTAACAATGAAACTAGGGTCCATGCCAAAAATGAACCCACATTGATGCAAAACGAGGGTTCGGGGGCCAAAACGCGCAGTCGGGGGCCCCGAAAACTGACTATTAGGCACCGAAGGTGGCGTATGACCACAAAGGTGGTCTCCCGGGCCACAGTGTCCCTCTAGGGAGAGGGAACAAGGTGTGTGCCAAAAACCGGAACAAACGGAGGTAGTTAAGCGGTCCCGAACCGAGGCGCACGGCCGACGGCTCCGAAAACCAGAAACTGGTCTCCAAATGGGAAAAATGGCCTACAACCACGAAACGTAGCCTACGACCACTGAGAGATAGTCTATGAGACCTCTCCCTCCCTTCGGGAAGAGAAAATAGAGAAAACAAGACCTGGTTCGCAAACCAAGACAAAGCACAAAAGAGTCCCGAAGTCCGGAGGCAAGGCTTTCAATCGAAACTCCGCAACCTCAGAACGAGCACAATATGCATCATCACCGAGCGCTCAATCGGTGACATCTGAGTCTTAAGGTCAGTCAAAATTGGGGTGTCTACAGTGTGGAACTTTTGTTTGACACTTATACCTTAGTTAAACTTCATATATTGTGTTAGTATATCTCTATTGAGTTTTGGCTCACCCTGCTTGGGAAATCATTTTCAGGCACCGATGGCATGCCGTCTCCAAGGATGTAGCTTGGGAGGATTTAGGAGCTGAAGGCTCTATTTTGTTGTTTGTTGTTTAGATGTTTAAATAATTATTCAAGCCAAGGGCTCTTATATGTATTGAACTTATGACTCTCTCTTTTGTTGTAACCAAGTACTGTCTTGGAAAGACGTAAGCCCGAAGGGCATTTATGTATGTTAAACCCTCTTGTGTTATCAACTCCATGTAAAGAAAGGATTTCTTACACTCTGATTTATGTGATTGTTGTTTATGTTTGGATTATATCAATGGTATTATTTTGAGGGTGTGACAATAAGAAACTAATATTTTTAGACGGAGGGAGTAATTAAAAAAAATAATAAATTGGCTAACACATTCATGTGTCCATAGAACCTTATCCAAAGACATAAATCCAAATTCACAGCTAGCCAGACTTCTCAATAAGGTATATATGTTGGTGCATTTTAATATATTTAATTGAATAATTTAACAAAATAAATAATGAGTGAGGAGGAGTAGAAGTTGATGAAGCTTTGTCAAAATAATTAGATGATAGGTTCACACATTGATTACAAAAGAGAAATGTAATCATTACTTCTTATTATTTATGTTGTGGAAGTTAGGTCCAATTCCAACCTCTAAATGTAAATTGAATTTGGTTACACTTGAAATAGTCACAAATGTGAGATGGTTGTTTTTTTGGAAAGATAAGTTAATGTCTTAAAATTTAGTCCTATTAATATATATATATATATATATATTTGAAATTGTTAGAAAATAATGATTTTTCAGAAACTTTAATTCGAAATTAAAATAGGACCCAACCGCCAGTTGAGGTGGGTCTGAGTGATTTTGTATTCTCTTAAGTGAGAAGATTGCAATACAAAAATAATGAGCCGAAATCATTGAGTTGCGAATAAGAATTGTCTCATAAAGTGGGCATCATTGAAATTGGGTTTAGATTTGGACTTAGTCTTGGTTTGGACTAGACTCATACTTGTGCATGTGCTGGGTTTGGTCTTAGACTTGGATTTGGACCCAGTCTTGAGCTTTGGGTTGAACTGTGTTGGGCTTAGTTTGTGCATGTGTTTGAGATTAGGCTTGGATCGGGTTGTGACTCAACACCCATATCCATTTTGCAACCTATCTTGTTTAATTATCAAAACTTGTACATTATATACACATTATGATTTATATAATGATTTTGGAGTTTTGAACCTTTGTAACTCTAGCCCTAATGGCTAGAGTTGAAGACTTTTGATGACCCCATTGATGTTAGTCTTCATGGCTAAGGCTCTCTCCTACTAGTATAAATATAGGCCTTTCTTCTCCAACTTAGTGGGTTGTTTTTAGAGAGGTTTTGTAATAGAAAATGAGATGGTGTTTTGAAATAAAAAGTTAGAGATGATTTTTTACACCAAAATTTTTTTTTTCCTATATTCTTTTGTTAGCCTCTTCTTTGATTCTTGTTAAAGAGAGTGCAGCCATTGTCAAGTTCGTCGAAACTATTCGGAAGGTGCTTCTGCATTAGCTGGTCTAAACCATCATATCTTGGGAGACAGAAGTCAACATACCTCTAGCACCCGCGGTGAGGCGACTAATCTGTTTTAAGAACACTGTGGTATCACACAGATTTCGGTTTGCGCTTTCTTTACCATTTTATTGTATTGTGTATTTCTGTGCAATATTATTGTAAATTTCCAGCATATTTTCTCAGTTTGTAATTTAATTTGATTAATCATGAATCTATTTATTTTAGTTAATTACATTAATTTGTACAACAATCTTAAAACAGATTATATGTGTTTATCATGAAGTTAGATAAGTAGATTCATCTGTATTGTGTAAGAATTTATGCTACTGTTCATGTGTTCTAAATTGTCCTTCGAGTATGTTGTTGACTGTTATGATTCCTAAATAATAATGACATATATATATATATATATATATACATATATATGCATGTTATTGTATGTGTAGAAATGCAATTGAGTTATATGAATAGGCTGTTGTTTTCATTATATATTTCTATGATTCGTCTGCCATCAAAACAAAGTCATGATTAGAAATTGGTGTACATATATATATATATATAGGCTACTGTTGCATGCTTGGCATTACAATAATAATAAATAAGCAAGGGAACATATTTGCATGCTATTTTCTTTTCTCCACCATTGCTCACTGTTTCAAACATTTTTTTATTATTATTGTTTATCTTCAGTATAATTTTCTTTTCTCCACCATTGCTCACTGTTTCAAACATTATTTTTTATTATTATTGTTTATCTTCAGTATAATTTTCATGCTTATAGACATTCAATTTGATATCTATTAAGTCCAATGTTTTTTTCCTGGAAATTCTTGCTTGTAAATTATGCATTTTTGACATATTAATTATTTTCTAGATTTTAGTTTTCTTACATGATTTAATTTCTAGAATTATCTACATGTTATTGCTTATATGGTTATTGTTTTGTAACAATTATATATAGCTCTTGCCTATTAAATTTAATTTAAGGTTTTAGAGTTATCAAAATGGTGTAACTTGTCTATATTTATATACATGTTTATTGTGTAAATAAAACTGTAAATTTATTTTATTGGTGTTATAATGTTATATAAAATTGCCTCATAATTTGAATTTAATTATGTGAAGTTATAAGGTATATGTAACTCTTGCTAATTAAAATTTTTTATCTATAAATTTTAGTTTGTAACTTGTCTAAATTTATTTGCATGTTTTTTGGTGTAATTTGCATGCTAATTGTTTTATAATTTCTACAATTATTTATATACATGTTAATTGTCCATAATTATGTACATGTTTAATGTGTAATAAGTTCATATATAACTCTTGTCAATTAAAAGTTTTAATTTTAATTGTGAAGTTATAAATTTTATTTTGTAACTCATCTAGCATTTTAATTCATTAGTTAATTTTATTATTCAATAGTTTGCTAGATGGTTTCAAGTTTCTTTAGATTGTTTGGCTTGTATTTTCTTGTGATTTTTTGCTAACTTGTTTTACAGGAATATCTATGTGAAAGGGATTGGGAAAACAAATACAAAACAAAATGAATAGTCATTGGGATGTGCAAACAAAAAGTATGGACGACTAACCTTTGTGATGAACAGGAATAACTAAGTGTGGCAAGGATTTTGGACTATATAAAATCCGATTTGGATTGGTCTACATTGGTTTATATTTGAAGCAATTTTTGCTTGGATTTAGTTGGTTATTTACCTGATTTTTTTAAGCAAGTTTGTTTGCTTGTATTGTTAGAAGCATTTTATTTGCTTAATCATTGTTGTAACAATATTTTATATTGCTTGTAATTGTTCGTAATTTTATTTTATTTGCTTGTAAATTTGGAAACTTAGTTTGGTTTTCTGTAATAAAAACCAAAGTATTTAGCCTTGGCTAAAGAGTAGTTCTTATTTGTTCAGAAATGACAACTAAGACGGATTTGGTTTCAAACCTTCGGGGTTTGAGGAAGTCTTTGGCTCTAATCATTTTATTCCCGAAGTGTTGGAAAACCAAGTTTGGAGAAATTCTTTGGTTATAATCTGATTATTTCTAAAGTGTTATGGTTTTGAGAAAAGAAAAGAAATTTTAGCAATAGCTAAAATGTTTTTTATTTTTATTCAAAAATAATGGGCTCAGTTACGGAAGTATCGGTTAACTTTTATGAGTGGTATAATTCTGATAACAAATTTTACTTGCTTGGAAATTAGTTTGTTTTAACCTAGTTTATCCCCTAAAAAACTTAATTCTAAATTTGTTTCTCATGGACTAGGAGTCAACATCCTCTTGAAAGTTTTGTCTAAGGTTCACTGGGTCTTAAATGGGACCAGTGTGACCTCTCCAGTCTTCCTGAAAACTTTTCTGACCATGTTTGATTCTAGGGTAAGTGGTGAGATCAGTTTTGAATTGAATTTCAAACTGTAGATTTGCTAGTGTAAAGTTTAGTGTTTGGAAAAACAAAATAGTGAAATTTTGTTGTGATTTTTCAGAAATGACTTCAAGAGGTGACGACAAAAATGTTGTTCCACTTACCAACCTTAAGCCTTGCGAGGTTTTTAAAGAAAGATCTAGAGAGATCAAGTGTGAGTAAAGGAAATCATAAGATTGCATGATAATATCTCTGAATTAATCAGAGGCGATTAGTATGTTATCCTTGTGTCAATTATAGCATATATGATTGCTATGTAACTTTGCTTGAAAGCAAAGATGAGACAACCTATTAGGGTGGGTGAATATATTTTTGAATTTTTGAAATTCCAAATATATTGGTGTCTCCTAGTGAGTACAAGATCACTGATCAAAGAGATAGAAAACAGGTGGTTCCTAGGAAGTGTTAGACCACTAGCTACACAGTTATGTGATTGTGGTTCCTAATAGTGAACAGATTACTGATCACATTTCATGACATGATGGTTCCTAGTAGTGAAGAGGCTACTGTTCATATGTCAAGACATGATGATTCCTAGTAATGAAATAATCTATTAATCCTATGTCAGAACGTTGTGATTCTTAGTAGTAAAGTGACTACTAATCACAGATTAAAACATTGTGATTCCTAGTAATAGAAAGTCTACTGACCACATGTTGAGAAATTAGTGATTCCTAGTGATAAGACTACTGGCCATGTTATGAAGTTCTGAATAGTAGACTATTGAACACTGGATTTGTGTTTCCTAATAGTAAGACTATTGGCTTCAGAGTGATAGGTTGGACCAAATATGTTTGGGTGCCTAATTCGATTGATGACATTCTGAAAATGTATTTATGTCACAACCCAAACCTGTCCCTAAGGTTTTAGTATCGTAACCGGCCAGTAATCCGTGATTACCAAAGGCCTGCTTAATAGTAATAACAATTAAACAATAAAAGGGGTCGGCAGAAGCTTGTAATTATTAAAATGTAATGTCCAAAGACCTATGAGGACTTAAATGACCAAACAACTTCTATATATATATTTGTACCAATGCACACGTAAGTCTAAGTCCACATTCATCATACACATAAAAGCTTAAGTCCAAAACATCCAAGACATGTTAGGGAATTAATCCCAAGCCAAAAACAAAATATAAAACATGTACTTGACTTCAATTCACATTCCAAAAGGGTGGAATTAGATCACCCAAAAAGCCTTGATAATAACGGTTCGAAGCCTCATAATGAGGCACAATGGGTTGACTTGACAAAATGGATCCGGGTCGACGCTGCTAACTCCGCTCGGGTGCCTGTTCACCTACATACATATATATAAATAGTGAGCTAAAGCCCAGTGAATAACGAATGTGTGAAGGGGTTAAGAATAAATGGCCTTTCAGTATTTAAAACAATCATTTGCATCAATAGATCATTTATTATATCAGTATCTCATATTTCATATTTCATATCGTATCTGTCATATAGTAATCATGGCAGTCATACGTGGTACATCTAATAGCAGAAGAGTACAATAGGTCTTAAAAGACCGAACAATCAGTAGATGGCCATCAAACAGTAAACAGTAGTTCCAACAGTTGGAACTAACAGAGATCTTTGTAACAGTAGTAGTAATGATAAAGAATAAAGAGTAATAACAGTCAATTGCTATGGATGCCAGGGATACAGTTCATAAAATAGGACAACATTAATTCAATAAGCAATATCATTTCAGAAAACAGTACAGGTAATCATTCAGAAAATAACTGTAATTGAACATAACTTTACAACATTGTTACTCATAGTGGGCTCCTTGGAACACGTTCTAAAATGCACTAAGGATGCAGCGTCCGACCTAAACAAACAAATTCAAGCACAACAACTCTATTACATCCATGCTAGATTCAATCATTTCTATTTCTATTCGATTCGTTGATTATTCGATTAATTTCTATTCGTTGCTCACGCATTCGGTCGTAATCGGTTCTAACTTCTTATTTATTCAGTCTAATGCACTCAAGAGATGCAAATGATCATGAAAACACTTTAAAACCATACAAACGGAAGCCTGGAAGGTGGAAAAAAGAGGTGAAAAACAAAACAGGTTTGCCCAAAAGGGACCACACGTGCGGGGGTCCCAGCCGCACGTGCGGGACCATCACCGCACTTATTCCCACAAGTGCATATATCTCAAAATGCAACACAAACTTGCCCTATTTTTCTCACGTGCGGAGCCCCAAGCCGCATGTGAGGTGCGTTATAAAAACTATCCAAAATCTGCTCTTCTTTTGCAACTCAGAATTGAATCAATTTAACTTCACTTCGAAGTAGTTCAAATCTCAAAACATTCAAGAAAATATTATATTTAACATAGAAAGTTTTAAACCGAATTCATGACTCCAAATTGAGGCTCAAATCCATGCAAAAAGTTTAAACTCTTAAATTATAATGCAACATCATAAACCATGCAAATTGCATTCCAATCTTTAAATTTTCATGGAGTTTGCCTCCTTCACTTCCTAACCTCATGCAAGAAACTAACTAAATGAAGAAAGTTTTGGTGAAATCATGTCATGCATGTAGGATGTAGGAACTAATTCATTCAATTCTTCCAAATTAAGACATACGTGTTCAAAGCTTTTAGATATAAGAATAAATCCTTTAATTAATCTTGAAATTCATCTAATTACAACTCAAACGTAAAGGATTCTAAGTAAGCATGCCAATTTCATGGAATAGGTGAGGAATACTTACCTAAATTGGACAATTCATGGAGGATTGGTCTTCAAGTTCTAGTTCCTCTCCCCTTTCTCTTTCTTCTCTATTTCTTCTTCTGTTAATCTTTGTTGAACTCTCACTTTCCAAGACTCTCCCTCTCTCTCTACGTGCAAGTGAAGTGAAAGACTTAACAAGATCCACTATTTCTCTCATACCAATTAGATGGATGACTAGGTGAGTAGGATTTTACATTTGTATTAATATTTTAATTAATTCAACTAAGGCTAAGAAATCATTGCTAATTGAATTGAATTAAATTAAATTAACCCTTATCACACTATCATCTCAATTACACTAACTTTGAGTAAATCACTGTGAATTACACTCTAATTTCCTGTCCCCGATATTTAATGCTACCTTGCTAAAATTAACGAATCAAACAGGTTTAATATTCACTCTAGCCTATTTGTCCACAACAACATTATTCAAATAAACACATGGCATGACAATAACACTTCATAACATATAATTACATAATTAGCAATAAGCACATAATTAATTTAATTAATTTGCTTAATTAAGGAGGTGGTTGTCACAATTTACTGTGATATGATTTTGAGAGTTTCATAATCATTGTGACACAAAGAATTATTTAAAAAAATCCTGTATGAATTTTTAGAAAAGGCCAAAAGCCTTTGTATGAATTCTACAAATGTGAGGGTGTCATGCAAAAGGTGGTAATACCTAAACCCAAGAGGGTAGGATAAGCCTAAAAATCCGTTGACTTTGTATTTAACGGTTATGCACAATATAGTAGTGCATATTGATTTCTTGTGTATAGGTATGTTATTCCAGATATACACAAGAATACTATCATGGAATCAAGAAATGTATCTTTCTGTGAAAATGTATTTCTTTATCATCTCCAAGAAGGGATTCCAAGTTCCATGAAAGAGGTTGAAGGTGACAATGATCACATAGATAATCACATGGATGATCAAATCATTATCAAGCTGAGGAAGTAGATGAGCCAAGAAGGAGTAAGAGGGCTAGGAGTGCAAAGTCCTTTGGTCTGGTCTTCTTGACTTATATGTTAGAGGAAGAACCTTGAACTTTCTATGAAGCTGTGATTTCACCTGAAAGTCCTTTGTGGAAAGAAGCAATTAAGAGTGAGATTGACTCCATCTTACAGAACCATACTTGGGAGTTGGTTGATCTACCCCAAGCAGTAAGGCCTTAGGGAGTAAATGGATCTTTAGAAAAAAGATGAAAGCAGATAGATCAATTGATAAGTATAAAGCTAGGCTAGTTATCAAAGGATACAGGCATCGAGAAGGCCTGGATTACTTTGATACATATTCACCTGTGACAAGGATTATATCCATTCGCATGGTGATTGCGATAAGCAGCTTTACATTTTCTGGAGATACATTAGATGGATGTAAAGATAGCTTTCTTAAATGGAAATTTGAATGAAGAAATCTACATAGAGCAATCCAAGGGATTTCAACCCCAGGACAAAATAAGAAAGTCTGTAAGCTTGTCCTAAGTAATGGCATGAGAAGTTTGACACCGCTATGTTGTCAAATGGATTTAGAATCAATGAGTGTGACAAGTGCGTATATGTTAAAGACACTGACAGAGGTTATGTCATTTTGTGTCTATACATAGATGACATACTCATTGTTGGTAGAAACTATAGCTCGACTTTTCGTGCTCCTTTTGGAAAACGAATATGCCCTACAATATCAAACTCCCACGGTTCTGAATCTGATCTCACAAGTGCAATGTGAAATAGATAAACACCAAAAAGTTCAAATCCAGTAAATCTTATGGAAAATCTATTTTGAATCAAATTGCCAAAAAATGGACTGTTTTGCCAAATACAGAGTCGCCACCTAAATATTTTTGGAAAATTTAGGAAACCCATGACTTGTGCCAAAGGCCATGTGTCTGTCATCACCAAGATTGTCTCGATTCGGGAACTTAGGTACGAGAGGGGAAGATCATGAATTGAGCACCCCCGCTCGCCCAATCAAAGAGTGGCCTCTACTAATCATGATGTGAATTTTATTTACATTATATGCTCTTGTTCCGATTATTAGCTATATTACTATGTGATGCACACACAAGTATAGACTAGTTTGCAAAAATTGGAACATTTGATTTCATGTTTGTTTTTAAAAATTGTTTCGAATATGTACCACTTGAAAAAGTGATCGCATATGTACATTACTCAAATTATTCTAATTCAAGCAACTAGCCTTCATCCACAGTCATTCAAACAGTTTATCATATAAGTACTTAGCCTCATGGTGAACATGCTTTGACATGGTAACATTGACATACAATTTAATATGTTAAAGCAAGTAAAAGCTTACCTAGTACTCCAAGCCAAGAAAGATAAAAAAAAAAGTTAGAAAAATGTATGATCCTAACTATTCAATGGCTAATGCAAGGCATGCAATATGCAATTTAAATGGGCTCGGCTACTTAACAGGGCATGTTAATCAATTTGATAGCATGCGGTAAAGCACGTATTCAAAAAAGTATAAGTAATAACGATGCAAGTTAGAATGATAAACCGAGGCTTGGTGCATGCAATACAAATGGATGCAAGGCATGAGAGATGCTAAATGAAACATGATGCTCCTAAACTAACCATCATAAGCAAGTAAATAAAATGGAGAAAGACGTGGGGTTGGAAGACATACACGTTATTACAACAGTTGCGCCCTCACGCAGGAGGGTCCTAATAAACTAACTAGCTAAGCTAATTAACTAGCTATTACAAAAAAAATTGAATTAGCTAAACTACTTAACTAATTATTACAACAAATTAAATAGTCTATGTAATTAGATAATTAATTACACTAATTAACTATTTAACAAATTAGAACTAACTAATGAATCACAAATTAACTAATTACTATATGAATAAAATACGAGAGAAGTATTAAGCTAACTACTCTAACTACTCCACCTCGGCCTCACAACTAAAGTCTAAGTGTACAAAGAGATAGTCCGAATTTAGTGAAGGCTGCCCAATTCTCTCTTAACGGTTTCAAGCTTAACCATTTCCCCAACTAGTTTTCTTCCTTCTCCTCCAATTTTCTCCAACTCCAAACTTCTAAATAAGATGTTTTTAAATATTTTTCAAAGAGTTCACCTCTCTTCCATTTATTTTCGCTTTGTCCTTACTCGGTTTACCGAAAAGTACAATTTTTAACGAAATGCGAGCCTCGGAACAACGTAGAAACATTTGGAAAAATATTTTGAAAAATAGGGTTTTAAGATCTAAAATAATTTTGGTCTAAAATAGTTTTGGTCAAAAAATGGGGTGTAAGGTTAGGATTTAGAAACTCTTCTTGTTGAAGCAATTGAGTGATTGGATAGTGTAACTTTCATCATCGAGTGATCAACCTGAGGCGCCCAAGTCTTATGGGCAGTCAAAAATAGGGTGTCTACAGTTGCCCCTCTTTAACAGAACTTGAAGTCATGAAATGACATGAGTGAATGTCAAAGCCTGAAGACGACCTATTTTGACATGGCCATAAGACTTGGACAAACAAATAAAATGCAGATGCAATTGGTTGAACCCAAGGGTTGCCTACGTATCCCTTTGCAAAGAATCAAACCAGCGTAGTTCAGGGGTAGGATGTAAATGATACATAACAAAACAAAATAGTGTAAATGATATACAATGTAACGAAAATAATCAAACCACATACAGTACAAAACACACGAATACCATAAAGGAATAGAGATGCAAGTCAAACTACGTTTTATATAGAAAAGAAGTGGGCACAGCCAAACGATGCCTAACACAGACTAAGTGTCTACACCCTCAATACTGGCCTCAGCGCATTATGGGTGCTTACACATAACAGAACCACATTTTAACATGAAAAGGGTGCGAGCACTTGCAAAACTATGTTTTTCGTAGAAAGAGAAAGAGTACAAGTAATTGGGTGGTATGATATAAGTGAGGAATGATTTGTTGGGGAAAGATAATGATCCTAAATGCTAAATGTAACAAGACAAAGTACAATGCAATGGATACAATGGATGAAGTGAAAAGGGGCGCAGGCTGAACCATATTTTACCTAGAAAAGGCATAGACACAAAACATACCATGTCTAACACATAAAAGGTGTTGACACCCTCAATACTGGCCTCAACGCATCATGGGTACTTACACATGACATAACCATGTTTCAACGAGGGAAAGGTATGAGCACATGCTAAACTAAGCCTAACATGGAAAGGATGCAAGTAATAAAACGGTATGATATAATGGATGCAACAAATAGTGTAGTAGATGCATGCGATAAATTCCATATCCAATGTAATAGCAGTACTAGATAATAAAGGATATGATGTAGTAGCTAGGAAGTGGCGTTTTTAGAATGTACCTTACAGGAGCAATCGGCGATAACTCACCTTATGCTGCTGTGGATCTTTTCTTTTCTTCTTGGTTTCAAGACTTCTTCCTACATCTTGTGCTTCCAAACCACAGGTACTACTTTTCTTCCTGACTATGTTTGCAACTTTTCGTATTCTCCAACAGGGTGACAGACTAGGTTAGTTTAGTATCCAAAATTGAGGCGCATATAAGCTACCTCAACCTATGGGGCTGCCATATAGATTTCAAGCCGAGGATACACCCCTAGTATTTAAACCAGACTTTAGTCTCGAAAAATCCGAACCTTTGCATTCTAAGCCTCAGCCATTCGAACACTAGTTTCCACCGTCTCAGTTGATCTCCTAGGAACTCACTACGAACACAGTCAGGTGGCTATACCAGACCACTTAAAGTCGTTTGGGCACGACAAACACCCAAGGAATTACACCTTTAAAGGGTTTAAGGTCTCCTAGACCCAGTGAGTGCACAAGATAGTGCGTGTGAGGGTGCACAAGACAGTGCGATGTGGGTCAATGAATGCACAAATAGTGTGATGAAGGGTAGAATGCACAAGATAGTGCAATACGGGGTGCACAAGATAATGCGATGTGGGTACACAAGACAATGCGATGCAAGGTGAATGCACAAGACAGTGCGATGCAAGTGCACAAGACAGTACGATATAGGTTGGATGCACAAACTAGTGCAATACATGTTGGATGCACAAAACAGTGCGATACAGGTTCAATACGCAAATTAATGCACGAAATAGATGCAAATGCACAAGATAGTGCGATGTAAGTGCACAAGACAGTGCGAGTGAGGTGAATGCACAAAATAGTGTGATATAAGATGCACATAATAGTACGAGATAAGGTACACAAAATAGTGCAATACAAAGTGAAGATGTATGAACGCACAAAATAGTGCAACACAAGGTGAATGCACAAAACAGTGCGATATGAGATGCACAGAATAGTGAGAGATATGGTGCAAAAACAATGCGATATTGTAGACACCTCATTTTTGACCGTCCTCAAGACTTGGACATCATCTTTTGAACACTCGATGATCATCTATGTTCGTGTTCGTTTTGAGTTCTCGGAGGTCTCGGTCGCGCGCCTTGCCTCAAGATCTCTCAACTTGACTATTTTGTACTTGGTTGTGGACCAAACACTTGTGTTTTTTTCTTCTGAGGGAAGAGGGTGGCTTGTTGGCCATCCCCTCAACCCATTGGCCAAGGCTTGAAGCCATCGGCCTTGTTTTCTTGCCATTGGCCAAAAGTGTTGGCCAATCGGCACTCTTTTTAGTCGGTCGGCCCTTATGTTGGTCGATCGGCCATATTTTTTGGCTGAACCCTGTTCATCTGCTTTATGTAGATATTTTATGCCAGTTGTCATAGCTGGCATGCACAATTCACCCCCTCCATACACGTGTATAGAGGGATTTGCCCCTTGGCTTAGCTTCTCCAAGAAGCCTTGGAATTGAATTCTATAAGAAGGGAGCCCCTCCTCCCTTCTCAAGGGTTCAGAAAATTAGGTCTTGAGAGATACATTTACTTTTGTATCTATATTTCTTGGTTTGATCTTGTTTTGTACTCAAAAGTGTTGTTTTGTCTTACTATTGTACACAAACACACACTAGAACACCACCCTCTTGGAGCTGAGGTCCCTTGAGGTTAATTTCAGAGTTCTTGGAGTGGTTTTGGTCAGAGGAAGTTGCTGGAGTGGTGTTCTAGAAGGTGTTCTTCAAGGGTGAGCAAACTACCTTTTAATACCCCATTCTTGCTTAAGCTTTTAGGCATATTGTTTTAAGCTTAACTCTAAACTAGAAAAAGTTCTAATTTTTTATCCTTAAGATCTTTGGTTAAGGTCACTTTTTGGTTGGGGGTCATCTCCTCCCTCTTAGGCCTTGTTAGGCCTTGCTTTAGGCCACCCATTTTGGCCCTTGTTCTTGGCTTTGCATGACCTTTCTACCACTGAAATCCAGAGGATTTTCAGTGGTGGAAAGGTGGTTTTGGAGTCCTAAATGGGAGAGGGACATCCCCTCTCCTTGTTGTCTCATTTGCTAGTATAAATGGCTTATATTGGTAACATGTTTGCTTAGCTTGTTTTAGCTTCATTGCAGTATGTATTAGGCTTTGTTTTGCCATGATACAACACTATTTTTGCTTGGTTTTGTCATTCCATGCATGCCTAATACACTTGTAGTGTAAATCACACAAACTAGTTTTATATGCTTCATGTTTGAGCATGTCTTTCTAGCTTATATTGACTCCATTTCAGTGGTTTTTTGGTGTTGTTTTAACATGCCATGATTCTATTTTGGGTGGGTTTAGTTGGCTCTTACATGCTTCATGTACTTGTCTTGCAATCCTCTCATTTGCCTTAACATGCTTTGTGCTTTAAGCCATGTTTTTAACATGATTTTAGCTTGACCCAAAGGAGCTTTTAGCCTTGTTTTACCATGCTTAAGGTCTATTTCATGTTGTTTTGGTCATGCTTACATTGTTTTGTATAGCCATGGTTCAACCTAGCTTGTTAGCTTCAAGTGTCCAAGTCACTAGTATGCATTACTTGGCTCATTTCAATGATTTGGCATCATTTGTTATGATATTCTAGTCCATGTTTCATGCTCATATACTTGCACTTATCACTCCTTTAATGCTTTAAAGAGTTGATGTCTTATGCCTCATGAATGGGTCATTATGTATGCCATCATGTTTAGGTCTTTGGGATGCCATCTAAGTGGGTTTTTGGGCTTACTTTGACATTACCAACCATTCTTTAATTCATTGAGTCTAAAAGTGAGCTTTAAGTCCTCTAATGGAAAGAAGCATCAAACCAAGAATTGTTTTAGGCATGAGAGAAGTGTCATGCCATTGGTAATGAACCTCCAAAAGGATTAAACCATTAAGCATAAGACCTCAATCTCATGCTTAAACAAATAACTAGTTTGAACCAACTTTCAAAACAAAAAAAAAAAAAAAAAAAGCCAAGAAATGAGGGAGGTTGCAGAGGTGATAACATATGAAAACAAGTATGGAAAGCAAGAAATAAATGCTATCAACTCAAATAGGTTGGTGGCTAAGGCCAAAACCACCAAACCTATAAGGACCATTACACTACAAGCATGCTACAAAGCATAAATGAAATAAACACCTCAAAATAGTCCTAAATGAAGCTAATACAGTGCTGGATTGAAGTGAAAATAGCTAAAAGAGTAAGCTAAAACATGGAGCTATGTAAGTTAGTAAACAAGACACAAGGAAGGGAGGCTACCCCCTCCATTTTTGGACTTCAAAATAACATTTTAGCCACTGAAAAAGATCTGAAAATCATTGTTTAAAAGCTCAAAAAAAGTTAAGGAAGAGATGGGAAACACAAGTGTAAAGGCTTAGGAGACAAGGTGTAAAGAAGGGTGGTTAACCCCTCTACTTTTAATAGCCTTAAACCACAAGCTTCAGCCCATAAAAATAGTCCAAAAATAGTTCAAAAACAACAAGAAAAGATGGGAGAGAAGTAGTGTAGAGATGCTCAAAATTATACCTCTTGAAGCAAGGTTACTCTTTTGTTCACAAACCACAAAACTTACACTCTCAGGGACTGAAATTTGGACTCAATAATCTTAGCAAGGAGAGCTCCAATAGTGGTTTAGGAAGTGTTTGGGTAAGGTGTGTGTGTTGCAAGATAGAGATAGAGAGAGAATTTCAAGTTTTGAAGCTTTTGGAATTTTTTTTAACCTAAAAACATGAGGAGAGGTTAAGTATTTATAGAAAAACATGCCTCTCAAGTCGAAAATATCTATATACAAACAGCTGGTGCTTTTGGGAGACATCTGGCACAAAATATCTAGGCTTTTCACAAGTGGCCGGCAGGCTAGAAATGGTGGCCTGGCGTCCATAAGTAGTGGCCCGCCATCCATAAGTAGTGGCCCGCCGTCCACAAATAGTGATCTGTCGGCCACAAAAATCTACTTCCAAACCCGACTTCAAATGGGCATGTCTCCTTCATCCGGACTCAGTTTTAGATGATTCTTGAGTCTAAATTGAAGCCCCGGAAGTCTAATTTCTAATGGAGGTGGCCTCATATATAAATTATAAGTGTGAAAATGGATATGCCTATTTTAGTGAAGGTTTCTCAATTCCATCTTAACTGGATGGATGCCTAACTTCAAACGGCCATATCTCCCTCTTTCGGACTCAGCTTTAGGAGATTCTTGTGTCTAAATTGAAGCCCCGGAAGTCTAATTTCCAATGGTGGTGGCCTCACAACTAAAGTCTAAGTGTACAAAGAGATAGGCCTGATTTAGTGAAGGCTGCCCAATTCTCTCTTAACGATTTCAAGCTCAACCATTTCCTTAACTAGTTTTCTTCCCTTTCCTCCAATTTTCTCCAACTCCAAACCTCTAAATAAGATGTTTTTAAATATTTTTCAAAGAGTTCACCTCTCTTCCATTTATTTCCACTTTTTCCTTACTCAGTTTACCGAAAAGTGTAATTTTTAACGAAATGCGAACCTCAGAACATCATAGAAATATTTGAAAAGATATTTTGAAAAAAACGGTTTTAAGGTCTAAAATAATTTTGGTTTAAAATAGTTTTGGTCAAAATGAGATGTAAGGTTGGGATTTAGAAGCTCTTCTTGCTAAAGAACTTGAGCGATTGGATAACGTAACTTTTATCATCGAGTGATCAACCTGAGGCGTCCAAATCTTATGTGCAGTCAAAAATGGGGTGTCCACAGTAATGATTAGAACTACCAAGAAATTGTTAAACTCCAAGTGTGACATGAAAGATATGAGGTTTGCAGATGTCATTTTGGGTAATAAGATTACCAGAATATCTAGTGGTATTGTACTTTCTCAGTCTCACTATGTTGAGAAGATATTTGAGAAATTTGGTAAATCAAATACAAGTGTGTCTAGGACACCGATAGACGTGAGTCTATATTTGACCAAGAATAATAGTGAGATTGTCTCTTAGTTAGAATATTCTCAGGTCATTAGAAGTTTGATGTATCTGATGAGTTGTACAAGGTCCGATATAGCCTACTCTGTTAGCAGGCTTAGTAGATACACGAGTAATTCGAATGTCACTCATTGAAGAGGCATTACGCTGGTGTGAGGTTATCTATGCTACAACTGGGATTATGGGTTGCATTATACCAGATACCCAGTGGTACTAGAAGGGTATAGTGACGCTAATTGGATATTTAATATGAAGGACTCCAAATCCACTAGTGGTTATGTGTTTACCCTCAGAGGGGCAGCTGTGTGTTGGAAATCTTCCAAGCAAACGTGTATATCGAGATCAACGATGGAATCTGAATTTATTGCGTTGGATAAAGCAACTGAAAAAGCTGAATGGCTTCGCCAATTCGTTGAGGATATTCCACATTGGTCGAGACCTGTGCCAGCTATCTATATTCATTGTGATAGCCAATCAGCGATTAAATGAGCACAGAGTAATATGTATAATGGAAAGTCTAGACATATCCGTCGTAAACATAATTCCATACGACAACTACTCTCTAATAGAGTTGTCTCTCTAGACTATGTAAAGTCTAAGGACAACATTGCGGATCCGCTAACCAAAGGGTTAACTCGAGAGTTAGTAGAAATGTCATCAAGAGGAATGGAGTGAAGGCCTTTAGTAATGTTACCGGAATGGAAAACCCAACCTAGTTGACTGGAGATCCCAAGATCTAGGTTCAAAGGGACAACCTAATTGCGTGTAACGGATGAGTCACTGTGGAGGTAAATCCTTCCGCCCATCCTTTATACAGTGATACCCTATAGGGTAGAAGGTTAAGCTGATGCTTTTAATGACCTAAGTGTTATGAATAATCAACTGTGGTATAGTGATGGGTCATTACACACACCAAATATAAATCACTAAACTATACTAAATTCTATTAGAATAATGGCAAGTCCAGGTATTGATCCACAGGGACAAATGTGAAATTAGATTAATTCAATCTCAAAATTCCTAAATTAATTTTGATTAAAAAGATAAGATTGATTTTATAACTAAACAGCAATTAAATGAAATTGAGGAATTATACTGACAATTGAAATTAGGGTTTGAGATATTAATTTTCGGGAAAAATCCTAGGGCAGAGAATTCACCACTAACCACATGAATGAGACTTAACATTGGCCAACAATTGCGATTCGATTTGAACTACCCAATATTTCACAACTACAAGTTTGAAATATTGATCAAGAGGGTTGTTGCATTCAACGTACAGGCACGAGTCATCCCGAGTTGTTTGCTCTAAACTATGGTAGCAATACGACCCGTCTCTCATAGCATGACTCGTCTCATACTTTGAATATAAACACAAAGAAAACTAAGGTATGGAAAGCATTAAACAATCACATAGAGTAAAATGCTTGAAGAGATGAAAGAAACAAATATTAAAAACTTCTAAATCATCCATACATCCATTCAAACCAATTCACAATTAAAGCTAATGAGAAATCCTATTACATGGCTAGGGTTTCATCAAAACCCTAGAAAAGACGACTAGCCACTCATGGAGGAGTGGGAAGAGGAAGAAGATGAAGAAGAAACCCCCATGGAAGTGTTCCTCAAGCCTTGGTAGAATATCCCTCTCCAGAACCCTAGCCTCCCTTTCTTTGAATTAATTTTTCGAACCCTAATTTCAATTATCAATATAATTCCTCAATTTCATTTAATTATTGTTTAGTTATAAAATCAATCTTATCTTTTTAATCAAAATTAATTTAGGAATTTTGCGATTGAATTAATCTAATTTCACATTTGTCCCTGTGGATCGATACCTGGACTTGCCATTATTCTAATAGAATTTGGTATAGTTTAGTGATTTATATTTGGTGTGTATAACGACCCATCAAATTTTGGCGCCGTTGCCGGGGACTTCTGGCGAAATTAGTTAATTTAAAGTTACATTCTTATTTTAATTTTTAGTTTAGGATTTTATGCTTTCGTGTTACTAAGTGTGCAGAGCGTTTGAAATTGGAGCTATCACCGAAGTGCAAGCGGAGCGCAACCGAGCTTTAAAAAAAAAAACCGCAACACTAAAGTGCGTAAACAGAAGCAAACACTCGCAAGCAAAGCACCAAAGTGCTAAAAAGAAAGACGAAGCTCAATTAGAGGTTGGAGATAACGTCTACACGTCAAGCACCCGCAAAACAAGTAAAGCGTTTTTGTTAAACCGCTGTGAGTATTTCTCCCTTTGGTATTTTGCTTTCATAACTTAATGCATAGAGTCGGAACTTTTTGTGTGTGTGTGTGGGTAGTGTATGCACGGGCGTCGTTCTTGTCGCCCTGAATTGTGGAGTTTGGACCTTGAACTAGAAAGGACTCTTCGGAGACTTAGGGCCTCTGCCCGTGTTCCTAGGCTTGAGTATTCATATTCATACATTGAGCCATTAGAGATAACAGATCCAGATATCCCAAATGTGCCTAACCGGACCCTTAAGGATTATTTCACACTCACTGCATATACATCACCGTCATGCATCCAATTACCTAACACCACTGCTGCTCATTATGAGATTAAGTCCAGCACCATACAAATGCTTCCATCATTCCATGGACTAACTCATGATGATCCTTACAAACATTTGAATGAATTTTTGGAAATTTACTCAACAGTGAGGATCTAGAATTTCACAAATGAGACCTTAATGTTGCGATTGTTTCCAT
Source organism: Camellia lanceoleosa (assembly GCA_025200525.1). Lineage (NCBI taxonomy): Eukaryota > Viridiplantae > Streptophyta > Magnoliopsida > Ericales > Theaceae > Camellia > Camellia lanceoleosa. The sequence continues at coordinate 57,581,673 of CM045763.1, forward strand.
TCTCATTAAAGGATAAAGCCAAACACTGGCTAAATTTCTTACCTGCTAATTCAATCACAACTTGGGACCAATTACAACAACAGTTCTTGGAGAAGTACTTTCCCATAGGTAAAACCAACCAACTTAGGCAAGCCATCACAAACTTTGCTCAAATGGATGGCGAGCAATTCCATGAGATGTGGGAAAGACTTCGAGACCTTCTCCAACAGTGTCCCCACCACCAAGTGCCTGATTGGTAACTTGTTCAAACATTTTATTATGGCTTAACTGAGCCGCACTGCCAAATGATGGACTCATCCTGTGGTGGGACATTCATGTCCAAAAATGATGCCGAGGCATAGCAATTGTTTGAGAACCTAAGTGATAATTCCTTTCACCATGCCTCCGCAGCCCGGCAAGTCCGGCAACCAGTAGTTGGAGCCTCGAAAAGACGGGGCATTTATGAGGTCGAGCAAAATCTAGAGTTAGCCCAACAAGTAGAGGCACTGTCCCACAAAATGGACCAATTATTAGCTGCGGGACATGCCCCTACCCAGCAAGATTAGCCTCAATTTCACGAGGCATGTGTTATATGTGCAAGCCCTGCTCATAACTTGAGTGAGTGCCCTTCGGCATCACAATTTCCGGAGTTAGTCCAAGAGCATGTGAATGTGGCTCAAGGATTCTCCAACCCGGGTAATGATCCATACTCCAACACATACAATCCGGGATGGAGAAATCACCCTAATTTTTCATGGAGACCCCCTTCACAAGGCACTTCTTACAATCCTCCACCACCAAGGCAGAATTTTAATAATTTTGCCAACCAATCATCCTACCGACCACCTGTAGACGTCCCCGAACGCCCCGGGAGGGTTAAGTCCCGTTCCGTTCATATTGGGGTCACTACAGTTCAAGGACTCAAATGTCACGGTTCTTAATGTTGAACCAAAGAGTCCAAATCCGGCAAATCGTTTGAGAAAACAGATTTTTGAAAAGTAGTGCCAAACATGGACTGCTTTGCCAGATACAGAGTCGCCACCTAAATATTTTTAAAATGGGAAATTTAGGAAACCCTGACTCGGTGCCGAAGGCCACGTGTCCGTCATCACCAAAGTTGTCTTGGCTCGGGAGCTTGGGTACGATCGGGGAAGGTCAGCTATGAGCACCCCCTTTCGCCCGGTCCGAAGACCGGCCTCTACTAACCGTGATATCCGATTTTGAAAACATTACATGCTCTTATTCCAATTGTTAGCCTAGAATTACTATGTTATGCGCACAGCAAACAAGTATAGACTAGATCGCCTAATTTGGAAACAAACATTGCATATCCGTTAGTTTTGAAAATGCTTTAGAATTTGCTACTCGCAAGTAGGCTAAAACACGGATTTCAACGAATTTTTCCAACTCAAGTAATCCAACCTCCACCCACAGGCATTCAGGCAGTTTATCTCATATAAGCATTTAGCCACATGGTAAGCATACTGTCATGTTAACATTCACACGCATGCGAGATGCTAAAGCATAAATACTTACATTGTACTCCATGCCAAAACAATAAACTAGTTAGCAAACATGCATGTCCTAGTTCATGTTAAAAAATGGCTAATGCAACACATACAAAGATGCAATCTAGAGGGGCTCGGCTATCCTAAGCATGGCATGTAGAATGCTACAAATAACACATATTCAATTTGGAATTGAAATACAATGTAGTTTGTATGATGTGCCGAGCCCGGCACATGCGAAACAGATGAATGAATGCAAACATGCTATCATACTGTTATGTTAATTTAAATGTGCCCTAATCTACCATCATAAGCAGGTAAATAAAATGGAAGAAAGACGTGGGGTTGGAAGACATACACCCACTCACGCACACTTATTACAATTGCGCCTCGCCGAGGGACCAATAAATATTACAATCAATAATAAATAAATTATTTATTTCAAAATTTCTAATTATTAAACAAATAATTGCAAAAGGGAAAGGTGGCCACAGCCGCCTGCCTCAGGATGCGCGAATGATGCATGCCTGAGCCCGCCTTGCCCGGAAACCCGCACCATGTCATCAAGGTTTCGCTTATCGCTCGCTTCTTAAAAATGCCAAAGTTCGAACTGGTTCCTGCGACGCTTTAGAACACCATCGTGAATAGAATATCCACCGCCGTGTACAATATCCATCGGTGGAGATAAGGCTATCGGCATTAAATGTTGCCGGTCGGCGTAAACTTCCGCAGAAGATGCTGACAAAGAACAGGGGATGACAAAGGCATGGCATGAAATTTCAAGCAAATGTGTGCATGGACACACTCCCTATCATGTGTTAGACTCAAGGGAGCATGGCCCTCGACCCCCGGGCCATCAATCACGCATTTCAATGCATGATGGCCCGAAAGCCAAGTTAGCAACTTTGATATCAAATGAAATGCAAGCACAAAACAAATCAAAGGGCCCCAACCCCTATCATGATTGGTCAAGAGGCTAGGGATGCATACTCAATGGAATGCAACCTAGGCATGGCGGCTAAGTATGCAACATGAACATGCAAATGAGCAATGTATGCTAGGCGCGCAACCTAAACATGTAAACAAACATGGCATGCAACAACATACAACGATGGACTTAAACTAACATAGCTCGCAAGCATGCCAAAATCAGCGGCCATTAAATGAAAATGAGACACTCGAAATGCGTGCACGCGTGCACGCAAACCGAGGACCAAACCTAAGGCACGAATGCCACCCTAACAAGGCATGGCAAAGCATGGATCATGGTATGCAAACAATGCAAATTTCAGTAGCTAAAAGTGATGCAAAACAACCCCGAAATACGCAAACATGACATCCGATGCAAGGAAATGGTCCCGAAATGCGATATTAAGCACATGAAATGACTTGTGGCTATATCAAACATGCATAATTTGAACATGAAGCATGAAGACAGAAGCTAGGAAGCCCAAAAAAAATCATTTTTTCCAGTACAAATCATGGCAAGAAAGCAAGCACAAACAAGGCTAAAATGGCATACAAAAATGGGGGCCAAGAGAGGTATATGAGACAACCCACAAATTCTGGCCCCAAACAGAGAAAGGGCCTTCTACAACATTTAATATGAGCCAAAAATATGATTATTTGAAGTAGATGACAAGCCCCAAATCAATATACAAACATGCTCAAAATGCAATGCAAGATTAAGGCCACAAGAGGGCTATAACATGAAGTATACAAAACATGCATCAAACAGCCAAATACCCTTCATGGGACATGGAGAGGGGGTCAAAATAAGACCCTTTTCAGTTCTGATCATGGCCGAAAAACAGAAGCAAAATAAGCTAAACAATCATGCAAAAATGGGGACCAAAGAGGGGTAATGAAGCAAGTCATACATGGAGGTCCCCAACAGTGTTGAGCCCTTATTCAATGTTTAAGAAGGGATCAAAATAAGCCTATTGTCAATTTACATCATGCTCCAAAACAGATTACCCATAGGCCAAAAATACTACTCAAGAAAATGGCATACAAAGGGATAATGAAGGAAGTTCAAGATGGGGGTCCCAAACAGGGTAAGACCCTTAATGAAAGATGAAATAGAGCTCAAAAAAATGACACTTTCAGTTTTGGTCGGAGCTCAAATGTGCAAGAAAATATGGCTTAGATATGAACCAAGAAAATGCTAGTTTAGGGGAAAAGTGTGCTTACCCTTGTAGACCAACAAACCAGCAGGTTTTGATCCAAGGAAATGAGCTCCTAGCCTCTGCAAATGGCCTCCAATGTGCTGAAACGAAGTGTAGAGGTGTGGTGCTATGGATTGGTGAGGAAATGGCCCAAGAACAAGGGTATTTGATGGTTGAATAAGAGAGATATAAGGGGGGAGAGTGTATGTCTCCTCTGGAATTTTCAGAACCCTAATTATGGAAGAGGAGGGCTTGCTTTATAGAGCCAAGGGAGTAAGACTTCTCTTAGAAGCTTCAAAACCAAGAGCCAAGATCCTCCATACACGTGTATGGAGGATCCAACAGGTTCTCCACCGCAATTTGTCATCCATTCAATCTGTAGAATACTCCGGAAGGTCGTCAGCTAGCAAACTTGGTCGGTCGGCCATGTTTTCTGGCCGGTCGGCACTCTATTTGGCCGGTCGGCACTCTGTTCTGGCCGGTCGGCACGAAAAATCTGCTCTGCAGGTCCAATTTCAAACGGGCATAACTTCTTCATATGAACTCCTTTTCAGGTCATTCTTGTGTCAAAATTGAAGCCCCGGAAGTAAGCTTTCCAATGCCGCAAACCTTGCATTAAAATTCCAACTGTGAAGAAATTTATGCTTGTTTTGGTGAAGGTTGCTCAGTTTCGGTCCAACCGGGATGATGCCCAACTTCAACCAATCATATCTCCGCCATCCGGACTCGGGTTTAAAAGATTCTTGTATGAAAAATGAAGCCCCGGAAGTCTTCTTTCCAATGGTGTTAGCCTCATAACTTAACTCCAAGTGTATAGACAAATAAGCTTGATTTAGCGAGGACTGCTCGTCCCTCTCTTAGCGATTCTTGCCTATCTTCTTCTCCAACTTAGTTTCTCCCCTCTTCTCCTCTTTTCTTCAACTTCAAACCCCTAAGAAAGGTGTTTTGAAAGATTTTTCAAAGATTTCATCTCTCTCTCATTCATTTCCACTTTGTCCTTGCTCGGTTTCTAAAGCAACGTTTGACAAAATGTGAGCCTCGGAACATTGTAGAAACTTTATTTCAAAAATGTTTTGAAAGAGAGGGTTTTAAGATTGGAAAACCATCCAAAATAGCTTTGGTCCAAAATGGGGTGTGAAGTTGAGATTTGCCTCTCTCCTTGCCGAAGAAATTGGATCTTTGCCCTACACACCTTTCTCCGCCAGGTAAACCATCAGTAGCGCCCAAGTCTTAAGGGCGGTCAAAAATGGGGTGTCTACACCACCGCAACCTTATCAACCCCCACAACCGTACCTGTCACGTCCCAAACCCGCCCCTAAAAGTTTGGGCATGACCCGTTCGAAAACGAACACTTAACCTGTTGTAAATAACATACGGGGCCTCATCGGAAACATAAAGTAAGAAAATAACTATACATATAAATTCCATTGAGCTACATCTACATGCCAGGACCTCTTATACATCACATTCATCATAGAAAATAGATAAAGCTCCAAACCATATTTTGTAGCATCGGTGATAAACAAACATACGTATAGACCCAGCCCCATCATTGGGTTTATACAAAAATCATTGAAGTTCTACGTCTTCAACCTTAAATGGGTAATCAAAATTAAGCCAACATTTCAATAGACTTTACAAAAATAAATGGCTTCGTGCAGTGCCTGAACCCACGAAGGTTGACAAAAGAAAACGGTTGCCATGACTAAGACTGACCACCTGGTTGGTTACCTACAGAAACAGACATTAAACAGAGTGAGCCAAGCTCAGTGAATAGTAATACATAAATAAAACGATGCTTAACTTGAAACATAACACATAGCAATGCATATAAAGATGTAGAGTTCACATAGTTAGTCTGATTCTGTACTAAGTACATAACTGTAATACCCCTGTTCCGTAATATGTTAATTGGTCCTTAATATGATGTGATTATGTGTTTGATATGACTTTGTGTGCCAATTATGTGAATACATGTGATTTCGAAGTTCTATCTGTTCACCGTAAGGATATCTGTTTGAATAATCTGCTTCGAAAATTAAATTGAAGGCCTTATCGGCCACAGAACCCGAAATTGATTACATCATTGTGATTGGCATAATTTTTAGAGCCTACGGTGAAATTTAATTAGAAATTGATTCGGGTCAGATTAAGTTGATTAAATTGATAATTTAGTGCCCAATTGTTTATTATTATTATTTTGGAATAGTGGGGTTTGATGTAAAAGGGCACTACACCCTCAATTCCTTCCCTTATGTGGCTTTGGCTGATTTAAACTCTCTAGAGAGAGTGAGAGACCCGAAATTGAGAGAGAAAGGGGGAAATCATCTAAGTTTGCTCTTGAAGCTTTGGAGTCTTGAAGGCTAGCTCAAGAATTAACCATAGTTGTGAAGATTAAAGCTCTTTGGTGAGTAATCTTGTAAATTTAGAGTTGATTAGTGATCAAGAACAAGAATTATGCTATAGATGATGGTGTTGTGTTGTATTTGATGAATTTGAAGCCCATATGTGCATGCATGTAGTGAACTCTTGTGAAATTACATAATCTAGCATATAACATGTGAATTGTAAAGAATTGAGCATTGAAGTATACATGCAAGCATGCTTTTGTTATATTCCATGAGAATGAACACCATTTGCATTATTTGGGATGAGAATGAAGTCAAGATTAGCATGCATGTTTGAATAATTAAAGATAGGAGCTTTGAATACATGAATGTGTATAATAGAATTGAGTTTGAATTAAATTGAGCCATGCATCTATTTGATTTATGAAATTGGGCTCCATGAAGATGTGTTTTGGTGTTTATACCATGTTAGTACAAGTATATGTGAGATTGGAGCCATAGTATGCAAGAAAAATTGGTTGAATGTCGAGTTTGAACTCAAGGGAGTGTTCTGGAAAACCCCAGATTTTCGACGTCGCCCGCCGAAAGCGCCTTGCCGCCCAAAGATTTTCGAGACATGGTTCCCGCCGAGCGGGAGCTATGTAGACAGTATCCGCTCGAGCGCCGAAGTTTACGCCGAGTGGAATTAAAGGCAACCAGTACTTTTGCAGACCTAAGGGTCCGCTCGAGCGGGGAAGTCCACGCTCGAGTGGGGACCCTATTTTCTGAAATTCTGAAAATGCATTCTGTGTTATATTTTTCCGTTCTCTTTCACTTGCAAGCACTCTTAGGCATATGTTAAGCATTGTAAACGAGTTAATGAGATAAGAATAAAGCCTAAAGAGGAATATGTGAATTAAAGAACGGATTGAGTTAATTGTGACCCGTATATGTTATGTGATGTGTAGGGTCAAGCTCCAGGGCAAATCTGCAAGCCGATCACTGTGAGTAATATCGATATTTGAATGCTTGTGAATGTTCAATTGTCTATTCCCTTAAAGATTATGAATTGCTAATTGGGATTGTGGATGTAAGTTAAACATGAATGGACCAAAGGTCGTTTTGTTAAACATGAATGGACCAAAGGTTGTTTTGTTAAACATGAATGGACCAAAGGTCGTTTTGTTAAATACAAATGGACCCAAGGTCGTTTTGATAAACATGAATAGGCCAAAGGCTGTTTGACACGAATATGGGCCGAAGGCCGTTTGACAACCTGGTGTATATGGGCGAGCGCCGATATAAATGTGGGCCGAAGGCCGTTCGATAAATAATTGGGCCGAAGGCCGATTGATAAATGATTGGGCCAAAGGCCGATTGATAAATAATTGGGCCGAAGGCCGATTGATAAATGATTGGGCCGAAGGCCGATTGATAAGTGATTGGGCCAAAGGCCGATTGATAAATGATTGGGCCGAAGGCCGATTGATAAATGATTGGGCCGAAGGCCGATTGATGAGTGATTGGGCCGAAGGCCAATTGACATGAATGAATGGGCCAGAGGCCGTTTTGACACGAATAATAGTCTGAAATGAATGATAGTCCAACATGAATGAATTGGGCCCGAGGCCGTACGTTGTGTTTGGAACCTCAGTTACTTAACTTACATATGTCTATGTATGTATGTATTAGTTAGAAATGCAAATTGGGCCCAAGGCCGTTTGATGTACGTTGTTCCAACGTATATTCTTTATTTGGTATTATTCACTGGGCTTTCGCTCACGCTCATTCATGTATTGTAGGTGAGCCCAGAGAAGTCCAAACCCAGCCTCAGTGAAGTCAGTGTGGAATAACAAAGATTTTTAGGGAAGTCAGCCTTTGTGTCTCACGCACGAGACCCGCCTTCGCCTTTTGTCGTTTGTTTCTGTTTTGTTATGTTGGCGAAGTTTTGAGTACGTCTGTGTATAGTTTTGTTTAGCTAACTTAGATTTGAATGATCCTGTCTGTACAGAATTTTATGTCATTGTACTTTCTGTCGTGAGTTATTAACATATGTATGTAATGATGTGCATATAAGCACGGCTCTATGGACAAAGTTTCAAATTGCTTCCGTTTGGCCCCCATGAACTCTGTTAAAATACATTTTGTTTAGTTTAAGGCCGTAGGTAATCTCATGATTGCTAGCCGGTTACGTCCTTAACCCACGGGGGCGAGTTCGGGTCGTGACAATAACGGCCTTAGGTTCAATCTTGCAACATAAACATGGTGGCTATAAGCCCTTGAAACATGGTGGCACGAGGCCCTTGAAACTTGTGGCATAAAGCCCTTGTAGCATATAGCACTAAGGCCCTTGAAACATGTGGCATAAAGCCCTTGTAACATATGGCACTAAGGCCTTTGAAACATATGGCATTAAAGCCCTTGTAACATATGGCACTAAGGCCCTTGAAACATATGGCATTAAAGCCCTTGTAACATATGGCACTAAGGCCCTTGAAACATATGGCATTAAAGCCCATGAAACGTGTGGCATGAAAGCCCTTGAAACATATGGCATGAAAGCCCTTGAAAAGTTGGCATGAAGCCCTTGATACAAAGAACTTGTAACATCCTTGAACTTGTAACATACGTGAACTTGTAACAAACTTAAACTTGTAACATACATAAACTTGTAACAACATAAACTCGTAACATACATAAGCTTGTAACAGACTTAAACTTGTAACATATACTTGAAACATACCTGAACATACTTGAACTTGTAACATACTGGAAACATGCCTGAAACATACTTGAACATCATTCATTAATTCAAACGGAACATATCATAACTAGAGCATTTCTTGTTGTATCATGTCATTATCGTACGCTTAACAATGAGAGACTAATTCACATTCTCATGAGGGTCACACAATGATGCTAAACTTTGCACTTATATCGTAGATTCTGGATAACTTCCAATTCATAAGCAACATAGCAAAATAACTTCAATTCATCTGGATACACATAGCTACTCTTATATTTACTCAGAATCCATTCTTCAAGAATGAACATAAATTCTTTTAGGTAAATGACTTACTTTACGTGCTCTATCAATCAATAGCATACACCTTTGTTTAATCATTCGTATATGTTAACATAGTTGCCTTGCCTTGTAATTAACAGAGTCCTAATGGTAACCGTTACATCATTCCCATGAGTTGACATAATTAAAGTAAAGTTAACAGGACATTCCTGATAATTAGTAACGAAAAGTAAGCACATTTTCATTAGATTACAGATGACTTTATCGGTTTCATAATTTCACAAGTTCGGCCCTTGGCCTCATAGGTTTGATCTTCACAAATGGCCCTTGGTCACATAACTTCATATTTCACAAATGGCCCTTGGCCACATAGATTCATAATTCACAAATGGCCCTTGGCCAGATAACTTCATAATTCACAAATATTCATAATTTTACAAATCTTTTGATGTTCCCATAATTTCACAATGTTTCTCACATAGCATACATAACATACACGTCAACATAATTCTTACGACGAAGATCATAACGTCAATAACAATAATTATTAACGGTTAAAGGTACATCGAAGTACTACTACTCACGGATCGGCTCCATTAGTAATGGGATGATGTCCTCGTCTCGACCTACAAGTACATTGCACAACACATTATATGAGATTATACTCGATCTTTTACTTATTCTCTTTGATCATTCAATCAATTAGCCATGGTGGTACCAAGCTCATTATTCTTCAATAAGTTATAATTCATGTCTCAGAAAACAGGAGAAATTGATGGGAAAAGGTTTAGGTGAAGAAATGGTACAAAACTGGTTGACTGAAAGTGAATAGTCGTCACTAATTTGAGCATAACTATTTCTGTATTTATAATTTGGGCGTGAGACCACCTCCATTAGAAACTAGACTTCCGGGGCTTGATTTTAGGCTCAAGAATCACTCAAAACGGAGTCCGGATGCAAAAGATATGCTTGTTCAAAGTTGGCTGGACAGAGCTGTCTCCGACGCAGGGAACAAGCACAAGACGCAGTGCGGCCTGGACAGATTGTAGTCCGAAAATAGCTGAAAAATTGGGGTTTCTCATCTCCAAAATCAAACCTTGATTACATGTAAATCAAAGCCCAAACCCTTTAATATAAGATGAATTTCACATTCTTAGCTTCCATTCCAATTCATAACTCCAAAACACAACTCAATTCCCAATCACAAGAACAAGATTACAAATTAAAACACAAAAGCATAAGGTAACCATGATTTGGGGTTTAAAACTCATTCCCATGGTGAATCCTCTCTAGCTTCTTTAAGAGCCATAAAATCCTTACAAGAAGTTAAGTTGTAACATAAATTCATGCTATGTATAAAGATTCATCATTTTCTTGCTTGAATAAACCAAACCCTTACGTACAATTATAGATAACCCAAGAACTCATTATTTAGCTTGTGATCTTCAAGTGTTGAAAGGGAGAGTCTTACCTTAAGCCCTTATCATCACTTGTTCTTGCATAATTATGATGTATTCAAGCCAATTCTTTGATGTCTTCTTCCATTTCTACTCTTTCTTCCTTCTTCTCTTTGAGTTCTCCCCAAAACTCTCTCCCTTCTCTTTCTCACGTGTCTCTCCCCCTTTCTCTAGATATTTTTTGGGTTCAAAATGTTGAGTTCCTCATCATATATATAAATAAACACACATACAAGGCTTAGCACATTAGGGAGAGCCAAACGTGGCCTTACAAATCGCGCAAAATCAAATTTCAATTAAAGTTCCCAGGTGACTCTAAAAATTGTGCTGATCATAAATATGTCCCCTGTTCTAGTTTCTAAAGTCTCTAGGGTCTTCAATTTGCAGTACAAAATTAACCACCCAAACGTGCATTAACGAATCAGACAAATTAGATTTCCAATTAATTTTTCCCAATAGTTCTAAAAATTCCCATTAACATACCCAAGTACTCAATTTTAATTTTTGAACCCATAAAGGTCGGTAATTTAAATTTTAGTCCGTAACTCAACAGATAATGCTTCAATTTTAATAGCTATAATTAAATTAAAACACATCCTCTCATGGGTAAATAAAGATGATTTCTTATACGCATTTTGGAGTCATTATAGTAAGAACCACAACCCCTTTGTTCTCGGGCAACTCGCTTTGAGACTTAGGTGTTGGAAGTTCTCTCAGAACTTAAGGGGTTAGCATTAGTAGTTCACTCCCACACTCACTCTATTGCCAAGCTAGAGGCCCAATTTGGTCAAATGGCTAACAACATGAATCAAAGAGATAAGGGAAAATTACTTAGTCAAACTGTGGCCAACCCTAAGGGATAATACGGGGCAAAGAGTTCGGGTGGGAATGGAAAGCACCATAAGCAAGTGCAAGCAGTGATTGCTTTGAGAAGTGGTAGGGAGTTAGAGCCTTAGTTAGTTGCGTCTAATGCAACTAGAGCTAAGAAGGGTGACCACGGTGGTTCACCTAATGAGAGCAAGGGTGATGGGGGAAACTCTTAAGAGGGATGACTTAGTCCCTAGTGTGAGACCATGAAATATCCTCTCACATGGATGTTGTAGAGATCCAACGAAGAGAAGAGCTTCTCCCCTGTAGATCTGCATAGAGGAACATAGTCGGTGCCAACCAACCGGGGTTGCCGGCCGGGAGTACTCCGATGATGAAGTTAGTGCTTGAATCAGGAAATAGTATATGTATTCTAGAAGGGGTGTGTGCTTTGTGTAGGGAGAACAGACATACCTCATACTTGGGATGCCCCCCCCCCTTTATATAGAGGAGGGAAGGTGTGATATTTATTTGGATTGGACCCATTGTGGGCTTTGCGTGGGTTAGGCCAAATAAGCTTGTACCTATATAATTCTGGCCCCCACAATTGCCCCAAAACTTTCATTATCTTCCATAGAAGGAATGAGGGTTTTTATTGCCGAGTTATGCTGTGCAAATAGATGTTAGGTCTTTTGAAAGAGAATACATTTGATAAAGGAGTAAAATATATGAATGAATGTCTGCATGTATGCGTGAATGTATGCTTGAATGTATGTATAAATGTACATATGTTGATCATAAGATGTGGGGGGTTGAGCTAAAACCCAGAAAGGAATACAAATAAATCATAACGATAGGCCGCGGTATTCTAACCCCCGGGCATGGGTGTAGGCCGCAGTATTCTAACCCCTGGGAATGGGCGTAGGCCGCAGTATTCTAACCCCTGGGCATGGGCGTAGGCCGCAGTATTCTAACCCCTGGGCATGGGCGTAGGCCGCAGTATTCTAACCCCCGGGCATGGGTGTAGTATTTTGTCAAGTGCAAATATTACTTCCAAATATGGACTTTTATGCCGAGTTAGAAATATTTCTATAGGCCGAACACGGAAAAGATTACCTGAACCAAATAAGATAGATATATTAGTAAAAAATTGGACCACGGTATTATTACCCCCGGGTGAGGGTGTAAACCTGTGGTATTATAACCCCAGGCACGGGTGTAGGCCTTTGCTAACTGGCTGCTGCGTGCGAAAATATTATACCAGACTCGGAGACTTTGTTGATTTTAAGTGGCAACTAAGTGCCAATGTGGCAAGGACTTTGAATAATGTATCCTGTACCGAATAAGGTGGACGTGTTAATCACCAATAATATTGTTCGCTTGTATGGAATTGCCAAGTAGATATTGGGCCAACTATTTAATTGCCGAAGTTGCTCGGTTTATGAGACTTGCCCCATTGCTTTCGAATGCCGTGTTAGTCGGAAGGAATGTAGATTCCCATTGCCCTATGTTGCGAAAGGTTCGGCTTTGATAAAATGACGGTCTTAAAAATATGCAAACCGCCATTCACGAGAGTGTAATGTATTACCTCAAAACGAAAGTGCTTGCTTGAAGTCGGTGAAAAGGAGCGGAAGTTTGTAACTCGAGTAATCGTCCTTGTAATGTTTGTACCAAGTTGGCCGAGTATTCATGCATATCAAAGGTGCCAAGATGATGATCCGATGCCCCAATTGAAAGCGAAAAATTGATCGATGTCCCAAAGGCAAATGTTTTGCTAAATAATGTTGTTAAGTGAATAGAGTTGCCGAATACTGTGGCCAATGTTGCTGCATAAAGTTTGACGATGCATAAAGTTGACAAATAATGTTGCTTAGCCGAATAGAGTTGATGCACGGCCGAATAATGATCATGCATAATGTTGAATTTAATAATGGTCGAATAGTATTGCCGGGTTAGGTTTGCTATCGGCAGTGGTTGTCAATTTAGTGGAGTTGAGCTTCTTGTCCAATGTATAGTTGCCTCATTACTTTTGAATAAGATTTGTTATTCGGAAGGAATAAATTTGACTTGGGCCAAAGTTGCCGAGTAGGCCGATAATGATTTGAAACGCGTTCCGTGCCCCTGATTGGTACCGTGGCGAAATCAGAATAAAGCCGAGACAAAGTAAGATACTTGGTGATATCGGAATCAAATCTGCGATTTATTGGTATTTTATTTATTTATTTATTTATTTATTTATATATATATATTTTACGAGCGAAAATTGCAAATTTTGACTGTACGGATGGACCCGAAATGTGTCAAATAGCTGGAATGGGCTATTGGATCGCTGTGATCAGTCTCCTAATGGCGTAATTGTAGCCAAAATAGATTTAACGGCTTAGATCAATAAGGTGTAATGCGACCGCGGAGCGCATGATTATTTCTTCATAACTTGCTGGATCATCTTCTCCAGCGAATGAATGTATTTTCTGGGCAAACTTTGAATGGCCCGTACGGCTTCGTTTAAGCTCCGATTTTGACGCGGTTTGTTGCGTTGGAATCGTCTCAATGAGTACTTCACGTTGGTATGGGCAAAACTAGAGTTTGGCAGCTTTGAAAATTTCAGTTGTCAGAAAATGTGAGCCGTATCGCAATTTTCGGCATACTTTGGTTACTTCTTGACTTCTCGGGTTGGTGGGTTTGGACCCTTTGAGCCGATACGAATCTTGTGATATGTTCAGATATGGATTTCGGCAAGCCAAGATGATAGTCCTGAGCTGAGATATTAGTGCCGAATAAGACATGTTGTTGCCGAATATTGTTGCAGAATAATTGTAAACTTGTCAAAGAATGTGCCGAATAATAAATGTTGCGGTGTAATTTTTGCCGAATACGTTATAAGCCGAGTTGATCATATGCATGCAACCTGAATGAAAATACAAATTGCCGAATAAGTCAATAGGTTTGCCAAAACTCCTTGTTTGTAATATGCCGAGTAAGCCAATAAAATTGCCGAATTGTTCGTTGGGCCGAATAGCAGATAAGCAATACGATATGGTGTTTGCCGAATAGTAGCGCCGAGCAATTTTGTACTTCCGAGAAGTGAATCATGAGATTTTTGCTGGAGGTGAATAATTTAATAATTGGTAGTTGTTCCGAGAATGTCCAATGTTGTGGAGTGGACGTATGTGGCCGAGTAGGATTGCCGAGAAAGGTGGAAGATGCTGAGTAGCTGTGTTATGGCACCGCCGAACAGCTTTGTAGCTCTGCCGAGCACGCTTCCATAAGTTTCAGTTGTTTAAATGCATTTGCAATGGCACCGCCGAACAGCTTTGTAGCTTTGCCGAGCGAGCTTTGTATGGTCGGCTTGTTCTGTCTTTGCCGAGAGCTTGGTTGGCAATGGTTGGAAGGGAAAAGAGTGAGCTACTTTGTGCAATTTTGGCAAGTTGGTAGCTATTCGGCATGCGCAAGTAACCTATATACTGCCGAAGAGGATGGCTAAGCTTCAACGCACTCATGGCTAAGATTTAACGGCATAATTGTGGGTCATGTTGAATTCTTGTTTTTGATTTCCAAGAACACTTCGAGAGAGAGAAACAAGATATATAGGCATATACATAAACATATATATACATATCGGAAAAAAAAGGCAAAGACCCAACCGTGGGTCCACTTTTTCTAGAGAGAGAAAAAAGGGAAGACCAACTTTGGAGTCCATAGAAAGTTTTAGCACAAGTGCATATATGCATATATTAAGAATCAACTTTATAAATGAACTCTGTGAGGTAACAAATGAATAAACAATCTTAGGGATGGGTTTGGCCGTGTAACTCTTTTCTAATGCTGAAAAGATGTTCTTACATAGAGAAGTGTGAAACCCATTTTTAGAGAGAACAAATGAAGGTGCAAATGTAAATCCATAAGCTCTGTTTTGTTTTAAAACGAGTATTAAGCATATAGCAAAATGAGTATCAATTACTAGGCCAACACACTAGCCGAATAGTCCAAATGTATATTAGTAGCTGTAACCTTAACCAAGAACACATCTTACAAGTGGAGTTCCTAATTAGCTTCATATATAGCCGGTCAAAAGATGACCATAAATTACTATAATAACTCATGAAATTTTTCTAGAGAGAGAGAAAGTAAAGACCCAGCCAAGATTTAATGACAATATCTTTTACATACACATATCAATGCAAGTCAATATTAATATCTATGCAAACAGTTGTTATTTTACAACAAATATTATTTTCATGCACATGATCAACAGGTTCTAAACAACATTTGTGCGAGTTCAAGAAGTTGGTATCTATTCGGCATTTACTGGCAAGTTGATGGGCCAAAGGCGACGCCGAATACAGAATATTGTCGAATAATATGAGGCGTATAGATGGCCTCAGTCTGACCAAATTTTATTCTTATATTATTATTATATATATAAGTACGTATATATATTTATATTTTTATTGGCATTAACCTGAGCCGTATAGATTGGCTCGTATTCTCGCAGTCTATGGAATCAAAAAATGTTAAATTACCTATGAGTGCAAAGATTACGCTAACAGCCGGGATGATTACCAAAGCAACATAAAAATATATAAAGCTAATAAAGAAACAATTCCTAAATAAAGAAACAATTACAGGCGTGGATTTGGCAGAGCCACCCTTTGTACAATGCCGAAAGGAAACTCCCATAAACAAAAGTCTGAAACCCAGTTTTAGAGAGAGAAAGTGAAAATGCTCTGTTTTGATTTTGTTCTTGTTAGTTTTAGCAGGAAAAAATTGATATTCAAAAAACGACCCACCAATATACGCTTACTTACATCACAGATAGATATAATATTATATGTACGGAGATATGCATATTGCGAATCAAGTTGAATCAAAATAAAAATGAGACCCGGCCGTGGGCCGTATTATTTGGGATTGATTTTGCTTTTGTCGAAAATGTACTAACCTCAAAGCAACCCATATATGTTTACTTACAGAAGTATATTTGTTGTGTTCTTCGTTGATCTCATTCAGTCGTTTCCACAGACGGCGCCAATTGTGAGACCATGAAATATCCTCTCACATGGATGTTGTAGAGATCCAACGAAGAGAAGAGCTTCTCCCCTGTAGATCTGCATAGAGGAACATAGTCGGTGCCAACCAACCGGGGTTGCCGGCCGGGAGTACTCCGATGATGAAGTTAGTGCTTGAATCAGGAAATAGTATATGTATTCTAGAAGGGGTGTGTGCTTTGTGTAGGGAGAACAGACATACCTCATACTTGGGATGCCCCCCCCCTTTATATAGAGGAGGGGAGGTGTGATATTTATTTGGATTGGACCCATTGTGGGCTTTGCGTGGGTTAGGCCGAATAAGCTTGTACCTATATAATTCTGGCCCCCACACCTAGCACTTCACATGATCCCAAGGCACCATATGTGCCTAAGGCACCATTTCCCTAATGCCTTGATACACCGTCTCTTTTTAATAAGAAGACGGCATCTATGGAAGCAATGATGGAGGTCTTTAAACAGGTAAAGATTAACCTCCCCCTGTTGGAGGCGATTAAGCAAGTACCCTCCTATGCCAAATTTCTGAAGGACCTTTGTACGCAAAAGCATAAATCTAGGACACACGTGTCCCAAAAGATCCTACTCACAGAGCAAGTAAGCTCCATCCTGTTGAATGACACACCTCCTAAGCTTAAGGACCCGGGTGCCCCAACCATTGCATGCATTATAGGGGACCATTTCATTGATAGGGCCTTGTTAGATTTAGGGGCTAGTGTCAATTTGTTTCTGTACTCTGTGTACGAGGAATTTGGGCTTGGCGAGTTGAAGCCTACTACTGTCACTCTTCAGTTGGCTGACCGGTCCCTCAAAGTGCCACGTGGCATGATTGAGGATGTGCTAGTGAAGGTCGATAGGTTTTACTTCCCTGTTGACTTTTTGGTTTTAGATATGGAACCGGTAGCCAATTCTCGGAAACAAATCCTGGTGATCTTAGGTCGACCTTTCTTGGCTACGGCCAATACATGCATTAATTGTCGGACCGGGGTTATGGAAGTTTCATTTGGTAACATGCAAGTGAAACTTAATGTTTTCCAAGCATCCCAACAACCCCATGAGAGAGAGGAGTGCTTATTTGTGGATGTTGTGGATGAGGTTGTGGAGGAAGTTTCGCCCTTCATTCTTGTAGAGGACCCTTTGGAGGCTTGTCTAGCTCATTTTTTGTTTGAAAATTTTGATATTGATGGGTCGGTTGAGGAGGTAAATGTTGTGCTTAATGCTTCTTCTACACCGGATTTTCCTCCGTGGAAAGCCCGATTTGAGTCACTTCCTTCTCTGTCGAGAGAGCCCGCCATACCATCTTTGGTCACACCACCTACACTTGAGTTAAAGCCACTCCCGGCCATACTCAAGTATGCATTTTTAGGGCCCCATGAGACTTTACCAGTCATCATTGCATCTGACTTGACTGCAGAGCAGGAGAGTCAGCTAATGAGTGTTCTCGTGGCACATCGGAGTGCTATAGGGTAGTCAGTGGCTGATTTGAAAGGGATAGATCCCTCTGTGTGCATGCATTATATACATCTAGAGGAGGACACCAAACCTTCTCGTGAAATGCAACGGAGACTTAATCCTAATATGAAAGAGGTGGTGAAAAAGGAGATATTGAAATTGTTGGATGCAGGTATTATATACCCCATCTCGGATAGCAAGTGGGTGAGTCCCACACAAGTGGTGCCCAAGAAATCGGGCATCACTGTTGTTGAGAATGAGAGAGGAGAGTTAGTCCCCACACGAACCACTACTGGGTGGCGAGTGTGCATTGATTATAGGAGACTAAATTCCTCAACTAGGAAGGATCATTTTCCATTACCTTTTATTGATCAAATCCTAGAGTGATTAGCGGGGCAGGGTTTCTACTATTTTCTTGATGGTTATTTGGGATATAATCAAGTCCCAGTATACCCTGCTGACCAGGAAAAGACCACATTCACATGCCCTTTTGGCACTTTTGCTTACAGGCACATGCCCTTTGGGCTATGTAATGCACCGGCGACTTTTCAACGGTGTATGATGGCCATTTTCTCTGATATGGTAGAGAAATTCTTAGAGGTTTTCATGGATGATTTTTCGGTGTTTGGATCGTCTTTTAAGGAATGCCTTAGGAACTTGACTAGAGTGTTGGAACAATGCACTGAGGCAAACCTAATTTTGAGTTGGGAAAAGAGCCATTTTATGGTTCGTGAGGGTATAGTGTTGGGACACATTGTGTCCCCTCGAGGTATAGAGGTAGACAAGGCTAAGGTTGACCTCATTGTAGGCCTTTCTCCACCCAATTTCGTGCGTCAAATTAGGTCTTTCTTAAGGCATGCAGGTTTTTACCATATGTTCATCAAAGACTTTAGCAAGATATCACGTCCTTTGTGTAGTTTACTGGTTAAGGACACGCCTTTTATCTTTGATGAGGCATGCTTAAAGGCATTTGAAACACTGAGAATGGCCTTAACCATCGCCCCAATCATGAAATCACCAAATTGGTCGCTTCCCTTTGAAATCATGTGTGATGCCTCCGATTATGCTATCAGGGCTGTGTTGGGCCAAAGGGTCAATAAGGCACCATTTGCTATATACTATGCTAGTCGCACTCTCTCGGACGCACAATTGAATTACACTACAACCGAGAAAGAGTTACTAGCTGAGGTCTTTTCCTTAGACAAATTTCGGTCTTATCTCCTAGGTTCCAAGGCCATAGTCTTCACTGATCATGCCGCTTTGCGGTATTTACTATCAAAGAAAGAGACCAAACCTAGGTTAATTAGATGGATTTTGTTGCTCCAGGAATTTGACCTAGAGATCCGAGATAAAAAGGGATCTGAGAATGTTGTGGCGGATCACCTCTCCTGAATCCTTGTTGAGTATGCTAGTGACCCTCTTATTTTGCATGATTCGTTTCCGGACGAACAACTCTTTGGGCTGTCACGAGCGAGCCCTCCGTGGTTTGCATATATTGTGAATTACTTGGCCATTGGGCAAATTCTGCAAAATTGGTCTAAGCAAGACAAAGACCAATTCTTTTCGCAGGTCAAGTATTATTTTTGGGAGGATCCGGAGTTGTTTAAATATTGCTCTGACCAAGTGATCCGACAGTGTGTGCCGGAGAGTAATGTGCATAGCATTCTTACATTTTGTCATTCTTTTGCATGTGGCGGTCATTTTAGTGAGCACAAAACGGCCGCCAAGATTTTACAAAGCAGGTTTTATTGGCCCACAATTTTTAAAGATGCCCATCAATTTTGTAAAACTTGTTTGCGCTGTCAGCAAATGGGTTTGATGTCTCGGCGTGACATGATGCCAATGTCCTCTATTCTTGTGGTAGAAATATTTGATGTTTGGGGGATTGATTTTATGGGACCCTTCCCGTTGTCTTTTGGGTTTGAGTATATTCTCTTGGAAATAGATTATGTGTCTAAATGGGTGGAGGCGATAGCTACCCGAACAAACGATCATAGAGTTGTAATCAAATTCTTCCATGAAAACATCTTTAGTCATTTTGGGTTTCCTAGAGCCATAATAAGTGATCAGGGTACGCATTTTTGTAACCGGTTCTTTGAGTCGGTAGTCAAGAAATACTCTATCACTTATAAAGTTGGCACTCCATACCACCCTTAAACTAGTGGCCAAGTAGAAGTCTCAAATAGGGAGGTAAAGCACATAATAGAGAAAACGGTGAGGCCAGATAGGAAAGATTGGTCACAACAGTTAATTGATGCATTATGGGCTTACCGCACTTCTTATAAGACACCCATTGGGATGTCACCATATAGAGCGGTGTTTGGCAAAGCTTGCCATCTCCCGGTTGAACTTGAGCACCAAGCATTGTGGGCCATAAAGAAGTTTAACTTCGATATGGCCGCGGCTGGGCTCAACCGGAAATTGCAACTCAATGAGCTGAAGGAAATCCGGAATGATGCATATGAGAGTTCGAGAGTTTTTAAAGCTCAGACTAAAGAATTCCATGACAAGCACATTAATAGAAAATCCTTTGAACCCGACCAAAAAGTGTGGCTTTTTAATTCAAAATTGAGACTTTTTCCGGGTAAGCTAAGATCTAGATGGGATGGACCCTTTGTGGTTGTTGAGGCATTTATTCATGGCGCCGTTGAGGTGCAAAATACAAAGAATGGCCACACTTTCAAAGTGAATGGCCAAACACTGAAACCACATATAGAGGGGATTGGGAATGGGGAAATGATTGAGTCCATTGCTTTGATGGACCCTTTTTACTATGAATGATAGATTGATTTCTTGTTCTCCTTTCTTTTCCTTCTATTCTATTATATTTTTCTTTGTTCTTGTTGTGCTTTATTTGCGTCTAGGAGACTTTAAATCCTCTAAAGGTGTAATTCCTTTGGTGTTAGCCATGCTCGAACGGCATCTGACGGTCTGGTATAGCCACCTAACTGTGTTTGTAGTGAGTTCCTAGGAGACCAATTGAGACGGTGGAAACTAGAGTTCGAATGGCAAAGCCTAGAACACAAAGATTTGGAATTTCCGAGACTAGAGTCTGGTTTAAATATCCAAGGGTGTGGAGATTGCTTCAAAACTACCCCGGCTTGAACTCTATATGGCAGCCCCATAGGTTGAGGTAGCTTTATGCGCCTCAATTCTGGATACTGAATCAACTTAGTCTGTCACCCTGTTGGAGAATAGGGAAAGTTACAAACACAGTTAGGGAGAAAAGTAGTACCCGTGGTTTTCGCGTGAAGATTATATCTTTAGTAGGCATTCCGATATTTTCTAAAATGCTATATTTATTTCGGATGTCAATTGAAGGTAGAAATGGTTAAGTATACTTTGGGCTGTACTTGGTTTTTATTTTCTTTTCTTTAATCTTTTGTAAATATAGGTACATATAGTTATACTAAAAAAAAAAAATTTAAAATGTTGTATTTGTTAATTGTTGTTTTTGGTCAGTAGCCCGAAAGCTATAAACTACGCTGGGTTTTATTACCTGGGGGATTCTGAAGTGGCAACTTTATGCCATAACTCTAGTGCCTTTTGTTAGGTGCTGGGAGTTAGTTTTTCATTTTCTTGAAGCATGTACGTTTGCGAGTGCTTCTTGTTTTTGTTAAACTATGTTGTTGCAATGTAGCAGAAAAAGGTCATTGTATGCATGTGGGTGGAAGGGACCCTCCCTAGCCTGGGTAAGACCTTGATTTCTGCTTTGTGGTTTATGGGAAATCAAGTATTCAACCACATTCAAAATGCTTAGAACTTTGTGGTTTTTGTCTTATTTAAGTTCCCTCTAGAATGCTTGTAGCTTTGTGGTTCCAGTTGTATTCAAGCTAATTCTAGGGTGCTTATGGTTTTGTGGCCCTAGTCCTATTAAACCATTCCTAGCTTGTGCTTTGAGGTTTGTGGCAAGCTTTCTATTTAACCTCTTTGTCAAAAAGCATGCTTTCATAGTTTATTCTCTTTGTGTTAAAAAAAAAAAAACCAGACCGCACGAGCGGTTGGTCTTGCCACACAAGCGGCCAAAGCCCAAAAGGGTACTGTTTCACGCAGTAGAAGCGACCCACTATCGCCGCAGAAGCAGCCTAAAATCAGCGCTCGTGCGGCCCAGCTCAAGCGACCCAGTTAAAAAAAAAAAAACCAAACCACACGAGCGGTTGGGCTGGGCGCTCGAGCGGCTCAACCCAAAAGGCATACTGCTTCACGCCACATGAGCAGCCCAATCCAGCCGCTAGAGCGGCCATAAATAGGCGCTCGTGCGGCCCAAATGGGCCCACGAGCGGTCCCCAAAAAAATTGTTGCAGATTTATTTTAATTATTTATTTTATCTGATTTCATTTTATTTTTATTTTTATTTTTATTTCTTCTTCTTCTTTTTAAAAAAAAAAAACCAATCTGCAATCTGTTTATTTATTTATGTTTATTTTTCTATTTTATATTTCATTAAAAAAATATTAAAAAAATTGTGTATATATATATGTATATATAGTTTTCTTTATTTTGTTAAAAAAATAATAATAATAATAAATAAATAAATAAAACAAAAACAAAAACAAAACCTACCACAAACGTATCACTTTCCCAACCATCTCTCTCACTCTATACCTCTCATCTTTTTCTTCTTCTTCGACTTTTTCTTCTCTCTCTCAACCCCACATACCCATAAACTCCATCAAATCCCACCATCACCAACCTTCACTCTCTTTCCTCCTCATCGCTGGCGCCCTATTTCCTCTCCGTCCGTCAAATCTCCGACGACCACCATTTTTTTCGATGAATCATTTTTTTTTTCCTTTCTCTTTCTTCACTACTTCAAGGTAAATCTTCTCTTTTTATTTCAAACGTTTCATTTATTCTGTCAATCTTGAATTGTAGTTAGATAATAGGGTTAGTGTACCATAGATCCACTTTTTATCTTTTTTAAAAAAAAAAAAATTCCTAGGCAAGAAGACGATCGCCGCACATGCGGCCCTCTCCGGCGCACATGCGGTCCAAGCCCAAAAAAAAAAAAAAAAACCTCAGAAATAAAGGGGCTAATACTAATAATAATTTAGTTTATTTTTATTTCCTATATTTGCTTAGTTTAAATTGTTTCGTTAGTGATTCTGGTTAGTTTAATTAGTTAGTGGATTGTTTTTTTTTTTTTTTTTTTTTTTTGGCTTGTTTAGTTAGTGATTTTATTTTTATTTTTTTTAAATTGTCAAGTAGTTTAGTTTTTATTTAGTTTTCTGAATTTTTACTTTAGTTTGTTTTCTTCTCTTCTACTAACGTAGATTGTTTAATTTAATTTTATTTTCTTATTTATTTCATATTTGTAGTTCCACTGTGAGTTTGTAAATAAATAAATACCAATCAATTCGGTGGTGTGAGGATGATGCAGTTTTGAGTGATGTATGCATACATGCTATTTTTTATGAGTGTTGATATAATGGTTCTACATTTTGGGTTGTGTTGGTTGAATTATGTTATGCAGATATGTCTTCATCATCCCGCCGAGCACCCAAACGGCCTCGGAATGCCAACATTGCATTTAGGGATGTGCCAACCGATGCTTGGGCCACCAAACCAGTTGCATGTGATACATCCTTTGATGTAGACTTCTTTCGTCGCCATCAAACCACTGCGTGGAGTATTCAACAACTTGAAGACCGGGGCCTCCTGGGCATCTGCACCGTCACTGAACCGGCATACCCGTGCATTGTGCGACTCTTCTATCAGCATATGTATGTCAGCGACGAGGCCCCGGGAGCTCTTTGCTCCCTTGTTGACGGAGTGGAGTTAGTGGTCACTCCAGCTTCAATTGCCGAGGTCCTCCACTGTTCCATGGACCCTATCACTGCAGAACAGTTCCCGATATTCACTCGGGAACTCACCATCCCGGCACTGGTCACTGAGTTTTATGAGGAGCGTCAGGATGATGACAACCGTACTAGCATCCGGCGGGTTAATCTACCACGCCGCCTTCTCTTCCTCGATGTGGTATTGAAAAAGAATGTTATTCCTCTTGGCCACAAGGAAGAGCGGCGAGGGGACTTCCTCTGTGCCTTACATCGTTTTGACTTCGGATTTTGGGTTGACATCCCTACTTTGATCTACAACCAGATGCACCAAGTCTTTAATGAAGTCAAAATACGCAATACCCGGGGCAGTTCTACATGGGCCCTCCCTTTTGCCAACCTCATTACAGCGCTCATAAAAGCCCAAGAGACATACCCACTTCAGGCCAATGAGGTTCAACTTCCGCCGCCCACATTTTATGGTAAAACCCACCGGCGTCAAACCACTGCTCGCCTGCCGCCTCCACTACTTCTTCCTGAGGCCCCGGCTAATCCTAATGATGCCCCAGTCGAGCCCGCCGCCGCACCACCGCCATTCCGTATGACGAGGGCGCAATATCAGGCTCTTTTGGATAATCAAGCCGCCCTTCAGCAATCTATGGTTGATCTCCGGACCGACTACTAGGCTTACCGGGATTATTCACAGGCGGCATTTGATGGGTATCAGCAATCTGTTGCCTCTCTGCAAACCGACTTCTTTGCATGCCGGGATTCAAGTGGGCAGCGATTTGATCAGTTTGATTGGCAATTCGATCAGCATGGCACTAGGGTTCATGATGAGGCGTTCGAGACTCGGACACTGATGCATGCCCTATTTGAGCAGCATTTCCCACCACCACAGCTAGATCCACATCAGTGATTTCTGTATATTTCCTTTATTTTCTTTCCTTATTCATTTTGTTTTGTTTTATTTTCTTTTCCTTTCTCTTTTATACTGTACCGAAAAAAAAAAAAAAATTTCCAAGAGTGTGTTTGGGTGTCCTTGCCTCACTGGATGTACGCCCATGCTGTCTGGTAAGATCCTCTCTCTCATTTTACTATCTAATGTCAACTTGCTTACATTGAGGACAATGTTATATTTCAGTTGGGGGGTGAGGGTATTTGTAATAACTATTCATGTTTGTACTTGCTGCACTTGATTGCACCACTTCACTTAATGTTTACTTTGTGCTAGTATAGTAATGATATGAGCATATGTTAATTGGGGAACATAGTGGGCTTGTATGAAAAGGGTTTATTGGGTAAATACTCACATGTGATGTTTGCACTAGGATAGTTGTTTGTGTTTGTGGTATTAGTACACTTGTCATGAGTATGCCTTAATTCACATGAACACATTATCATAGCAGTGACCTCTTTATTATAATCCCTGGTGTACATCATTGATAATGGTTGAGGTTGCAGAAAAGAATAAATGAGTAGCCAAGATTCTTGTTAAAAAAAAAAAAACTTGACTTGTTTGGGTTCGTAGCCTCTTTAACTCGAGTTACTAAGCCCGTAGGGGTGTCTCTACACCGAGTGCCCTAAAACCGTCTGGTTTGGGAGTCATTGGCCCAATACTTGCTACATGGGTTAATTAGAAAGCTTAAGGGACCTAGACATTGCACAGTTAAGGAAAAATAAGAATGACTTGTTCGGATTCGTAGCCTTTTCAACTCGAGTTATTAAGCCCGTAGGGGTGTCTCTACACCTAGTGACCTAAAACCGTCTGGTTTGAGAGTCATTGGCCCAATGCTTGTTACAAGGGTTGACTAGAAAGCTTAATGGATCAGGACATTACACAGTCGTTCAAAAAAAAAAAAAATAAATAAATAAATTTGAGAATCTTAGTTGCAACAATTTAGTTTTTCTGTATATGTTAAGTGTTATTATGAGTTACACTGGGCTATTATAGTGAACAGTTAACTAATATGGAGATTGCACTTTACACCGAGGGTACTAATGATGTGTCTACTAGCATTCACAAGTACAGGGGACTTTACTTTTGTATAAACTGAAGTGTGGATTTGGCTCAATAGATTCCTTCATACTTGTCCACTGTGTCTCCAATGACTCATCATGTCTTAATATCACACTGTAGTAGCACATAAGTTGGTTGTTGTGTGGAGTAATGTGGTTAATTGTTGTTGAGCGGATATGAATATGTTGATGTTTATGCGTATCATTTTTGAAAACCTTCACGAGACTATACTCGTCCACTTGGGGTAACCTTGTGGTTTAAAGGCTTATTGCATATGGTAAATGCAATCGTGATCCGTACGAAAGTGGCTGAGAGTATTTTACTTTTCTTATTTCTTTTGTTTTGCTTAAGGACTAGCAAAATGTAAGTTGGGGGGTGTGATGTTGGCCGAAAGGTACTACATTGAGGCCACTTAAGTTACAGTTTTAGTTTTATTTATTTGGTGGAGATGATGTGTTTCGTGCACTTGTACAAATTTGGTAGGAAATATGAAACTTCAATAAAAAAGGGCGCGAAAGCAGATTCTTCGTGCAAGAAGTGAAGAATCCGAGCTAGCCAAACTACCGCACGTGCGGCCAAGCTTCATCGCACGTGCGTCCCACCACCGATCGAGCGGCCCACATGGGCGCACGAGCGGCCCACCTAGGGACGTGTGCACGGAATTTTTGGACTATTTTGCTACGAATAAACGACAGAAAAATAGCCAAACCTAGGGTTCAAAAAATTAATTCAGAGAAAGGGAGGCTAGGGTTCTAAAGAGGGATATTCTACCAAGGCTTGAGGAACACTTCCATGGGGGTTTCTTCTTCATCTTCCCACTCCTCCATGAGTGGCTAGTCGTCTTTTCTAGAGTTTTGATGAAACCCTAGCCATGTAATAGGATTTCTCATTAGCTTTAATTGTGAATTGGTTTGAATGGATGTATGGATGATTTAGAAGTTTTTAATATTTGTTTCTTTCATCTCTTCAAGCATTTTACTCTCTGTGATTGTTTAATGCTTTCCATACATTAGTTTTCTTTGTGTTTGTATTCAAAGTATGAGACGAGTCATTCTATGAGAGACGGGTCGTATTGCTACCATAGTTTAGAGCAAACAACTCGTACTACTCGGGATGATTTGTGCCTGTACGTTAAATGCAACAACCCTCTTGATCAATATTTCAAACTTGTAGTTGTGAAATATTGGGTAGTTCAAACCAAATCGCAATTGTTGGCCAATGTTAAGTCTCATTCATGTGGTTAGTGGTGAATTCTCTGTCCTAGGATTTTTCTCGAAAATTAATATCTCAAACCCTAATTTCAATTGTCAGTATAATTCCTCAATTTCATTTAATTGCTGTTTAGTTATAAAATCAATCTTATCTTTTTAATCAAAATTAATTTAGGAATTTTGAGATTGAATTAATCTAATTTCACATTTGTCCCTGTGGATCAATACCTGGACTTGCCATTATTCTAATAGAATTTGGTGTAGTTTGGTTCGTTACACACACCAAGTATAAATCACTAAATTATACCAAATTCTATTAGAATAATGGCAAGTCCAGGTATCGATCCACAAGGACAAATGTGAAATTAGATTAATTCAATTGCAAAATTAATTTTGATTAAAAAGATAAGATTAATTTTATAACTAAACAGCAATTAAATGAAATTGAGGAATTAAATTGACAATTGAAATTAGGGTTTGAGATATTAATTTTTGGGAAATATCCTAAGGCAGAGAATTCACCACTAACCACATGAATGAGACTTAACATTGGCCAACAATTGCGATTCGGTTTGAACTACCTAATATTTCACAACTACAAGTTTGAATCAAGAGAAATTTATATGTGCATGTGGGTCACACCTATGTGAGTCACATTGAGTGGGCTGCTTCTTTTAGAATTGACAAGGCTAAATTCTTTAAAAACGCTAACTGAACCAGGCTAGTGTTCCAGGGCCAAACCGAACACACCAATGAAAACAAGAACAATGGTTGGAGTAACTCCTATGTGAGATCTATTGTCTCGATTTACACAAACGGTAGAACAGTTCAAGACATCACGTTCACTGGTCAGCCAGTAAATTCGATAGGCTTTCACTACAAAAGGTTCAAGGTATGTGTACTCTCTCTCTGAGTCTTTGTTGTTAAGCATTGTCCATTTTTCTTTATTCGGCCAATTTTATTCATGTAGGGGATTGTTGGAAAATAATGGTTTTTCGAAAACTTTAATTCGAAATTAAAGTAGGACCCAACCGTCGGTTGAGGTGGGTTTGAGTGATTTTGTATTCTCTTAAGTGAGAAGATTGCAATACAAAAATAATGAGCCGAAATCATTGAGTTGTGAATGAGAATTGTCTCATAAAGTGGGCATCAATGAAGTTGGGTTTAGATTTAGACTTAGTCTTGGTTTGGATTGGGCTTAGACTCGTATTTGTGCAAATGCTAGCTTTGGTCTTAGAATTGGACTTGGACCTAATCTTGAGCTTTGGGTTGAGCTGTGCTGGGCTTAGTTTGTGCATATATTTGAGATTGGGCTTGGATCAGGTTATGACCCAACACCCATATCCATTTTGCAACTCATCTTGTTTAATTATCAAAACTTATACATTATATACACATTATAATTTATATAATGGTTTTGGAGTTTTGAATCTTTGTAACTCTAGCCCTAATGGCTAGAGTTGATGACATTTGATAACCCCATTGATGTTAGTCTTCATGGCTAAGGTTCTCCCTACTAGTATAAATAGAGGCATTTCTCCTCCAACTTAGTGGGTTGTTTTTAGAGAGGTTTTGTGATGGAAGATGAGATGGTGCTTTGAAATAAAAAGTTGGAGATGATTTTTTACACCAAAAAAAATTTTTTCCTATATTCTTTTGTAAGCCTCTTCTTTGGTTCTTGTTAGAGAGAGTGTAGCCATTGTCAAGTTCACCAAAGCTATTCAGAAGGTACTTCTGCATTAACTAGTCTAAACCGTCGTATCCTGAGAGATAGAAGTCGACATACCTCCAGCACCCGCGGTGAAGCGGTTAATCTGTTTTAAGAACACTGTGGTATCACACAAGTTTCGATTTGTGCTTTCTTTACCATTTTATTGTATTGTGTATTTCTGTGCAATATTATTGTAAATTTGCAGCATATTTTCTCAATCTGTAATTTAATTTGATTAATCATGAATATATTTATTTTAGTTAATTACATTAATTTGTACAACAGAAAAATCATAAGTAGTAAACGATGGTGCTACATACACTAATCAGTGTACTAACTAGTGTACAAACACTAATTATGACATTATTATTGATTTCACTCATTATACAAATTACAAATATCAACAACCTCTTAAATTATGTCACATCATCAATTGATATACTAGTTAGTGCATTAATTGGTGCATATAGCATTATTCTTAAAATAAAAGAGTTACCTTCTCTCTCATTTATGATCTAGACTGAAGGGTACTATTTGAACTAATGGAGTCCACAATAGTTCCTATTTCGATAATCAAAATTGTTCATTTTATTGAGTTGATCGTATATATCATTCATACACAAAATTAAGTCAATCTAATAATTATCATCTATTCAATTTATCATATTTGTCTCCGAAAAAATAAACAACAAGTATATTAAAAAATAAACCATTCATTATTTTGGTGGCAACCCCTATAAATTAAATAGGCTATATTTATTGGATCTACTTATTTTTTGTGTGGGTGATATACATGAACAATTCTTCAAAATAAATTATTTGAATTATCAAAATGTGATCCGTGGTGGGCCTCACAAACATGAACAATACCCTCCAATCTAAATTATGGAGTAAAAGAAAAACAAATGAACTGTGATTAAAATAACTTAAGCCAAATTACACCGATAGTCCCTGCATTTTTCCTATTGTATTATTTTGGTCCCTACACTTTCATTTATCTCAATTTTGACCATTAATTTTAGATTTTGTGTCAATTTGATCCCATTGATAACGTCGTTAGTATTTTTTATGAAAAATTATTACTAAATTGGTTGAAGTTAACTCACTAAATTGAACAAATTTATAATTTTTCTTGGAAAAGCATGACATGTGTCGCTTATTTACATATTTTTTATTAAAAAGTGTTAACAATTGTAAGCGATTGGATTAAATTGAGACAGAGTTGTAAATTCCTGGTAAAAAAACGAGCAAATTAAAATTATAGAGACCAAAATGACACAAAAATCAAAATACAGAGACTACCAGCGTAATTTTCCTAATAACTTAACATCATAATAAATATTAAGGTAAATTACTCTCACCTTTCCAGAATTTTGAAAAAATATATTTACCCATATTTTTAACATAATTATATTGACATATCTTTTAATAAAGTTTTCGAAACTAATACAAATGATATGTAGATATTGAAATAAACAAAAATAAATATACATTTTAGTAGAAAGATATGACAACAATATTTTTTTTAATAAAATAGATCTAACTGTTACATAAATTAAAATATCAAGAGAGACTGATATAATTATATCAAAAAATATAACTCTAATTTATCTTAAATATGACTATAAAACTGTACACCCTTTATAAAAGAGTAAAGATGAAAACGTTTACATATCATAATGGTTTATTTTTCATTTTTTCACTTCTGTTCGTGGGACCACTAGGTGTAATCTTGTTAATTTTCTTCACAAAATTTTAACTCGTGGTTATTTTTTAAGGTTACTTAATGATGGAATAGACTTTCCTTCCGTTCGTGATCGAATTAGAGTATATTATTGGGCCAATAGGAGTCCATCTTGAATTTTGTTGTAATAATCCAAACTGTTCAATATGTAAAACTCGTCGAGTACTCTATCTTTATAAAAAAAAATTACGTTAATCGGATATCGATAGCATTTGATCGGATCATATTTCTGTCAATGGAAAATATAATTTTCAAAATAAATTATTTACAAAAATTTGATCCGATCAAGTAGCTATCAATATACAATCAACATGATTTTTTACAGAGATAAAGTACTCAATGAATTCTACATATTGAACAGTTCGGATTATTGAAATAAGACCCCTGGTGGACCCCACAAGCCTAATAATACCATCCACAAAGACAAGCTGCCCCTTAATGATAAATATCGAATGTCTAAACCGCTCGTGTCTTTTTCGAAAACAATTTTCTGTCATGATCACAGATATAATAATATGTACCTTTGGTTTTTAGTAATAATAATGAAACTGAACTTAGCCCTTAATAATTTTTTCAAGGGGAAAAAAAATTGTTTGGTGCACATAAAAAGTTTTGAAAATAAACAAAAATGTTTGGTGAGCTGTTGGAGGTGGTGGCTAACAATGAAGAATTAATGGATGTAATGGTGTGCAGTGGGGGTGTTCCAATGTGGCCATTGGAGTTGTTGTCGAAGTGTTGCCTGATGTCATGAGGTGGCGGGAAAACTGTCGAAACGTGGCTAGAGGTAATGTGCAGTGATCATCCAATTGCCAAAGATCATCGAATGGTGGTCGGAGCTCACCGGCAGCGACAGGCGATAACAATAGGTGGTAGTAGCTATGGGTGATGGTAGAAGGTGATATAAACAAATGAAAAACATTTTATTTCTTTTTTTTAAAAAAAATTAGAATCAATTATACTTAAAACAAAATTTTATTCTATATTTATTCTTCCAAAACAATATTTTTAAAATTTTTAGAAATGAAATATATATATATACTATATTTATCTATACTATTATTAAAAGTGAACACCTCACTCGATGTCTATAAACTTCCTTATCTATTTTTGTCAAGTAACTTTCTCTTCTTATGCCAAGCATCAATTTTTGCATCAAAAAAAAAAAAAAAAAAAAAAATTAAAATAATAGTTAAAAGTGAGATACAAGACTTGAATCTAAGACCATTTACTTAACATACTAAAGAATACTTTCATCACTTAAACAATATAGAAAACATGTTATGAATTTAAAATTAAAATTTATATTTTAAGCACACCTATCGAATGGGCTCATACCTCTAGTATATTATATATGTGAACAACTCACTTAATCTCTTGAAACCTACTCTCTTCTTTTGCCAAGTGGATTTTTTCATATCAAAAAACGAAATATATATATATATATACAGTGAAATGCACAATGTTTGAATCTAAGGTATTGGGTTTTGAAAACAACACCTTTAGCACTTGATCAACAAACACTATATATATTTCTAATTTAAACTCAAAATTTATAATTACAGAGTTAATAGCACACATATCTCGTGGGTTTACACCCCTAATTATTATTAAAAGTGAACACCTCACTTGGTGTCTATGCACTTTCTTCCTTCTTTTTGCTAGGTGACTTTCTCTTCTTGTGTCAAGTGTCAAATTTTTTATTTAAAAGGAAAAAAATATAAAAATAATAGTTGAAATAATGACACATGACTTGACCCTGATATCCTTCATCTAACTTAGGATAAATTACACTTACCTTCCTCGAGATTTCTGACAAATACAGGGATCTTCCCTTTAGTTTCAATAATTACAATAACCTCCCCTACTTTACCTGACAATGTCAAGATTCTCCCATTTTTTTACTGTCGTTTACACATTTCATAGAACTTGCTGATGTGATCAAAACTAAACACTAAAATGCCCATAATGCCCTCAAATGCCCTCAACCCATCTATATATACCAATACCAAATGTTGGTTGGTCGTCCACCCGGACGTCCAGAACAGTGCTCTTTTTTTTTTTTTTTTTTTTTTTTTTTTGCAATTACAACCTTTTATTTAAAAACACAACAACATGCAGGTTATCCACAACTATTTATCTTAAAATTTATTCTTATTTATTTATTTTATAATATTACTCCAATCAAAATTTCAATTTACAATGAGAGGAATACTAGAAGCATAAACAATTAATTAGCCAAACAATAACAAAGAAACATTTTTGGTTCTGTTTTAGAATCACAATTCCAATTAAAAAATTTCAAAAATCTTTTCAAAACTCATAATCAAATACACAACTCAAAACTATTCAAAACTCAATTCAAAAATTATTTTCAAAACTCATAACCAAACACACAACTCAAAACTCAATTTAAAACTCTTTTCAAAACTCAAAACCAAACTTTTTTCCAAACTCTATTTTAAAAGAAAAAATTTACAATCATATTATTTTATTTTATTTTTTAAAATTATTTTTAGAATTATGATTTGAATGTAGAGTCGTATTTTGAGTTATGAGTTTTGAATTGAGTTTTGAAAAAAGAAAATTTGTTTAGTTATAAGTTTTGAAAAGAGTTTTGAGATGTATTTTGAATTTTTTGGATTTATTTTTTTAAGGTAAATATTTTATATTTTAAATATTTATTTATTTATTTTAATGTGCACTATATTTCATACATTTATGTGATGTATTTTTTAAAATATTTTAAATATATTTTTTATTTTAAATATTTTATTTTATTTTATAAATATTTTTTTAAATTTTTTTTTTTTTTTTTTGTTATGTGTTTGGTTACGATTTGAATATAGAGTTTTGAAAGTAGTATAGAGATTCAAGTTTTGTATTTGATTATGAGATTTGAAAATAGTTTTTAAATTGAGTTTTGAGTTATATATTTGGGTACGATTTGAGTGGAGTTGTGTTTTGAGTTTAAAAATATTAAAATTAAAATATTTACAAAATAAACTATAATATTGAAAATAAAAAAAAAACAAAAATATTTGAATAAAAATTACATATTTAAAATAAAAAATAAAATTTTCTTAAACGTTTTTTAATCTTTTAAAAAAATTAATCAAAAAAAAAAGGGTAATAAGAGTAATATATCTTAAAAAATAATTCGTAATTTAATTATTGTATAACGTAAACAAAGGGCACAAGGGTATTATCGTCTTTTTATACTCAAAAGGAAGGGTAATAAGGTCATTTACTATATGCAAGTAACACCGTTTGTTCCAATTTGACGGAATGAGGGAATCTAAACAATGTCAGTTAAAGTATGGAAGGTTTATGTAATTATTCAAACCATAGAAAAGGTTCCTGTATTTGTCAGAAATCTCAGTAGATGTGAGTGTAACTTACCCTTTAACTCACTAATTTTTCCATCCAAAAGGAAAAAAATAAAAAATAGTAGTTGAAATAATGACACATGACTTGAACCTAAGACTATTCATTTAATTTACTAAAGAACAACACTTTCATCACTTAAATAACATAAGAATTATGTCATCAATTTAAAATTAAAATTTATATTTTAAGCACACCCATTGGGTGGGCTTACACCCTAGTATATATATAATGGGACACAAATGTCTAACAAAAATTGGATATAAATGTCTTACAAGGGGATTCTTGTGATGTGTCTCATTCTACATTGCATCCAGCTTGTTTTCAATTGAAGATCAAGATTGGACCGTTCAGTCCGGTTCGTGGGCTCATTTTTTGGTCTCGTTTCAATAATTTGAACCATTCACATTTTAAGGTTCGTCAAGTACATTATACTTGTAAAAAATTAAGTTGACCGGATAATGGCAACTACATGTTTGAATCAATTTTTTATGAATCGTTTAACTTTTTACCTTTCATTTTTGTTCTATATAAAACTGATATGAACACGTAGTTGTCATTATTCGATTGACTTGATTTTTTATAGGAATAATTTACTTGCAAACCCTAAAATATGAATAATTCGAATCATCGAAGCGGCACCCAAAAATAAGTCCACGCACCAGAATGGATTATCTAGTCTTGATCTCCAACTAAAGACAAATTAGACCTTTTTATATTCTTAGCGTTAGTGATATATAATTATTTATTTTCAAAACAAATTTTCAAACTCCGTTCCCTCCTTCATCTCCCACCAACACCCACAACTGTCACCCGTCACCACCAACTAGTACCACCAAAAACATGGGAATGCCAACCAACAATAATTTTTTATGTTTTTTCCATTTTAACAGATTGGATACCGATGATAATGTTGCATGTCCAAAATAGAGGAACAGACACACGCTAAGTTAAATTGCTTTTATCTGAATAAAAATAATCATTTTATAAAGTAATTTTTATTAATAAATCCTATTTAAAAATATTTTAATACAAGTCAAATTTTTTAACTCATTTAATTCCATGTATTTATATTTTTATTCCATAAAATCATTTTTCTTAATTTACACTATTTTTTTAGACTCTTATACCCTTATATTTAATATTAATTTATAATGTTGTTATTTAATGTTGGGAAGAAAGGAGAAAAGAGAAGGAAAAAGACCAAAGTATAGAAAATTTCATACACAAATTAAATAACATTGATATTATTATTTTATATTATTATATAATATGAATATATTTTTAATTAGCAACACATTAAAAATAATGTGAACATTCTCTCTCATCTGATATGAACGTTCACAACACCTTTCCGAAAAATTCTCTCTCATCTAATGTAGTGATATGAACGTTCACAACATGTGAACCTTCTTATTTTTAATTGACAACACATTAAAAATAATGTGAGCATTCTCTCTCATATGATGTGAACGTTCACAACATCTTTCTAAAAAATTCTCTCTCATCTAATGTAGTGATGTGAACGTTCACAACATATTATATTTTTAATCAAATGTGATTGGGACCTCGAAAATGGGAGCCCCGACTGCCCCTAATATGCAAAACGTCATCGTTTTGTATTTTTTTTTTTTTTTTTTTTCAACTGAAGAAGGAAGAAGAAGACGAAGAGATGGAGGGGAGGGGAGAGGAGGGGAGGGGAGGAAGAGAAGGAGGGGGAGGGGGTCAACAAACTCGGGGATGAGGCGGCGCGGCAGGCCGGGCGAGCCGAGGCTGACGAAGGCGGACGAGCTGACGAGCGACGGCGCTGATCGGCGGCGAGTGTATCGGCGTCGGCGGCGACGACGGTCGGAGCCTAACTCTCTCTCTCTCTCTCTCTCTCTCTCTCTCTCTCTCTCTCTCTCTCTCTCTCTCTCTTTCTCGGGGCATTCGGGGCACAGATTTTTCGGGGGAAAAATCTTTTTCCATTTTTAATTGACAATACATTTTTATTCACAACATGTAGTGATGTGAACGTTCACAATATGTAAACATTCTCTCTCATCTAGTGTAGTGACGAGAACGTTTACATTTGTAACACCTCGTATTTTGAGGTACCTCGTATTTTGAGGTATTAATATTTAGTGAGTGGTATTAGTGATTTATTATAATAATTTAGTAGTGAGATTTTTAGATAGGAATCTAATATAAAATTATTTATCTCATCTCTTTTATATCTATCTCATTGTTATTTATTCTCATTTAATAGTAAATTCATCAATTTTTCCTAAATTTCCCCATTACGTTGAAAAAAAAAAAAAAGACCGTGGGCAACAACCCACAGTATTCCTTACCCACCACACCAAACCCACCATTCCATCATTTCATCTTTCATTTATTTTTAATTTTTTAATCTTCTTTCTCTCCTTCATTTCCTCCATAAACGAGCAGAGTGAGGGAAGCTTCTTATAATCCTTTCTTCATTCGTCTCTCTCCCTCTCATAAATTGTGTAGAGTAGAAATATATATTATGTTTAGATATGAGAGTGTTTAAAACGAAAATGTGTATTTTATAAAAATAAATAAATAAATTGAGAGTTGTAGATTTTATTAAATCATACATATTTTATGTTTTAGAAGTTTGATTAAAGTTATTTTTTGAGATCTATGGAGCTATTTTAAATTTATGGTGATGAAATTAATTATTTTGAGGTAAATTCGAATTGTATATAATATGCTCTATTTAAATCTCTTTGCAAAGAGTTCTCTATTTTTAATTATCCTTAATTTGTAATCCACTTGATTATTGTGGTTATTAATAGACTTTGTAAAATCATTTGTCGAATCGTTGATATTCTAATCATTTGGTAAAATTCTTTGCAAATATTTTTAAGTTAAAACGGTGATTTGTCTGATTGAATGACAAGGAAATATTCTGTACATGGATTGTGTGAATTTTGTTAATTTGTATACACCAATATGTCCGTATAAGCATGGAGCTTGGGTGAGGTGGGTGCATAATTGAATTTGTTCACTGGTCATGTACTGAGTAGGACCGGGTATTTAGTCCTAGAATATTATCATATATCTAGTTGATTTGTTGTGCAATTTGATAAACTGCTTGATTATCGTATCGTTGATTTAATGTCATAAATTGTTCGATTCCTGTTAATTTATTCTGTATCTGAGCCTTGTATTTTTGTCGTATTGTATACTTTTCAAATTAATTTATTTTTCAGGTGCGGAGCAGATTTTAGCAGAGATCAAAATTGAGATTAAAAAAATTTATTAATATAGAGATTTGGGACCCACCACTATAATTATTAAATTTGGAGATAGTTGTAATATTGTTTATTTCAGAGATAAATGTACTATAGAATATTTTGAAGAATACGGTACAATTTGAAGACAATTTTGTAGATATTATTTTTGGGAGCAAAACTTGTATATTTTTTTAGCTATTTTAGTGTATTTAACAACCCGCAAGTGGGGCGTTGCAACATCCGTATATTTTAGTATGAATATTCACATCACGTAATTGACAACACAATGAAAAAAATTAATTTCAAATTAATATGAATATAATGATGTGAATATTCATTTAAATTACATGATGTGAATATTCACATTATATAATTGACAACACAATGACAAAAATTTATTTCAAATTAATATGAATATAATAACAGTCAATATTTTGATGCATGGAACTACCAAAACATAATGACAATTAATATTAATAGGGGGCAAGAGAGATTTATTTTGATCTTCTTATCTCAAATAAGATTTAATTAAATAATTAAAAAGAATATGAATATAATGGAATAAAACTCTTAAAAAATAGACTTATCAAAAAAAACTCTTTTTTATAAAATGCACGAAGACAAAATGTTATAAATTAATAATTACTAGGTCAAAGGATTAGGTATTGCTTAACTACTTTTTTATTATTTTTTATTTATTATTTTTTTTTTACGATAAACTAAGTAATTTTTGCTCTTTTGGCGTTGGCCGTTACTGTAAGTTAAAGGCGAATCCAAGTGGACACCACTAGTTTGTATCATTCTTGAAGGTGGAAACGCGCACACAAAAGATGAGGGCGGGTGCGAGTCGATTGTCACCATAGAACTTTTAATTTGTTGTTCGTTTATTAGATTGATAGTTTAAAAAAAATTAATTTGTATTTATTTGTCAATCTAGCAGATGTGAATTGAGTAGATTAATGGATAGGTATGAATCGATTTGGTGATTTAAAATTTTATAAATTTTTAACATAATTTAACTTTTATATTTTTCAAAAAAAAAAAAAAAAGTATTACAGTCAATGACTTAAAAATATAATACAATCACTACATGCCTCATCCAAAAAAAGAAAGTTTAAAATTTTATAATATTACAATCACGGCATGCCTCATGCACATAAAATATTAAATAAAGTATTACAATATGTGATTCTTAAAATATAAAAATAATTCAAATCACCAAAACCATTAACAGAGTAGTAGTAGAGATTATATGTCTCTATATTGTTACATTTATATCTGTTTTTAAAAATAAAAATCAACCAGCATATATCATCTTTTTTATTTATTATTTTTGGAGTTAGATTTAAAAATAAAAAAATATTGATAAATAATATATTTATTTTTTTCAATTCAAAAAATATATTCAAATTGAAAATTATTTTTCAACAGAATATTTAAATTCTTTTTCAATTGAAAATACAAATAGAATATCTAAACAAATTTAAAATACAAAGTTTTACAAATTACTAGGGTTACTTGCGGTTTGGCGATTCAGTTGCGGCCAAAAGAATTTCAAATCCGCCATCCGTCTGAAACTAGGCAGATTGGAAAAAATAAATCCGCAACCGTCCGCTCGTCATCACGTATCCGTCCAAAATGTAGCGGATCGGATCGGATCGGCTCGATTGATTTGGACGAATCGATATATCCGCTGCTCACCCCTAACAAAAAGGAATCTCTAGCTTAAATATTGTGATAGTTACAAAAAAAAAAAACTTATATATTTTGAATAAAAATATGACGAATTATACTAATACTTTTTGTAAATTGAAACTTGCATCACTTTAATTTATGACTTTTTAGTTGTAATACATTTTATCATAAATTTTAAAGTTTGTTTCAAATAAAGACCGTCAAAGATATTTCTTTTGCAAATGGCCAATTTTAAGGGCAAAGTTGTCATACAATTCATTTTGTATTAGTTAACTTATATGTTGTTTGAAATGTAATGACTTTTTTTTTTTTTGAATGAATAATGTTGGAATTTTTCATATTATAAAGTTATGTTTGGTTTAGTTTTCAGAAATTTTTTTGTAAGAAACTAAAAATTAAATTAGTGAGAAAAATTAAAAATACATCATTTTTATATAATTTTATCTTTTGAGAGGATAGAAGTAATTTTTTAAAATATTTTTTTATATTTATTTTTGTTAAATTAATTTCTATTTTTTCAAAAGTCAATATGACGACAATTTTGATATCATTATTAAACCAATTCATTAAATCAAAAAATTCAAAATTAAAAATATTTTATATATAAATGTATCGATTATACATTAAAAGTTAAATAATCATCCATTAGATGATAATCATTCCTATTAACAACAAATTTAACCATCTATTACATGATAATCATTCAAAAATATTAACAAAAACAATCATCCATTACATGATCATTATTCAAACACATACTAAAAATTAATTTGATAAAAAAAATAAAAATGTAAATGATTTATCATTTTTATATAATTTTATCTTTAATGGGCGGAAATAATTTTTTTGTCAAACTAATTTATATTTTGTCAAATTAATGATTTTGCTCTTGAAATGAAGCAACAATGGGGGTGTTTGGTGTGGATTATAGGGGGTGATTATAGTTTATTTTAATTTGGGAATTTGTGCCAGACTTTGGTACAGCTTTTGGTTACAGTTTTTTAGACAAAAATAGCTTAAATAAACTGAGAAAAGCTGATTATTTAGAAACTGAGGGAGGGGTGCTTTTGACTTCTGCTTTTTGATTATCAACTTTTAATTTACAATAAACTGTACCAAACAACACCAATCACTGTGTTTGGTTGTGGTTTTTTGAATATAGTTTTTTGAAAATTTTATACAACTTGTTTGGTTATTCTAAAAAATGAGTTATGTTTTCAAAAAAATAAATGAGATAGGTAGGCTTTAGTAGAATAAGTATATATAGGTAGGCTTTGAAAATGAGATAGGTAGGCTTTAGTAGAATAGGTACATATAGGTACAAACAGGTACATATATGTATGTATATATATATATTTAAAAAATCTGAGAGAATGTTTTGATGTGATTTTTTTGTATTTTTTTAATTGTTTCAATCATTAATTTGGAGGAAAATTTGAAATTGTAATGATATATTTTTTGGAAAACCAAACAACCATTTTTTTTCAAAAAACAATTTTCAAATCAATTTTTCAAAAAAAATTTCAAAAAACCACAACCAAGCATACTGAATATCTTTGATTATCTTTATTTAGATAGTTAAATAAAATGGTAAACTACCAATAGATCCTAATAGTTAGACTTAATTCTCATCAAGTCCTATTAAAAATAAGTTCTGGTAAAATTGTTGCCAAAAATAATTTTTTTGTAACAATTTTTTATATACGTCGCTAAAAATTAATAATTAATGACTTTTTTTGTCATGATTTTTATAAATTGTCACTAAAATTTACAATTAGTTACTTTTTTTATGATAAATTTTTCTTATAAGACCTATTAAATAATAAGTTCACCTATTAAGATCTATACGTCAGTATCCCTAAATAAAATTAGGTGTAACATAACAGAATAGGTTTCATATACAGGATAAACTACATAATATAAAAATGTAGTACGGAATCATCAGTGGCCAGTCCTGTGGGGAAAATTATTTGGAGTTTTTGGAGCGCAATTTGATTTTGTTTCTCCTTAATTATAATTTATCATATTTTTTCTTGTTCTCAAATTACTTAAAACAAAATTTTAAGTTATACTTTTTTCACCAATCACAATATACTTAAAGAATCATATGGTGCCCAAGCCCAGGCAATAACTTCTCAGGCTTGTGGTGGTAGCGATAGGATAGGCTGTGTGAAAGGAGGGAGATAGTGGCCTTGTTTGGTTTATATTTGAGAAATATATTTTGAGATAAAAAGTACGAAAATTTATTTGGTTTAATTTTTTTTCAAAAGATGTTTTAAAAAATTATTTTGATAGAGAGTTTTGAAAAAAGTGATTGATTTGATGTGTATGAAAGAGAGATTTGTTTAGAAAATTTGTAAACTAAACAAGTTTTGAAAAAAAAATTTAAGAAAATTTGTTTGGTTTGATTACTTTTGAAAACTTATTTGTAGAGAATCTTTCCCAAATGTTTTTCTGAAACACAAACCAAACAAGGCCAGTATTTTTTATTCTTGAAAAATGATTATAATCATTGCACATTGTTATCGATGGTCTTTATTTAAGACAAAATACAAATTGGAAGCAAATGTATTGTAATTGAAATAATATGGATGAAATTAGAACTCAATAATAATAATAATAATGAATTATTTATAAAATTTGCTCTTTATTTATTTTGTGTGTAGTAAGGAATTAGCATAGTTAAGCTGTTTTCCATTCAGATGAGAAATTCTCATATTATAAATAAGAATGTGAATCTTTCAGTAATGCACATTTTCTGATTTTTGATACTCACAATTGCTCTCTTTTTTTCTTAAGGCTTCATTTGGCTAATGATTTTTGATTTTTAAAAAAAAAGCATAAAAAGACAAAATTAGTTATATAAACTAATAAGATAGAATATCATATCAAAACCATAATCATTACATTTTTTCTCTCACAAAAGTCAAAAAAGCCAAACCAAACGAGATTAAAAAAATCCCAACACAAAAAAGTTAACTAAAAAAGTCAATGCCAAACGAGGGGTAAGTCTTCTCCCATGCTATTATAAGTGTACTTCCTTCTCCAACAACAGTGGTGGCGGAGTTAAGCAGCAGTGACGGGGACGATGTCGATAGGGACGACGAGCTTTCAATTAGATCTTTCATTTTAGACTATATCTTTGAGCAGATCGATGGTTTTTCATGAATTGTAACTATTTTTTTGACGAATTTGTTTTTTGTTTTGTTGTTTGGTTGGGATGTTCCTTTGGGATCTTATTTATGTATTATTGCTTTATTAATATAATATTTCTCATGTTCTACAAAAAAAAATAGTTATCACAGATTCGAGATCCTTTTCTCTTAGAATGATATATAAGGCCTATTTGGTATAGATTTCAAGAATTTATTTTAATTTAGGAATTGTGTCAGATTTTTTGGTTTAATTTCTACTTATAATTTATTAGGCAGAAATAGTTTAAATAAATTTAAAAAAAAAAAAACTAATTATTTATAAGTTAGGAAAATGGTATTTTTTATTTTTATTTTTTGATTATCGAATTTTAACTTAAAAAAATTCTACCAAACAGGCCATAGTTTTTGTGTGATATTTCACTATATATGGTCTTTTGTTACCCCACTATTATAACTCATAAATTTAAAAGTATTAGGTTCAAATTGTGTTTATAGATTTTTTGTAATACTTTTAAGTGTTACATGTATTAATTGGTATAATAATTAATGTACCAATATATATTATGACATTACTATTTTAAAATTATGATTCCACCTATTATACAAATTACAAAAATTTAAAACCTTTAAAATTATATTATATCATCTATTAGTACATTAATTAATATAATAATTCATGTCCGTTATTCATTCTTTTATGTAATGTATATAAATGATTAAATATAGAATTAATAATCAAAATAATAATAATAATAATAATAATTAAAAAATTGCAAGGG
This sequence comes from Camellia lanceoleosa, assembly GCA_025200525.1. NCBI lineage: Eukaryota > Viridiplantae > Streptophyta > Magnoliopsida > Ericales > Theaceae > Camellia > Camellia lanceoleosa. The sequence goes on from CM045763.1 coordinate 57,624,159, forward strand.
TGGGACCAGTTTGGTGAGAAAGAATTGGCAGTAGAACGCAGCCGGGGATTGGCATTCTATTATGTCCGTATGATGAGAGCTAGTTGACATTCAAGAAAAAATATTAAACACGTAACGGTGGGTGCAAATCAAAATTATTATTATGAATTAGTGATAATATTGTGTGATATTATTATTATATTCGATATTTATTTGACATTTAAGAATCATTTAGTAATGGGCTAAATTAATTAAAAAGTTAGTAGATTATTAAAAAAATTTAAAAATCGTATAAAAATATCAAAGATTACTTCTCATTCTCTGTATTTTTTTAAATATTTTTTAATAAAAAATTAAAAAGTCATTCTCAAATATTTTAACTTTTTTTGCCTCATTTTAGCCAAACAACTACTAAAAAGAGCCACTTTTCAAACCAATTCTTAGTCTCTGAGTTATTTTAAATTGAACCAATATGATTTGTGATTGTTTTTTTAATTTGAATGTGATTTATTTATACAATGTGACTTAATACTTTAATATTGGTGTTTTGCTCAACATATAAGGGGTGTGTTAATTAGTGATAAGTGTGAAACAATGCTCTCAAACCAACGAATAATTTGTTCAATTCATATCCGTTTGGTATTATTTTCAAATTTTTTTTTTTATTGTTCTTATTTTCAAAACAAGAACAATAAAATTTGAAAAGCATTCATCGTATTCATAAATAAAAACCTTTTAATGTTTCATACAAGTGAGATGTTTTCCAATAATTCTTCCAACAACAGTATGCAAACTAAGTTTTTTTTTTTTTTTTTTTTGGAAGTAAGAGCATCAAACCTAGATCAATTGATAGAATTATATCCGACGGTGGAGATCAAAGTGTTGTGGGTCGCTAATACACAAAGCACTAAATCACTTTCATATGATGATTTTTCAGGACAACTAGGCTGACTGATGACGACTATTAACACTCTCAGAATGCCTTTTGGAGCCCCCCAAATTAAAGCCATTGTTTATTCATTTCGTGATGGCATCATTGGCATGGCATGTCCTACCTTACCTACTGTTGTCTAAAATGCACATGCTGTAGGGGATTTGATCCTCTTCCATTCCTGTACACACGAAAAAAATTTAAAAAAAAAAAAAAAATCCAATTACAAATTATAAATTCAATGGCCACAAACTGAATGTTTAATTAAATTTTAAATTGGGTTTTTAAATGAAAATATGTTTAGCAACTACACTTTTATTTATCCATGTGGTAACTCAATCCGTACTATGCGTAATTATGTATGTGATTATGTGTTTAATAAGAATTTGCAAGTTTAAATATGGAAAATATGTTAATTTGAAAAAATATCTGTTGAAAGTAAGAAAATCTGTTGCAATTGAAACTTCAAATTGAAATTGAAAGCCTTAGAGGCGTAATAAATAAAAACCGACTTCATATCTGTGATTAGAATGCTTTATAGAGCTCACGGTGAAACTTTGAAGAATTACGATTCGTAATGATTAAATAATGTTTTGTGAGTTTGGTCATATATGTGTGTTTTGCCTATTATTCTTCATTGTAGCTTGAGAGCCCTAGAGTGTGAATTAGAGAGAGAAGAAGAGGAAAAAGCTAGGGATTTGAAGGGAATCAAGGGGCAAACCATAGATTTGAGCTAAGGTATGGAAAATTACTCACAAACTTTGATTCTAACTCATCTTTGTCAAGAAATCATGAAGAAATTAGGAATTTAAGCTAGGGTTTGAGTTGTGTAGTGACTAGGGTTAAAGGCATGAAATTGGACCTTAACATCTACACCATTGTTTGTTTTGAGTTTATTTTTTTGATTGATCCATGAAACAAACCCTAGATGGTTCACATAAACAAGATTTGTGAGAAAATCATTCATGAATATATATGTATTTTGAACTAGTGTATGTAAACCAAGAAATTGTGAAAAGATGAGACTATGGAATTGTTGTTGATGCAAGATTTATATGTTTAATGTGAAACTACACTTGTGTCATGCTTAGATATCATGTTTTTCAGTTGTTTTTGCATGGATTTGGGCTTGGGAATGAGAGGAAAACGTTTATATCTTGGGCCATTTTCGGACTGCCTGAGTGAGCCCAGACTGCTCGTGCGGCCTCAGGCTTTGCACGAGCGCCCAAGATTTAAGCCTAAAACCACTCATCTCTGTGCGCTTAAGCGGCGGCCATTTTCGCACGTACGGAGCTAGACCGTTCGAGCGGCTGGATCGGCCGCACGTGCGGCCCAACATGGAAGAATTTATGTTGTTTTGTCTTGCTACCCCCGGCTTCCGGAATGCACTCCCAACCATATTTAGACCCTTTTGGGAGTGAAATGATTCTTAGAAACTCACTAAAGAAGGTTGTGATTTAGGAAAGAAAAGAGCACAATTGAAGCAAATGATTTAACGAATGTGTATGTGTGAATGTTTGTGTAGGTCGAGTAGCCGAGGAAAAATCGCGAAATCAAACACACTGTGAGTAGTAATATTGTATACTTATACTCTTTATTGCGTACCTCGAACCTTGAACAGTAATTGGTGCTAACATTATGAATTTATTGGAAATAACGAAACTTTATTGATATTACATAACATGTGTTAAATGATTGGACCTGAGACTGCTTGTTAAATGATTGGGTCCGAGGCTGCTTGTTATATGATTGGGTCTACTTGGTTTATATAATTATGAATACTGTGAAAATCTTATGATCATCTACTTATTCTACTTTACTATATTATTATTCATTGAGCTTCGCTCACTCAATCTTATGTATGCACATGTAGGTGACCAGCAGCATGGAACACACCTCTAGAGTTAACTTAAGGAGCCCTTTTGTATCCCAATCGAGTTATGCCTCCGAGACAGAGTTTTGTCCTAACTCACACTACACCTTGATCTTATTATGTTTTTGTTATTATAGTCTTGTGTTGTAAACAACATGTATTCTTTTGTTGGGCATGTATATGCATTAATGTGCTATGTGTTAACTATCAAATGTTGCTTATGATTGGCACAACTCAATGGATCTTTCTTTACTTTATGCTTTCGTTTATGGCTCCATTAGCATAAATATTTTGTATGTTCATTTGAGGCCTTCGATAATCTACGAATTACTGGCCAGTTATAATCTAAACTTTTAGGGACAGGTTCGGGTCATAACAATACATACATAATTGGTAACCACAAATTTTAGTTCTATGATTTGGATTTGTTGAGTTTGAATCTTTTGTTCAAATTCCCTTCTTTCATTTTCTGCCAAGTTTTTTTTCTTTGTGATATGATGAATTTTTTTTATTTGAATGTGAGTTAATAGGTGATTTGTGATGGAAGAACGCGTCAAATTTAGACATAAAATATTGTCAAATTTGTTTTAAGTAAGTTTATTAGGCCATGTTTGTATGTTGGATTTGTTGAGTTTGAATCTTTTGTTCAAATTCCCTTCTTTCATTTTCTGCCAAGTTTTTTTTCTTTGTGATATGATGAATTTTTTTTATTTGAATGTGAGTTAATAGGTGATTTGTGATGGAAGAACGCGTCAAATTTAGACATAAAATATTGTCAAATTTGTTTTAAGTAAGTTTATTAGGCCATGTTTGTATGTTGGACTCGATTTAATGTGATTATTATAGTAATATTGAGTAAAGAGATTACTAGTGGAATAATATTACGTTGAATATGTAAAATAACTTGTATTTGTCTGTTTATTAATATAGTGGTAATTAATTATTTGGTATTAAATCTATAAATTTACGTTAAAGTTCTCAATATATATACAAAGTAATTTTGTTATTTTTATATAAGGGGACGTAAAATCATATTTTCATCCCCAATTCTCCTTCAAGGGGATTCGTAACACTACTAGAAATATGACTTTCTGCGTCTATTTTTTTGCGACCGTTGATTTTGCGGTCGCAAAAAACCTCTTTTTAATTGACCCAACCGTATTCTGAACTCTCTCTCTCTCTCTCTCAAAATAAAAAAAAAACCCTAAGCCATTAAAAAAAACTTGACCCGTCCCCAATTTTTTCCCCTTATTTCCCAAATCTGAACTCTCTCTCTCAAAACATGTCTCTCTCACTCGACTCTCTCGCTCGAATCTCAGTCTCTCTCACTAGACTCTCACTTTGAAGAAGATTTGAAAATTTTGATCGATTAAAGGGGCTGAACTCTCACATACAAAGCGAAGATTTCAATCTGCTGTTTATGAAGATTTCGATTCAGATCGGTGAATCGATTCAAATCGGTGAGCTACTCTCTCTCTCTCTCTCTCTCTCTCTCTCTCTGTGTGTGCTATCTAAACCCTAGTTATCTCTGTCAGTTCAGCTCTGTGATTCAGAGATTCAGCTCGGTGATTCATCAGAGCCATTTCAAAGTTCTCTCTCGAAATCGAAATCGAAATCGAATTTCATCTCAGCGATTCAGATCGGTGAGCTCCATTGTGTCTGTCTCTCTCTCTCTCTCTCAAGTTGAACTGATATTGTGCTTGATTTGTGTATGTCATAACTTTGATTCATACTTTGCTCTGCACCCTTTGATTTCAATTTTACTCACAATTCACTTGAATTTGTTGTTGCTTTGATTTTACAAGCTGATTTGTTGTACATTTTGCATGTATAAACTATAGAGTTGTTCATCATCATCATCATCATCATCATCCCCTTATTTCATCGATCCCAAATCATGTTATAGAAGCCAAGTATATGTTTGGCTCTCAGGTTGATTCTCCCTGGATTTTGTGGTGAATTTAATAATTACAGTAATGCCATCTTGAGGAAGTTTGCTGTTAGATGGCATGGCATAGGTGATATGTTCCACAGAACCATGTTGAATGACCGGTCCACATGCAGATTCTTTGTCATTTTTTGTTCATTTTACATGAATTGTTGGCAAATAGTTGATTAGATTAGCACATGTAACTAGGTGGTCAATTAAAAATGATCAATAGGTGAGTGTCCAATGTCCGTTTTTGGATTTATTGGTTAGAGCATCTCCAAAAAAGAAGGCAAAGGGGCTACATAAGGTATTTTTGCTAGTGAAGTTGATTTCTCTTCCTCTAATAGGTTCTACATCACAGGAGGTATTTTGTCCATTTTTATTTTTGCTCTTGACATCTAGCTAGCCTCCATTGCTAGGCAAAAGGTTTTTTTTGCCGAGGTTTCCATCTCTGCTTGTTCCCTCAATTTTTATTACATCTCTGTTTGTTTTAACCCATTGTTATTTTTAAAAATATGATTGTGTAAAAATATTATTTTAAAAAATAATTTAATTATATATTAAAAAATATTTGTAAATGTCATGTCAACACTAATTTTTCAATTTTGATAGTTTTTCAAAATATATCCTTACCATAAAAAATAAAAAAGAAAAATTAATCTTGGATAACACCTGACCATATAAGAATAGACATTTTACTAATTAACCCTTTAATTAATTTCTAATTTTATAATGTCATGATAGATTAATTCGCCAATTGATAGAGGCCCTAGGATATCCAGGTCAGTTTCCATACATTGCATTTCAACATGGGCACGCATAGAAGGCAATAGATTGTCAATGAAGATAGATATCCTACAAGTGAGACCTCAAAGAATTCAATCTTGCTCGAGACAAGATCAAGTAATTTTTTGGTGCACTCGGGACAAATGGTCTTAATCACTATAATCTCTAGAGAATCGGGTTTCCAACCGGATACCATATTTCCTCCTTTAGAAGACTAAACTATAGACAACATGAGGAATACGGTGACTTCAATTGGCGATGATTCGACAAATTTGAGTATAATGACTACAGATAATCTTTGTCAAAGAAGTTGCTTGACAATGTCCACAAACTCTACATCTTAGATGCATAGTCTTAAGCTTTTACAAAGAAGTACGCAAGTTGTTTTCTTCCAATCCAAGCTGAGTCTTGCCAAGTCCTTAAACATTTTGTGAATTCATAAATGGGAAGAACATGAAGGTGATCGGCATGTTGATATTACAAAGACAAGAAAGGCTCAGAAATCAATCTGAACTCATCTTGAAAAAAAGTGCATGTATCTTATTTAGTTTTCTATTATTAACAAAAGGAATATATAAATATATATAATTTTCTTTTGCAACATGAAGTCCGACTTATTTCTCATAGTTTATTCTAAAATTTTCTTCTCGTAAAATTCTTAGTATCTATTAAATGCACACATAGTGTGGTGGGTATGAGGGCCCAATGAGATCCTAATCTGAGTCATGCTTTCTGAGATATTAATCTTGCTACTGACAATGTACATTATAGTCGAGGACAGAAGTATGAAACAGTCACTTCAATTCATTTGAAGAGTAACATCTTGCAAGAAAGAGTTTTGAATAAAAACAAACCTTACTAATAACTCCAGAGTCAAGCATCCAGTTGGTTGGAATTTTGAAGTGCTGATAAGAAAGCATAACTGAGTTTTGCAGCTTAATCAACTTTTGTATGTTGTGCTCCGACCTCAATGCCTTCATTTCAAACTAATCGATGCGTGTTTTCTCACTATCTATAACTGAGTTGTAGGATTTTAAATTAGGTTTAGCATGATTGGATTGATTGATTGTGATTAAATTAGTTTAAGCCATGGGGCACTAATGTTAGTTTTCAAGTCCAAGTTTGATGAAAACTTTCAAAGTTCATGGCTGCTCTAAGATTTCAAGATAAACTATGCTCCTTAGTGTTTTTTACCTAACATTTGTAATGCTTTTTTTGGACTATTTTATTTAGTTGCCAGAAGAGAAATAAGTTTAATAATTTTGTTGGAAGATAACTTGGGTTTATTATTATTATATTATTTTTGAGGTGGGTAGTGGACCATACAAGCTCTAATTTTTTCTATCCCATTTCAAGGGCTCTAACTTCTCGTCCATCCAACATACATACATATATATATATATATATATTAAAGGGGCATGTTGGGTTGCATGCAGTTTAAATTCTTCAACTCGCCCAAATATGTCTGTCTGCTAGTTCTTATTTATATAAATCAAGCAGTGCAACCGTGCATGTGACACACGTATATAATTGAACATTTTTTGAAGTTTTATTTGTTTTGTTCTCGAATATAATTTTTGAGATTTAGTTGGTATAATTTTTTGAAGTTTTAAAGTCTTCAACTGGCTCAAATAAAAGACGCGGCTCTCTAGTTGTTATTTATATATATCAAACAGGGCAACCATGCATCTGAATACATGTATATTATTTTACATTTCGTTTGGTTTTATTTATTTGGTTCAAAATTGTCAATATACTCAATTTGACCCGGTGTTTTTGAGGTTATGTGGGTTGGTGGTGGTGGTTTGTTGATATTATTTGCCCCAAACCTTCTAAATTGATTCACACAAACTCCTTGTTTGTGCTATGTAGTGTTTGGTGTAGCTGATTATTTTGAAGTTAGGGAAGGATTGTTCTAAACTTTTGGTTTCCAACTATCAATTTCAACTAGTGGGAAATTGCAACAAAGGTGGCTGTAGTCTCACTAATGTTTTGTGTAAATTTTTATTGATAGGTGATTCTGACTTGTCACATGGTGTCTTACCATTCTACTCTTATTTTGGGAGGGTGTCGTTTTCTAGGTTTAATTTTCTTCTGTATAAAGGGTGAGGATTAATTTGGGCTGATCTGTGGATGTGTCCCCAGCTAAGCAGACTGAAGAGGAAACTGAAGAGCTAAACAACCAGGTTCATTGTTTAATTTTTCTTGTTCTTCTATTGGTTTATGTTTTTTATGAATCAAGATGATTTATGTTTTTTGTTATTGTTAATTGAATAACACATGTTCGGTAGTTTGTTTATTTGTTTATTTATTTACTTGACAGGTCCTAGATGAAATTGGAGTTGATGTTGCCTCTCTAGTCAGTATTCGTATTTTTTATGACTTTATCTTGTTAGTTGATGCTATTTTTCATGTATTAAATTGGTTTTGAATTTAACTTGCACTCTTGACGATTATCGATGACGCCAAAAGGAAGAATTGTTGGGAAGACAACCGAGGATGCTAATAGGTATCTTATGTTAGATTATAAGTAAATTGCTATCCATATTTCTTGTGTATTAACCTTTTCATATTTCTTTCATTTTAGGATGAAGCGGAAGATTAAGACCTTTAAGGCCCCTTGCATTATGGATGAGGCTTTACGTGTGCGGGCAAGTCCCTCGCTACCTTGCACTATTGATGGAGCATCTTCTCATATGTTTCGAGGTAAACTTTACTGCTAAAGTTTTATTTGTTCTGAAACTGATTTGTATCACTAGGCACTAGCTGTTCAGCCTCAAAATGTTGTAATTGATGTAGAACAAGTAATTGAAGAATTCATGGAATGTTTAAAAGTGGAATATAGGAGAAGTCAAAGTGCACACAATCACTGGTTTTGCAGATGAGTAAAAGTTTTATACATGACTTATTGGTTTCAAATGTGTAGGTTCTTAGATTAACTCATGTGGTTATTGTCAAAACAACATTGTTAAAGTTATAATTTGATATGCTACAGTGTCAAAATGCTCTTTTTTAGTGCAAATGTCATTTTGGCATGCCCAGACTATTACTTATTTCTATCCGTTGGATGTCTCACATCCAAGCTATTAGATCAAAACCCTCACTTATGTGAAATGGTAACACATGACATTGCCAAACCTATTATTTTGTGCACCTAATATTATTTAAATATTTCTTTTATTTTAGGATGAAGCGGAAGAGGAAGACCTTTAAGGCTCCTTGCATTATGGATGAGGCTTTACGTGTGCGGGCAAGTCCCTCGCTACCTTACACTATTGATGGAGCATCTTCTCCATATGTTTCGAGGTAAACTTTACTGCTAAAGTTTTATTTGTTCTGAAATTGATTTGTATCATTTGTTTATATTTATATCTTGTGTTATATTATTAGTAAATTGATATCCATATTTCTTGTGTATTAACCTTTTCATATTTCTTTCATTTTAGGATGAAGCGAAAGAGGAAGACCTTTAAGGTCCCTCGCACTATAGATGAGGCTGTACGTGTGCGGGCAAGTCCTTCGCTACCTCGCACTATGGATGGAGCATCTTCTTCATCTGTTTTATCTCCATATATAGTATCAACTGCCTTAACACGACGAGGTCGAGGATTTGCCCGAGGGATAAAGGAATGGGGTACAGGCACTAAGATCCAAGTAAAATTTGATGATAAGTTTCAGCCAGTGGAGGATGATGGCAAAAAGTTGAAAGGACAATTAGGGTTGATCGTGCGCAGCGGGCATAGAGTCCCACTTACATATCTCAGTTGGAATGTGATGCATGTTGATATAAAGGAGAATATTTGGCAAGAGGTGAAGGTATATAGTTTTCCCTTTTGCTATTTGATTTCTGATTTCTTGTTAATTGTGTTTAGTTATTAGCTATTAGCTTGCTTGTGCATTTGTGTATGCTCTATAATTATGAGGATGAAATTGGCTTTCAATTTGTGCTTTGTAGGACAACTTGGTATACTGTCCGGATGAATTCAAGGAGGTTTGTATGCGACTTTGTAGGACATCGTGGAAAGATCATAAAAGCAAGACAAAGTCCAAGTATTGGGTTCCATTCAAGAATGATCCGGACATTGCTTCTAGAGTACCTAGTAACATAGTGCCAACCCAGTGGAGGAAACTTGTACAATATTGGGCGAGTAAAGAAGTGCAGGTATATGTATTCTTTATAAAATTTTAATTAATGTTTTAATGATAAATAGCTAATGTTTGATATTCTAACCAATGTTATAGGCGATTGCTAAGAAGAATTCTTCGAATCGGGGATTTCGTGGGCCTCCACATACGACCGGAAGGACATCTTTCTCAGATATTCGTTTCAATGTATTGATCTTGTGGCTGCACCTAATGCTGCACTTTTGACTTATTATGTTGTGAAAACTTGAGCTCCTAACTTGAAAAAAAATGCAGATGACACATAAAGGAGAGCGAATAGATAAGATGAGTCTCTGGAAGAGGGCACACAACCTGAATGATCCTGATGTGGTAGCAATTGTGGTATGTCTATGGTTTACATGTTTTTGCACATATTTTGCTTTTTACCAAACATTGTCCTTATGTTTTCAAAATGTAGGAGGAATATAATGCGCATCTTTGGAAAGTTCCTAAGGAGCAACATACGATTGAGTATTGCGATGGGATTTACCATAAAATCCTTGGGAATGATGGACATGGGTATTGCAAGACCTATGGGAGAGGAGTGCCCTGGAGTGCGGTGTATGCGCGAGGCAACGGTCCATCCCAATCATTAGCAGCCCCTTCGTTTATTGATGAGATCACACAGCGCGTGACACAAGACGTTGAGTCTAGGTTCACTACGATGATCAAGAACCTAACGGCACGTGTTTTGTTCTTAGAGTCACAGGGTGTGGCTGGGAGTATGAGCTTGAGAGAGGTGCAATACTTACAAATTAACGAATTTTACATTTTATCAATTTGTATATACACATATGGAAATTATTAACACATTATACTAACATATTGTAGGTGTCCGATGCATCTAGTGGGCAACAAGCTTCAAAAGAAAATGAATAGGTATGCCACTCTACTATATAAGATCTAGGAGATGGGTTATCTCTAGTGACCTTTTGTCCATATTTTCTCCATTGATATCCATCCTTTACTATCTGTGGAATTCAAACCAAGGACACAAAAATAGGTTTCTTTTGTGGTGGTGGCGATACGAGAAGGAGTTTCCGCCGAAGGGCGTTTCCACCACCAACTACTCTTTCATTCTTTGTTCCGATTTCAGGTAATTTGGATTAGAGAATTGCACATATTGCTAGATATAGATATAGATATAGTTGGATGCCCATGTTTATACATTATATGAAAGTGTCAAAGCCTTTTAATACTCATATCCGCATTTGTTGATAATTTTGTATCAAGTCAATTCCATCTGCTATAGTTTATGTCGATTGGTGTTTATTTTGACCGGTTCTACTACTACCAACCAACCCGGAAAACTAGTGGACACAAATTACAAATTACACATTACACGTCAATGGACAATATTTTATGAGATTTGTTAGCACAAAGCACTTTCGTAAAATTTCATCTATCTAGATACATTCTCTCGTGACCAATTTACGTGTCGGTGGACTTATTCTTCTTTCAATGTCTAAGTTGTCTACACATTCTCAGATACTGATTGCACACACCGCATTAGTAACTTAGTGGTGACAAAAATACATTTCAAGCCCTTGCTTCTTTATTTTCTCGATTGAGTTCTAATCAAACTTAGTTATTAGTTTGCATCTTTTTCATACCAATTTTTCTTTGGATTGTATTTGTGATATCAAGCAAAATGAGATGACTCAATATTTGTATCATAAAGCGGCTTCACTTGCTATCCCTTTTTCATCAAATTCTAGAACTGTATAACTAGGAAGCTTTGTGTTCAATAAAAGATTGATAGACTTTCTAGACCTTGTGGTTGGTCAGGTGCTCTCAAACTAGTTTCTTAAGGATGATTCTGATTGGTAGAATTTGTTGGCCTTGGTCGTGCTTATTTTCAAAGAAGGTGACCAAAGCATTTTTGAGAACCTTTCTTCGCATGTACCTCATCTACAATTTTTCAATATTTGCTCAAATATACTGTCTAACCCTTGGCTGATGTAGTTCTACACTCAAAACTTCTCGCTTTCCTCTTTGATTTTTTTAAAGTAGAATTTTGTATACATCTTCCTACAGTCGTCCTTCTCAAAATAGACCAATGGATGACTAATCAATTGTTCGGAAACTTCTCAGTCATTGGCTTTATTACAGTTCGGAAATATTATCATTATGGATAATGGTTTACAAATTTTTTGCTTCAATCAGGTCTATTTCCAGTACCTAAATATCCATTGCAGGACCCCACCTTATTTTCTTCATGGTTTTCGGTAATCTGTATGGCACTGTAAAGATATAGACTCCCTTTTTTTTTGTTCTGTTATTTAAAAAAAAATAAAAAAATGATAAAAGGTTGAAAATGTAAGTGTGCATTGTGATTAATATTTGGACTTCCACCATCCTATGTAACTTCTTGTTTCTGTTTGCAGTGTGTATCAGAAGCACCACCCTCCGGCTCTATCTGATGCTGTCTGGAGATTAGAAAAGATTGGTAAAGATGGTGCTTTCCATAAGCGTTTGACAGAAGGCAACATTAAAACTGTGAAGGATTTTCTGATTTCTTGTTAATTGTGTTGGTCTCTTGGAGCAGATAAATGTCACAAGGGATGCTAGTGATATCTTCTTCCTCTTAGTTTTTGTTGATATCTTCTTCCTCTTACTCAGTTTTTGTTTTACAGAAAGTAATTGACAAGTTTATTTCTGACTGATTGTTTCAATTTGAAATTTGTTCAAAAATATTTTCTCAACATTTGTCTCTATAATTGTATAGGGCACATGAATTGGGACTTGTATAGCTTTAAGCATGAGTATTAAATGCAAATTATGCAATGCTTTTGTGTTGTGATTGTAATCCCCACCCGATCAATTTGTTAATAGTGTTGATATCGGTTTATTTATTTGTTTTTGTTTTTGTTTTTGTTTTTATTTTTATTTTTATTTTTATTTTTTGCGACGGTAACAAGATGGTCGCCAAAGATTATATTAGTGTTTTTCTTTGTTTTTTGCGATGGCAAAATAGCGGTCGCCATAAGTAGTTTAGGTGGTCGCAAATAATTTGCGACCGTTGTTTTGCCATCGCGAAAAATATTTGCCACCCCCATATTCGCGACCCCCATTTGCCGTCGCATGGGCCGTCGCAAAAAGTCTTTTGCGACTGTTTTTTATTATTTGCGACGGTTTAGAGCGGTCGCAAAAAGTGTTTTTTTTAGTAGTGTAAGTCCTATGAGACTGCTAATTTTGAAAATTTTAAGTAGAGGCACTAAATTGTTAATCCAATTTAGCGTGCGTGAAATAAACATGGTTTTAAATTCAAACTCTAAGGGGGTGTTTAGAAAGTTAAAAATTGATTTTTTTGGTTAAAATTTATAAAAATATAAAATATATTAAAATAATCAATCAGATAAAATATCATGTTAAATTTATAATCATTTTATTTTTTCTCTCACAAACATCACATTTAACTATAAAAAAAATCTAATGCTCTTTTTAAACATAAATATTTTAGAACTCGTTTGGCATTGGCTTTTATAGTTACTTTTTTGTGTTGAGATTTTTTTAGTCTCATTTAGTTTAACTTTTTTGATTTTTGTATAAAAAAAAAATGTAATGATTATAATTTAGATGTGACATTTTATTTTATTAACTTATATAATCTATTTTGTCTTTTTATAATTTTTCAATCTCAAAATCTTAGCCAAACAAGGGCTTGATCCATTAAAATAATTAAAAATAAAAATAACTTACTAAAATAACTAACTTTTCAAAGGAGGTGTAAATATCACTCATTTCAATGTATGTATATTACATAGTGGTGTTTTGAAAAGTTGGTAAAAAGTTAATTTTTTAACTTTTTTAATTTATTTTATCTTTTTGTAAATTAAAAATATGAAAATTGATATGATTTAAAATGGATAAAAAACTAAAAATTTGTTTTTTATTTAGTTGCTAAAGCATCTATATTTTTGTATAATAATATGATATGTACAATTTACATAAAATTTTGGATTTAATATTTGTGCCTACATTTGTTTACTTTTTTGTTGAACATTTTGGTGACAAGCGATGGCAAGATCACATGGGGCGGCTTGTTATTATTATATTATTATTCTCATGATTAGTGGCATGAGGTTCGATTCTCCCTAACAACAAGTAAAATGTTTTGTGGTCCTAAAAATTGTGGTCTTAATAGCCCTAATTTTTTGTTTGAGTAAGTTTGTTTTTTTTTTTTTTTTTTTTTTACCTGATATGGAAATTAGGGCCATTAGGGCCACTAATTTTTGAGCTACCAACCAAAGCCCCTTACAACAAATATAAATTAGGAGACTTACGTATAGGTCTAACTAAGTGAATATATTGTTTAATAAGTTTTATGGTAATTAATAATATTTTTATCATATACTATTAAAAAATGTCATTAATTTTTAATTTTCAGTGATAGTTTGAAATTTTTGTTATAAAAAAATATCACTAATTATAATTTTTAGTGACAGTTTAAAAAATTTGTTACAAAAAAAATAACTAATTTTTAACTTTTAGCGACTGTTGAAAAAATTCATCACAGAAAAATGTCACTAATTGTAAGTTTTAGTAATAATTTATAAAATTTGTGAAAAAAAAGTCACTAATTATCAATATTTAGCGATATATGTAAAAATTCGTCCCAAAAAATTATTTTTAGCGATGATTATATTAGGATTTATTTTCAATAGGATTTGATGGAAATTAAATTTAACTATTAAGAGCTATTGATAGTTTACCCAATAATATTAATTAATAATTAAATTTGATAATAATTATTTTCTTTTTTATTCTCTGCTTTTTGAGAAGTTTTTTTTTTTTTTTTGATAGGAGAAACCAGTCAACAAACTAAAGTTTGTGCAGGAGTATGGGTTGACTTTTTGATTATTTTAATAGAAAATACTTCGAAAAACATTTGGCTCGAATTGCCTCAAAATTCAAAACGACGTCGTTTTGGGTATTTTTTTTTTTTCAATTTTTTCTTTCCCGTTTACAGAGAGGGAATAGATTTGAAAACCGATAGATCAATTTTTTCTCTGAAGCCGACAGAAGAAAGAGAGAAGGAGAAAAGATGGAGAGGAGGAGGAAGAGGAAGAGAAGAAAGAGAAAAAAAAAATGGAGAGTAGAAAGAGAAGAAGAAAAACAAAGAGGGGAATGGATCTGTATACACACACAGGAGACTCTTTTTCTCTATTTCTCGTGTGTGTGTCCGTGTATTAGGAGGAAGTGTATGGAATGGACACTTATGGTCAAATACCACAGTGATAGAGGTGAGGGAGATTGATGAGCTACTTATTAATGAAGTTTAGGTAAGGTGGGTGGTGAAGCATTCAATGGCCATCAATGCCGGCTCTTTCTCTCTCTCTCTATTATTATAGCTCTCTCTTATCTCATCTCATCTCATCTTTCTGTCACACACACAGTTTTGATTTGAATCTCTCCGAGTTTGATTTTTGATTTTGATTTGAATCTCTTTCAAGCTACCTAGCGGGGTTGTATTTTAATTTGAGGTTTAAAAAATTTTGTTTGAAATAGATTTTTTGATTTTTTTAACTTATGAGAAAAAAAATAATTATAATTTAGATGTGATATTTTATTCTATTTAATTAAAATAGTTAATTTTATCTTATATGACTAAATAGGTGGTGTTTGGGAAGAACTTATTGGGGCTTTTTTGGTTATTTTAGCCACAAAAGACAAAATAGGCTTTTTTAGCCACAAAAAACAAAACATCACATCCAACCCATAATCATTACACTCCCCTCTCACAAAAAAAGTCAAAAAAGCTAAAAAGTCAAAAAGCTCTTCCCAAACCAAACTTTTAAGACCAGGCTAAAATAGCCAAAAAAACCAAAAAGCCAAAAAGCCAACCCACTTCCCAAACGGAGGCTAACTCAAACAAACATGCCAAACGGAACCTAAAAAAAATCATCCGGCGTCTCCAAAAGACCAGGAAATTGGATAGAAGCCGAAACAATGTCGATCCAAACTCTCATCCTATCAAAACCGAATTGCCATTCAAGCTAAGCAATGCGTCACACGATTCCCCTCCCGCCGAACATGGGAAACAGTAAACAAATTTCTGACACAAATTGTCCATATGGGCCCGACTCTGAATCACCATCCTCAATTACTCTCAATAATAATTAGGCTATCCCCTTCCAGATGAATAAAATTAAGCAGGTCATTGGCATACATTAAAAAAATATATTTTTTTTTTATATATATATTTATTTAGATCAGATCTATTAATTTCTATCAATATTTTCTCTTTACTATTCTATTCACTTTTTTTACTTCTCTATATATATATATATATTTTTTTAAAAAAAAAATAAAAAAATTACACTTATTTAAAACATCCCAAATCAAGCCAAGTTTGGCATCCCAATATAAGTGCACTTATTTCATCTTTTTATCTTTTTTGGGTCACATCAATCAACATCTCCTCTCTACTTTTTCTACACATAATACAAGAAAAGTCAAAAAGTGCACTTATTCTAAACTTCCCAAACTTGACCTCTCAATTCTTGCGCAAACACCACACCATGCAACACCGCAGCAGCCTCCAAACAGTCCACATCCAACATCAGTGGAATGCGCTCACAACCACCCCAAGTCCAGAAAAACCTTCATGTTGAAAAATTGCACCATCACAGTTTATCTTTTATTTTTGTGTGAAATAGTTTTAAGAAATTTGAAAACAATTTTATAATATGCATTAAGAGGTTGAATCTTTTTGAAAAATAATTTTCAAAAACAATTCGTGAAACAAAGTTTATATATTTTTAAAATTCAACCAAAGATAAAAAGAAAATAAAAACCAACCAAACAGATCTAAACTTTTGATTGAAATAAATAGTTGGATATTGTGCCTATTTGGTGTAGCTTAAAAGCTGTTTATTTTAGCTTTCAGCTTAATTTAAGCTATTTTGATGTGTTTAGTTTAGCTTATAGCTTATAGCTTTTTGGAAATCAGAAATCAGCTTATTCTTTAAGTGGGGCAGGAAATGCTTAATTTATAAGTCAGAAATCAACTTATGTTCATAGTTATAAGGTATAAGCTGTTTAGGTATAAACTATAAGCACTTTTCCACAACTCTACCAAACAGGGCCATTGTATGCATGATACAACCATCTTAAAAAATCTCCAATAGATATTTTATCCATTTCTAGCTAAAAGGGAGTCATTAATAATAATATAAAAATAAAAAACCTCCAATGACCTCCTTAAATTTTGAAAAAAATTGCAATAAATCTCTATATATGGAAAGTCACTATTCATTTTCTAAAATATAAAATCAAATTTTCCTCCTCTTTCCTCTATCTCCTCTCTCATTTCTATTTGACTGTTAAAACGAACCATGCTAATTGTGTTCGACTCATTAAAAATTTATTTGAGATCGATTCATTATATAAATAAATCAAACTTAAATATAATTTTAAATTCGTTAAATTTTAAAACTGAATTGAACAACCTACTACTCAACTTAATAAGTTTATATGCATTAGAAATAATTAAGCTACTCGAACTCAACTCGTGTTCGATTTGTTAAAAGCTTATTATGTAAATAAGTAATGCATGAACATAATTTAAACTCGTTAAGTTATCAAACCAAATTTAAATAGCCAACTATTCAATTTGACTTAGCTCATTTTTAGCCATATATGCTTGTATCATTGTCACATCAACATTTACAAAATGAAGTTAAATTGAAAATAATTAGAAAAAATATGGAGTATTTTTATAAAAGGTAGTTAAAAAGTAATTCCCTAAAAATAGGCAAACAACTCTTTTATTTTATTTTTTAATAATTTGAAGGAGAAAAAAAAAAAGTATTATTAGAGATACTCTTAGTAGTTGACGTAATCCGAAGAAATTGTCGGGAAATTCTGGGAGTGCATAAATGCACAACAATACCGAATTAATTTGTCATTTACAAATATATAAATTCATATGTGCAACATCAGCATCTTGATATATATTATTTAAAAATCGTACGTTTTTTTATTTTATTTTTTTCTTGTTTCAAACACAATATGTGATGTCTTAATATTATGGATGTGAACTTGTAAGTTACTTTGAAAAAAATTAAGCGTATTGTGTTGACCAATGATGAATTTATATTGAGACATACAATATGTGAATTGAGAGATTCATAAAAATGGAATTGACTTTAGTTATACCAGAATAGCTGTGAAACGAGTAATTTATAAAAATTGGAATTGACTTTAGTTATCCCGTCCCTGGAGAATAGCTGTGAAATAGGATAAAATAGTAAAATTAAGATACCTGATAACCATAGGTCCTAATCAACTCATTTGGGATTTAAGTTTTGAGCAAAAATAGTTAATAAATATAAAAAATAATAATAATAAATTATAATATTATATTTAAATTATAATTAATTTTTTTTCTCAAAATCATCAAATCAATTATAAAAAATTAAAAATCATTTCAAACATAATTTTTTTGACTAACAAAAAAGTCTGTCTAAAAAAGTCCATTCCAAACCGCGATTGAAACTGCGTGAAATTATCCAGTAAGAGATTTGATTGTCTCCAGTCCGTAATCGGACTAGACTGTCTAGTTCGGCCCAATCGATCCACTTTTGTGATCCGTTTTGATGATATGAATCATTTATACTTTAGGATTTATCAAGTATATCATCTTGTGAAAAATCAAATCAATCGTATAACGAAAACTAAATGTTCGGATCAATTTGTATGAACCATTTATTTTATTATCATCTATTTTTTTTTATATGCAAAATAGATCCAAACACGTGATTACTTTTATCCGATCGACTTGATTTTTTAAAGAAAATATATATTCAACGAATCCAAAAATATAAACTATTCAATTTATCAAAAGTGGATCCAAAAATAAATCCACAAGACCTAACAACACTTTTCGTACTCAATGAAAGACAGGAGACAAGCCACAGCCCTCCAGTAACTCCTGTCACATTGAGGTGATTCGCACCATTAGTGTGAAGCGTACACTTAAACGGAGTCCATATTAATTAATGGTGTGAAGTATAATATTGTATGAGATATTAGATAATTACTCAATTAGATGACATATTTGAATTGAAAGTGGCGAATTTGTAGTGATCAATGCTATTTATAAAAAAAAGTACAGAGTAGTTTACCAGCGTTTGAATGATGCGAGATAATTCATAATACGACACATAATTACAATAATTTATTTTTCATAATAAATTTGCAAATTAAGGTATTATTTGTTGTATATAATTTTAAAATGTGAATTTATTTTATGAATCTTTTAAACAATTGAAATCTTCAATAATAATGTGTTTGGTTTGAGTTTTCTGGATTAAGTTTTTTGAAAATTAAATTTTTTGTTTTTCGTATTTTTTTTTGTTTTTAGTGAATAAAATTTTAAGTATTTTTTTTTACTTTTTTAGATGCACCTTACTTAGATATATCTAAAAAGTAAAAAATTTGTGAAAAAATATTTTTTAAAAATTAACAAATACATAACAATATATTAAACTTTTGTTTTGTTTTTGGTATTTTTGATATTTATTGAATTTTTAAAAGATTTCTTCACAAAAATTATACTTTTTATGTGTATTTATGTTAAGTGTGTCTAAAAATTAAAAAAAAATTACTTAAAATATTAAAAAAAATTAGTAAAAATAAAAAAATACGAAAAATAAGAAAGTAAAATTTTCTAAAAACTGTTTTCAGAAAAACGAAACCAAACAAGCTGAATAATTTTTTGAAATTTTGTTTATGATTTTTTTTCGAAGTTAGTGTCAAATCATTTGACATAGTTTTTGTTTGTAATTTATTAGCCAGAAATAGTTTAAATGAATTTTTTTAAAAAAAAACTAATTACCTGAAAATAAATAAATAAATAAATAATTTTTATATTTTAATTATTAACTTTTAACTCACAATAAGAAATTGCAACAAACATGCATATTTAGGGGGGTGTTTAGCAAGTTGGGTTGGAGTTTTTTTTGGTTAAAACAACCAATAAAAACAAGAGAAAATAAGTTACAATAGCTAATAAAATAAAATATTACATTTAAATAATAATTATTTCACTTTTTTTTTCCTCATAACTATGAAATCAACTAAAAAAAAATCCATCTATTATCTAAAGCATAATTTTTTTAATCAACTTAAAATAACTAAAAATTTTTAAAATCTACTAAAAGAGTCAACTTTCCAAACAATCGGATTTATAGGGTGAGCCTTGGTATACTGATAAGTTTAATAGATACATTGGTTTCGGGTAAACAAATAAGTGGCTATTTAATAAACAGTAAGCAAAATGTAAAGAATGCAAAGAGTGCAAAACTAAATTTAATAAATACATAAAATATTAAATTTTATTTTTAAATTGGGTTAATTTTATTTTACTTTTTACGTGTATATTTTTCTTTATTCGGTAATTTTATAAAAAATTATATTTAAATATGAAACGTTTTAAATGTATATAGATGGCGTGAATATAAAACCAAAAAACAAGTGTTAAAATTTTTAAAACGTTCATAAAAGATAGAAATATGATATGAAACTTTACCCTATGAATTAAACTAGATGTATATAAAAAATAAATTTAGACTAGATATACGAAAGAAGTAAATAAATTTAACTATAATATTACAAAAAAAATTTACTACAAAACAAAAAAATACAAGATAAAAAAATTCAAAAAATTTTGAAAACTCGTAACTAAACAAGTTTTGAATTTAATTTTCTAAAAACTATTTTCAAAACACATAATCAAACAAATTTTTAATTTTTAAAATTCAAAACGTAAAACTGATTTCAAAACTGAACTAAAACTGATTTCAAAACTGAACCAAGCGCAGCGAAACTTTCCGCTCCACATATGTACAGTGTAAAGACTCCATATATCTGACCATTCCCAAACCCTGCACAGCATACTGCATTGGGCAACATCATGTAAATCTTGCTAAGGATGAATTTAAAATTCACTTTACATGTTCAAATACAGACAGGGATGAGACAAGTTTTTAAAAAAATGATATCACATTACTGATTACACAGAGACATTAAATTTTACAACTTAAAGTCATCTCAAAATAGAATATGCTATAAATGATAACAATTGTGCTTGCTATTCTTTACAGAACCCCATAGAAGAGCCTGTTCAAGACTCCTATACAAGGCAACAATGGTTGAAGGAGGCGCTCGAAGATAGATGCAGGGAAAAAAACCATACACCGGTCATATTGAGTCGTAGCTTCTTTGTTGCATTAGTAACTTTAGCTACACAGTCAGCTTCCTTCATGAATATAAGAGGAGAGAAATCGATATGTTTCTGACAAGACCTAGTTGCGAGTGTTGTCATCAGGTGCCAGGAAATGTGCTCCCTGTGCTAGAAAGAATTATGAAGGCACAAACGACAGAAAGTGAGAACACAGAAACCCAAGTGTTTTCTGTGTACATCTCCATGGCATCCGTGAAAGAGAAACGAGTGCGGCTTTCAGCCCAATTACGGATTCTGTCCGCCTCTGCTGCATATAATGCTCTTCCCTGAAAGGTAAATAGAATTTAGATTTTGCCTGAATGCACATCATTAACTCAGACAGAAAGGGGGGAGAGAGAGAGCGAGAGAGAGAAGATGGTGACTAACATCAAATTATAAGAGTAGTGTAGGAGAAATGGGAAATTTAAATAATTAAAAAAAAAAACTAAAGTAATCGGTTCATTTAAAGCAGTAAGAAATAAAAGTGAATTCATTTACTGGTTTGTCATTAGTTCATTATACTAACAGTCCAACATGAGTTCATGTTGAACAGGAAAGTAATTCCTGACAACATATTCTTCAGCTGAACAATATCATAACTTATTGTTGTCTTTACAGCATGCAGCATAGAACACATTCATAAAAATTAAGAGGATTTACCTTGTCATCAAACCAACGACCTCGTCGCACCCATGCAGTGACCAAAGCCAGTAATATCCTCGGAGGGGTCAAGTAATTGATGGCCTTCCCACTTCCCTTTACAACCCGCATCCGTGGAACTAAAGTTCTAGCTACTGTTTCAGGGAGCTCGCATATGATGTTAAACATTTGTTTGTTTTTTATAGTCGACCCACTGCCAGAAACAGTTCTTCATGTTATTTCAGTTCTTAAGCAGGAAAACATTTGTTTTGGGGAGCTCACATATGATGTTAAACTTTTGTTTGTTCACTTGACCAAATCTAGAGACATCAAAGTGAAGTAAAAAAGTTGCATTTTAAATGGATGAGTTCATCAAAACAACTCAAGGAAAGAAATTAACCCACTGTACCTCAAGAGTAAGTCCGTCAGAACCATGCCTGGAGAGGCCGTATGCACTCCCACTTTTGACCTTTTACACTCCTTAAAAAGTGATGATTGAAGTTGCCTTAGACCGCACTTTGTTGACCCATAACTACAGGCCAAAGGATCAGGAATTAGTGAAGTGCACACTTCATGAGTTGTCAAAAACTCAGTTTTTGCATACCAGAGAAGAAAATTTTCCAACTGTAATTGACAATTGCAGAACTTACACAGCTGTCAGAGGGGTGCTAGATCCTCCGGAGCCAGCACCGTCCATGTTGAATATGTGACCGCCCTTGTTCTGGTTTTTCATAACATGCATGGCTTCACGAGTGCAAAGTATAGATCCAACCAAGTTTGTAGAGACAATCTGTCCATTTATACAAGAGAGAAGAGTTACTAGTTTAAAATATAGTAAATGCATACAATTGATAAAGACAAGCAAATCTAGACGTGAGGTTGTGTTTGGATTAAGGATTTGAGAAGGAATTTGTATAGGTAAATGAAAGGAGAGGTGAAAAGGGAAAAGTGAAAAAAAATTAGCCTCTGCTAGGCTAATTTTCTGTGCTATGACAGTGCCTATCTGCTCTGTGTTTGTTCATGAGAGAGAGGGTGCACCTCCCATGTGCCGCTCAGTTCATGGTTTGAAGCTTCTGGTAAGAAGCAGTGCTTGAAAAGAACAAAGTACAAACAAACAAATAAAATGTCTTAAAATGATGTCATAATTTAATAACTCAAGACATTATAACCCACTGCTCCTGCAATGGAATTGGTTGCTAATTGCACAATTTAAGAGAATCAACTTGTGACGATGAGCTTTTGAGAAAATTTTATGTTTTCCTCGGACATTATCTACAACAAAAAATCTCTAATAATCATCTGATCAGGAGCATACCTGTTGAATATCTTCATCACTGAACTGCAACAAGGGTCTAAAACCTTTGTTTGTCCCAGCATTGTTTATCTGTAAAAGGGTTGAACATTGCAAAATAACCATTAGAAAACAGATAGATGATTTGATTCGCACACTATCTGGAACAAGAATCTCTTTTGTTCAAGTACCTTAAATTTAATATCTTATTCTTGTACAAGAAAAAAATCATCAGAACATCAACTGAGTATAGTAGCTATATGGGCCACCTTCATTCACTTGTTGAAAGTTGCAGTTCTATGGTTGCAATATTGATAAAGAATTATTGTCCTCTAATCCAGTCAAGGTTCAACCCTTGCATACTTAAAAAGCAAAGTGAAGATTATTGCAGTGCCCTGTTCATTCAGTTTTATTTTTCTCTTTGGAACTTCCTTTTTCTGACATCATATCGAAGTCTTCAAATGAGCATCCAGCTCTAAATGATAAAAATCAATCAGAAATTCAAGATCACTCACCCAAATGTCAATAGAACCAAGTTCACTGACAGCAAAGTTCGCCAATTTCCGTACATCATCTGGTTCGCAAACATCACATGAAATGCCTACTACTTTTGCACGTGCCAGATTTGTCCCAGATGAGGCACTTGCAGTGACCATACCTTCTTTCAGGTTCTCTTCAAGCTCTCTGATAGTCATATCCACAGACTCGGGACTGCCTTCACAAGATTAAGTACTGATAAGGTATTGTGGAAGGCAGACACACGAGATGATGACCACAGACACAAAACTAAATAACGATACACGAATAAAAAATTCCATAATTCTGGGCACCACCTGCGAGAAGCAACAACAACTCGATCTCCAGAAAGAAGAAATTCACGAGCAAGAGCTTTCCCCAATCCCCTTGTACTACATAATCCAGTTAACATAAGAAATCAATAATACAGAAACAAAACTTGTCCATATCACCAAATTTTTAGTCAGCAATCTAAGCAGGTACCAGTTACATCCAAGAGAGAGAATTTTTAAAGATTAGTGCTTTAAAGGAACCAGCCCCAACGGAAAATGAATTACAGGACACCAGGGACAAGAGTGTATAAGTTTGAGCATAGTTGACAAGTTGCTCAAAGATGTAACCCAAACGAAAATATACAGAAAGCTAGAATTTTTCAGTGAAGTAAACCTTTGGATTGGAGAGGGGGATACCTTCCAGTTATGACAACATTACGTGGACCGGCTCGGCTGACTTCCTCTAAAACCATGTTGGCTCCTATCATTGTTCCAATAATGACACCTCCAAGCCAGCTATACCATATCAAATCATGCATCTGACTGTCTCCACCTTCACGATAATTACAGAAAAAAATTAACTTTACGCCCACTATTGTTTATAAAAGCAACTATGCTCCATAAAAGAGATTTGTTTCAAGTTACTTGTCAAATGGATAGGAGGAAGGCCAAAAAGAATGTAAGGCAATTGTAAGTATATGATTGCCTAGGAATTAATGGAGAATGAGGTTATGGATAGCCCTTATTGGATATGAAGTATTTACATGGCTGGCACAAATATTAGGCATCAATGCATTTTGCGACGAGTTGAAATGAATAAATACATTGATTTGAAATGAATTTCTACACATGGAAGCAACTATGCGAGGCACAAATACACAATAGCATGTTCACTGACCTGACAACTGAAATCCAACTAAGAGTATTACTCCGGTACTCATTATTGTCACAATGTATCTTCCAATTTGCATGGCAATCTATCATATATTAGAGAGGAAAAGAAAAATTAAATTAGAAATCACTTACACATCAAAAGCAACAATCATTAGAGTTGCATATGAAGTGAGTGTGCTGCTACTGTACAAATTCAATTAACACAAGCAGCTTTTTAAGAACAATTATGCTTTGAATGTGCAAGTTAGCTTATTTGGTGAAGTTTCTCTATGATGGGGTTACGTGCTAAGTGTTGATAATATAAATAAAAAATTGTCATTTTGTCTAAGAATTAAGTTAAATCGAACTTATTAGCTAAAAATAAGCCTACAAAAAAAAATTAATTTTAGTTTTTTGGCACATTCCTAACTTTTTGACTTTTCTAAGTAGTTTTTTTTGGGGAAATTGCAAATCAGTGGAAAGACTGATAAACTTTTCATGATTTTGCAAATTTTTTTTTTTTTTTTTTTTTTTTTTTTTTTGAGATCTTTCCACTGATTTCCAATTTCCCTTAGTTTTTTTTGGGGTAGATAAAGAAACTTTTTGGTGCACACACTTGATAATTAAAATATTACCATGTTAACGTATCAAACTCAAGACCAATTGACTCTTGACTACGAGTGAGAGCTCTCAAGTACATTAATCAAGCTTAATTGACTTAGAAAATTCATCAAAACGAAAGGATTGGAAACAAGTTAAATATTTTCACTGTTCAGTGTTTCGGGAGAAAAAAGAGAGAAAAAAGACTCCCACCCAGCTGAGCTTCAGTTGACTATAAAATGAGTTGAATTTTAAATTAATAGTCTGATTTCCTCAACTTTCTCAGCAACCAAACGGAAAGTAAAATAAAACTTACTGAGAATAACCTCTCCTCCAATTTCTCCAACGAATCCTGAAACTTATCTTCCGATGGAAAACGCAAAAAAGCACCCAAAGCATCATAAAGCCCCTTGCTACTCCTCAATTGATTATTTTCCCTCACTTTCCCGCACTTTCCCGCACTTTCCTCAACTTTCTCGGCTACCTCCCCTCTCTCCTCCTCAGACCGAAAGGACCTCATACGCAGTCTTCTACTCCTTCCTTTGGTTTGCGCTACAAACGAAGTCGTTTCGAACAAGACTAAATTCCGGCGAAAATCGAAGCGGACCGGGGGTGGTTGGCCGGTGGTTCGGTGGCAGTGAAGTGGCGGCGATACGTGAATTTTCGAGATTGAGGCCATGTTGTACGGTGATACGAGGCTGAGATTGAGATTTTTTCATGTACAGTAGCTATCTTTCCCATTTTTTTGGGTGTGGGATTTGTGGAAATTTATATTTGAGGTTAAAAGATATTTTTGGAGAAGAGGGGGAGAGAGTAGTGTGATGGCCACACGTTACGGCAATCTGATCTTTACGTATCTTTTTGACACGTGCAGTTGCGTGAGTGGGTAAGCAACTTTATCATTACGAAACTGCCCTGAGTTTTTGTCATTTGAAACACCGCATTTGGCACTCAGGATTATTTTGAGGAGTTAGTTAAGAACTAGTTTTTGAATTTTTTTAAAAATTTATTAAAAATAAAGAGATAATATAATTTAAAACAAATAAAAAATAAAAAATTAATTTTTAACTATTTTTTCAAATTAACCCTAAGAGTGTGTACAACCAATTGGGCCAACATCTGAACCCTTTTTATCGGTTTGGATGGTTTTTTTAACGCCCATTAAATAGGTGGGTTTAAAAATATTCAGAAATGCATTATACCCCTAGCTGGGGGTGACCCCCAGTGAGGTGTTGGCCCATGATTGGGTGAGAAAAAAAAATTTTTTTTTTTTTTTTTTTGGGTTATCAGCCAGTGAAGCGCCACACGCCATCAGGCGCGACTTAGCACGATTCAAAATATTGTTTGTGGTTTTTTATTAAATATTATGGGTTTGTTTGGTGTATGTTAAAATAGTATATATCATTTTAGCAAGTTATCTTATTTAGATTACATTAATTTTTATTTATGTCATATCACTTTTTTATAACGTCACTTCAATCTTAGCTCACATTTCATTTTTTTTTTTTTATACAAAATCAAAAACTATACTAATCCAATACCTCCTAAATAACCCCTAAATCGTAAGGTTTCCTTTTTAATAGGAAAAAAATATTAAACAGGTTGGGCTTATAAATATTTTTTTCTATACAGTTTGACTCAATTATTAAAATATAATATGAAATATATATAAGTATGTACAAAAATATGTAATTTATGTAGTTATATTTATTTTTAAAATAAAAATGTGCATTTAAAATGAAATATATACTTAACTAATTCTATAATATTTGCTTCTATTAGAATTGTATACCATTTTGGGGTACGACAGAGAGATTTTTTATGGGAAAAAGTCTCATACACCCAGTAAACTTGACACCCAGTGACACCCCAGTGCCACGTGTCACTGGGTGATTGGCCCAAAAAAAAAAATGTAAAATCGAGTGGGGCCCCCGCCATCGGGGTCAACACCCACTGGGTGTACCCAGCACAACTGTTTTTTATGCTTGAAGTTGGGTGAGCACTAACGAGAGGTTGTGCGACCTTCTTGAAAGTGGTTGTTTTGGTGTCGTTTAATAACATTTATGTTTTTAGTTTTTAGTTTATATTTTTAAAAGTTTTAAAAATTTAAATAAAATTTTTTTGATAAATTTTTTATTTATAAATTAATGGTCTCAATTTATAAATTTAGCCAAAAAATATAAACTCAAAAAATGAGTTTATGTTTTGAGTTTTCAATTATTTTTTTTTTACCACCTAACACTAGCTATCACCCGCCACCATTTTCCACCAGCGTCTTCCGTCACCACCACCCACCTATCACCCACTCGCCGCCACCACCCACCCCCCGCCGCCACCACCACCACCACCACCACCACCCACCTCTAACCCACTCTCCACCACCCGCCACCTGCCTGTCACCACCACCCGCCACCACCACTCACCACCCACCTATCACCACCATCCACCACCCACCCGCCACCACCACCACCCAAAGACCCACTCGCCACCTACCCACCCACCTACCACCACCACCGCCACCACCCACCCACCACCACCCGCTTGCCACCACCATCCACCCATCCGTCACCACTTTCCACTACTATCTTCCGTCGCCACCACTCGCCACTTGCTACTACTTTCCACCACCGTCTTCCGCCACCATTACCCACTCACCCGCCACTTGCCACCACTTTCCACCACCGTCTTTTGCTACCATCACCCATCACTTGCCACCATTTTCCACCACCGTCTTCCACCACTACAACCCGCCATTATTTTCCACCACCGTCTTCCGCCGCCACCACTCGTCACCACCCACCACCCGCCACCACTTACCATTTTTCACTCTTTTTTATATTTTTAAGTTTTTTTAAACATTTTGTCTAAACCAAACGCGTTTGTAGTTTATGTTTTTTTAAAAATAAACAAAAATCAGTTTATAAAATTTTTGTAAATATAAACTGAAAATGTAAACGTTACCAAACAGGCCCTTTGCATTTGAGATCGGGTTGGGTTGGAATTATTTTATTCATAAAAAAATAAAATAGATTTTTTAATTTCAAATTAAAAGTTGTCACATTTAAATCATAATTATTTTATTTTATTTTTTTACAAAAATTTTAAAAAAAAACTAAAAAATCATCTCAAATGAGGCTATTTTAGCCACAAGCTAAAATAATTAATAAAAGCTGGCTTTCTAACTTTTTTTGAAAAAATATGTAAAGAAATGTGAAAGATGAATTAAAAGTTGTAAAGTGACTTTTAATCCACTTTCCAAAAGAGACCAACGCCTAATTATGGCCTATTTTGAAAATTTTGTTAAAAATAATTTTTTTTTTAACTTTTTAGGTCATATTATTTCTATATTTTATTGTACATTTTTTATAAAAAAATTTTTTTTTAAAAATTTAACTTACTTTTCAAAAATAAGCCTAATAGAGAAGGAACAAGATTAGACAATTACAATTTATAACTAGATGAATAACTTAAAAGCAAAAAGCAAAAGTTACCAATTATTTATAATTGAGAAATTCTACTATGTACATCTTTGAGAAGGGACTTGGGATGTTACTGTGACTAAATCACAGCAGATCACAGCAGTGATCTGTTGTTAGTTGGTGAAGGGTTTTTCTAATTTTTTTTTCTTAATAATTTGAATTGTTCATATTGTAAAGTTCGTCGCGTATATCATTTATATAAAAATCAAGTTGATCAGAATTCCGTAATCCTATGATCATATTTAAATTGTTTATAAAAATTAGCAAGATAATGTTAACCGTTTATTTTTTTAAAAATAAATGTGTTATTGTTATAAAGCTAAAGATTTTTAATCAATTTAATTTTTTGTATGGATGATCTATTCAACAAATCTTACAATATGAACTATTCGGATCATCAAAAAAGACTCCAAAAAAACCCTCCACTAACTCGCAACAGATCGCTGCTATGACTTAGTCACAACAGAATCCCCAAGTCCTTTGAAAATGGTATATCATATGCCCCTCTAATTATGTAATTTTTTTTTAATTATGATCAATTTTCTTCTTTAATTAGGATATTATGTTAGTTATAACTCATGAATTCTTTAATTATATTTCATGTTATATTTAGTTATGTTAATTTTTTTTATTATAACTCAAAAAATATAAAATTATACTATTTTGTTTTTTAATTAGAAAATGTGTACCATAGGCTTCGTTTGGAAAATGACTGTTTTAGTTGACTATTTTAGTTTTTGGTTATTTTAGTAGGCAAAATTTTTTGTGTTTGGAAAAATGGTTGGATTTTTTTTATAATTGGATGCAATATTTGTGAGAAAAAAAAGTGAAATGATTATGACTTTAATATGATATTTCATTTTATTAATTATTTTAACCTTTATTTTTGTGTGTAAATTTTAACTAAAAAAATCAAAAAATTACTTGTCACATAGGGCCATAGTATTTCATTTATCACTAGATAAATTTCATTGTCATATGAATATATAAATACTTAGTTTTTGTTTGGCATTGGCTTTGTTAGTTAATTTTTTTGTATTATGACTTTTTTAGCCTAGTATGGTTTGACTTTTTTAACTTTTGTGAGAGAAAAAATGTAATGAGGCCTCGTTTAACAACATTACTTTTTAGCTTAAAAGCTAAAAAGTCACTAAAAAAACTAAAAAAGCCAACAACCTATACCAAAAAGTCAAAGATTATCTTTTCTCTCTACTTTTTGTACATCTTTTTGTAAAAAACCAAAAAATCATTACAAACATACTAATTTTTTTTACATAATATTTTAGCCAAAAACTAAAAAGTTACTAAAAAAATATGTTCCCAAACGAGGCTTGATTATGGTTTGAATGTGATATTTTATCTTATTAGCTAATATAGCCAATTTTTTCATTTTGTGCTTTTTTAGCCAAAAATAAAATGCCAAATGAAGCTTTACTCCTACTAACTAAACACGTGATTTTCAATTACCATATTTTCATAGGAAAATGTTTGAAAGTTCTAGAAAAGAAGCTCTAATAGCTCTGATGTGGGTGTGGGCCCCATCTGATGTGATATTTTGATTTTATATATTTTTTTAATAAAGATTGAGATGTCTAATTTTGGAACTCTAAAGAGAGCTCTAGTGATGTGGTAAGGAATTTGGCCCACATTTGATGTGATGTGTGCGCCTATATTTTTGTTTTTTTTGAAAAATGCTTCAGAGCTCTAAAGTTGCTTTAATGATGTGGCAATTGTGTAGGTCCCGCCTTGATGTGATGTTTTGGCTTAACTCTTTTTCTTTTTTGAATCTGTTAGCTCAATAGAGCTCTGTTTAGAGTTCTACTTTTAGAGCTATGAATCACAGCTTTTTTTTTTTTCTTTTTCTCTTGCCACATCACTAGAACTTTCTTTAGAGTTTTAAAATTAGAGTTCTCTATCATTATTATTATTATTATTATTTGATTTTCCATATCAATAGAGCTCAATTAGAACTCTAATTTTAGGGGATAAATCACTACGGATTTTCACATAAAAAATGTTATAATATTATTAAAATAATAAACTTAAAAAAGAAAAGAAAAGAAAAACATTGATAATAACAAACAAGGAGTGCAGATCCTCGGCCGCACTTCCCTACGACCCTTCTTGCCGCGCTCGCCAAACGACGTCATTTTGTTTAGTGTCTTTTATTTTATTTTTTCCAAAATTTGAGTTTTTCGCTTTTTCTTTTCACTTTCATCTTCGTCTCTATTTAGTCCTAACAGAGAGAGAAGAGAAGAGCAGGTGGACAAAGAGAGAGAAAGAGATAGAAGCGGAGAGACGATCAGCGAAGATGGAGAGATGATCAGCGAAGACAAAAAGAAAAACAAATTAAGAGCGATGGTGGGGAGAAGCGATGATAAAGGATAGAGGATGGCGGACGGACACGAGTCCGGCGTTGACACGACGGCGACAAGGCGACATTGTAGCCATGACGAAGTCCACTTTAGTCTCTGTTTCATTTGTCCACCACTATATACATATATATAATTGTTTTATACAGTTATTGTATTTGTTTTTAATGAAATGGATATTTTTGAAATGGGTTTGATGATATGATATATATGATTTGTTGTTGATATGCACAGTGTTTGATGATATGTTGAAAAATGAAATATATGTCGCATTACTTCAAGAAAAAATAATATCTTTCCTTCAAAATTAAGAAACAGAGCATTTATAAATGATGCTTTAAACTTAAGCTTTTAAACTGAACTACTAAATATATATATTTATTATTTTTTAATATTAGGTTATTTGCTTCAATGATTATCTGTTTCTGAAACTAAAGTTCTATTTATTTCCCTATATAAAACATTTAGTAATACTATACCAACAAAATTACTTTGCAAACTGATATGGCAATGAGTTATTTCTATCATTTAAATCTGTCGTTATGACATCACACCTCATTTTGTTTAGTTCAAAGCCTTTGATAGACTACCAGAAAACATCTAGTATGTTCAAGTCAATTAGATTAATTCATTTATTTAAACGGTCTATAAAACTAATTAATTTTGAAGCTTCACCTTATATGGGCCAAAGCTACATCTTTCAGCATGTTAAATTTGACCCATAGACTAAGTCAGTGTTGCTGCCTATTCCTAAGCTTGCTGTCAAGGCAGGACCATGGCCATCAAAATAAAATGAAGCCAACATTTGGTCACAAAATATTAGGTTTTCTTCAAACCCATGTCCATGCATCATTAGAAAGTTGGTATATGTTGATAGATTGCTGATGTAATTAAACTAGAAACACAGAGGTACTTTACTAAATTAGAAACACTGAGGTATAAAATTAAACGCTGTCATACATGTCCCAAAAAAATCCAAGTAATATAAATTATTTCATTGCACCTATAAATTGAATTGCAGGTAATGGAAGAAAATAATGTTGTTGATGAGTTGGCCAATTGTGGTTGGAAGTCGAAATTGGGCATGTCATTTGACTCTGAACAAGCTGCATATGACTTTTACAATACTTATGGCGGAAATGTGGGCTTTAGTATTAGCAAGGCGTATGCACATAAGAACAAACAGACTAAGGAAATAACTTCACAAACTTTTGTATGTTACAAAGAGATAATTCGGGATATTGACAAGTGAGATCCACTAGTAAAATTTCTGAGACAAGAGGTGAGATGTGGTTGTGGTGCCCGATTTAGTATCAAGTTAGATAGAAATTTAGGAAAATATGTTGTAATTGATTTTATTAAACATCATAATCATGACCTTGTGCCTCAAGAGTGCATTCATATGTTGTTATCCCAAAGAAAAATATCTACCACCCAAGCAATTGAAGTAGAATTGGCTTCAGAATTTGGAATTCTTCTTAGGTCTACTTATGAGCTATTTGGTAGGGAATCTGGTGGAAGAGCATCACTTGACTTCATGAAATTGGACCAAAAAAATTACTTGAGATCAAAGAGACAAAAAGATTTGGAATATGGAGAAGTGGGTAGTGTATTGCAGTACTTTCGTAAAAAAACTGTGGAAAATCCATCATTTTATTGTGTAGTCCAATTTGATTGTGAAGAGCAAATAATTAATATATTTTGGGTCCATGCTCAAATGATAATGAACTATGTTCAATTTGGTGATGTAGTGACCTTTGACACTACTTACAAATTAAATAACGAGCATAGACTTTTTGGAACCTTTGTTGGATTTAATCATCATCGAGAAATAGTTATATTCGGTGCAGCGTTGATGTATAATGAGACTGCCGGATCATTCACATGGTTGTTTCAAATTTTTTTGAAGGCAATGTCAAACAAAGCTTCGAAAACTGTCACAACCCAAACCTGTCCCTAAAAGTTTGGCATCGTAACCGGTCAGTAATCCATGATTACCACAGGCCTTCCTGTGAAAAACATAATAATCGGGGCTCGCGGAAGCGAAGACAGAATACAATAAGTCCAAAGAGCTGTGCATTTATATGAACAACTAGTTATATGCCAAAAATGTTAATTTACCCACTAGCTTTACATAACGTGTAACAAAAGATCATACATAAAACATAGGCACATGCCACAAATGTACAACAAAACAAAACTCACTAACGGCCTTTCAGGCCAAGCCCCAACTCGGAGGCACGCAAAACACCAGGTAGGCTTTAAAATGGCGGCTCGGTCAAGACTCTGCCTAGGCTTGACTCCCAGAACGCTCACCTATAAATACATATATACAAACAGTAAGCTAAAGAACAGTGAATAACATTAAAGTAAAGGGGTAGTGAACGAATTCCATATAACATATATCCGTAAATCAAATTATTCGTAATCATTCATATCAGAACATATCATAATGGTAAATCTCAAGGAACGTAACACATAACGTCTTCCGACTAGAGTAATTGGTTCCGGATACCGATTAAACACATATCACCACAATGAAGTGGCTAACGAGATCTCGTATCATATATTTGTCATGGACCCGCATTTTTATGCCGTCCCCCATGACTTGGGACTATCCGTAGATGCCATACTAGATTCGCAAATAGGATATTCGTTCACAGAATCAAAATCACATTTCAAAAACATAACTTAATGTATCACGTTTGAAATATAGTTCATATTAACATAACTTTACAGAAATGTTACTCACAGTGGGTTTCCAAAACCGGTTGCACGGTCTTCAAGGTTTGACCTACAAATACAAACATTACAGCATGATTCTTAACACATAGAGTAAACACATACTTGTAATCTCTTAATGGTGCTTCCATCTCATAACCTTGTTATCGTAACTTAATTAAGGCTTAAGGATGCCTAAAATGTAATGAGAATGCCAAAACATGCATTGGAACACTTTGTGAAATTTCAGAAAAATAGGTCCCCGCTTGAGCGTGTGTTCCCTGCTCGAGCGGACTGTAAGCTGTGACAAAGATACTGGATGCACGAAATCCTTGCTCGAGCGGCAAAACCCCCGCTTGAGCGGTCTTCAAAAATCTGGGTGAAAACCAGTCCCATTTTCTGTTAAACCGTGGGTCTCTATTTTGCAAAAATCAACTTCTAAATCAGAAAACTCAAGATCCAAACACTTGAAAACACTTTAAATTAAGCTTCAAAACTTCCAAACAAAACCCAAATGCATCATAAAACCTTGAATTGAGGTGGAAAACCATAAACATGTACATACAAGCTTCATGCTCAAAACCATGGAGTTTCTCCTTCCAAAATGAAAATCATGCAAGAAAAATATGATTCTAAACATAAGTTACATAGTATGATGCCATGTATGCTCAAAAATGCAACCTAGATTATAAACAAAACACAATACCTTCAATTATCCATAATTTCCCTTCATTCTCTTTACATACCATGAGCACATGAAGAAATCAACCTTAATCAAGAACTTAGAAGAGAAATTCTTACCTTGAGTTCTTAATTGGAGAAGTTTAGCTTATTTCTCCCTTTCTAACTTCTTCTTCCTCCTTTGTTCACCCTTCTCACGAATTCTCTCTCTTCCCTCTTCCAGATATTTTCTTTCCTTTTGTTTTGAGTCAACAATGGTCAACATCCTTTTCTATGTATCGTATATAATAATTGTGCCAAATACATGAGCCAAACGGGGCTTAGCGAATCAGACGAAATTCAGTTCTCAATTAAACGTCCTAAATGGTTCTAAAAATTTTCGGTATCACATAGGTGTGTTCAATTTCGTTTTCCGAACCCATTATGGTCATCAATTTCAGTCCCGAAGTTGTAATTCCAACAGATATTTTTCCAATTCAAACAGATGTTCTTCAATTAATTCATATAAACACATAATTAATTACGGACAAGTATGACATACGTTTTGGGGTTATTACAAAAACTATTTTCACAGATCAAGATGTTGCGATGGCTAAGGCCATTCCAATTGTTATGCCTAATACAAACCACCGACTTTGCACATGGCATTTGATGCAAAATGTTGTGAAGCATGTAAGTTCTCTTTTTGAAGATGTAGGGGTGAAGGGTGTGTTTTCAAAATTTATACATGAAATTAATGACGAAGAAGAATTCATAATACAATGGAACTAAATGCTTGAAAGGTATGATGCACGCAACAATCATTGGTTGGAGCTAGGAATGACAACGGGCAGGGGATCACACTTCCCGTCCCCGATCCCCAATGGCAAA
Source organism: Camellia lanceoleosa (assembly GCA_025200525.1). Taxonomy (NCBI): domain Eukaryota; kingdom Viridiplantae; phylum Streptophyta; class Magnoliopsida; order Ericales; family Theaceae; genus Camellia; species Camellia lanceoleosa. The sequence goes on from CM045763.1 coordinate 57,659,366, forward strand.
AATTACCCTGTCCTCAGCGCTGATCCCTGAGGGGGAACCTATTACCGTCCCCTAACGGGGATCGGGTTTCCCCAACCCCGAAAATTCCTCGGCCAAAAAAATAAACAAAAAACAAAACAGAAACAACCATATCAACAAAATCATCAACACAGATCATCATCAATAACATCATCAACAAAATCATCAACATCAACAGATCTCAGATCTATGTATCTGAGTGTGTCACACTGAAAGAAGAGGACGATGGAGGCGATGGTTTGGTGACTGTGACGAACGACGGAGGAGATCGGCAACGATGGACGACAGAGAAGGTGAAGTGGCAGTGCGAGGTGGACAGAGGTGTCGACGATGGACGATGAAAGAGGTGAAACAGTGGTGTGACGTAGACAGAGGTAGAGGAGAGGCGCGAAGGTGAAACAGTGGTGCAAGCTGGATGGCGACTCCGGTGTCATGGACAGTAGCGGTGGCACTGCTAAGGAGGAGGAAATGTGCGAGAGTGAGAAAGAGTAGAGGGAAAAGAGAGAGAGAGAGAGAGAGAGAGAGAGAGAGACAGAGACAGAGGAGAGGTCATATTAAAATGGAGAAAGAGAAAGAGAAAGATAAAGGAAGGAATTTATATGAATGAAGGATAGATAAGGTATAATAGTAATTTTACTTGAAACGGCAGGCCGAGGCGTGGAGCGACGGGACGAGGCCGAGGTCATAAAACATATCTCCATCCCCAGCCCGAAAATCATCGGGGATTTATTTTTGAATACCATCCCTGGCCCGTCGAGGGTATTTTTCGGGGAAAAACCGCTCTAATCGGGGTCAAGGGAGTAGGTCCCCGTCGGGTCGGTTTCAAATTGCCATCCCTACTTGGAGCAAACTTTTGGTGAGAAGGAGAAATGGGGATGGCCATATATTATGAATTCTTGGGTAGCTGGAATGAGTACTACTCAACTAAGTGAATCCTTCAATGCATTTTTGAAGGATTATCTCAATTGTGATAATAACTTGATGGAATTTTTCATGCATTTTGAGAGAGTGCTCTATGAGAAGTGGTATAAAGAATTGGAAGCTGAGTATAATTTGTCCCAAAAATTGCCAAGGGTTTCAATTCCAACTTTGATGTTAAAGCAAGTGGTAGAGATTTACACCAAAACAATTTTTGAGAAATTCCGAAATAAGTACGTATAATCCATTGAAGCATCCATTGTAGGCACTATTAATGATGGTAAGAGTACCATATTTACAATTAGAACGGTGGTAGATAGGAGGAAAAAAAAAAGAGAAAAGATAAGAATGTGACAATGGATAGAGATGGTTTTTTGAGTTGCAGTTACAAGAAGTTTAAAGTGAAGGGCTGTAGACACTCCATTTTGACCGACCCTAAGACTTGGGCACTTTCTTTTGACCACCTGCTGATAAACATTGGAATATGTCATTTTATGAATTTCTCAACCGAAAAATCAAATTAAAGCTTTAATCCCAAACCTCACCTATTTTGGTCAAATTATTTTATATCACTAATATTTTATCAATTTGTAGTGTTTTATAATTTTTATCTAATTTTATGTGTGTGTACACATTTTTAGGTGTTTTTATATAAAATAATAAAAAAAACAAACAAAAAAATAAAAAAATGAAAAAGAAAAGAAAGAAAAGAAAAAGAGAGGGTCAGATGCGGATAATGGGTTTTGGGATGGAAAAGGATTTTGTTTTTGCTAGATTCAAAGGGAACAGAGTGGACATTGTAATGATAAGTTTTTGGTGGAAAATAATTCGGTGGAGTGGGGCTCAATTTGGTGAAATGGGTTTGAAAAGTAGTGGAGGAGTTTGAAAAGGTGGGGGAGAGCCACAAAAACACACACATGTCCAATAAAGAGAGAAAAAAAGAAGAGGAGACTCCATGTGCTCTTTCTCTCTCTTTTTAGTGAATAAACAATACACACATGCACTCGGTCTTCAATTTGGTCTTTCTCATTTTCTTGATTTCACAGCAGACTTCATCAATAAAAAATGATTCATCAACACTTTCTCAGGGGAGATAGACAAACTTTTGGGGCAGAGGAGATAGACACAGCAGCATTTTTTTCCTTTGGAGCTTCGGCACACACACATTGGGGTGGGGAGAAAATGTAAGAAACACACACACACCCAACACACACACACACGGCACACTCACACCACCCTTGATCTGAGCACACCACACAAATGTACAACTCACACTCACATGCACATGGCTATGACACACTCATGCACACACGGCAGCAAGACATACAGACACACATGCACTAGCTCTCTCTCTCCTCTCTCTAGGACACACCACACACGACAGATCTCTCTCTCGATGCACTGACTCTCTCTCTTTTCTCTCGGCACCTCTCTTTCACTCAGATCAGATCCTCTATTGACAAACCAAAAAAAAATGATCACCAAGCTCTCTCTCTTGTGCATAAACCCACGCATTCTAGACACATGAACTCTCTCTCCCTCTCACTCTTTGCAGGTTTTTGGGTTTGAAAAAGAGACACACACATGCATTACAAACACACAAAAACTGCATCTCTCTCTGTATTGAAATTCAAGGAGGAAGACAGACACACACACATGGGCTAGTCTTTCAGTCCTCTCTTGGTGTTCGAACTCGCCCCAAGTCCCTCGCTTTGCAAAGACTCAGACCAACACCACCTCGCCAAAGCCACCGATCCTCACCACCACCTATAGAAGCCATAACAGTAAGCAACTCACACCAGTCCTCTTCTCGGCCATCACACACACAGACAGAGAACCACTGTTGCTCCACCGTCCTCGACCGTTGCAAACTAGAGAGGATTTGAGCCGGCTGAAAACAACACCTACAGACCCATTCACCTCCATAACCACCACATGTCCAAACCAGCCGCTGACTGCCCTCCATAACCTCAAGAAGAAACTCGACCCCGAGTCCAAACAAGGTGTCGACGGTGGTTCTCTTGTTTCAGATGTGAAATTGCATGGGTGTTACACTAACGTCGTATCTCTGCTGGTGCGTTACCGTAGTGTAGACGCAGCGTTGCTGTGGTATGGACGCTGGTGCGTTGTCGGCATTGTTGTTCTGGTAGAGATTTGCAGCTGGATGTGAGTTTCATACGTGCTCATGCATGCGTGATCCAATTTGTTGATGCAGAGCTAAGCATGGGTTATTATTTGAAAGGAGAAGAGGCATGTGGGTCTAGTTGTGGACGGGTTTAGTTTTTAATGGTTTACGATTTACATGGGCTGAGGTTAATATGTGTTGTTCAGTTGCAAATGGGGTGAATGGGCCCACGATAATTTTGTCAAATCATGGGTTGGTATTGAGTTTGGCTAAGTGAATGTACATAGGCTCGATTGGATTGAAGACACATGGATCTTTGCTAGTTGCGAAATGACCGGGGTTTAAAACTTTTATTTTTATTTTGAGTGTTTGTGAGGTTTTATTTTATTTTATTATTCCCTCATCTCTCTCTCATTTGGATCTGTAATATTTAAAATGTTGTAATAATTTCCCATCCCGCTTCTTTCTATCCCATTCTTTAATCGCTTTCCCTAACTGTACATATGTATATATCTGACATGTCATGCATATCCTTACTTTACATCCATGTTCCATGCATTAAGATTCGACTAAATTTGCATCTTTATGCTTTAATTGATTATCCCATGTTTTTATGCGCTATCACATGTTTTGCAATGTTTCACATGTCATATTTTAGAAGCCGAATCTTTAATGCATCTCAGGAGTGAATTGCATTAGGATTTTGTATACAAGATCATACATGTTTTACTAACTTTATTTTGTAGTTGTTCGACGGACGTCAATCAATCTGTGAGTTTTTATGCTTTAGCATCCCATTTGTGTGTGTTTTTCTTACTATGTGTTAGTATTCTACCATGAGGCTACTTGCTTACTTGATATAACTGTATGAATGCATGTGGATAAAGGCTTGTTGATTGAATTGGAATGGTTCAACGAATGTACATTTTAAGCCCACTTTGTAATGGCAAATTCACAAACTTTAAGCCCACTTTGTCAAGTGGCAAATTCAAACTCTTTTTGACAAACAAACATGAAATTGAATTGTTCCAATTTGAGCAAACTAGTCTATACCTTGTATGCTTCACATAGTAAATTTTAGGATTTATTAAATAATCAGAATATGAACATATAAAGAAACTAAAATTCATATCATGGTTTAGTAGAGGCCGATCTTTTGATCGGGTGAGCGGGGGTGCTCATTATTGACCTTCCCCTCTCATACCTAAGGTTCCGAGCCAAGCATCCTTGGTTACGACGAACAGTGGCCTTGGCACTGAGTCATGGGTTTCCTAATTTCCCAAAATATTAGGTGGCGACTCTGAGATCTGATGACGCAGTCCATTTTTTACAAAATTACAATAAAATGGATTTTCAATAAAAGTTGCCAAATCTGGACTCTCATCTATGTTTCACATTGCACTCGTGAGACTAGATCAAAGAGATCTCGGGAGTCCGAACTGTTTAACGCGCGCGGGTACCCCCCTGAGCATGTTACAAGGGCATATTGTGTCGACATTGTCTGAAGGTGCTTGGAAATATATTCAATGCAACAGACTTTCCTGCACAATACATACTGAAAATGTGAAAGATAGTCGTGGGTATGACGTCAAGGCTAATGCAAAACTACATCAAAGTGACCGATATAGGTCATTGATGAATACGTTTAGAGCTATAGCAAGTAGAGCTGCTAAAAGTGAAGAAACTTATCATTTGTCACTTGCAAAAGGAAAAAAAATGAGTATAATGGTTGAAGACAAATTAAGTGTGCACATTTGTGGTCAAGTTGAGAAACTTCTCAACTAACACATACCCACGGAGTGATGAAGTAGATTGTCCAATCCAAGCTAAGGGACTCAAGAAAAGACAAGCAATTAGTAAGGGAAGAATGAGGATCAAGGACGGGATGGAAAAAATCTATTGCAAAGAAGAAAAGAATGCAATCTAAGCAGGTAATTACACGAAAAAGTTGCGTATAATTAAATGATATTTTGTTACATATTATGTGTGATTGTTATGTGTTATGTGATATGTGTCACCAATTTTGTGTTATGTGTATTGGAAAAATAAGGAATTAAATAAATTAGTCCTTTGTAGGGTAATGCTTTTTGTACTCCCAAGGTCAATCCGAGCCTCCTGTCGCCATGGGTAATAATTCTATTCAAGTAATATTTCATATTGTGTGCAACCTTATATTAATCTTGTTGAATTGGTTATTCTTGCAATCTAGTAGGGTGATATTTATTATTTTGGGTCTTTTTTTATGCATGTAGGTTGGTTCTTTTTGTGTTTCCCAAGGTCAATCTCAACCTTGTTCCGCCATGGGTAATCATTCAATATAGGTAATTTTTAATATTGTATACAACATTTGACATGCATAGACCTTAGGGAAATTGAACCTCATACGGAACCATTGTCTTACTTTATTAATGTTGTTGGATAACTAAGATTCCCACATATCTTCAATTGGTTCTTCTTGCAATCTAGTCATGTGAATTTTATTTTATTTTTTTTGTTTTTTCATTGCTTGTATAGGGTGTTGCTGTTTATACTCCCCAAGGTCAATCACAGCCTCCTTTTGCCATGGGTAGTAATTATGTTGAGGTAATATTGTTGGAAGAATAATGGTTATTTGGTGACTTTAATACAATATTAAAGTGGGTACCAAACCTTAATTGAGGTAGATTAAAGTGGGTTTAGATTTTTTGTAATGTAATGTTCACACTACAAAATGAATGACCAAAAACCATTAAGGTTTGAATAAGAAATTGACTCATTAAGTTGGCCTCATGAAAGAGGTGTTGGGAAAGGTGTAAAACCTCTGTCCCACATTGATTATAGATGAGAGCATTGATGGGTATTTAAAACCCATTTTTTGCATAAGGGTGTAAGCCCTTTGGGGTATCCAAATTTTCCGAATGAAGGGAATTATGGATGTTTCAAGGATGGACTTGGGCCAAAACTATGGTTCAAGTTGGTTATGAAAAAATTGCCACGCGTGCTCGCGCTCGCTCCTCCCGCCGGACCGGGTCAGGTCCGTGATCCACGGGTCATGGATCGTGGATCTTGGGACTTGGGGTTTGCGAGAATGGCTTGAGTGTAGGGGTTGGGCTTGGCCCACCCATCTTAATCTAGGAAAACCTAGTCTCCTCCTCTATTGATGATGGAATTAAACCCATCAATTTTGTAGAATTAATTCAGGATTAATGCAAAATCAATTCCTACATTTGTTGCAGGGGAGCCTCTTCCTCTCTCCCTCCATGTGTATAAAATGAGGCCTTCTCCTTCAACTTTCTACACCATAAATTGTTGTTATTCTTGTCTTTCTAAGTTTTCCAGTTTATTTTATATTCTTCCTAAGAGAGAGTGTTGCAAAGTTCTGTTCGCCGAAGCTATTTAGTCAATGCATTGCATAGCTAGTCCAACTGTCGTATCTTGGGAGATAGACGTCGAACAACTTCCAGCACCCAACCGGTGAGGCAGCGAATCTGTTTTAAGGACATTGTCTAGTACAAGTTTCGGTTTGCTTTCTTTTGCAATTTTATTTTTTATGAATTTCTGTTCTATCTATGTATAATTTCCAGCATGAAATTCAGACTTTAAATAGATGAATGTATTTGATTTATGTTATCACACAATTTATACAACAAACTTAAAACAGATTAATGATGTTTATCATAAATTATATAATTAGATTCATATATAATTGGTAGCCCACTGTTGCATTCCTATGATTTTATCAATTTGGTGCTACCATTTGATTTGTTAAAATAGTATATACACTGTTTAGGTTCATTCTGTTCATGATTACCAATTTGGGCATCTATATATGAAGTTCAATCACTATAACAAAACAGGTCTTTGGTGACGAAAACGCACGATGAAAAAAAATTTCGTCTCCAAATATACATGTTTTAGAGATAAAATTAAGATTTCGTCTCCAATTGTAGTATTTTTAGAGAGAAAAATCAAATTTCGTCACTAAATGCTTAGAATCAATAAAACAATAGGTGACAAAAATTTTATTCGTCTCTATTTTATTTTTTGTCGTAAAAAAAATTCCTTCTTTTGGAAAATTTCGCAAAATATTTGAGCGCCATTTTTAGAGACGAAAATTTTAGTCACCATTATACCAAAATGTTCCGCGAGGAAATAATTTTGTCTACTATAGTTTTATTATGCAAAACGACATCATTTCATGCTTCAAGTGAGAAGCCCTCTTTGTTTGCCTAAATCAGTTCCTATTTTGCAAAGCCCTCTTTGGGTTAGACATGAGTACCTGTTTAAATGGATTTTTCTACCACCACTCCAACACCACCACCATCTCTGCCGCCACGGATCCATTACCACCGCCACTGCTGTTGTAACCACTCCACCACCACCTCTCCGCCACTTCCATCGCCACAACCGTCAGTACTCCACAACCACTGTCGCGACTACTCCACTATCGTTGTCACTCCACCACTATTATCACTACTACCATTACCTATCTTGCACCACCGCCATCACCACTCTACCACTACCGCTACTAACTCTTTTCCACCACCATTACCACCACTGCCACCGCCGCCACTTTACCACCATCACCATCACCATCACCATACCATTACACCACCATCGCTACCACTTCACCACTACCATTACCACCACTATCGCTACTCCACTATCGCCGCCCCCTCCACTACATCACTACCACTACCATCATCACCTCTCCACTACTTCCACCATCACCACCACTACCACTGCTCCAACACTACCATTACCACCGTTGCCGCTACCATTTTTCTTCCACTACCACTGCCTTATTTTACCACTGCCGTTGCCACCACTCCACTTCTACCGCTGCCGCTCCACTACCACCACCACTTCTCTACCACCACCACTAGCACTCCATCTCCACCGAACCCATTTAAACCTCTTTATTAAATAGGTGAGTTTGAATCGATTTCGTTCGGTTTCAGTTTTCAAAAACTATTTTCCAAGTTTCCATCCTTATTTTTTTAATTTTTAGTGAACTTTTTTAATGTTATAATCATTTTTAAATTGATTAAAATATTGAAAAATTTCACTAAAAATAAAAAAATACTAATTAAAAACTCAAAAAAAAAATCAAAAATTAAAACAAATTTTTAATACAAAACCTATTTTGATTCGTTCAAACCCACCCGTTTGCTACGTCTACAAAAAAAAAATAAAAAAATAAAAAAATAAAAAAATAAAAAAATAAAAAAATAAAAAAATCTAACAAATTATTCCTGTAACGCCCTCAAAAAATATATATATAAACCCATCAAACAACATATCCATAAACATAAATGAAATATCATATATTCATATATCAGAGTATTCTTTACAAAAGGTACTACATGTTGACAATAAAAGTAAATACCCTACGGGCTTAAAATTTTCCAAGTTAACACTTGGTTACAACCAAAGAAGAGTTCTAACTCTTTACATATATAGCCCTTGGCTTAAATTACATGTAATACAGAATCAATGATACAACAAAAAGAAGCCTGCAGCCTCTAAACCACTCAAACTAAGTCCTTGGAGGCAGCATGTCTCCTGCACCTGAAAATGATGACCCACATAGGGTGAGCCAAAGCCCAGTAGAGATATGCTAAACATAATATGAACGATAACTAAAACATTAGCATTCACCAAATGGTTAACGCAAGTAAACCAATGTACCTCACTTCCATACCAATCAACATTTATATCCATGTTTCAATCCACTTCCCCCTTTTTTTATCCAATTCAATTCTAGAGCATGGTTCATTAACTAACCAAACATTTTAAGTGAGACTACAACTCATATCATCAACTCTTCCATTGTCCACAATTCAGAATGAAAGTACAACTCATGTCATTAACACTTTAATTATCAATAATTCAAAATGAAATTACAGCTCAATTATCAACGAAGTACATCCCTTATCTCCTCCCAAATCATGGAATACATCACTTATCTCCTCTCATGCAAAAGACATATGCAATGTGTTTAAACACTTTATCATATGATCATTTAATGCACATATACAATGTGTTATCTCAACCGTCATGTTCAATAACATATTCCAGGTGATTAGTTTCAGTTTATCTAATCATCATACAGTGTCTACAACAATCATGACTATCCTCCATTGATAGCCCAAAACAGTTATTTCTAAACAGATAATAAATTTATCAAACAGATAACTTTCAACAATTTCCAAGGTGAGTAATTAATCAATCCAACTACACCATTCAATCTCAATTCCATCCAATTTCATGATTTCCAAATCAATTTTCATATTCCCACAATTACTAAATTAATTATACAAATTAATCAATTACATTAAATTAAGGCACTTTTCCCCTATTCTCAAATATTGTTTCCAAGTCCACATTCTACCAATTATACACCATTAATCTCACTTTCAAGGACTCATAGGCACATAGAGCTCAAACTTACAAAACCCCTCTTTCCAACATTTCAAATCTCAAACCCTATTTTTCCAAAATTCCCATAATTCCACCATTTAATCAAAATGCCTAAAGTTTATGTCAAAGCTCATAAAAATGAGTGGTTATCCCTACCTCAAATGGAGAAGACGAACCACACACGAGACAAACTCCAAAAGTGGCGAAATCAACTTCTATTCGGATGGAAATGGAGGTCTTGAGAAGCTCCAACACTTTAATGAAGACACAAGGGTTGGGTCTCACTAAATCAAGATCAAAATGTAGAGAGAGAGAGAGAGAGAGAGAGTATTCTAGAGTGAGAAGCTCTCAACCTAGGGTTTTGGAATGCTTTTGAGAGACGAAGAGCCGAAAAAGTGATTCAAAATGGCTTCTTCTCGAACTGAAATACACACAGTCCGCTCGAGCGTGGAACGCCCCGCTCGAGCGTGAAAATGGACGCTCGAGCGTTGAAAGAACACTTCCAGCTTTTGTAGACCTGCGAAAAAATACTGAAGGCTGAAGAATCTTGCTCGAGCGTCAGACTGGCCACTCGAGCGGAGGAGTAAATGCAAAAGGTCCCGCTCGAGCGTGAAAAGTGTCGCACGAGCGGGGAGACCAAAATCTGGGCAGTAGCTATGTGTTTCAAATCACAACCAATCTGTTTCAAACCTGCCCAACACATCCTAAAACTCAAATACAAAGAATTCAAAGAATGGAAACAAAATAAAGACAACAACAACACCTACGGAACCGAGTCTGGAACATAATACAAGACGGGAAAAACTGGGATTGTTATAATTCCCAAAATTCCCCTCAAAATTTCCCCATTCTTCTTCTTCTCCTTATGCTCGTCTTTCTCTCTCTCAGCAGCGTCTCTCTCTTTCTCTCTCACACACTCACTCAGTCTCATTTCTCTCTCTCTTTCTCTCTCTCCCCCTTGTTCTTGTTTATTGTTTATTAACTGAATGCCGAATCAAACCCTTGTTCTCATCTCCATCTCTTGTCTCTCTCTCTCTCTCTTTGAACTTTGAAGACAACGAATGGTGAGAGACGTGATAATTAGCGACGTTGACTGTGGAGAGCGTCGACGTTGACAATCGCTAGGAACCTAGAGACGTCGACAATCGGCAACTACTTATTGATCTCCGACAGTGACAGTATCTACTCTTTCCATTCATTCTTCGACGGTACGACGAGATTGGTTCCGCCGCTTTCATCCACCAAGTAGTCCGTCTCTCTACCGCTCTCATCAACTAGGTAGTTCATCCTTCTTTCTCCCTCGCCCCTAATTTATGAACCCTAACAGGTTTTTTTCTACACAATAAGTTGTTGCTCTCAATCACTAGCGCCACTAGCTTCGCTACTCTCAAGTAACTCCTTTTCACTCTCATTCTCTCTCTATTGCTCCCCAATTTGTGGTTTTGATTTTTTTTTTTTTTTTTTTTTTGAAGTAATTTTGAAGAGCTTATTGGGTGTATATATATATATATATATGAACTTGATTCTTTGATAGTATACTTTTTTTTCCCCTCAGAATTTTAGTAATTTTCTTTGATTCTTGTTACTTTTGGAAATACTATGAAATTCCTAAAAATATATATACATATATATATATATATATATATATTAGCATCACCAAGATTATCATACTCTGTTAGTGATTTAGAGTGTTTAATCTACATTAGGTGAGATTTTGTAGCGGGGGAATAGGATAATTCATTGCTATAGCTAATTAGTGGTGACTAGGTGGGTGGTTTGCTACGATACATGGCTGGGTTAAGCTGTTGCACTTGGCTGAGTTCTTGCAGAATTTTGCTGCCTCACTTGGCTAAAGTTATTCTTCAGCAAACAGGGTTGTGCCATAGGTGTTTTGTTTGTGTTTTTCCCATGAGTTTCTTTGTTTGTGCTGCTCTTTTGTTCTGCTGGTTTCTCACAATGGTGCTTTTGATATAAATAAGCTACATAAGCTAGGAGCCAAAGGTGGGAAGAAAACTGATATTGTTGTTAACATGATTTCCAGAGAAGAGCCAAAGTAAAAGATAACAAAAAAGAAAGAAGAAAGGGTGGTTTTCTTCCATGTTCCAAAGGTACATTATTTTTTCCTCATTCATCATCATTTTTTATTCAATGCTTGATAAATTTGGTTGATTTGTATCATAATTTAAAAAAAAACAAAACAAAACAAAACAAAAACAAACAAACAAACAAAGTAAAACAAAAAACCAAGAGGACTTCCCTTTTTCCGGTTTGTTTTATTGGGGAAATACAAATCATCTATTGGATATCAGTAATAGGATTTCTGTTGGATTGATTTGTATGGTTAAACCAATCAAACTGTTAAAATCCAAAATTTAGATTTCATTCATTTTATATTCATATAATATATAATAATATAATTGAAGAAGAAGAAGAAGGTTATGTTATTGATGTTCTAAATGTAGTGTGCACAACTTAGTGAGAGCATGTCTCTCTTTCAATCCATTCCCTTACTAAATGATACCTTTTTCATTGCTACTATAGTGTTTTTTCCCCCTTCAAATTTTGGTTGTGTGTTGAGATTTAACAATGACATGACGTGGTAACCTCCTATATTTAGAATTGTTAAAGAAAGTTTACTTGTCACTTTAAGATGATATATCTGAAAAAGTTATTGCTGAAAACTTCAAATGTTGTTACTTAAGATGCTAAGAAGTCACAGTTTGGACTTGAAAAAAATTTGAAAAAAGAAAAATAAAAGAAGTCAATTTGGGAACTTTGTTTTCCTCACATTTTTATATTGGGAAAAGCTGTTGGATTTTTATAGATGGTCCATTTTATTATACTAAAACACTATTTGGTTTTTTCAGAACATGTTTTCTAAATAACTACGCACTAGTTTGGTGAAAAAACTAGATGTAGCTTGAATGGCTTGGTAAAACTAAAAATTTGAAACTAGATTGGTCTTCATAGAGAAAGAACAAGCAGCCAAAGAAACTAGTAAGAGAAAAAATAAAATAAAAAGAAAACTTATTCAATGGTCCATAGATTTTCTGCTGTAATATTATTTTTAGAGTTATGGGTACACAATCCTTAGTTGGTTGCAAGCAAATCAACAAATTCATATTGTAGGAACTAGGCCTCTAAATAATTTGGAGCTTGTTGCCCCTCTCCTACTTTTCCTTCAATTTTTGCATCCTAATAATAATTTGATTTCAATTACAGTTCCTGCCAGTTAGAGAGTCAAAGACAAGCAACTTTGTTACTTGGGCAATTTGCTGCTACAGATTCAGACCGTAAAGTGGAATGAAATAGCTTTTTTCTAAATTTAAAATAGAATTTTAAATTTTTTGAACACATCCCATTCCACTGTTATACACTCTTTGTTATACTTTTATATATGATTTGTGTAGGTGCACATTGTTCAAAAAGGTGTTCAACAACTAATTCAGATGCTTCAATTCCCACACGCACCAGTGAGAGAGTCAACATTTGCATTGAGAGCTTGGCACAGGTTTTTATCCTAATTGAGATGTTTTTGTTTTGTTTAAAAGAAAAAAGGTTTAATTTGAATGAGGTCCAAATATCTTGGTTTTTTTTTAATATTTATTTTCCTTACGAGATTGAAAAGGTTTTGTGTAATTTTCTCTTTGCGAGCAAACAGTTGGCCGATTGGCCGAAATGTATTGTGTGGTGATCTTTTGAATTTTCCTTTAAATTGGTAAATTTCTAATTGGATTGTAGTGGTGAAGTTTTCTGAAAATAACTTTGTATATAATGCTAAAATTAATCTTTTTCACACAATTAGAGGTTTGGCATACCCCTAACACTTCGGGAAGGACCAATATAAATTGTGAAAACTTACAGAATCACTATAAGAAAAAGCAGAATTGGTGACTAAAATTCAAAATTTCGTCGCTGAAAGTAGCACAATTGGCGACTAAAATGGAATTAGTAGCCAAAAGTGAAGACTTTTGGCGACTAAAACAGTTTAGTAGCCAAATGTATAGTTAATGGCGACTAAAAATCAGTTTAGTTGCCGATTATATGGGTTTTAGCGACTAAAAAAATTTTAGTAGCCAAAAGTGAAGGTTTTTGGCGACTAAAAATATTTAGTAGCCAAAAGTATAGGTTTTGGCGACTAAAAAATAGTTTGGTCGCCGATTATACGTGTTTTACCGACAAAAAAAAAATTTCGTAGCCAAAAGTGAAGCTTTTTGGCTACTAAAAAAAATTTAGTAGCTAAAAGTCAACAATTGGTGACTAAAATTCAGTTTAGTCGCCCAAAGTGGAGGGTTTTGGGGACTAAAATTCAGTTTAGTCGTCAAAAGTGGAGGATTTAGGTGGGAATTAATTCTTTTAGCGACTAAAAAATAATTAGTACTCAAAAAGTATAGAATTGGCGACTAAAAAATAAATTTAGTCGCCAAAAGTGGTCTCCTATTTTTTTTAGTTAATAATTTATTTTTTACATAATTTATATTGAATAAAAATAATTATGTTTATATATATAGTTTTATATTAATACGGCTTAATATACTATATAAATAATATATGTTGCATATATATTCATGTGGTGTTGTAGTGGCATAGTGGAGAGAATGTGTTGCTAAAGGTTTAGAATGTGAGAGGTTGGTGGTTCGAAACTTTGGAAGAGCAAAGGGTAATTATTTTTTTTTTTTCTAAAATAAGCTTTTGGCAACTAAAATGTGTGGTCGCCAAAAGCTTGAGTATTGGCAACGAAAAAAATAGGCGACAAATGTATAAATTTAAAAAAAAATAATTCACTATTGGCGACTAAAAATTTAGTCGCCAAATGTATAATTTAAAAAATATAATTGAGCTTTGGCGACCAAAGTTTTAGTCGCTACAGACTTTGTTTTTGGCGACTAAAAGTTTTTTAGTCGCCAATACCTTCCCCGACCGTGTTTTCGCGACAAAATCGGCGACTAAAAAATTTAGTCGGGGAAACTAAAAAGTCAACTTTTGGCGACAAAAAATGGACTTTTGGCGACTAAAGGTGCTTTTTCTTGTAGTGAATTAGCACGGGACTCCCAGTTTGAAAACTAAGTAGGTGTTTGAAGTAAACTAAAAAAGTGCATTTTTTTGTACCTACATACACTTATTTAGGTCACATCAATCAATAGCTATCAATATCTCTTCTCTACTTTTCTACATATCTTTTTTTTGTATAAAAAGTCAAAAAGTGGAATTATTCAGAACATCCTAAATCACCCCTAAGTCAAAAAATGCACTTTTCCAAAGCTTAAGCTTGAAAATTAGGCCATCGGGAGTCAAAATTGTGTAACAGCCACAAGAAGGTCCGGGGAACACCCCAAACACCTCGGGAGAGACCAATGTAAGTTGTGGAAACTTATGAAACTAGCATGGGACTTTGGGATTAAAAATGTATTTTTCTAACACTTAGGCTTGACAATAGGCCATCGGGGGCCAAAATTGTGAAACAACCATGAGAACGCTAGGGAAACACCCCAAACACCTCGGGAGGGACCAATGTAAGTTGTGAAAATTTACAGAACTAGCACGGGACTCCCAGTTTGAAAACAAAGTCGAAAAATCTATTTTTCCAATACTTAAGCTTGAAAATAGGCTATCAGTGGGCTAAAATCGTGTAATAGCCACGAGAAGGCCTAGGGAACACCTCAAACATCTCGGGAAGGACCAATGTAAGTTTTGAAAACTTTCAAAACTAGAACGGGACTCCCGGTTTGAAAACTAAGTCAAAAATGCACTTTTCCAACACTTAAGCTTGAAAATAGACCATCGGGGGGCCAAAATCGTGTAATAGCCACAATAAGGCCGGGGGAACACCTTTATCACCTCAGGAGAGACCAATGTAAGTTGTGGAAACTTACAAAACTAGTACGGGACTTTCGGTTTGAAAACTAAGTCAAAAAATGTACTTTTTCAATACTTTGGCTTGAAAATAGGCCATTAGGGGCAAAAATAGTGTAACAACCACGAAAAGGCCGGGAACACCCTGAACACCTCGGGAGGGACCAATCTAAGTTGTGGAAACTTAAAGAACTAGCACAGGACTCTCGGTTTGAAAACTAAGTTAAAAAATGCATTTTTCCAACACTTAAGTTTGAAAATAGGCCATTAAGGGGCCAAAATCGTGTAACAGCCACAAGAAGGCTCAGGAAACACCTCAAACACCTCAGGAGAGACCAATGTAAGTTGTGGAAACTTACAGAATTAGCACGGGACTTCCAGTTTGAAAACTAAGTCAAAAAATGCACTTTCCAACACTCAAGCATGAAAATAGGCCATCGGGGGGCCAAAATCATGTAATAGCCGCGAGAAGGCCCATGAAACACCTCAAATTCCTCAGGAGGGACTACTGTAAGTTGTGAAAACTTACGAAACTAGTACAGGACTCCCGGTTTGAAAACTAAGTCGAAAAATACATTTTTCCAACACTTAAGCTTGAAAATAGGCTATCAGGGGGCCAAAATCGTGTAACAACCATGAGAAGGCCCAAGGAACACCTCAAATACTTTGAGAGGGACCAGTGTAAGTTGTGGAAACTTAATGAACTAGCACCGGACTCCCGATTTGAAAACTAAGTCAAAAAATGCACTTTTCCAACACTTAAGCTTGAAAATAGGCTATCGAGGGGCCAAAATCGTGTAACAGCTACGAGAAGGCCCAAGGAACACCTCAAACACCTCGAGAGGGACCAATGTAATTTGTGAAAACTTATGGAACTAGCATGGGACTCCCGGTTTGAAAACTAAGTCGAAAAATGCATTTTTCCAACACTTATGCCTGAAAATAGGCTATCGAAGGACCAAAATCGTGTAACAGTCACGAGAAGACCTGGGAAACACCTCAAAAACCTTGATAGATATAAATATAAGTTGTGAAAACTTACAAAACTAACACGGGACTCCCGGTTTAAAAACTAAGTCAAAAAATGCACTTTTCCAATACTTAACCTTGAAAATAGGCCATCGGGGGGCCAAAATCGTGTAGCAGCCACGAGAAGGCCCGGAGAACACCTCAAACACCTCAGAATGGACCAATGTAAGTTCTGAAAACTTACGTAACTAGCACGAGACTCCCGGTTTGAAAACTAATTCAAAAAATGCACTTTTTCAACACTTAAGCTTGAAAATAGGCCATCGGTAGCCAAAATCGTGAAACAACCACGAGAAGGCCTGGAGAACACCTCAAACACCTTATAAGGGACCATTTTAACTTGTGTAAACTTACGGAACTAGCACGGGTGTCACGACCCCATTCCGTCCCTAGAAGAATGGTGCCATGATGGCCAGTAATCCGAGATTACCAAAGGCCAACTTACAAGGATTCACACACAATCAGAGTATACATATGGGGCTTACATGTGTGGAAGCAATAAATTTTAAATCTAAATAGTCCACAAGAGCTGTGCATAAGTCAAATGAAATAACATACATAATGACATGGTTTACAACTTGGATACAAATAAAATAAAGTACATATTACATCTTGATCAAAAGGCTTCTCAAGCTAAAATATACAAAAGACATGAATTACAAACTAAGAAGCATAATCTTCAAGATGCTAGCAAAACATGAATCCAAAACAACTTGCAAATAACATCTAGGCATCATCGCCTTCTTGCTCGTCACCTATATATATATATATAAAAGGAAGGGTGAGATTGGATACTCAGTGAATGATATTAGTAATAAATGTTTGAATGAATGATATTCGAGATCTTTATCAAAACAATACATAACATATCTTGTACAAAATCAAGAGATGAACCAAGTTCATCTATCAAGTCTTTCAAAGCTTCAAGGGATGCTTACTAGCATCAATATAATATAAGGGATGACATTCCTGACAAAACAAGGGAATAATCGACCCGGAATTGATTAGACAAACCCACCTGTACAAGACTGTCGGTGGCAAGGGAGATATCTCAAATAAGGGTACTAGTTGCATTATAATCCCCTAGCACTAAATGCTTTCCAAGAATGTCATCAAAACAAGATAGTACTTGATACAAAATTAGGAATAATCATTCATACTTGAACAAACACTTTTCCAAAACGAAACAAGCAAAGCTTTTATCAAAACTTTAGAACATAGCTTTATTAAAAATACCACTCACATAGCTCTTTGGGTGCAAGGATTAAGGCAAGAATCTAAGACCTACAAACACATGGCAAGGTCCACCGAATGTATTTCAAAAATACAAGAAGGAATGCTCAAAAGATAGCTATGCAATGCATCCCTAAAACAAGCCTTACATGAGTGTGAATGATCCCGACATTTCTTTCAAAACTAAGTCAAGACAAAGCAAAACATGTGCTGGGAGTTAAAACACTGTTTTTCATATCGGGAAAACATGCTGGGTACCAACCAAGTCTTGGCCGAAGTCCCACACCTCTTGGCCGAGGTGTGGTCTCGGTGACCACATTCAGGGAAATGAAGTCTGGAAAATTTGGGTTTCTTTTTGAAGAACATGAAGAATATGAACATGAAAAACATGAATGCTAAAATCATAACTTCTTTATTCAAAATCTGAGATTTCATTATATGAGTTCAAAAACATGGATCTGGGTACCCATACTTGAAGATTCCATGAAAACAAACACAAAAACATGAATCTTGATACAAACTTTCGAATCAAAACGTGGGTTTTTCTTGAAGAACACAATAACACCATTTTCTCTTTCTAAAACCAAACTTTAAATCAATGCATGACTCATGAATCATGCTAGATCATGCAATGCGATTAGATTAACATAAAGAACAACAAGAGTAGATCAATAATCTAACCTCAAAACACGGATCTAACGGTTCAAACTCTAAAGATCAAGATTGGGATCTAGCTCTCTCACTCTAAACCTCCCTTCCTCTTCCTAGAGCTTCTCTCTCTCACAATGTAAAAGGTATGACACAAAATGACATGGGTTCTCAGCTAGTACCTGACTTAACCCTCTGCTGGGACACGTGGCAACGTCTAGTTGGGTTTCCTCAAAAAGGTGGCAGAATGACAAGACAAAAGTATGACAAGGTGTGTATAACAAGCAAGGTGACAAGGGCACTCTAACAAGGTAATGATCTCGGATTAGGACATAGGCTTCGGCAAGAAGGTTTCAATGATCTCGGTTAGGAAGGACAACACTTGACCTAGCTGTGCCACACCTCAGTCTAGGTCATACCAATCCAGGAACAAGATCACTAGGTGCAAGGATCAATGATGTTGGTTACCTAGATGATAACATCTCAGCTAATATGCCAGGGTGAAGGTGGAGGTCAACCAAAGTGGTTCTGTAACGCCCTCATAAAAGCAACATTAAACCCATCAATATAGATATGCAATGATATATAAAATGTCCCCATATTTCTATTCATCAGAGTAATTCATTACAAAAAGCATAACATGTTAACAATAAAAGCAAATGCCCTAAGGGCTTACAACTTTCCAAGTTAACACTTGGTTACAAAAAAAAGTATTAACTCAATTACACATTAAGCCCTTGGCTTGAAACTACATGTGATACATCAAAAGAAAACAACACCAAAAAGTCTGTCAGCCGCTAGCCTCTCAAGCTAAGTTCTTAGAGGTGGCATGCTACATGTACCTGAAAATGATATTTCCATATAGGGTGAGCCACAGCCCAGTAGAAATACACTAAACCAGCTATGAACAGTGACTAAAAGATTAGCAGTTGATAGATGGCCAACACTACTACATCCACAAATATTACCTTACAGTTCCATGACATACAAGTCCATGTTACAATTCATTTTCCATTTCTTTCAATTCTCAATTTATAACCATAGCTCAGAACCTAGCCAACAACTTATATGAGGCAGTAACTCATGTTAAACATTTTCCTATTTCATAATAGACAAGCATACTAGCTATATCAACACTTCCATAGATATGCATAAAAGCAATATCACACTTTCCAAGACAAGCATATGAGCTGTGTCAGCACATCACTAGATAAGCATATGAGCTATATCTACGGAGTCCATCCCCTATCTCCTCCCAAACAACATCCGGTTTAGAGGTCCATCCCCTATCATCCCCTAAACCGTGAAGTACATCCCCTATCTTCTCCAACACAACACAATGCATATAAACAATAATTATACACATCACCAATCAATACATAAAGTTAATGTATTCTTTCAAATGTCATAATCAATGACACATTCCATTGATTAGTTTCCGTTTGCCTAATCATCATGCATTGTCTACAACAATCAAGACTATCCTCCACCGATAGCCCAAAACAGTTATTTCTAAATAGAAAATAAATGCACAAAATGGATAATATATCAACATTTCAATTCAGTGAGTGATAAACAATCCAACTACACCCTTTAATCCCATGCACTCCCAATCTCAACATTTCCCATTCAATTCCTCATTTCTCTCAATTAATTATACCAATTAATTAATCAATGTGATTAGGGCATTTTCCATAACTAACATTACAACCCTTAAGGTTCCATTTTCATCAATGTCTTAACATAAATTCCATCTCCCTATACCAAACATGCCTCTAGGTTTATTATAAATAAAAACCCTAACTTTTGTAAAATTACACAAAGGCCCAAACTTTCTCAAAATTACACAACAACACCCAACATATCAAAATGCTAAAATTGAAAGACAAAATCCATAAGGAGGAGTAGGATATCCCTACCTCAAAAGATGGAACCCAACGAAGAAGGTGAAGAAAACGGAAATGCTCCAAATCGCAAATTTGTCGGATCAAAGGATAGCCCTCGACGATCAACAACTTTTTTGTGAAGGCTAAAGATGAGTAAATCACTCATACTAGATCAATACCTAGAGAGAAGGTAGAGTTCTAGAGTGAGAAGCTCAACAATGGTGTTTTTGGAAAAGTATGAGAGAGAAGAGAATGTGAAAAAGTGATTTAAAATGTCAAAACACGGAGCTTTAAACCAGTCGCCCTGCTTGAGCGTGGGAACCCCCGCTCGAGCGTCACTCACAGACTCCCGCTCGAGTGCCCAACCCTTCGCTCGAGCGTCGGATGCACACTCCCAACACTTTTGCAGACAGGTTCCTCGCTCGAGCGCTCAACTCCCCGCCCGAGCAGCACACACAAACTTCCGCTCGAGCGGCCAATTCCACGCTCGAGCGTCCAACACTACACAGGAATTACTGGATAGGTATAATCCCCGCTCGAGCGGACAAGCCAAAATCTGGGCAACTAGA
This sequence comes from Camellia lanceoleosa, assembly GCA_025200525.1. NCBI lineage: Eukaryota > Viridiplantae > Streptophyta > Magnoliopsida > Ericales > Theaceae > Camellia > Camellia lanceoleosa. Next base: position 57,680,047 of record CM045763.1, read on the forward strand.
CTTGGTTCCTAAGCTCAATTAACCTATTCCAAACCTGCCTAACACATCCTATAACTCAAATACAAAGTAGGAAAAGATGTAAACAAGATAATAATTAACTACTAACATCCACGGACACACGTCCGAATCACTGTACAACAAGGGGTAAACCCGGGATCGCTATAACCTCCCCCCCTTAGAGAATTTCGTCCTCGAAATTAAGAACAAGTTTTCGAAAACAAGTTTTTTCTCCATTTTAAACAATGTTACAATTCAACATTAAACAACTTGACCCATTACCGGCCATTTCATCTCTTATCAAGAGGCATCTCACAACAATTACATTTCAACATGTATTCCCCTTCCTTTTCAACCATTTTCAACACACATGGTTCACAATTTCATATCATAATCAATTTTCATGATACATCTCCAGTTCTATAATATAGCCAATATATGCAATATTACAATCAACTTCCATATCAAGGCAAGTTCTACAATATTTCCATAACCAAAACATTCACAATGTTTTACAACTTAAGACATATTTAATGATCTTAAAGTTCAACAATACAACAATATATAACATATGTTCAAACATCCACAAATCGGTCCGGATATTTCTCTCGGACCTCCAACTCACGTTCCCAAGTGGCCTCCTTCACTCCGTGATGTTTCCACAAAACCTTTACCAAAGGAATGGTCTTGCCACGCAGGACTTGATCCTGCCTATCCAAGACCCGAACCGGTCTCTCCTCATACGAGGCATCCTCATCTACCTCTAAGTCGGTCTAATCCAATACATGTGATGGATCCGGCTCATACTTCCGAAGCATACTCACATGAAACACGTCATGAACTCCGGACAACTGTGGCGGCAAAGCTAAACTATAAGCGACTTCGCCAATCCTCTCAAGGATCTCAAAAGGACCAATAAACCGAGGGGACAACTTCCCACTCTTTCCGAACCTCATTAATCCCCGCCTGGGTGATATCTTCAGAAAGACATGATCACCCATCTCAAACACCAACGGTCTCCTCCTACGGTCAGCATACGATTTCTGACGACTCTGGGCTGTAACAAGCCTCCTACGGATAAGCTCAACTTTCTTCGTCGTCTCCCTAACCAACTCCGAACCCTACAAAGGTGCATCACCCACCTCGGCCCAACAAACCGGAGACCTACAAGGTCGGCCATACAAGGCCTCAAACGGTGCCATACTGATACTAGACTGAAAGTTGTTGTTGTAGGCGAACTCCACCAATGGTAAGTGCCTCTCCCACGTTCCACTAAAGTCAAGGACACAACCCCGAAGCATATCCTCAAGGATCTGAATAGTACGCTCGGACTGTCCGTCAGTCTGAGGATGATAAGCTGTACTAAAGGTCAACTTAGTGCCCAAGGCACTCTGCAAACTCTACCACAACCTAGCAGTAAAACGAGGATCTCTATCTGAGATGATCGTCACTGGGACCCCGTGTAACCTCACTGTGTCCCAAATATACAAGTCGGCAAGATGATCTACCGAATCCCTCACGCGCATAGGAATGAAGTGCGCCGCCTTAGTCAACCGGTCTACAACCACCCAAATTGCATCATTACCCCGCTGAGTCCTCGGAAGACCTACAACGAAGTCCATAGTGACATGCTCCCACTTCCACTCGACAATAGGCAAGGGTTGTAACAAACCCACTGGCCTCTAATGCTCGGCCTTCACTTACTGACAAGTAAGGCACTTAGACACGAAAACTGCCACGTCTCTCTTTATACCCCGCCACCAAAACTGGCGACCCAAATCCCGATACATCTTAGTACCCCCCGGATGCACCGCAGGGCACGAATGATGGAACTCTCGGAGTACTTCCTCTCGGCAAGACTCCGGCACAAACAAACGGTCTCGATATCTCACACTCAGGTCGGGATACACCGTCAAACCCTTCTCAACTTTCCCACTGGAGATCTTCTCTCGGAGGGACTCTACCTCAAGGTCACCCCTCTGTGCCTCTAACACTCGAGTCACAAGTGTAGGCTACGCAACAATAGAAAACAAGGCCACAGCCTCCACAGATTCGTTCAGATGCAAATCGAACTCACCAAGTGCCCCCAACATTCCTCACTCCCGGATGGCTATACAAGCTACATCACCTATGGATTTTCTGCTAAGGGCATCGGCCACAACATTGGCCTTCCCCGGATGATAATACAACTCGAAGTCGTAATCCTCAATAAACCCCATCCATCTCCTCTGCCTCAAGTTCAAGTCCTTCTGTGAAAACAGATATTTCAGACTCTTGTGATCCGAGAACACCTCGAATCTCTCGCCATAAAGGTAGTGCCTCCAGATTTTCAAGGCAAAGATCACCGCTGCTAACTCTTGGTCATGGGTAGGGTAATTCTTCTCATGAATCTTCAACTGACGTGAGCCATAAGCTACCACTTTCCCCCCTTGCATCAACACACAACCCAAACCCTCCCGTGAGGCGTCACAATAAACCGCATAACCCAACCCTCTCTCCGGAATAATCAAGACTGGAGCGGTGGTCAATCTAACTTTCAATTCCTGGAACGACTTTTCACAAGTCTCACTCCATACAAATTTGACTCCCTTCCGAGTCGGTCTAGTCAACGGTGAAGCTAACCTGGAGAAATCCTTCACAAACCGACGGTAATACCCAGCTAACCCCGTAAAATCTGCGAATCTCAACACACTCTAGGGTCAGGCCTAATCTTGCACTGCCTCAGTCTTGGATGTATCAACAGACACCCCTTCCCCGGATACCACATGGCCTAAGAACTTGACTTCCTCTAGCCAAAACTCACACTTCCCAAATTTGGCATACAGCCTATGGGCTCTAAGTAACTCAAGCACCACTCTCAGGTGTTCCTCATGCTCCTTCTCATAAGGCGAATAGATAAGAATGTCGTCCACGAAAACAACCACAAAGCGATCCAAGAATTCCCGGAAGATCCGGTTCATCAAGTCTATAAAGACTGCCGATGCGTTGGTAAGCCCAAATGGCATCACCAGAAACTCATAATGGCCATACTACGTACGGAATGCCGTCTTCGGAATATCCTCCTCCCTGACCCTTAACTGGTGGTAACCCGATCTCAAGTCTATCTTAGAGAAACAACGGGAACCCTTTCAACTGGTCAAACAAATCATCTATACGGGGCATAGGGTACTTATTCTTGACTGTAGCCCGATTCAACTTCCGATAATCGATACAAAGTCTCAAGGCACCATCTTTCTTCTTAGCAAAGAGGGCCGGTGCTCCCCACGGTGAAACACTAGAGCGAACAAAGCCCTTATCTAGCAGTTCTTGGAGCTGAACTTTCAACTCAACCAACTCTGCTGGAGCAAAACGGTAAGGTGCCATGGAAATCAGCGCCGTGCCGGGCACTAGATCAATAGAGAACTCTATTTCTCGATGAGGTGGTAAATCTACGAGGTTCTCGGGAAAAACATCCGAATATTCACAAACCACCCTTGGCAGTACACTCTGGGTCTCATCACACTCACCACTCTCAAAGCTAGCAAGTAGACCCCTAAGCTCACCCCGCCCTCGCGGATCATACGCCGATGGCAACACACTACCAACCCGGTCCCCCAAGAAATGGAAACACTCCCCGCTCACGATACAACAAGTGACCCTCTAGCGGTAGCAATCAATAGCTGCCCGGTATGACGATAACCAGTCCATACCCAAAATAACATCAAAGCCCTTCATGGGCATAACTACGAAAGGAAACGGAAGCCTATGGTCGGCGACCTCTATATCACAACCTCTACATCCGTGTTTCAAAATCAATTCACCCCCGAGAGGTGACACAACACATATAGGAGATGCTAATAGTGCTAACTCCAACTCCAGCACAGATGCAAATGCAGCAGATACAAAAGAATGAGACGTACCCGTATCAATCAATACACTAGCAACCGAGTTGCAAAACAGAAAGGTACCTCTCACTACTGATGGAGCCAGATTAGGTCCTCTGGTAACGCAGATACAGCGCTCAGAGGCCCCTGATCCACCTGCTCACCCCTAAGAGCAAACGACTGATGCACAGACTGGAAAGACGAAGCTCCCGAGTTGGCCCTCGAGGCCTGCATAGACTGAGCTGGCTGATAACTCTGCGTCTGACTAGAACCAGACGCCCCTAAAGTGGCACTCAACTGTGGGCAAAACCTCTTTAGGTGCCCAAACTGTCCACACTGATAACAAGACAAAGGTGCCTCGCCTCGACTCGCCCCGAGGTCTGAAGAAGAAGAAGCATTGACCCTCCCTTCGCAGTAAATCAAGACTTGTAACCCAACTGGCCACATGCAAAACAAGTCAAACCTCCCTAACTACCTCTCCCAGAGCCTGCACTCGGTACCGGAAAAGTCGATCTAGCCAAACCACCTTGAGACTGCTGGGGGTTAAAACCCTTCTATCTCCTGCCATCACCCTGGCCCTCTTGGCTCCTCTTGGAACCATGCTGCTTCTCATCATTCTCCTCCTGCATCATAATTTCCATATGAGCAACCGCATCTACCAGATGTCTATACTCTCGGATGTAAGACCCACCAACTCTCAACTTGAGGCCTCACCTCAACTTCCGCTCAAACTCATAGCAACGACGTTCCTCGGACGCCACTAGTTCAGGTGCAAACTTGGACAAGCTAGTAAAAGTAGCCTCAAATTCGGCCACATCGACAAACCTGTCATGGTTTAAACCGATCCTCGGTTTCCCTAGCAACCGCAGATAAAAACCTCCCGAAAGCCTCTACAAAGCACCCCATGCACCTCCCACACGGGCCTTCACATACTTCCTCCTTTGACCCCTATCCTCCTTTAGCTGGAAAGATGCCAAGGTCACCTTTAGAGTCCCATCCTCGTTGCCAAGCATCTCGAATGTCTTCTCCATCTGTTCCAACCACTCGTCAGCCTTAAGTGGCTCTTTCGGATCTCCAATAAATTCGTCCGAGTTAGACCGGAAAAATTCCCTCTTCAAGAAAGAAGGCCCTGCCTCTGCAACCTGATGCTTAGCTCTGAGAATAGTCAAAGCTCCCGCTATCTCTCAGGCCAAGGCACTCATAGCCTACTGACCCACTGGCTCGGCCACATTGGCCTGACCAACTCCCTCCTGCATTTCCGGAACGTCATCCGGTAAAGGTGCCTCCTGCCTCCTAGACCTACCACGCCTACCACCTCGTCCTGACATCCTATTAAAGGTAACAAAGACGTTAGCACATTCATAAATGTGCCGAAACTAAACACTCACGTCCTAATGCATGGACAACTGTAATTCACTCTACGTAAGTACATAAACACATAAGCACTTACGAATTTCATTTCCGGATAATGATAGTCCCGAGGCGTTACTAGAGTTCCGGTTAGAAACAGCATTGATCAAGTGCTTTTCCAACAAGACTCCCAGGAACCCAAGGATCCAATCAACATCCTAGAAATTAAATCCCATATCCAAATAGTCACATAAACATGCTATCACATAAACACATTACATTACACTTAAGTCTCTAACAAGCGAGACAAACCCATTGTGATACTAATCACTTCCCACGTACCCAAAGTATTCGAACCCAGTACGCTCTGATACCAAGTTGTAACGCCCTCATAAAAGCAACATTAAACCCATCAATATAGATATGCAATGATATATAAAATGTCCCCATCTTTCTATTCATCAGAGTAATTCATTACAAAAAGCATAACATGTTAACAACAAAAGCAAATGCCCTAAGGGCTTACAACTTTCCAAGTTAACACTTGGTTACAAAAAAGAGTATTAACTCAATTATACATTAAGCCCTTGGCTTGAAACTACATGTGATACATCAAAAGAAAACAACACCAAAAAGTCTATCAGCCACTAGCCTCCCAAGCTAAGTTCTTGGAAGTGGCATGCTACATGTACCTGAAAATGATATTTCCATATAGGGTGAGCCACAGCCCAGTAGAAATACACTAAACCAGCTATGAACAGTGACTAAAAGATTAGCAGTTGATAGATGGCCAGCACTACTACATCCACAAATATTACCTTACAGTTCCATGACATACAAGTCCATGCTACAATTCATTTTCCATTTCTTTCAATTCTCAATTTATAACCATGGCTCAGAACCTGGCCAATAACTTATATGAGGCAGTAACTCATGTTAAACATTTTCCCATTTCATAATAGACAAGCATACTAGCTATATCAATACTTCCATAGATATGCATAAAAGCAACACCACACTTTCCAAGACAAGCATATGAGCTGTGTCAGCACATCACTAGATAAGCATATGAGCTATATCTACAGAGTCCATCCCCTATTTCCTCCCAAACAACATCCGGTTTAGAGGTCCATCCTCTATCATCCTTTAAACCGTGGAGTACATCTCCTATCTTCTCCAACACAACACAATGCATATAAACAATAATTATACACATCACCAATCAATACATAGAGTTAATGTATTCTTTCAAATGTCATACTCAATGACACATTCCATTGATTAGTTTCCGTTTGCTTAATCATCATGCATTATCTACAACAATCAAGACTATCCTCCACCGAGAGCCTAAAGTAGTTATTTCTAAATAGAAAATAAATGCACAAAATGGATCATATATCAACATTTCAATTCGATGAGTGATAAACAATCCAACTACACCCTTTAATCCCATGCATTCCAAGATAGTCCTAGGTATAAGAGGTTCAAGGGTGACCTAGGCTTAACACACCAAGCAAGGAACAAAGCATACAAACAATACTCAAGCAAATCACATAAGTACAAAACAAGACAGGGACCTTTACTTAGGCAAAACAAGTCAAAATCTGCAAATGCAAGCTTAACAAGGCAAAATCATGTAGATGCACATGAACATGGCTAAGACGAGGATGAGGGTCATTACAACGGGACTCCCGGTTTGAAAACTAAGTCAAAAAATGTATTTTTCTAGCACTTAAGCTTGAAAATAGGCCACCTGGGGCCAAAATCGTGTTACAGCCATGAGAAGGTCCAGGGAACACTTTGAACACCTCGGGAGAGACCAATGTAAGTTGTGAAAACTTACGGAACTAACATGGGACTCCCAGTTTGAAAACTAAGTTGAAAAATGTATTTTTCCAACACTTAATCTTGAAAATAGGCCATCGGGGACCAAAATCGTGTAGCAGCCACGAGAAGGCTTAGGAAACACCCTGAACATCTCGGGAGGGACCAATGTTAGTTGGGGAAGCTTACGGAACTAGCACATGACTCCCGGTTTGAAAACTAAGTCAAAAAATGCATGTTAAATTGTATATTTGATTAATAAGATAATAATTGTCTAACTTACATTCTTTTTTTTTTTTCTTTTTTTTGTTATGTTGCAGATTCGAGATTAGATATGGACGTGTTTGGTAATCTGGCGAGCAGAAACTTGCTCATTTTGTGTTTTTGTTCATATTACCTTACATGTATTTTGGTTGAGTTGTAAATTTTATATTTTTGTGGGTATTACAGGACATGTTTGGTAATCCGCACTTGATATTATTTTTGTGGATATTAGTAGACATGTTTTTTTTTTTGGATATTTGGCAACAAAATGCTTTTTTGTCATTAAAGAATTTTCTTTTGTGCTCATTTTAGTGAAGAATTTTTTTGTCACCTTAATCTATATTATTGGTGAGGATAAATTTCGTCACTAAAACTTCTATCTTCATATTTGGTGACGAAATATTTCGTCGCCAAAACAATTAAAATAAAATATTATCTTATTCTAGTGACGAAATTGATGTTATAGAAGACGAAAAATGCAACATTTAGAGATGAAAATTTTCGTCACCAAAAATGAAAAATAGGCGACGAAACGATTTTTCGTCACCAGGCACTTTCAGTGACAATATAGCGATCCGGGTCTACCTTTTCTTTATTTGTCGTATCCAGACTCGGTTCCGTGGATGTGTTGTTGTCATACTCTTACCTCTATTCTCTACTCTGTACCTTTTGAGTTTTGGTTTGTTTTGGGCAAGTTGGGAATAGGTTGGTTGTGTCGAGAAACCTAGAAAAGTTGCCCAGAATTTGGCCTCTCCGCTCGAGCAGGGGTTTTGGCGCTTGAGCAGGGAAATCACCTATCCAGTTTTTCGTTTGCAGTGTTGGACGCTCGAGCGAGGGATTGGCCGCTCGAGCGGGAGTTTGTGTTTGACGCTAGAGCGGGAAGTTGAACACTCGAGCGGGGGACCTGTCTGCATAAGTTCTGAGAGTGTGCATCCGCCGCCGCTCGAGCGGGGGATTGGCCGCTCGAGCGGGAGTCTGTGAGTGCCGCTCGAGCGGGGGTTTGGCCGCCGAGAGCGGGTTAAAGCTCCGTGTTTTGACTTTTTCAAATCACTTTTTCACATCTCTTCTCTCTCTTACTTTTCCAAAAACCCCATTGTTGAGCTTCTCACTCTAGAGCTCTACCTTCTCTCTAAGTATTGATCTAGTAAGAGTGATTTACTCACCTTTGGCCTTTACAAAAAAGTTATTGATCATCGAGGGCTATCTTTTGATCCGAAAAATTTGTGATTTGGAGCATTTTCGTTTTCTTCATCTTCTTGGTTGGGTGTCACCATTTGAGGTAGGGATATCCTACCCCTCCTTATGGATTTTGTCTTTAAATTTTAACATTTTGATATGTTGGGTGTTGTTGGGTAAATTTGAAAAAGTTTGGGCCTTTTGTGTAATTTTACAAAAGTTGGGATTTTGTTTGAAATAAACCTATATGCAAGTTTGGTATAAAAGAAATGAGATGGATGATGGATTGTGGATGAAAATAGAACCTTAGAGTTGTTTTGTTAATTAAGGGGATTTGCCCTAATTGTTTTAATTAATTAATGTATATAATTAATTAAAGGAAATGAGGAATTGAATTGGAAATGTTGAAATTGGGAATGTATGGGACTAAAGGGTGTAGTTAAATCATTTATTGCTCACCAATTGAAATGTTGATATATTATCCATTTGTGTATTTATTTCCTGTTTAGAAATAATTGCTTTGGGCTACCGGTAGAGGTTAGTATTGATTGTTGTAGACAATGCATGATGATTAGGCAAACCAAAACTAATCAATTGGATGTGTCATAGAGTATGACGGTTGATAGAATACATTAACCTTATGTATTGATTGATTGTGTATATGACCAATGTGTTTATATGCAATATGTGTAGACGGTTGATAGAATACATTAACTTTATGTATTGATTGATTGCATATATGATTCTATGTTTATATGCATTGCTTGTGTATGGGAGGAGATGGGGGATGTACTCCACGGTTTAGGGGAAGATGGGGGATGTACCTCTAAACTGGTTAATGGTTAGGGGAAGATGGGGGATGGACCCAGGGATACAGCTCATATGCTCTCCCATTGTAGTGATGATACAGCTCATATGCTTATCTGTTGGAATGTTGATATAGCTCATATGCTTATCTGTTGTAGTGTGATATGGCTCATATGCTTATCTATTGAAATGTTTGTTTGATTTGATATAGCACTAAAATGTATATCATCATCGTTTGTGAAGTATGGAAGTGGTCTATGTGTTATTGATACAACACCAAAATGTGTATCCACTTTGAATTTTGAAAGTGTTCTAGTGATGAACTATAATCTCATCAAATGTTTTGGCCAGAGTACTGAGCCTTGTTTTCAAACTCAAAGTTGAATAAGAAATGGAAAGTGAATTGTAACATAGACTTGACTGTCATGGAATTGTAATAAGATATAAATGGAAGTGTAAGTGTTGACCATCTATCAGTTGTTAATCTTTTAGGCATTGTTCATAGTTGGTTTAGTATACTTCTACTGGGCTGTGGCTCACCCTATATGGGAACATCATTTTGAGGTACAGGTAGCATGCCACCTCTAAGGACATAGCTTGAGAGGCTAGAGACGGACATACTTTTATTGTCTTATTTTCCTTGATTGTATTACATATAGATTCAAACCAAGGACTTAATGTGTAATTGAGTTAGTACTCTCTTTTGTAACCAAGTATTAACTTGGAAAGCTGTAAGCCCGTAGGCCATTTGCTTTTGTTGTAAACATATAATACTTTTGTAATGAAATACTCTGATGAATGGATGATTGTGGACCTTTTATGTATCAATGCATGTCTCTATATGGATGGGTTTAACGTTATTATTTTGAGGGCGTTACAGACAACGTATAGGCGACTAATGTGGTGACAAAATTATTTCGTCGCAGATCACTTTGGTGACGAAAATTTGATGTTTGAAGACAAAATGAGTTTGTCACCAAAGACTTTTTTTTGTTGTAGTGAATCTCTAGCATGATTAGAAGGAGAATATATTTATGTATTGGCCATTGGTTGATTTCATAATTTAATATATATGCATGTGATTTCCTTTGGTACAAATTCAATTTGCTCTATTTATCACTGGCATGCATAGAATAAAAAATAATAATAATAATGTGCCCAGTTTTTTTTTGGTGTCCGTGCCTTGTATGCAGCACATAGGACTTGCCCAGAATTTTTATGAACTTCTATTGGTAGTCTTGGTTGGAATATTATATTATTATAAGATTGCATGCTACTGTTTTATTTCTCATTGTCTATGGTTACAATTACTTTTATTAGATAATTTATGGTTGATTGCTTCTAGTTTTTTCGTCTAATTCGCATGCCTATAGATTATTAAGTCCACTGTTTTTTCCTTTGGAAATTCAATGATTGTACATTATGCATTGTTATTCTCTAATTGCTTAGTTTAGTTAGAATGCTCCAGCATAATTTGTATACTTAATTGTTTTATTATGATTTTATTTTATGAGTATGATTCTATAATTTACCACTATGATTTGCATGTCTTTTTATTTTATAATTTTATAATATAATTTGCATGTTCATAAGTGTTTAAATTTTTTTTGACATGCTCATTAGTTTTTAGTATAAACATCATGTTCAATATGGTTACGTACTAGATTAATTCACATGGTTTTATTTTCTAGATTTAAATCAATTTTACATGCTTCTTATTATAGAATTCTTTACATGTTAATTACTATAGACTTATTTGCATGTTAATTGCTAGAATAATTTACAAGTTTATTACATGTTTATTGTGATTCGAATTCTATGTAACTGTAGCATATTAAATTTTTAATTTAAGATTTTGGAGTTATAGAGTTTTGTAACTTGTCTAAATTTATGTACATGAATATTGTGTAATTTAATTGGGTGAATTAAAATTTGAATTTAATTTATTTATTCGGAGTTATAAGTTTAAATGTTTATTGTGAAGTAATTTCATTCATGACTCATGACTATTAATTATTTATTTATTTATTTGGAGTTACAAATTTTATTTTAAAGTTGTAATTTAACTTGGAGTTACAAATTTTATTTTAAAGTTGTAATTTAATTTTGGAGTTACAAATTTTATTTTAAAGTTGTAATTTAATTGTGAAGTTACAAATTGTATTTTGTTTTGGTAACTTATCTAGCATTTTAATTCATTGGTTAGTGGTTTTTATTCAATAATTGGCTAGATGGTTTCAATTATTTTATTATATTTACTTTTTTCTTAGATTATTTGTTTGTATGTTGTTATGGTTTTTTGCTAATGGTTTTTTAAAGAAATACCTATGCGAAAGGGAATGGGAAAAAAAAAAAAACCAAATGAATATATTTGGATTGCACAAATGAAATTTATGGACTATATAATTTAAACATTTTTTGCTTGAGGTTTAGTAGTGGTTACTTGCCAATTTTTAAAGCAAGGTTGTTTGCTTGGCACATTAAAGCTTTTTATATGCTTGTATTGTTGTAGCAATTTTTATATTGCTCGTAATTGTTAGCAATTTTATTTTAATTGCTTGTAAGTTTGGGACTAGTTTGTTTTAACCTAGTTCAGTCCTAGAAAATTTAATTTAAAAAAATTGTTTCTCATGGACTAGGAGCTAACATGCTCTTGAAAGTTTTGTCAAAGGGTTAACTGGGTTTTAAGTGGGACTGATGTGACCCCTCCAGTCTTCTTGGAAACATTCTTGACCATGTTCAATTCTAGGTTAAGTGATGAGACTAGTTTTTAATTAAATTTCTAACTGTGGGATTTTCTAAGGGTTAAATTTAATTTCTAGAAACACAGAAAGTGATATTCTGTTGTATTCTTCAGAAATGGGAACTGTCACCAATGATGCTGCTACTGCTAATGTTGGTGGGGATCTAAACCCCGGGGCATCTGACTTGATAACCCCAACTATGACCTCTGTGGTCAACCTTGGTGTTATTCCAACTGTTTCGGGAGGACCGCTTAGTCACTATGAGCGCACAGAGAAAATTGTCAGGGTGAATTTCAAGAGATGGCAGCAAAAGATGCTATTCTACTTGACCACACTAAACCTTGCAAAGGTTTTGAGCGAGGAGCCTCTAGCCGTGGCAGAGAATGAGCCAGACATGCAGAAAGTCATGGCACTTGACACATGGAAGCAAACAGACTATCTTTGCCGAAACTACGTATTCAACAGCTTAGCAGACTCACTTTACAATGTGTTTTGTGCCAAGAGCTCAACAAAGGAGTTATGGGAATCTCTAGACAAGAAATATAGGACTGAGGACGCCGGGGCAAAGAAATTTGTCGTTGGCCGGTTCTTGGACTTTAAAATGGTATATTCAAAAACTGTGATAAGCCAAGTCCAAGAGTTCCAAGTGATCTTGCATGAAATTCATGCTGAGGGGATGCCTTTGAACAAGTCATTCCAAGTTGCTGTGATCATTAAGAAACTTCCCAATGGTTGGAAGAACTTCAAGAACTACTTGAAGCACAAGTGCAATAAAATGTCAGTTGAAGAGCTGGTTGTCCGACTCCGAATTGAGAATGATAATAGAAAGAAAGAAGGGAGCACCTCCTCTGTGAAGGCCAATGTCATTAAGCATGGCAAATCATCTAGGGTGAGGAATAAGCCTCCTGTGAACAAGGGCTCCAAGTTGGGGCTAAAGGGTGGTGTTGCAAAGAAGCTGGCATACAAGCCACAAGAGCCTGGTTATCGGTTCTTAGGGAAGTGCTACAACTGTGGTAGTGAGGGGCATCGGGCTAGTGACTGCTACAAATAGAAAAAGCCATACAAGACCAAACCTCGTGCTCACATGGCAGATATGCACGAGCACTCCCATGGTGAGGATGATATGCACTTATCTACCATTGTCTCTGAGGTGAATATGGTGGGTTCAAACCCAAGAGAATGGTGGATTGATATTGGGGCTACATGCCACATCTGCTCTGAAAAGAAGTTGTTTACAACTTCTCACCGATTGTACAACTTCGAGCCGGTTACAAACGGTGAAAAGTTGTTTATGGGGAATTTTGCTACCTCAATTGTTGAGGGGAAAGGAAAGGTGGTCCTGAAGTTGACTTCAAGAAAGGAGCTAACCTTGAATGAAGTCCTGTATGTTCTGGATATTCGTAAGAATCTTATCTCAAGGTCTCTTCTTAGCAAACATGATTTTCCCATGGTTTTTGAGCTTGACAAGGTCGTTCTGACCAAGAGTGGAGTGTATGTAAGTAAGGGCTATATGTTGGGGGGTATGTTTAAACTCAATGTAATGACTGTTATCCCAAAGAGAAAGAAAAATGTATCTTCTTCTGCTTACATACTTGAGTCTTCCAATTTGTGGCATGGTAGACTAGGACATGTGAATTTTGAATCTTTACGTAGATTAATCAAGTTAGATCACATACCATGTTTTAAGATTAATCAGAAACACAAGTGTGAAACTTGTGTTGAAGTGAAGTTGGCAAGATCTTCGTTTCATTCTATTGAAAGAAGTTTAGAGCCATTGGACTTAGTGCATAGTGATGTGTGTGACTTAAAGTTTATATAATCACATGGTGCAATAAGTACTTCATCACTTTTATTGATGATTGCACTAAGTATTGTTATGTGTATTTGCTCAAAAGCAAATATAAGGCTATTGACAAATTTGTTCTTTATAAGAATGAAGTTGAGAATCAATTAGGCCACAAGATTAAGGCTTTAGGAAGTGATTGTGGTGGTGAGTATGAATTACCGTTTATTGAAATTTGTGCTTAATCCGGGATTATCCACCAAACCACGACACCTTATTCTCCTTAGTCAAATGGGATTGCTAAGTCGAAGAATAGGATGCTAAAGGAGATGATAAATGCAATGTTGCTAAGTTCTAGATTGCCACAAAACATATGGGGGAAAGCAATTCTCTCAGCAAATTACATTCTGATAAAGTACCCTGGAAGAAGGTAGACAAGACCCCGTATGAGTTATGGAAAGGTATCAAACTTTCTTATAAATTCTTACGAATATGGGGGGTGTTTGCCAAAAGTGGCGGTGCCTACACCCAAGCGGGTTCAAATAGGACCGAAGTCAGTGAATTGTGTATTCATTGGATATACACATAATAGCAATGCATACCGATTTCTTGTGTATAGATTTGTTATTCCAGATATACACAAGAATACTATCATGGAATCGAGAAATGCGTCTTTTTTTGAAAATGTATTTCCGTGTCGTCTCTAAGAAGGGATTTAGAGTTCTATAGAAGAGGTTGAAGGTGACAATGATCACATAGCTGATTAAATAGATGATCACTTAGATAATCAAGTTGATGATCAAACTGAGGATGTAGATAAGCCAAGAAGGAGTAAGTGGGCTAGGACTGCAAAGCCTTTTGGTCCGAACTTATTGACTTATATGTTAGAGGGAGAACCTTGAACTTTCCATGAAGCTGTGACTTCACTTGAAAGTCCTTTGTGGAAAGAAGCAATCAAAAATGAAATTGACTCCATCTTGTAGAACCATACTTGGGAGTTGGTTAATCTATCCCCAAGTAGTAAGGCCTTGGGGAGTAAGTGGATCTTTAAAAGAAAGACAAAAGCTGATGGGTCAATTGATAAGTATAAAGCTAGACTAGTTATCAAAGGATACAAGCAGCGCGAAGGCCTGGATTACTTTGATATGTATTCACCTATGACAAGGATTACATCCATTCACATTGTGATTGTGATAGCTGCTTTATGTGGTCTGGAGATACATCAGATGGATGTAAAGACAGTTTTCTTAAATGGAGATTTAGATGAAGAAATCTACATGGAGCAACCTGAGAGGTTCTCCGCTCTAGGACAAAATAAGAAAGTCTATAAGCTTATCAAATCATTGTATGGTTTGAAGCAAGCTCCCAAGCAATGGCATGAAAAGTTTGACAACGCTATGTTGTCAAATGGATACAAAATCAATGAGTGTAACAAATGCGTATATATCAAAAATACTGACAGGGGTTATGTTGTTTTGTGTTTATACATAAATGACATACTCATTGTTGGCAGTAATGATGAAATGATTCGAACTACTAAGAGCTTGTTAAACTCTAAGTTTGACATAAAAGATATGGGTCTTGTAGATATAATTCTGGGTGTTAAGATTACCAGAACATTTGATGGTATTGTACTTTTTCAATCTCATTATGTTAAGAAGATACTTGAGAAATTTGGCAAATCAGATACAAGTGTGTTTAGGACACAAGTAGACGTGAGTCTACATTTGACTAAGAATAATGGTGAGAGTGTTTCTCAGCTAGAATATTCTCAAGTCATTGGAAGTTTGATGTATCTGATGAACTGTACAAGGCCGGATATAGCCTACTCTGTTAGCAAGCTTAGTAGATACACGAGTAATCCGAATGCTACTCATTGAAGGGGCATTATGCGAGTGTTAGGTTATCTACGCTACACCCAGGGTTATGAGCTGCATTATACTAGATACCCAGCAGTACTAGAAAGGTATAGTGACGCTAATTGGATATCTGATATAAAAGACTCTAAATCCACTAGTGGTTATGTGTTTATCCTTAAAGGGGCAACCATGTCTTAGAAATCTTCCAAGCAAACGTATATATCGAGATCAATGATAGAATCTGAGTTTATTGCTTTGGATAAAGCAACTAAAGAAGCTGAATGGCTTTACCAGTTTGTTGAGGATATTCCACGTTGGTCGAGACCTGTGCCAGCCATCTGTATTCATTGTGACAGCTAATTGGCGATTGGATGGGCACAGAGTAATATATATAATGAAAAGTCTAGACATATTCGTCATAGACAAAATTCCATACGGCAACTACTCTCGAACGGAGTTGTCGCTTTAAACTATGTAAATTTTTAGGACAACATTGCGGATTCACTAACCAAATGGTTAAATCAAGTATTAGTAGAGAAGTCCTCAAAAGGAATGAGGTTAAGGCCTTTAGTATAAGGTGTTATCAGAATGGAAACCCAACCTAGTTGACTAGAGATCTTGAGATCTAGGTTCAATGGGACAACCTAATTGCGTGTGATGGTGGTATGCCATTGTGGAGGTTAAACCTCCAGTCATTTCTTTTATCAGTGATACCTGCAAGTACAGAGGTTAAGCTGAGCTTTTAATGACTCTAATGTGTTAAGCTGTTGAGCTGAGTATAGTAGGATACTCAAGTAGAGTCACCTATGTGAGTGTGAAGTAGAGCCGCTTCTATAAGAATTGACAGGGCTTATTTCTTTAAACTACTCACAAAACTAGGCTAGTGTTCCAAGGCCAAACCGAACACAACAGTGAGAACAAAACGATGGTTGGAGTAATTCCTATGTAAGGTCAGTTGTCTTGATTTACATAAACGGCAAAATAGTTCAAAACTTCATGTTCACTTGATAGCTAGTAAATCCGATAGACTTCACTAGGAGGGGTTCAAAGCCAAAAGCTACCCTTTCTGATGCTGGAGTTATTCCGTTGCACTCTCTCCGAGTCTTTATTGTGAAGCGTTGTCCGCTTGTTGTTATTCGGTCAATTTTTATTCATGTGGGGAATTGTTGGAAGAATAATGATTTTTTGGTGACTTTAATGCAATATTAAAGTGGGTGCCAAACCTCAATTGAGGTAGATTAAAGTAGGTTTAGATTCTTTGTAATGTAATCTTTACACCACAAAAAGAATGACAAAAACCATTTAGGTTTGAATGAGAAATTGACTCATTAAGTTGGCCTCATAAAAGAGGTGTTGGGAAATGAGTAAAACTTCTATCTCACATTGATTATAGAAGAGAGCATTAATGGGTATTTAAAACCCATTTTTTGCCAAAAGGTACAAGCCCTTTGGGATATCCAAATTTTCTGAAGGAAGGGAATTATGGATGCTTTAAGGATGGACTTGGGCCAAGACTATGGTCCAAGTTGGTTATGAAAAAATTGCCACACGCGCGCGCGCTGCCAGCTTGCCCGGGCCGGGTCAGGTCCGAGTCCAGTTCCGTGGGCCGTGGGTTGTGGGTCGTGGATCTTGGGACTTGGGACTTTGGACTTAGGCTTGGGCTTGCTAGAATGGATTGAGTGTGGGGGTTGGGCTTGGCCCACCCATCTTAATCTTTTTGGGTTATAGGAAAACCTAGTCTCCTCTATTGATAATGGAATTAAACCCATCAATTTTGTAGAATTAATTCAGGATTAATGCAGAATTAATTCATGTATTTGTTGCAGGGGAGCCTCTTTCTCTCTCCCACTATGTGTATAAAACGAGTCCTTCTCTTTCAGCTTTCTACACCAGAAATTGCTGTTATTCTTGTCTTCCTAATTTTTCCAGTTTATTTTATATTCTTCCTGTAACAGAGTGCTGCAAAGTTCTGTTTGCTGAAGCTATTCAGTTGGTGCATTGTATAGCTGGTCCAACCATCATATCCTGGGAGACAGACATCGAACAACCTCCAATACCCAACCGGTGAGGTGACGAATCTGTTTTAAGGACACTATCTAGTGCAGGCTTTGGTTTTCTTTCTTCTGCAATTTTATTTTTTTATGAATTTCTATATGTATAATTTCTAGCATGAAATTCAGATTGTTAAAAATATGAATGTATTTGATTTATGTTATCACACAATTTATACAATAAATATTTCATATTGTGTGTTTTTTTTAAAAAATGAAAATGCATTATTAATTTTTTTTCATTTCATATATTATTTTCTTTATGTTGGTTTACTTTAGGGTCATGGTCATGATGTCTATATTTCTCAATGTCGACCAGAATCTCAATCTCAACCTCCCTTTGCCATTGGTCATACAAGTGTTCATCATGTCATGTATCCTACGTATGATGTGAGTTATAATTGCTTACATACTTTACATTGAAACAGTAGTATACATTGTATCAATATTTTAATAAATTGAGCACTATTGCAGGGAAATAACACGTCTCAGTCAATGCCTTTAGTCTATCCCACCCAAACATCGTTTCAGGAGTTGCTTCAAGGTACTAGTGTTCAACACTTTGTAGTCCAAATGTCGTAAGCCTCACATAGTCCTGCTCACAGTCATGTAGATGGACATCTCTGAACGAACGATGATGTTATTATATTTTCAGATTTGGGTCATTTTTTATATTATTTTTTGCAATAGGAACAATGTTTTGAAGGGAACAATGTTATGAAAGGATATGTTTGGGAACAATGTTCTTCTCATTCATTGTAATGGGAACAATGTCTGCAATAGGAACAATGCTTGGAAAGGATTTGGATCTTTTTTTATGCATGTTATTTTTTTATGATGTTATTTTTTGATTCTTATGCTATGAATGAGAAGAATATTCAAATTTTATTATATTGGGTATTCGCTATATGACTGAGACAGGGATTTACAGGTTTAAATATTGAGAGCAAAATGCATGCATATATATATTTGGTAATTTGTTGGGTGTTGGGTGTATGACTGAGATAGGAATGGATAGATTCTTTGTGAAATGATAAGAATGTTGCTATATATTGTGAGAACTTAAAAATACTCACAAACCTGTTAACTTATTAACTTGTTCAAAGGTACATTTAACTTGTTATCTGTGTTTGAAGTGTACATACAAAGCTGCAATCAACACATTTTTTGTGTTTTCACTGTGATAGAGGAATAAAGTATAAAAATGTTAACATATTAACAATGTTCCATTTAGGATTAACAATCGTCAATGTACCATTTAGCAGTCAAAGAATGGACATAAGAAATCGATAAAAAGAATGTTGTTTTCTATAATTTCATAGGAAAACTTCAAGGTACAAAGTGCCACCACCAAGTCCAACAAACATCAGCAAAAAATGGCACCAACCAACCCGCAATACATTACTTCTAATGTATTTGTCAAATGATAAGTATGTGGGAACTGATAGCAACATTCTCACAATACATACATTACATGCATAAACAAAGAGAAATACATTACTTCTACTTCTAACTTGCATATATATTATTACATCTTCATAACTGATACGATACCAATTACAAACAAAATGAATAACCCATAAATACGACACCAACTTCGATTTATGTATGTTTCCAATTTAAGCATCTTCGCGCTCTGAAATTGAAGTTGTTCGGTGATAGTTGGCATATTTTCCATTTGCACTTCTTCTTCACCTCTACATTGTGAATTTGTAGGCAAGCACCATCCAATAAAACCACCGCAATCATGACAACAATAAAATAATTTTTTTTTTTTGTTTCGCTCAGTCTCGGAAATTTTCATAGTTGCTTTTTTACGACGTTTAGGACATTTTTTTGTTGCAATATGTCAATTAATCTGAGGCACTGCCTTTAACACTTGAAGTTGACATCTACAAAATTAAATACACAATTCATAGTTGAAAGGCTTATTCTATTTACAGATAACTTGTAGACATAGCAATCAAGTAAGAAGTACGTTGTTAAATAACAAGAGATTATATTCTCTCATTTCATTGGACTTCACAAATCAATGTTTTAACCACTTAGGTCATATTTAACTTCTCACAACCAAATAGAAGAAAAAAAATTCCGCCTTAATAGTTGGATAAGAAAACTAACCAATACTTTTCCATCCATCAAATAGTCTTCTCACTTAATGGGATTTCACCACGAGTTAAAATACCTCCCTAAAAAGTAAGTAAATGATAACAACTAGAGACTCAGTATTTGAAAGTGAGATCACCACGAGCTTTAGAACAAGAAAAGATCACCACTCCGAAATGAAGCCATGATCTTATATACAATACCACCAAACCAACCTTGGTACTTCCATCCGGCAATCTAAATCAATTAGAATCATCTATCTATTAATGCAATCTCTGATCATAAGCAGAATTTAGTTACTTTTCCACTACATTGAAAACATATGTTGCTAGTTTCATTCTTAAATTCTATCTTTTATTTTCCCCTTCGGTCTAATCTGATCATTCGTGATTTATGGTTGGAGGTCGTTCAGCTCGATTTACTCGAATTTTGACAATGTGATGGATCACAACATCACCTACCTCTATGCGTTAAATTCAAGCAAAAATTCTTGTAGAATGGAATATAACTGAAAAAACACATGCCATCCCCAAAACCCTCTCTTTTTTTGTATTCTCTTCTCAGTTCTCATTATTAAAGATTGAAGATTAAAGATTAAACATATTATTTCCAGACTAAAGAGAAGATTAAAGAGAATACAGAAATGTGTAAAATATCAAAGATTAAAGAGAATACAAAAATGAGTAAAGAGAAGATTAAAAATATATCTGATCATTGAAGATTAAAGATAAATATTACAGAAATTATCTTTAAAGAGAATACAGATTACAGAAATGAGTAATAATAGCAACCACCATTTATATCTTTAATCTTCAAAACAAAAAACAAAAAATAGTATGTGAAATTCGAAGTTGAGTGTGAATGTCACAATTTTTTTTTATAAAAATAATCAAAGCAGAGGTAGAGAATTGGGTAGGGATCACATTCTATCATTTTTACTCTCTAAAACAAATAATAAAATGAAGACCAAAGGAAGAGGAACTGACCTCGTCGTCGCCTCGCGTTCGTCGCCCTCTTTGTTTGTCTCTCGTCGCCTCCAATCGCCTCACTGTTGCCTCTCCTCACCTCACCTTGCCTCCGTCGCCTCTTCGTTCATTGCCTCACATCACCTTACCTTGCTTCTGTCGCCTCTTTTTGTTGTTTAGATCGAGCCTCTCTATCTCAAAGGTTAAGATTTAAAAACGAAAAGTGAAAAGTAAAGTAAGAAAAAAAAAATTATCCAAAATTATGTCGTTTTAAAGAACCGCAGAGGGGGCATGGGAAAGTGCAGCTGCGGATCCGAACTCACAAACAAGGGGCATGCACACACAGGCCAGGAGTGTACAAGCTGGCAGGCAGCTAGCTTTAATCATTGAAAGAAGAAAAATGGAAAAAATGGGATCAGATTTCACGCAACGCGGAGTCGGGGGACACGGGTGGGTTTCTGAGGCTCTTCCATTTACATTTCGATTTCCATTTCCGTTTACTCACCACCGCTAACTATTCTCCCCAAGAACCGAAAATTTTCCCAAGATACAAACATAACAAAATCTCTCTTTAAAAATCTCTCTCTCTCTCTCTCTCTCTCTCTCTCTCTGCATTTTTGGGTTCTTTCTGTCTGTAGGAAGGAGAGTAGAGAGACGAAGATCGAAGGATGCAGAGGACTCAGAATCAACGATCAAGATCTTCCAAGCCCGCCACCATACACGCCTTCGCTCAGTCTGGAGATCTGCCGGGCTTTCAGAAGTTACTTCGCGATAACCCTTGTCTCCTCAACGATCGAAACCCTGTTGTAAGATCCAAACCCCGTGTTATATGCAAAATGTGTTCTTTTTGAAGAAACCCATGACTTTATCTATCCTTTTGTGATGTTTTATAGTGTTCAATAAGATGGGTTTTTCGAGAATCGAGTTAAATTTGAATGATTATGAATGCACACTTTTGTTTACATTTGGTCTAATGTCAAATTCTTGTAAAACCCACAAAACAAGAAGAGGTTTTATTGGTGAGTGATGTAATTATTATGTTCTTGTTGCTCAAAAATCTGATTGTTCATGCGTATGTATGTGCATATAATATATGGAATTGAAATAAATCCAATGTAATTGGTTTTGGAAACAAGGGCTTCTTAGATATTTCTATATGGTGGATTTGGATGTCAGTTATGAAGGATTGGGTGTGAGAAAAACAGGATTAGTTGGTCATGATTGGTCCAATTGTAGACATGTCCTTTGTGGATTGGTGTGTAACTTTATGTTGCGAGATTAGAAGGGGGGGGGGGGGGGGTGGTAAAGCTGATGAACTTTGAAGAGATGTGTCAGAGTCAATGAATTTCTAGGACATCGAACAAGAATATGAGATGTATGGGATGAAATTTAACTATTCGACATTAAAATGGACTATAGAAGATTGGCATTTTTCACGGGTAAAAAGATGGCTTTTGGGTACCATACCCAAAAACTATGGTAAAGCTGATGAACTTTGAAGAGATGTGTCAGAGTCAATGAATTTCTAGGACATCGAACAAGAATATGAGATGTATGGGATGAAATTTAACTATTCGACATTAAAATGGACTATAGAAGATTGGCATTTTTCACGGGTAAAAAGATGGCTTTTGGGTACCATACCCAAAAACTATTTATAATGGCTAGATTTGGATAAGGAACTATTTCAGTAATTGATTGGTAATGATTAAAACTAGATAAAAAAAACAATGTGAATTTCGATTTGTTTCAACTCTGTTGATTTAATGGAATGCATATACACATTTTTTCATTTTATTTTTATTCTTTGGTTGCTTGCCGTAATGACTGATGACGAGATGTTGATTGATGGTATTATTGATGAAATATTCTCATGTAGATAGGATGAAGAAAAATGTTTTGGATAGCTGTTTACAAATGAATATCATAAAAATACCTTTGGCTTGGTAGAGTTGAGTTACAGTTATGACAATTTGTAACTTTGGGAACATATTGGGGATTCATTTTTGTTAATCTTCACATCTCTGAGCTATAACGGATTAGTTAAATATATTTATTTCCATCTTTTTGGCTGTAACAGTTTCATTTGGTTGCTGAGAAGATTGAGGATAATGGATGAGAATATGAAATCTTACAGCACTAAAACCCAGCATGTTTGTACTTGTAAGATTTCGAAGTCTATATCCTCTCCTCTTTCTTCTTGGCTGCTGCATATGTTTGTGCGTGTGATGTTAGAGACAACTTCGCTTTGGTCTTATCTATTTATTAATCTTACATAAATGGAATAGAGAAAACACTGAGCAAATTCTTACGCGGGCTTCAACCTTTGGACAGATTGACCTCCTTCCCATCCTTGACTATTCTTATTTTTTGAATTTCTTTTGTCTTATCTCTTTGTTTCTGTCACGACCTCATCCCGCCCCTAGTAGAATGGTGCCATGATGGCCAGTAATCCGGGATTACCGAAGGCCAACTTACAAAGTCACACACAATCAGAGTATACATATGCGGCTTACATGTGTGGAAGCAATAAAATTTAAATCTAAATAATCCATAAGAGCTGTGCATAGATCAAATGAAATGGCAGACATAACGTGGTTTTACAACCTGAATTCAAATAAAATAAGGTACAAGATACATCTTGATCAAAAGGCTTCTCGAGCCGACATATACAAAAGAAATGAATTACAAAGCCAAGAAGCATAATCTTCAAGATGCTACAAAATATGAGTCCAAAACATCTTGCAAAACACATCTAGGCGTCACCGCCTTCTTGCTCGTCACCTACATATATATAAGGAGAGGGTGAGCTTGGATACTCAGTGAATGATATAATTAATAAAGGTTTGAATGAATGATATCCGAGATCTTTTCCAAAACTATACATATCATAACTTTACAAATCAAAGGGATGAACCAAGTTCTTCTATCAAATCTTTCAAGCTTCTTGGATGTTAATAACATCTACATAATACCACACGATAACATTCTAGACAAACAAACCCACGCAGAAAACCGTCAGTGGCAAAACAAGGGAGATATTTCAAACAAGGGTGCAGTTGCATTATAGTCCCCTGGCACTAAGGACTTTCCCATAATGTCATCAAAACAAGCTAATACTTGATACAAAATTAGGGATAATCATTCATACTTGAACAAACACTTTTCCAAGACGAAACAAGGCTTTATCAAAACTTTATAACATAACTTTATTAAAAATACCACTCACATAGCTCTTCGGGTGTAGGGATTAAGGCAAGGATCCAAGACCTACAAATACATAATAAAGTCTACTGAATGCACTTCACGAAGACAAGAAAGAATGCTCAAAGATGGTTGTGCAATGCATCCTTAAAACAAGCTTTACATAAATGAAAATAATCCCGGCATTTCTTTCTAAAACCAAGTCGAGACAAAGCAAAACATGTGCTGGGAGTTAAAACACTGTTTTTCTTCTAGGGAAAATATGCTGGCTGTAAAAACACTGTTTTTCATCTAGGGAAAATATGCTGGCTGTAAAAACACTGTTTTTCATCTAGGGAAAATATGCTGGGTACGAACCAGGTCTTGGAATGGATGCACAGAGATGATCTAGGCAAAAATGACCTACCTGGGTGAACTTAGGAGGTCCTGGCCGAGGTCCCACACCTCTTGGCCGAGGTGTGGTTACCTAGGCTTCGGTGTGCAGCTGTCTGCCGAGGTGTTACAAGGTGCCGGCAAGGGTGTACCATGGTCGGCCTAGGTGTGCAATGGTTGGCCTAGGTGTGCATGTAAGATAGGCTAAAGTGCAAGTGATCATGCAAGGTAGGCTAAGGTGAGATACGATGCTTGGCCTAGGTGTGAGATCTAGGCAAGAGTGGTCTCGGTGACCACACCTAGGGAAAGGTGAAGTCTGGAAATCTAGGTTTCCTCCCTTGAATAACATGAAGAACATGAAGGACAAGAACATGGATGCTAAAATCATACTTCTTTATTCAAAATTTGAGATTTCATGAGATGAGTTCGAAAACATGGACCTGGATACCCATACTTGAAGATCTTATGAAAACAAACACAAAAACATGGATCTTGATATAAACTTTCGAATCAAAACATGGTTTTCTTTTAAGAACACAAGAACATCATTTTCTCTTTCTAAAACAAGTTTTAAATCAATGCATGGCTCATGAATTATGCTAGATCATGCAATGTCATCGGATCAATATAAAGAACAACAAGAGTAGATCAAGAATCTAACCTCAAAACACGAATCTAACGGTTCAAGGTGTGAAGATCAAGCTTGGAAATCTACTTCTCTCTCTAAGAACTTCTTCTTCCCTTTTCCTAGAGCTTCTCTCACTTCCTAGGACAAAGATATGACAAAATGATATGTTTTCTCTACTGCCAGCAGACTTAACCCTCTGCCGGGACACGTGGCACCACCGGATTGGGTTTTCCTCAAAAAGGTGACTGACTGACAAGACAAGAACATGACAAAGTATGTGTAACAAGTAAGGTGACATGGGTACTCCGGCAGGTAATGACCTCGGATCAAGACATAGGTTTCGGCAAGTAAGGTCTCAATGATCTCGGCTGAAAAGGATAACACTCGGCCTAGCTGTGCCACACCTCGGCCTAGATGTGCCACATCTCGGTCTAGGTCGTACCAGTCCAGGAACAAGATCACCAGGTGCAAGAATAACATCTCGGCCTAGATAATACACATCTCGGCCTTGGTTTTGAACACCTCGGCCTAGATAATGACATCTTGGCCAACATGCCAAGAGGAAGGTGGAGGTCAACCAAAGTGGTTCCAAGGTGATCCTAGGTGCAAGAGGTTCAAAGGTGAAACCTAGGCTTAAGATGACCTTGGCTTAAGATGACCTCGGCTAAACACACACCAAACAAGGAACAAAGCATGCAACAACAGTTAGATAAAACAAAACAGGATCTCATGAATGCAACTTAACAAGACAAAATCATACGAATGCATGTGAGCATGACTATGGCAAAGTGAGGGTACAGTTTCATTTGTAAATATAGAATTCTATTTTCTGATTGTGCGGTGGATATGGCTAGTCAAGAGGGGTAAACATGGGCTTTCATTATTTTGTTTTTCAATAGCATTAGGAGTTTAGAATTATTGCTGCTTATGTTTTGGGTTGCTTCTTGTTTTTGAAGCCAATTAGATCTGGATTTCTATATTGCATGTTATGAAGCCAATTATATAGCGATCCCGGGTTTTACCCCTTGTTGTACAGTGATTCGGACTTGGTTTCGTGGATGTTAGCAGTTGTTTATATCTTGTTTACATCCTTTCGTACTTTGTATTTGAGTTATAGGATGTGTTGGGCAGGTTTGAAACAGGTTGGTTGTGTTTTGAAATCTAGAGTTGATGCCCAGATTTTGGCCTTTATGCTCGAGAGGGGATTTTGACGCTCGAGCAGGCCCTTTGTTGTTGCTTCTCCGCTCGAGCGGGAGTTTTGACGCTCGAGCGTGATTTTTCATCGTCCAGTACTTTTGTCTGCAGGTCTTCAGACGCTCGAGCAGGAGTTTTGACGCTCGAGCGTGAACCTTTATTTTCGTTCCTCCGCTCGAGCGGGGACCAAGTCTGCAAAACTTCTGCAAGTGTGCAATCTACACTCGAGTGGCGCTTTTGAAGCTCGAGCGTGAGTCTATGTCTGACGCTCGAACGGGAGTTTCCACGCTCGAGCGGGGCGACTGGTTTATCACTTCGGGATTTCACTTTTTGGATCACTTTTTCAACACTCTCTCTCTTACTTTCCCAAACACAGATTTGAGAGCTCCTCTCTCTAAAACCTTACCTTCTCTCTAGGGATTGATCTAGTAGGAGTGGTTTCCTCGTTTTGGGCCTTTGTAAAAGTTGTAGGGATCGTTGAGGGTTTTATTTTGATCCGAAAATTTCTTGGTTTGGAGCATCTTCAATTTCTTCATCATCTTCCTTTGAACTCCGAATTTGAGGTAGGGATTCCTACTCATTCTTATGTGTTTTAACCTAAATATTGAGCTACTTGTATAGATGGTTTGAGTTGGGAAATTTTGGGACTTAGGGTTCAAAATGAATAAAGGAGGTTTTGTTATTTTTGATTCTTGAATATGTATTTGGGTCTCAAAATGATGGTATTGTTGAAGAGTTGTTGATATTTGAACCTTTGGATTAATATTGAGAAATGGGGGAGAAAGCCCTAATTTGTGCGTAAATTAATTGGTATAATTAATTTGGGAAAATCATGAGAGTATGAAATTGAGTTGAATATATTGAATTGGCTCAGTATGAGATGAAATAGTGAAGTTGGATTTATTAATCACTCACTTTTGAAATTGTTGATATTTATCTGTTGAATGTAATTATTATCTGTTTAGAAATAATTACTTTGGGCTATCGGTAGAAGATAGTCTTGATTGTTGTAGACAATGCATGATGATTAGGCAAACTAAAACTAATTAATTGAGTATGCCATTGAATATGGCGGTTGATATAATACATGAATTCTATGTATTGGTTTGGTTATGTATATGATATGTGTTTATATACATTGTGTTATGTGGGAGGAGATAGGGGATGTACTCCACAGTTTAGGGGAAGATAGAGGATGGACCTCTAAACCGGATATCGTTTGACATTGATACAACACCAAAATGTGCATTATATGTGGAATATGGAAGTGTTTTGTTTAACATTAATACAGCACTAAAATATGTATTATCTGTGGAATATGGAAGTGTTTTGTCTGAGACGGATACAATACTAAAATGTGTATCTATTATGAAGCACGAAAGGAGTAATTTGAGTTGTTATTTCAATTGAAATAGAAACGTTGTTCATATGGGATGTAATCTCATTTAAAGTATATGGCCAGGTTCTGAGCCAGGGTTGTGAATCAAGAATTGGTTATGAGATGAAATAAAAACATGGACACATTGGTCATGTATTTGAAATGAAATATGAATTGATTCATGTGAATTAAACATTTATCAAATGCCGATTGTTTTAGTTATTGTTATTGCTCATACGATGTTTAGCATATCTCTACTGGGTGTTGGCTCACCCTTTATGGGATATCATTTTCAGGTACAGATAGCATCTCACCTCCAAGGACATAGTTTGAGGGGATTAGTGGTTGGGTCATCTTTTGTGATTACCTTATTTGTATTACATGTAAATCAAGCAAAGGGTTTATTTTGTATAGAGTTAGAACTCTTCTTTTTGTAACCAATGTTGACTTGGAAAGCTGTAAGCCCATAGGGCATTTGCTTTTGTTGTTAACATGTGATACATTTGTAAGAAATACTCTGATGAAATGTACTTATGCTTTATTCTCCTATGCCTGAGCATGTTAAGAATGTATGATTATTGGGTTTATTTTGAGGGCGTGACAAATTAGATCTAATTTGCTATACTGCATGCACGTCATTTAAATATTTTATTTTTGGCATGCTTGGAATCTGTGCCCATTGAATTGTTTATTTTCATTTCTTTTATTCACTTATTATGCTTTAAATGCAGATGGCTCAAACACCACTTCATGTTTCATCTGGTTACAACAATGTTGGGATAGTTAAGTTTTTGCTTGATTGGCAAGGACCGGAAAAAGTTGAATTGGAGGCAAAAAACATGGTGTGTAAAATTTTTTATATCATTTGAACCCTGCTGAACATGTGTTGTATTAAAAAGTGAAGCTTATGTTGACTGACTAGATTTTTATTTTTAGGTAATTTTTTGATGGCTAATACAAATGTCTTGCTTTGCAGTATGGGGAAACTCCATTGCACATGGCAGCTAAAAATGGGTGCAATGATGCTGCTCGGTTGCTCCTTGCCAATGGTGCTTTTGTCGAAGCCAAAGCAAATGTGTGGTTTCTTGTCAACTTGTTTTCCTTTGTTGGTTGAATTTGTGTTCAAAATTTGGATATGGAGGTATTGTTTTTGAACCTTCTATTAATATTTTTTTTCTCCCTATTATTTGTACAGAATGGTATGACTCCATTGCACCTGGCTGTATGGCACTCACTCCGAGCTGAAGATTTTTCCACCGTGAAGACACTGCTTGAGTGTAATGCTGATTGCAGTGCTGTAGACAATGTATTGTTGGTTTTCATTACTTCTATCTTCTAGCATACTTATATATATACACTGGAAGTAGGTGCAACGCTATGTGTTTGCAGTTTTACTTCTAAATTTTTTTGGCGACTGGATAATGAAGAGGATAGGTTTGAATTTTAAAACTGTTAGAAGTTATGTACTAGAGCAGTTAGCAATATGGGCATTCTTGGAAGGGGAAAAAAAATATGACAAAGCTTCAAAACTGTTCTGAGTTGTGTGATTTATATAATAGAATTAATTATATTGGTCAGTGTTTATGATTAGTAAAACTTTTAATGTACAGGAGGGCATGACTCCGCTAAATCATCTCTCTCAAGGTCTGGGGAGTGAGAAATTGCGGGAACTTCTTCACTGGCACCTTGAAGAGCAGAGAAAACGTAAAGCTATCGATGCTTGCAGTGAGACAAAGGCTAAGATGGATGAACTTGAAGATGCTTTATCGAATATTGTGGGTCTGCACGAGCTTAAGTTACAACTTAGGAAATGGGCAAAGGGGATGCTTTTGGATGAGAGACGAAGGGCTCTTGGGCTAAGAGTCGGCCCTAGAAGACCGCCTCATATGGCCTTCCTTGGCAATCCTGGAACAGGTAGGTAATTGGCATACTGTGTGTTGATTGTGACTATATTTCCTTGAATGCACTCACTACTGCCCTCCTCCACGGCCTTATATCAGCTTCTCTCAATGAGTTGTTTCAGATTAGCCAACATTGGGTATCATAATGAATGCCTTATTTTTTTTAAAAATTCTTCTCCCATTTGGTGGGTTGCTCGATCATAGTTCTACTGATTGCTTCTGCACACATTCTACATCATCCTTTTAGTGAATTAACTGAAATAGATAACACGAATGGTTGTTAACTATGGCTTTCCCTCCTAGTTTTTCTGAAAGTATATACTTAGATGTTCTTATCTGCATTTTTTTCTTGCAATTCTAAATTATTGTTTTGCGACTCTGGTTTTCTCAACCAAAATGACATTTTGAGATGATTATTGCGTACCCATAACTTGATGTTCCCATGAGAGTCTCTGACTCGCCATTCTATCCGGAAGTTTCTTTGTTATGTCAATACATGTAGTTGATTTCCTTTTTGTTTTTTCAAAACTTGCCATATTCTCGTGTTGGTCTGTGTCACATGCTTTTTTGACAAGTCAGAAAATGCAATATCAAGAAATTCAGTTTACTTTTTTTAAAAAATTATTTTCATAGTAAGAGGGTTAAACCAATGTACGAGTACAGATTCAATCATAAGCTCTCTTATTCATATTAAAAATATGTAAGCAATTATTTAAATTGTCATTTTCCCTATATCTTGTATGGTTAATTACAAGGCACTATACTTTTATATGTAACAGGTAAAACTATGGTAGCTCGGATCCTTGGAAGATTACTCTACATGGTAGGAATTTTACCAACCGACAAGGTAACTGAAGTACAAAGAACAGATTTGGTTGGCGAATTTGTTGGTCATACAGGACCAAAGACTCGGAGAAAGGTATGCTATCGTGCTTCCAAAACCATATCTCATCATTTCTTTGTGACAGAAAAAGTAAATATAATATTCTAACGAACAAATATTTACCAAACCATCTACAGATCAAAGAAGCAGAGGGAGGAATTTTATTTGTGGATGAAGCGTATCGACTAATACCAATGCAGAAGGCAGATGATAAAGACTATGGGCTCGAAGCCTTAGAAGAGATCATGTCTGTGATGGACAGTGGAAAAGTTGTTGTCATCTTTGCTGGCTACAGTGAACCGATGAAGCGTGTGATTTCATCTAACGAAGGGTTCTCCAGAAGGGTGACAAAGTTTTTTCATTTTGATGACTTTAGTTCGATAGATTTAGCCAATATCCTTCATATGAAGATCAACAATGAAGCGGAAGACAGCTTATTGTATGGATTTAAGTTGCATTGTTCATGTACTGTTGATGCTGTTGCATCGCTGATAGAGAGAGAAACTGGTGAAAAGCAGCGGAAGGAGATGAATGGCGGTTTGGTGGATCCGATGCTAGTTAATGCTCGGGAGAATTTGGACTTGAGGCTCAAATTTGACTGTGTAGATGTTGATGAACTTGTTACGATCACACTAGAGGATTTAGAATTTGGCATCCGATTATTATCACAATGAGACATGATTAGGTGATGACTCTGAAATGGGGCGATCCAGGTTCGATAATTGGCCAGATTCTTTTGTTTTATATTTTTCTTTTTTGTAATTGATAGGCTATGATAGTCATTGATGCCCATTTGAAAATGTTTGGTGGGTATTTGAAAATTCTTTGTTTTTTTTTTTTGAAGTCTTTGATTGTTGTAGCTAGCAATATGTTCAAGAGGAGTTTGGTTTGTTGTTGATAGAGATATGAAGCAATTCTTTGAATTTTGTTTATTCTTTTCATGTATCAGTGTTGAGTTCAATAACAAGCAAAGATATCTCTCATTTTTCATGTGGTTGGTTCAGTTGTTTTCTTTACTACTACCTACTTTTTGAATTTCTGGCTTCTGAAGTTGGTTTAGAATTGTGCCTTTTTGTCATTGTCCAGCTGAAATAAGAATTTCTGGCTTCTGAAGTTGGTTTAGAATTGTGTCTTTTTGTCGTTGTCCAGCTGAAATAAGAATTTCTGGCTTCTGAAGTTGGTTTAGAATTGTGTCTTTTTGTCATTGTCCAGCTGAAATAATAAGCTGCAAAAGTTGATCATATTTGTGATGATAACTCATAAATTATAGTTGCTGAGATTCTGTAGTTGATCTAGAAGTTCACTGTGTATTTATTTAGTCTCTTATTATTAGTTGAACATATAGTTAACATGATATTATCGAATCATATAATAATTATTTTGTAAGATTTGTTGATTAAATTATTTATAAAATAATAAAAAATTTAAGATGAATTTACTCCAATCATATGACTATTAATTGAATTATATTTATTTTGAAAAATATGTAATTTATGAATGATTTGGATAATAGAAGTAAGTTTGGGTGAAACCTACGGAAGGAACTCAGCAAAATCCAAACAAACGAGGTCATTGCGTGCAAGCCAAAAATAATTATAAGGAAAAATTATGAAAAAATTCCAGATTTGATAAGTAGTAAACTAAATTACAACTATTTAATTGGTTCAATCTAAATTCTTAAGTTTTTAGAATGATATTCACCATGCTTGGTTGCGTTTTTTTGATTTTTTTTAAAAAAAGTGATTTGAAAACTGTTTTTTGAAAAAAAATACTTGTTTGGTTTTCTAAAAAAATACATCATTACAATTTCAAATTTCCTTCCAAATTAATGATTGAAACAATTAAAACATAAAAAATCACATCAAAACATTCTCTCAGATTTTTTAAATATATATATATACATACATATATATATACCTAAATGTACCTATATGTACATGAAGCCTACCTATATTTTCAGAAAAATGTACCTATTCAAAGCCTACTTATATGTACCTAGATTTTCAGAAAAACCTACCTATTAGAAAAATGTACCTAGATTTTCAAAGCCTACATATATGTACCTATTCTACTAAAGCCAACCTATCTCATTTATTTTTTTGAAAACATAACTCATTTTTCAGAATAACTAAATAAGTTGTATAAAATTTTCAAAAAATCACAACCAAACACAATGGTTGATTCTAATCATTCATTACTACTAACCAATGAAACAAAAACAATTTAATCACTTTTTATTGGTGGTAACAACAGAGACTATAGTATGAGGAATAAATGAAAAAGGTGAAAATAAATTAGGAAAAGAAAAGAATAGCGATGGACAAGAAAAATGGATAATAATAGATTAAATGAGAAGATGAGTAAAGATAACGACGATAAAAATAATAAATAATTGTCCAGAATGATAAAATGAAAAAATGAATAAATTACTTATTTTTTGTTAGTTATTTTAGAAGTTAAAAATTTAAATTAAAATAATTAAAAAATGAAAGTTTGATTTGTTAAGATTTTCCCCCCTAATTCCAAAAGGGTGGAAAAAAAAGAAAAAGAAATAAAATGAATAAATAAAAAACAGATTTCACTGTTGCTTAGTTGGCTGAGTCTGCACAATAGCAAAAACCAGAACCAGACACACATAAGAGTAACAGAAATTCTGGTTCACCCTCATCCTCAATCCACCCTCTCTAAAATCTCTCTCTCGCTCTCTCTCTCTCTCTCTCTCTCTCTCTCTAAAAGAGAACTATGGTCTGTAGTTCTCTCTCCCTACTATATTCCCCATGTTCTTCATTTCCTTCCAATTCCACCAATGATTCACCTTCTACTTCTTCTTCTCCATCCAAGCTCCGATCTTTCAAACGTAACCCTAGGGTTCTGAAACTAGCCTCCTCGAATTGTTCATCTTCTTCTCAATTTTGGAGAATCGAAGTTCGCTCGAAGCTATCGGTAGAGGAGGATGGCTCGGTCGAACAGTTTCTGCGGAGCAATTCGATTACGGACTTCATGAGGTTCAAGAGAGGGAATTCCGATGCGGAGCTTCAGACCGCCGTTGTTAGCTATAAGAAGAAGTTCCCTTGGTCTCTTCTCCGACCATTTCTTCAGGTATAATTATAACCTGTAAATTAATGTTATTTTTTTGCATACTTACATGTGTGTGTGTGTGTGTGTTGACATGTTTGTTTCTTGAGAAAATCTGTAACTTGGAAGTTTGACCTATTGTTTGATTTTGTATAACTGGTTTTTGATTTTATTAACTATGTAGGTTGATTTGGTTTCTACAATACACATTGCGGACAAAGAGTATGTTTTCTTACTCAAATTTGGATAAGATTTATCTTTTTTAGTATAGGATAATTGTATGGTTGGACAAAAAATGAGACACAAAAAACTATGGTCTGTACAAGTAGTATATGTTTTTGGATAGTGCATGCATACTGGATGCCTATATTTTCAAAGAAATAAATGAAAATTTCTACCAGTATACTTTTAACTCTTTTGATTGGGGGATTTAGAAAGTGATTTGGAAAGAGAAGGGAAAAAGGTAGGTGAAATGTTAATAAAATATAACTATATTTCACTTAGATTCACACACTTTTTTTTTTTTTTTTCAAATCTCTTTTCAAATACCCCAACCAAATACGGGGTTAGGAAAGAATGGTTATTTATCTTTCACTGATCCAAATTTATATTTACCAGCACACTGTATGGAGGATGATTTATGCGGAAAATACAATTCAGTGTAGGTTTTGAAAAAAAAAATTACACATAAATGGTAAACTTTATAAATATTAATAATTAAAATTCTAAATTTTTTCATGTATTTGTAAATATTTAAAAAAAAAACCCACTTAATTGTAATTCTTCCATGATTTGTTGCTAAAGGTGAACCAATTTGAGATGAGAGTGTTGATGCTATTTAGAGAAAAGACTACGAGAATTAGAATTACGGCAGGAGGAGATTTTCCAATGACCAAGTGGGTGGAGAAAAAGTAGACGAGTTTGGAGATGCATTTGTTAAATTGATCATTGATTTACTGGAGCTAGTAAGTTGGAGGGCAACCTTTATCGGGGACAGATTGTAAAACATATTTTTGATAAATTTATTGTGTTTTGGAATAGAAGTGTACCGTGTTTGGAAAATGAACATCATGGGGTAACTAGCTTCTCTTAGTGATCTTGCATTGAACTTGAACATGATTCTTGGATTATGAGACCAATTTTTAATTCTGAAATTTATCTAGATGGAATGGAATATGAACAGAGGGGCATTAGTTTAAAAACCTTGGGGTTGTGGGTTTGAATTAGAGGGCAATCACTTTGTACATTATTGTACAGGTCTGTTTCCAGGATTGTGGGGTTTGATAATGGTTGATCACACACTTGGCTTTGGAAATTTTTCTTATCCCTTTTCTGTTTTCTTTTGTTGTTGAAAACCTGTAATGCCTATTAGCCACTGAACTCAGTAACATAATTTCCTTCTAAACCTTTCCTACAAGCTATCCTGTAGATTAACTGCTTTCTTGAAGGAAATAATCTCCCTTGAATCTTAACGTTTCATACAAGATTATGTATTGCTGGAAATCCAACTTGAGAAGTTCAACTTTTATTTTTCTACAAACTCTCTTGTAGCCCTTATGCATGAGAGAAAAATGTATTTTTCATTTTCCTTTCACTTCACTTTTCTCATGAACCACTTTACTGTTAATGTGCCTGACAACCAAATAGAGCCTCTCGCTGGCAACTTTTCAATAATAACATACCAACTATATTTAAACCATTTTTGTCACCCTCCTTACTAACCAAAAACCCAGCCCAACAGTCCTTGATGTTCCTCTTTTTTGGTGATTGTTAATATCTCTATCATTCTTTCTTGCTTTCCTCGCTTGTCTTAATTTTTTTTGAATAATTGTGTGCTCCCCCTTCAACTATTTTTCTGTGAGATGCAGTGAGTCATGTGAACAGATGGTTTAGTATTGAAGGGAGTATTATATAAACCTGATTTAAGGATTACATGGGCTTCATTTGTCTGACTTGGATCTGTTGAGCCACCTATTGCCTAATTTTCTTCAAAAAGGTAGCAGAAACCACTTGTTAGTTGCATGGATTATGATGCCACTAAAGGGGCATTAAATTTTTTTCCTGATGTAATTAGTGGACACATATGGGTTAATGAAGCATGACATTTTTGTTTTGTTTTTTGTTGTTTTTTCCTCTGTTTTTTGTTTGTTTTTCTTTTTTTGTCCATAATTTTACACTGCAGCCTATTTGTATGATGTGTGACTTGCATCTAGCTCTGTTTATCCATGTATGAGGTTCTGGTTTCTTTTCTATTTTACTCTTACAGAAAAATGATAGTTTAATTTTTTTCCTTTCAAAATTTCTTATTTGTTTTCTTGACTTCTTCACTTGATTTACTTTCTTAACTTGAAATTCATTCGTTTGGTTGATCTTGTGTCATACACAGATATTTTGCAACCCTCCAGAAGGAACTTGAAACTTATGACTGTGTCCTTTATGAGATGGTGGCTAGCAGGGAGAGTTTAGAAGGCAGACAATACCGTGGTGCCACAAAAAAGTTAAAAGCTTCCCGCTCACGGGGGTTTAATATTCTTGGATGCATTCAGCGCCAGATGGCTAGACTTCTTGCGCTTGATTTTCAATTAGACTGTCTTGACTACCAGGCTGAGAATTGGTACCATGCAGATCTGGATTATGAAACCTTCAAACTACTTCAGGTTTTATTCCTTTGAGCACTCTGTATAATGTTGATCTAATACACAATAATTGTTTTTTGGAGTTTACCTTAGTGCTGAATTTTCTCTTCTTTTTTTTTTGGACAAAAAGTATACTTCATTCCAGTTTCAACTCATCTTATTAATGAGTTAGGGTGCTTAGAGATGCTTAAAATTTTTAAGCTACTCCTGAAATCAACATGGTCTGTCTTTTCACTTCCAACCTCTGATTTTGTGATGAAGCTGTTGTTGCTCTAAATACAATTTCTTATAATATTTTTGCATCTTTGTTTGTGCTATCTGAATAAAAGCTATATGAAGGGAAAAAGAAATAGGATCAGGCAGCTGGGGTGGGTGGCAAGTGGGTTTGTTCGTCTGAAAATTTGAGAAAACTTGTTTGGCAAATTGTTTTCAGCATTTTTTATATTTTTATTTTTTAAAACAACCCATTTTTATGGAAAGACCAAAAAGTTGTTTTCAAATTTTTGTAAACTCAAAATGAAAACAATATGAAAATGATAGGTTTTTCAAACTTACTCAATTGTTTTTGTTTCGAAAAACATGAAAAATGAAAAAGAAGAAAAACTATTAATAAAAGTATTTGAATGCTTCTATCTAAAAAAACAATAAAAGTATTTGAATGCTCTCACGTTCTTTATCTACATATTCAAGCGTTACCTCTTGCACTTCTAGTTAAGTTCAGGAACAATTGATTGTCATTAACATTGGACTTGAAAATCTTATGCTACTCTATCTTCTCCTTCAGCATGAAAAAGGTGAAAGCTTCTTTACCTTTGCAAGAGATATGACTCTTAGATCAACAAAAGCCATGGTGCAGCCTACTTCAATTCCAGAAGAGCTTGGTCCTTGGAGATCCAAGCTTCTTTGGGCTTCTCGTGTGCTACCTATGCCTCTTGTTGGCCTTGTCATTATTGGAAGTGTTTGTGCTGATGTGGGAAGTCCAAGATCTGAATATCCAGAATTAGAAGCCTTGTCCAGGCTGGATTTTGGGGCTGCTATGAAGGTCTTCCTGGCAAAGAGACTAACATCTGAGTAAGTATATTCAACCTTCTTCTATATTTGAAGGTTAAATGCTGCTAGTGGTAATGGTGTTGTTTGATAGGTCATAGATGTTGTTTGGTATTTGCTTTTATACCCTTTTTTTTTTAGGGTCTGGACTTCAGGTTAATGCAATGTTGATAATTATGAATTTACGAGCAAACTGGTTTAGCTGAGGGAGTACTCTGAGACCATGGCTCTTTATTGCTACAGCCGTGCATAAATCATAAACTAATTAATGTTTCTTTTTTTCTTTTTAAATTTAAACTTGCAAAATGAACCTTTTGCTCAAATATAAAGTTGTGTATACAACATATTTGCTATTCTGATACAGCTAAATGTGATATTTGCTATTCTGATGGAGCTAAATGTGAGCTCACTGTTCTAGACTTCGTATCTAGTGAGTTGGTGGAAAATCTAGACTGATAGACCTTAAGCATATGTGTGGGTTACTCCTAGATTGGGACCTAACAATGTTTTCCCCAAGAGGTATGTTAGCAATGAGATGTTGAGATGACTTTGGACCATTCAGTTTGAGTTCATTCATACATGTAATAATCTCTGTTGTTTCAACTTGTTTTCCCCTTCAAATTTTCATTCCAAATTTAATCAACTCGGGTAAGTTCCTTGATATATTCTATCATCTGTGCTTTGATTTGGCAATGAAAAGTTGGAACTTGTAGTCAACGACAATATTGACATTGGAAATGGTTCATGTTACCAATAAAAATATTTTAGTGTTCCTATAAAACTACTATGATTTCATAGAAATGGTATTATTTATCTTTTTAATGAAGGAATTGTTGTATTGATGGAACACTATAAATGTGAAGATTTACTCAGGTGACAGCCGACGTAGAGGAGAAATCTGTCATCATTGGCGAGCGGAACAGAGCCGCAACTGAGGCACTTCAAAGAGCAATCGATGAAGGTCACAATAAGATTGCTATACTTTATGGAGGTGGACACATGCCAGACTTGGGGAGGCGATTACGAGATGAATTTGATCTAATCCCTTCGGGGGTGCAGTGGATAACAGCTTGGTCCATACAGAACCAGAATCTAACGACCAGCTCGCTTCCATTTCTGAAGACAATGGCAGAAGTTTTGGGATGGCCGTTGAATCGGTACCAGACTTTGGCATTGCTTCTCTTCTCCTCCGTGCTAGCGTTGGACCTCTGGTTTTGGGAGCTTTTTTTTGGCACTACGGTTGATTGGATTTCCCATGTTGCTTCAGACATTATATTTTGATAATGCACAGGTGATGTGATTTAAGTCTCTCTTAGGTCTCGTTTGGCATCCAACCATTTAAAAAATCACTAAAAAATTAAAAAAGCCTATTATTTTATTTTACAAACCTATCTACAATTTGAAATCACATGCGTTTATAAAAGCCTCCCCTCGAATCATTTTAGCCTAAAAATCTAATAGTACTATGAGGGTTTTTTTAGAATAAAAAAATGGTGAAGTCTCACAATGTGTCTTTATGTTTTCCCAACAACCCACTGACTCACAGCGAAAGGGTAGGCTGTCGTGTCAGCACATCATTTCGTGAGTACAAATTCACGGTCAAAATTGGTAATTTACCTATTTTTTAATTTTATAAATTATTTCATTTCACGTTTATTTTGTAAAAGGTTAAAAAATTATTTTCAAATATATTAGTTTTTTATCTCATATTTTAGTTAAAAAATTAAAAGGTTATTAAAATAGTGTGTTTCCAAAAGAGACCTTAATAGGTACAATTTCTTCAGTTTGACAAAGATGGAAGCGAAGCTGTGAATGTGCTTGTAAATATTTTGAACTTCTTTCCGTGGATTGAAATAGAGTAAGATTGTTTGGGCCATTTCTTGTGGTAGATTGTTCGGATATGATACATACTGATCAAGAATGCTTGTCTTTTGCATCATGGTGTTCTCTAGTTCCTAAAATTTGATCTGTAATATGCGTGTAATATTACATGCGAAACCATGATTGTTACCTCAGCTGATATAGCAATTTAACCAAGCGTTATTTACACCGACACTCAGCTATCAGTTTACCTCTCTTACCTATCTAACCGTAAATTTTTGATCATTTTCAAATATAAGAAGGTACAAATGTTCCTGTCTGGAGAGTAGGATGTTGGCTGCAATGGTCTTACACCAATCAAACAGCCAAGTGAGATATATCTTAGTTTTATTATCTGATTGTCTCTCAAATGCATTTTTGGCAAAAATTGACAAAAAAAATTCTATAATTGTCTATAATGTTTGCTTTCTTCAAATGTAATTGCAAGAAACCAGTATATCCATTTCATTCATCTTTATGATACATAACATAGCTTATGCATAGAAAAGATACATTGCAAGTTAAAAAGATGGCATCTACCAAATACAGTACATGACATATTTATAGAACTCTTTCCCAAATTTTCTGACACGGGGTGGAGGGAAAGCCGCAGGAAGCTGGGGTGGAGGGAAAGCCACAGGAAGCTGTGGCGGCCGCAACGGACGCAGAGAGTGTCTTGTTCCCCCTCTTCCCAAAGCTCACTGCTCCTTTACCCTGTTTTGTTTCATGTTTCAAGTTTCAATTCAAAACCCATATAGGTTTCGTTTGGAAAGTAGGTTGGTTTTTTGACTTTTATAGTTATTTTAGTCTGAAGTTAAAAAGTCTCGTTTGGGAAGGATTTTTAGCTTTTTTGTTTTTTTTGACTTTTTTGTCAAAGAAAGAATGTAATGATTATAAGTTGGATGTGATGTTTTGTCTTATTGAACTAAAAAGTCTATTTGATTTTTTGTGACTATTTTAGTCAAAAAAGTCCAAAAGTTGGCTTTTCAAACGAAGTCATAATGAAAACTGTAAAAACTGGTACACAATTATTAGTATATGAATGAATTACAGAAAAAAATGGAGAGCGTAAAAAACATCACCATCGTTGTTAACGTTAACAGGAGTTGTCCAAAAAAAAAAAAACTCTTGAGCTTCTCCGAAAGCTCTCTCTCTTGCGAAACCTTTACAAGGCTAGCTAAGCAGTTGTGGCTAGGGGTGTGCATAATACCGCCGAAACCGCCGAAACCGCCAAAACCGCACCGAGCCGCACCGCCAAGGCAAATTCGTTATTATTTTCCAATCAAACCGCCGGTTTTTGGTAAGAAAAATGGCAAATTCTAGTGACATTTTTATCAATCCGCCGGTTTCTATTTTTCTTCCAAACCGCACCGACCCGCACCGCTATTAAATCATGTTTTATAAGATTCTAAAAATTCTTTTTTACTTAAGTTTGCTTGTTGTTCTATACCTTAGAATATAGTATTACATTACTACTCGAGGGGAATTCAAGATGTCAGTAATCCAAAATAAAGTTGGATTCCAATTCAGTTTTCAATCTTCTTATTTTTTTTTTTTCCGCCATGTTGCAAACTTGCATCACTCACTTTTCAATCTAAATACTTTTCAATAGTAAACATTTTCAATATATTGTAAACCGAATGTTATTAATTTTATGTATTGTATTTGATCATTGTAGCTTCCACAGATGCTTGTAATGAACTGATGGCATAGTCGTTGATATTATCATGTTGTTGTTACACTTGTTACATCAGAAGAAAGCTTCGCAAGATGCTTAACATCACGGTATCTCTCGTCTTTTTTTTTCTCTTTGATTTAATTTTTGTAATTTTAATTATATTTTTTATAAACCGCCAATCCGCCCGAACCGCCAAGGCAAATCCGCCATTATTTGCCAACCGAACCGCCGGTTTTTGATAAGGAAAATGGCAAATTCTAGTGACACTTTTATCAATCCGCCACCCGCCGTACGGTTTCTATTTTTCTCTCAAACCGCACCGACCCGCACCGCGCACACCCCTAGTTGTGGCCTTTGTGACAGCGCAATTTAGCATTATGTCACTTTCTTCTAAGCGGTGCTCTGGCGGCGGTGTACATTTTTATTTCTCTCTGCATAAAATTCACATTGACATTCATCAGTTAACAAAAAATTTATATCAATTAATTTTTATTTATTTATTATTTTTTGATTCATCTACAAAGATTAAATTTTTTTAAAAATCTCCCAAACCACGCCTGAATAATTTGCTAATTACAAGTGCTGTTACGTTTACGTGGGTCTATTATAGATTTAATTTGATAATTCTAATAATTTATATTATAATATCTATTGAGAAGATAATTTTACAAAAATTAAATTGTTTAAATAATTATAATAAGATCACATTTATTATTAAAAAAAAATTTAAAGACAAATATACTTTTGAGAATATATAATTTATTATTGGAACAATCACACTGCAGTGGTCTCTTTTCAAAAATTAATTACTAATTAATGAAAAACCTTACGATTTTATACTTCAATTTATCAAAAGTTTCTCACTAATTTAAAAATGTTTTTATGTATACAATTATCTGATCAATTTAAATTTTTTTACAAGGATTATCTTTCTCAAGAAGTCTTAAAATAAAATAATTCAAATCATCAATGCGCATCTCATGGCCTAAAAATATGTAAAATTGGCAATTGCAACGAGAGAAGCTTTGCCTCTTTAGAAACGGAGAAAATAGAGTCTAGATTTTCGCTCAAAATGCATGCACGGTATAGATTGAAAAGAAAAGTTTGGAAATCCAGACATATCTATTCAGAATTTTTTTGGATGGATGGTTGTGGAAATTTGCATAGGGTGTAGTTTATGTATAAAATAAATATGAATCACAAGAAGATATTTTGAGTAGTTAAGTTTGAATTTAGTGGATTGAAAAATAAAAAAAGTTAAGTAGGGCGTCCCATCCTATTGAAATCTAAGATTTTTAAATAAAAAAGGAGGAAGGCAATCACACAACGTCGCTTTGGCCGAGTGGTTAAGGCGTGTGCCTGCTAAGTACATGGGGTTTCCCCGCGAGAGTTCGAATCTCTCAGGCGACGTGTAGATTTTTTTTAAATATTGGGTAAACCAAAAGGCAATGGAAAAACACCTAGAAAGAATTTGATCAGCCACTCTCTCTCTGACAACTTTTGATGTCGTCATTCTACATACGCAAGTTGTTTCTACAAATTTTGCACTACTCAATGCTTGATTTGATTCATGTATGCCCAATTTGGATTACTGTGATTTCTACGTTCAAAAGCAGTTTCAGCAAATTTTGCACTTGCCAATAGTGATTTGATTCATGGGTAGCCTCAAACTTTTCTGGGTATTGTGTGTTTTACAATTGCACCATTTCATTCTTTTTCTTTCACTCATTTATGTGTTTGCAAATTGCAGTCTTTATAAACCCATTCCTCGGTGTATATGTTAGAATTTCACTTCTTATATATTAGAAACAGAATCTCTAAATTCGTTTTTAATTACTATCTTTTTTTTTGGGGGGTCATAATACCTAAGATTGTTAAGACTAGTCCACCAAAACATTATCATAATTGAATTGTTAAATTAACAGGTGGGCAACCCACTAGAATGCCGGTGAAGGAACGATTTGTTAAGTATGTTCCCGCACTGATGGTGTTGTTTTCTGAGAATATTACTTGGAATATCTAATGTGTGTTGTCAATTTAAGATATTGAAGAAATTTATATGCTCTTGATTCATATGGGTATATAATAATACATCCATATATGAACACAAACACAAACAGATTCATTTGATTTGCTAATTCTAAAGACGCAAGTTGTGTTAATGCTTGGTTTGTCTTGAATTGTCTACTTTCTGTCTGGTTAAATGCCTGAAAGACCGATTATCTTGTTTGTGTCATTTGTTTTCATCTCTAAGATGTTTTTTGTTTCCCATTTGATCAAGATTCAATATGGTTGGTTTCTTGATACTTACTGTTACATGATTCACCATTGATTCTATGTGAAAATAGGTTCACCCATTGATTCTCATCGATTTATACATGTATTGTGAGTTGAATCTTGAATGGTAAGATTATACTTCACAATAAAGAAAGTGTTTTTGCTGGTTGTTAACTTTGAGTTAATTCTTCTTTTGATTTGCAGGATGGCTTTTAGTTGAGATCTCTAATGAAGGCATGTTCTTTTGAGAAAATCAACACTGGCTTGGGTTGGCAGAGGTGAAGGCAAGTATTATCCTTAGTTGTATGAATTTAAAATTTCTTGCGTCAATGAAAATGCTGCTAGACTGGTAAGAAATTGAGAATACTGTTAAAACATTCAACATAAAACCAATTGATAATAAGTAGAAGAGCTTCTAGAATATATTAACATAGTTTGAGTAACTTAAATAGACAATACGAGACAAATCTAACACGTATGAACACATGTTGATATGCCACTTTTCAAGGTGAAATTTGCAGGTACAATATCCTCAATATGTTGGCGGCTACAACAATGCATGCCTCATTGTTTTCTTCATTCTATGTAGGGTGAACATAGTTCGGTTTGGTTCAGTTTAGGAGGAAATTCAATGACTAAATCACTATTTACGGTTCCATGAAATTTGAAACTAAACCAAATATGGAAGATCTTGATGGTTTGATTCGGTTCATTTTGGAACCATGGTTTCTAGAAATTTGTCACCACATGCTTAAAAATATTGCTCCCAACCTACTCAAACATTGTCATAATTTTTAAACAAAGTGTTTAGAGGGAAATCTTTTGGAGTGTGTGCCATATGCTCTAGTTATGACATCTGTAGTATTCAGTTATGACTTATTGTGGTGTTAGTTATGATTTAATTATGATTGATCATGATGTAAGTTATGACTCGTTGAGATGTTAGTTATGTTATGATCTAAAAGCTGTTTAATTGTACTTTATGTAATGTTTGATTATGACTCATTATTATTATTATTATTTTTAGTTATGACTGAAAAAGATTTAGTTATAATATTTGTAATAATCAACCCCACAAATATCATAACTTACATATAATATGCACTCTTTTTGACAGTGTTTACCATGACCCCGCTTTCTATGTTCCTTTTGTTTACGAAGTCAAGTGAGGAATACTAACTTCATTTCCTTGACTTTAACCTCAAACCATCTCTTGCTTTGAAAAATTTATCAGGTAGGTATAATATAATCCATGTGATGTGAACTACCCAACAATGATATCAACAGATAATGAATCATTACAGCACTATAAGCATTGAGCTGAGCCTGCTAGAAAGAATTTTTCCTTGGCGAGTGATTGATCATCTAACTCAAAAAAGGGGGTACAAATTTTATCTTAATGCAGCTAGAGCATTCATAGTATGTAAACACTTCTGCAAATTTCAGGTGTATACCGAAAGGATCAGGAAAGCAGAGGTAGCTTAATCATTACGTCACTTAGTTTATCGTAAAGGCCTTCAATATTTCTTTTTTCAAATTTCAAGTGTATACCGAAATGATCAGGAAAGCAGAGGTAGCTTAATTATTACGTCACTTAGTTTATCGTAAAGGCCTTCAATATTTTTTTTTTTCAAATTTCTTATTATTGAAGGCCCTAATTTTTGAAAGACCTAATAAGATAAGACATAATTTTAATATTTAGCATAAAGCCTCGCAGAACCTTGGGCCGCTAAGACATTTGAGGTTGATCCTAATACGAATGGTGTTTCATAATTTTATCAGGCATGAGTTGTTATAGGGGCAGAGGTGGAGTCAATAATTTCCAATGGTAGGGGTTGGAAGAAAAGTATGGGCAAATTTTGCATAGGCAAATCGTGGACCAGGTTGAGTTTAAAAAGATTAAATACTAAAAAAATAACAAACCAATATAAGACAATTAACTTAATAAAAAATTGTATGAGATTAGTCTAAATCTATGCATGCTATTCACTTTTTATAAGTTTATAATTTTGTTTGGTACAATTTATTATATATATATA
Source organism: Camellia lanceoleosa (assembly GCA_025200525.1). Lineage (NCBI taxonomy): Eukaryota > Viridiplantae > Streptophyta > Magnoliopsida > Ericales > Theaceae > Camellia > Camellia lanceoleosa. The sequence continues at coordinate 57,725,008 of CM045763.1, forward strand.
TATATATATTGACAATATATGTTGAAGTGTTTGGTGTAATTTTTGCTTACAGATTATAAAAAATTAAAATAACTGATAAGTTGTAAAAAATTAATTATTAGAAAGTTTAGGAGAAATGTTTTTAGCTTCTATTTTTATTATTATTATTATCAATTTTACACTTATGAGAAACTACACCAAAGACGGAGAGGGCATGCCGCCGTTGTGCTTTAAGGCACATCAGTTATTGCTGTGCCCCTTGGGAGAGGTTTTTTCGAGTATTTTTCGATAATCTGAACCGTTCGTATTATAGGGTTCGTCGAATAGATTATCCTTATAAAAAATGTAGTTGATTGGATATCTATAACCCTATCAACAAAGCACATTTGTTTCTATAAAAATTAACGATTAACATAATTTTCATAAATTTTTAAAAACAATTGGGATCTAATCATGGAGTTATGAATATCCGATTAATTTGATTTTTAACAAGAATAATATTCTTGACGAACCTTACAATATAAACGGTTCAAATTATCGAAAAACACTCGGGAAGACCTCCCAAAAGGGGACAACAATAACTGCTGTGTCTTAAGGCACAACAACAACCCTTGTCTCATCACCAAAGAACTCCTATGTAATTATTTAAATCAATTAAAAAAAAAAAAAGAAATCCTATGTAATTATTTAAATCATACACCTTCAAAAGTTATCTAATTAAAAAAACAACAATGTTAGGTAGTTTAAAATTTTATGGCTCAAATGGCTCAAATCACTCAAAACGACGTCGTTTTGAGTGTAAATGATTGTAAAACGACGTCGTTTTGACAAATTTAAGCCATTTGAACCACAAAATTTTGAACTACCAAACATTTTCCTTAAAAAAAAATTATAAAAATTCACATAAGAAATCAATTTCAATTCTCTAGCAAAATTTAAGCATTTAATATTTCCTTTCTTAAAAAAAAAGCATTTAATATATATATATATATAATTTCATACCCATCATATCAATTGTCTTATACTTTTATTGTTTGTTTAATTGAAAAAATTTTAAAAGTTTTAAATTTTTTGAAATTAAAAACGACAAAAATAAATTAACAAAAAAATTATCAAAAGAGTCAATCAGAAACGGCTTTCATGGTTTAATTTTAGTAGGAAAGTATAAGATACGACTAATGAACTACTGATAGAAAATAACGTAAATAATATATGAATTAAATTTTTAAAAAAAAAAATTAGTGTAATTATGTTAAAAATATAAAATTAATAGTTTTGCTTGTTTCCACTTTTCAAAAAACACTTTTTAGAAAATTTTACTTTTTTATTTTTTGTGTTTTTTTGTTTTTACTGAATTTTTTTAATATTTTAAGTAATTTTTTTAACTTTTTAGACATACCTAACATAAATACACCTAAAAAGTAAAAAAATTGTAAAAAAAATCTTTTAAAAATTTACTAAATAACAAAAATACAAAAAAAATACAAAAATTCAGTATATTTTTTATATTTTTATGTATTTATTAATTTTTTAAAATATTTTTTCACAAATTTTTTATTTTTAGATACATCTAAGTAAGGTGTATCTAAAAAAAGTAAAAAAAAATGTTTAAAATTTAAAAAATATTCACTAAAAACAGAAAAACACGAAAACCAAAAAAGTCAATTTTCAAAAAACTTAATCTAGAAAACTCAAACCAAACATACTGAATTATATTTTTAAAGTTGAAGAAGGTGATTTTAATTTGAGTAATGCTATGGTACACACTATTTTCAAAGTTTGTATCATATGCAAGTTATGTTATTTGTGAGTTTAATTATCACAAATGATATAACTACTATGAAGTGAGAATCATAAGTAAAAAGAAAATTTTGAATTATAACCAAATAATAATATCACTTCAGACATAATCAAATAATTTTTAAATCATAACTAAAATAATATTATAATATATCATAATTAATAATACAATTAGTCATAATTAAAAACGTAAACATTATAATTAAAAATACATATAATACACATCCAAAGGGCCAAAGGTGGTGTCTACCATAAATTTCCCTTATAATTTACCTGAAATAAATGAATACCCATCTTTTCACACTACAACATATAAGATTTTTGGCGACCAATTATTTTGGTCCCTAAAACTATTATTTTGGTCTCTAAATAGTTTTTGTGACAAAATTAATTCTGTCACTAAAACAGTCACTAAAAGTGCATCTAGGAAAGTCTTTAGCAACAAATTTTTGAAAATGTCACTAAAAATGACAATTAGTGACCAATTTTATATTGTCACAAAATGTTTAATTTTACAAGACTAAACATTTGGTCGCTAATACTTCGTCATAAAATGTAACAATTTGGTCGCAAAAAACAAAATAATGACATTTTTAACAACAATGATATTTGGTCGCTAAAAGACATATAACTTTCTCTACAACATATTTTCGTCGCTAAAAATCAAAATTAAAATTTTGTAATCATTTAATCTCATAGCTTAAAATGCACAAAATTAAATGTCATCCAATCATATTAAAAAAAAAATTGACATTCACATATCAAACACACTCTATTCCCAAACCATAATGGGTATATAGAAAGTAAAATTTTACAAAAATTAAAACTGAAAGTTTCCAAATTCAAATCAAAGTAGTAACAGTTTAAATGAAGAATAGCAATAGTTTCTTCAAAGAGAATCTCTAAAAAAACATTTTCTCAACATCAATATCAGACTTTCTATCAAACAGCCTTGGCACAAGAGGCTTCAAGTCAGACTTAGGTGTGACACCCTTTGGACATCCTGCAATCCAAAATTCAAAAAGAAAAATCAAATAATAAGAATCAACACAACATAACCTCATTAAATAATCAATAGTCATTCATAATTAAATAAGTTACAAATAATGAAAAACACGTTATCTCGATTACTTGGAGTAGTAGTGAGATATAATAAGAATTAAGAATCAACACAACAAGAAAGTGAGTCACCTAGAATCAACACAATAAGGTTATCATAATCTAAGCACGTAACCAATAGGTAGCCTTCTCTATATTGCCAAATACCAAATACACAGCCACGACAGCAAGGACATAATCTAGTAGCCACTTGTAACTCAAAAACCCCTTGGATGATCTAGTCCTAATCATTTATATTGTTCATTCTTAGTGCTAAAGATGCACAACACATGAGCCTTAGTCAAGAATCATTAATAGGAAAATACTTATATTTAACATTAGAAAATTCTTACATGTCTAATTTCAGCTTCATTATGGACCCATGCTTGCCTTTTCTGACTAAAGTGTGTCTTGTGATACAAATCAACAAGTCCAAGCTCCTTTCCATCGTTGTCTCACTGTCAAAACCTTTATAGTTAGTATCCTATGGAGTACATACATCACCAAATAAAAGAAATAAAAAAAAGTGCCATGTAGACCCTATGATTTAAAGGTCAGTTGTTTACCTCATCATATTGCACCTTTCTAAATGCCTTTGAGCCAGCTGTATGGAGGACTTTAAGCTCAAACCGATTTTCCTTGTTTTTCTGACATTTCTCCTGCATGAAGTGTAAAAATATATTCAAAAGAAATCAAGTCCATGTGCCCAAATGCTTAGTAACAGCAGCAGCTACATGCATAGCAGCAACTACATGCATAGCAGCAGCTGTAGCATCATCAGCAGCCCAAGTGTGTGCAAGTGCATTACAAGTGTGTTCAACAATTACCTGGTACGTCTTATCATCCCATACAATTCAAGTTTAGAATGTTTCTCTGTAACTCACAACACAAATTTTTAAACATTTTGATAAGACATAAAGGTTGAACCTGTCCACTCATTGCTCTTAGTGAAGTCAATCCCAACAATGAGATTAGAAGACTCAAGGCCCGCACGCGCAAGAGCCTCTGTCACCTGCAAAGAAAGTAATTATTTTAACTCAAAACTTTCTATAATAGATGAAATGTAGATGGTTGGTACCATCACTAAGATCAGATCACTGTAGGTAAGAAATTCAGTGGAGGAGAAAAATATCATCATTACATTGCAAATAAAACCCAAAAAAAGGATTTATTTTTAAAGACAAAAAATCTAATTGAAGCCACTAGTTAATTAAATGAATAACCCAATAGATTTTATTAGCCTCCATATTTGTTATAGCATGATATCCGGCTTAGCCGCTGATTGTCAAACTGTCATAAGAAACTAATGTAACAACACAAGTGATTTTGCAGCTAAATCCACATTTCCGATCATGCTCAGTGGCTGTCATAAAAATTACAAACTCAAAACTTTATCGGCATGCAAAAAAAGATGAACACATAATCATGAGAGTGCCTTAACTCGAATATTCTCGACACACTGTCATTCAAGGAACTTGAAGAATCATCAGGTAACTATGGCAAGAACCTTGCTTTAAAAAGGATCACACAGATGCCCATAAAAGCAAAGCTAAAATAATGAGAACAATGGTTGATAGAAGTCATGTAATAATATAACTACTTCATAATTGCACAAAGAAGTACATAGCCTCCCCGTCCTCTACCTCTAAAAATCAATAACAAGAACATTCATTGGTATTGAATTAGGTACACTGGTAACTGAGGGAAGACTTTCTTTTGCCCTTTTTTTTTTTTTTCCCAACAAGGCTCATGTGTAGGATCTTGACAGTTTATTTATAATGTCAAAACAAATTAATCATTGAACTTACGATGTTTTCAAATATGGAAGTGAGGTAAGGGATTCTGGAATCTTTCCCATAAGATCATTGTGGCTTAGATCCCTGATACAAAAGGCAACCACCAAAACACGAAATGTTATCTTATGTACACTGCTGAAATCATGAATCTCCCAATGAAATCATGAGATTTTATGATTGAATAGCACTTTCTATCACAAAGTCAAAAACAAAATGTGATAAGAAAAATCATCTCTAATGCACAAAGCTCTTGCTTATTGAGAAAGATAGTAGAAAGGTAAGGTGACTCGCCCTCCATACTTTATTTCGTATTCCTTCATACTTTATTTCGTGAGCTCTATCACGGGCTCTAGCAGTGGTCCAAACTATTCATCTCATAAGCCTAGTAGTAAAGATGAGTTGGGCAAAAAATCAATTTCATCGAGATATCACTAAACACATGACAAATTACATTTTATTATTAAAGCAGACGGCAAATATGAGTTTAAAGTTAAAACTATTCATTTTATAAAATAAAATGCAAATTGTTCACTGACATTCGATGAAAGAGAATCCCACAAATGAAATATGAAAGAGTATGGAGGATATTGATATGGAGAAGAGTAATTCTCGAGTTAGTCTTACCTTTTTGTGAAGAATCTAAAATCTTATTAACTTCAAGCACTTGACATTCTAGAATTACCGGTTATGCGGATCAAATCTCCAACTTATCTTGGCACTTGATCGATCACGACCTTATGAGTTTCACTTGAACAAGCAAAATAGCTACATTGTGAGAAATAGAAACAACAAAACTTCTCCAAAATAGATTTACCAAGTTACATCATAACGTAAATTGTTTATGAGCAGATTAATGAAAACTCACTAAAAATAAAACAAAATTTCTCCTATTGAAAGATCATGTGTACATACAAAACAAAACCATAAAAAAAAAAAAAAAAAAAAAAAAAACTGGTGATTGAAATCATATATACATGTACCCACCCACATGTCAACTATCACCTCATCTTTATCATTCCATTTTCAAAACAAGTAATTTGCATGGGTATAGATACCAAACAACTCTACACACCTTCATGCTATTTACGATGCCATCTCTCTTCAATGGCTAACTTAGAAATTGAGCCCCTGTAACAGTTGTTGGGCTACGGTGACCTTTCGATGTCAAGACTCAAACTCCTAGTGATAATTGAATATGAGATCCGGACGGAAGCTAAGATCCATTAATACTCACATTAGGTGCATGAGGGGTGAAAGGATCTATCTGCTTTGAAGCAACCACGTAATTTTTCATGGAATGGATTGTTAAGATGCATCTGGTAATTCCTTAGCGTTCTTCACAACCAAATCATAGTTGATGGAAGCCAACTGAGACAAGTTCTGAGTACAAAGGAACATATTACAAAATTAGATTTCAACATAATGAGCTAACAATGGACATTTTTTGGGCATAACCTGGAGATAAAACGATTATACTTCGAAGGTAAAAGCCAATTTTCAAGGATAACTCATTTATTCAAACCACCATCAGTTTCCATCACTAAATTGAATAGAATGATGTGAACAGAGTGAAAGAATTTCAATTCCATGTGGTGATTAACTGTTTCCCAATCCAAACAGCAAATATCTAGGCGTAGAAAGTCTCACCTTAAACGAGAAATTACTAAATGAGTACTTGTAGACACCCCATTTTTGACCGCCCTCGAGACTTGGGCGTTACTAATGGTTTACTTGTTGGAGAAAGGTATGTAGGGCGAAGGTTCAATTTCTTCGGCAAGGAAAGGGCCAAATCCCAACTTCATACCCCATTGTGGACCAAAATTATTTTTGATGGTTTTTATACCTTAAAACCCTCTCTTTCAAAACATTTTTGAAATAAAATTCCCACGATGTTCGGCGCTCGCATTTTCGGTAAATGTTAAGCTTTTTGTAAACCGAGCAAGGACAAAGGGAGATGAATGAAAGAGATGAAATCTTTGAAAAATATTTCAAAACACCTTACTTAGGGGTTTGAAGTTGAAGAAAAGAGGAGAAGAGGGAGAAAACTAGTTTGGGAGTGTTTGACATGAATCAGGGAAGGAGAAAAAGTCTGCGGCTTCCCCGAAACAGGCGTAACTCTTTGTACAAGAAGAATTAAAATATGGGGCCACCACCATTGGAAACCTTACTTCCGGGGCTTCATTTTTCACTCAAGAATCTCCTAAGTCCAAATCCGGGGGGAGGAGATATGGTTGGTTGAAGTCCGGTTGGACCGAATCTGCGTGGCTTTACGGAAACTGGCATAACTTTTTCTACAGGAGGAATTTTAATGCAAGGTTTGCGCCATTGGAAAGCTAACTTCCGGGGCTTCAATCTGGACTTCCACCGGCACTTTTTGACCTTACCGGCTGCCTACCGGCACTCTATTTAGCCGACCGGCACAAAAGATTGCCGGCCGGCCAAAAGTGCCCAGAACTCAGAATTTTGACAGATATTTATCAATACACTGTGGAAGATATTTCTAATTGGGATATTTCGACCAAGAACTCTTGTTTTGACATATATAGGGCCATATATCTCATATGCTTGGGGGTGAGAACAAAAAGTGAAGTTTTGGGAGCTTCTCACTCCAAAAAACCTCTCTCTCTCTAGAAATTTCAAAGCAAAATTTCAGCCCTCTTCCTCTTCCTTGGTGTAGGTTGGATTTTTTTGGAGCAAAAAACCAGATATAGACATACATATTTGATATATACACCTATATCCCTCCATCTCTCACTATATCTCTTCCATTCAACCATTGAATACCCTTGTTCTTGGGCCTTTTCTTCATCACTACCAAGCACCACCATCACCACTCCATTTCCAGCAGCAAGGAGGGGTTTTTCAGAGGCTTAGGAGCAGCAAACTTGAGCCAAGAAGCAACAAGAGTGTGATCTTCAAGGGTAAGTATCAATCACCCTCTTTTGGCACTTTTTTTTGCACCATTCCTCTACCCTACTTGCTCACTGTTTTAGACTCCGGACCTAACTGAAAGGGGCCTTCTTTTGAGCTATTCTACATGTTTGTTTAAGGGCTCAACCCTGTTTGAGCCCTCTATGATGCACTTGCTTCAATATCATTTTGTATGTCAATATCTTGCATGCTTTTTTTAGTTCATGTGTGATCTATTTCTGAGCCTGATATAAACTGTGAGTGGGCCTATTTTGAGCCCCTCTTAAACATTGAAGAAGGGCTCAACCCTGTTTGGCCTCTCTATCATGCACTTGCTTCATAATCTCTCATATTTACCGTAAATTTGCATGATTTGTTTAGCCTCTGTGCGATCTTTTTTGGAGCATGTCATGAACTGTGAGTAAGCTTATTTTGTGTCCCTATACAACATTGTAGAAGGGATCAACCTTGTTGGGGGTCTCCATGTTATACTTGTCATTATATCCCTCTTTGGCCCTCATTTTGCATGTTTTGTTGGACCTATTTTGCTTCTGTTTTCGGCCATGATCAGGTCTGGAAAGAGTCATATTTTGGCCTTATTGTCATCTTTTGTTAAGGGTCCAAGGCTGTTTGATGCATTTTTTGTATACCTCATATTATAGCCTTTGTTGGCTTCAATCTTGCATGGCATTTCGGGCATGTTTTCATATTGATTTGGGGGCTTTCATCTACTGTGAGTAGTCATATTTTTGGTCCCTCTTCAGTGTTGTAGAAGGTTTTTTTTCCATTTGGGCTTTGCATATACCACTTGCTTCATAGCCCCCCTTGTGGAGCCATTTTTGTATGCCATGTTAGCCCCATTTGTGATTGCTGTTTGCCCATGTTTTGTACTGTAAAAATGTGAGTTATGGGGCTGCCTTGCTTCTCCCTTTTCATGTCATGTATCAATTATGCATGTTTGGTGTAGCTATAGGCCATTTCGGGTGCCAAAATTCATGTTTCGGGATCATTCCATGCATCGGGTACACTTTGGCCATGTTTCGGGACTGTTTTGCCCCACATTTCAGTGCTGAAATTCATTTGCATGTTTTCATATCATATTTCCATGCCATTGCATTCCGTATGCCATTGCCTCGGTTTGCGTGCCCGTGTGCACGCATTTCGAGGCATCTCATTTTTCATCTCTCGGCCTCTTATGTGAGTGTGGCTGAGGCTCTCTCATGTTAGTGTAAGCCCATATTGTATTGTTTATGTCATTTTAGCATCATTGCATTCCGTATGCTATTGCCTCAGTTTGCGTGCCCATGTCTGCGCTTGAGGCACTTCATTTTCATCCGATGGCCTCCTATGTGAGTGTGGCGAGGCCCACTTGTGTTGGTGTAAGTCCATGTTGCATTGTGTATGCCATGTTTCAATCGTTGTGCATGTTATGTTGTTAGCGTTGTGTGCCATGTAGTTGCATTGCATGTTTGTATGCTTGCTTGCATGCTTAGGTCGCATTGCATTGTTGTGCATTACCTGCCTCTTGATCAACCATGATTGAGGTTGGGTCCCTTGTATGTTTGTGTGCATTGCATTTGACATTGAAAGCATACTTGACTCTTTGGCCATCATGCATCGAAATCGTGATTGGTGGCCGGTCGAGCACCACACTCCTTGAGTCTTCAACATGATATGGAGTGTGGTGGTGCAAACATTGCTTTGAAAATACATTGCCATGCCTTGTTTGCCCTCTCTGCTTTGTCAGCAGGTTTCTGCGAGAAGTTTTGGCGATCGGCTACATACATGCCGGCAAGCAATTCATCAATGGCCGATAACTTCATCGTGACGGTGACCATTTCCCATAGCCGATGGACATTCCTCCTGGCGGTGGCACTCCACGATGCAAGAGCATACCTTGGGACTTGTCTTGATCTTGAGGTGCCAAGCAAGTGAAACAGAGGCAACATGTGTCATGGCAATGAATTTCTGGGCGAAGCAAATCCGAGCATGCGTGCATCCCTCTTCCCGAGGCCTTTTACTGCTTTCCATAGCTTAGTGAATTTGTTAATTTAATTAATTTGTAATATTTAGTTAGCTTGCGTAGTTAATTATTTGTATTATTCTTTTGGTCCCTCCGAGCGAGGGCGTAATTGTAATAAGTGTGGGTGAGTGGGTGTATGTCTTCCAACCCCCATTTCTTTCTCCCTTTTATTTACTTGCTTATGATGGTAGATTAGGGCACGTTTACTTTGGCATACCTTATGCTATGCATGCGTGCATCCATGCATTTGTTGACATGCATCGGGCTCGGTACATCATACAAACTGCATTGTATTTCAATTCGAAATTGAATACGTGTTATTTGTAGCATCCCACATGCCATCTTGAGGGGTAGCCGAGCCTGTCTAGATTGCATCCTTGCCTGTGTTGCATTAGCCATTTAACATGAACTAGGATATGCATGTTGCTAACTAGTTTATTGTTTTGGCACGGAGTACGATGTAAGTATTTTACGCTTTAGCATACCACATGCGTGTGAATGTTGCCATGACAGTATGCTTACCATGCGGCTAAGTGCTTATATGAGATAAATTGTTTGAATGCCTGTGGGTGGAGGTTGGATTGCTTGAGTTGGAAAAACTCGTTGAAATCCGTGTTTTAGCCTACTTGCGAGTAGCAATTTCAAACTGTTTTCAAAACGAACGGATATGCAATGTTTATTTCCAAATTAGGCAATCTAGTCTATACTTGTTTGCTGTGCGCATAACATAGTAATTCTAGACTAATAATTAGAATAAGAGCATGTAATGTTTTCAAAATCGGATATCACGGTTAGTAGAGGCGGTCTTGACGAGGCGAAAGAATGCTCATAGTGACCTTCCCGATCGTACCCAAGCTCGAGCCAAGACCACTTTGGTGATGGCGAACCGCGTGGCCTTGACGAGTCGGGGTTTCCTAAATTTCCCATTTTAAAATATTTAGGTGGCGACTCATGTCTGGCAAAGCATCCATGTTTGGCACTACTTTTTCAAAATCGCTTTTCTTCAAAGCGATTTGCGAGTTGGACTCTTTGGTTGATTTAGAACCGCAACACACAAACAAGGAGTCCGAAGCATGGCGAGGTCCCCATGGACGTGTTCTGATTTCGCGACTTCTGCTTTGAGATTTTAGAGAGCTTTACTCGAACTCGTAATATCCTATTTTGATTTCATTTATGTGTTTCTTTGCATTGCATGTGCATTGGTGCGCCTAGGACACCGTGTTGGCCATCTGTTATTCCTGAGCGGTTTGCCGGAGGCTTGTCTTGTCAAGGCATGTCCATAAAATTTGACGGTTGCGAACTCTGCCCGATATAGAACACAAACCCCGGTTTTACCGGGGCACCCTTTTCGACCATTCGACCTAGTGCATATTCGGATCCATAGTGACCATTCCAAACTAGGACAGGTTGCTTACTCGATATAGGTTGTTTGAAACCGCTGCGTGCGTAGTGAAGCCCTAGCTCCTGACACAATAGGACAGGGAAACCCTACCCCAACATAGGGGTGTTTTGGCTCTCTCTTACTTGCTATATGCTTTTAGAGTGTATCTCTACAGGAACGCATATACCAGTTTGCGAGTCTGGGCATCGGGCCCAAGGGCACCGATATCGATTATTGTAAGAAGCGATTATATCTGCGGTGTATCAGTTGATGATTTGGGCGATGATTTGGGAAACGATGACGATGAATGCTGATCGTTACGCTATGCTTATATCCGTTCCAGTGAAATTGAGCTAAGATCTTTGTCGGTTTCTCTTTTGCTAGGTAGTCACCGAACTATAGCTTGAAGGCTCCACTATCCCCGAGGTTCATCGATTTGTGCTAATAGACTCTGTCGGTCGAGACTGATTCAAAGTGTCAGCGAGAGAAGGCTAGTTAGCCGCAGACCACGATATAACTACGGATCGGTGACCTTTGGCGATCGGGTTGAGATTTCCAAGCCTCTGCGGAACCACAGATATACCGATTGCTCGGTTAGATCGAGGACAATATGTCTAGTCTGGAAGAGATGGTGCGCCAACTCGAGATAGTATGAAAACCATGCAAGAAGCGGCATGCATCAGCGAAGTCGCCAAGCAGCGAGTGGTCATAGCCCAGCGAGAGACAATTGCGAGCTAGAGCAACAAGCGGAGCACACCCGCAACAAGTTCCTCCTCCGGCGGAGCTCCGGCACTGAGGAGGCGCCAAATGTCGAGAAAATACGGACATTCCGACAGGCGAGCTCGCCCCAATTTTACCCACAATCCAAAACACCTACCAATCTGGGACTTTCCTTTGAGTTCAAGACGGACCCCACAATGGCAAGTTGAGTAAGTGGAAAAAGATGTTTAAGAAATCCCAAGGAGTCAAGTCCATTCCCGACATTGAGGATGGATATATCACAGACCTTGTGTGTGTTGCCGGATCGGTTCAAGATGCCACAAATCGACCCGATTTGATGGGTCGAGACCCCATGGTGCACGAGGCTATTTTCGGATATCTTAAGGCCGATGGGCCTCACCGGACTCTGAGTTGTCTCTGTTTGGCGAACCTGTCGGTGTGGCGGTCATCTGTGGCGGAAGCGATGTTAAGAAGAATTGGGATGAGATGGCCAAGGCTTTTGTCGATCAATACTCCTACAATACACAAATTGAGATTACAACCCGTGATCTCGAGACGACTAGGCAGGAGCCGAAGGAAAGTTTCTCCGATTTTGTAACTCAGTGGAGGGCCAAGGCCTCAATGATGACCATTAGGCCAACAGACAAGGATCAAATACGGATGGTTGTCGCAACCTCCAACCCAAGCTCATCAGAAAATGATCGTTCTCCCATTCCCTACCTTTTGAGATCTACATGAGATGGGAGTACAAATCGAGGCGCTATAAAGCAAGGCCTTATTGACCCGGGAAAAAAGCGGCCGGGAGGGCATTTACCTGATTGAATCGACCACCGGTGGTGACAATTGCTATAACCGGACATGGGCATGGTCACCACCCCACACAAAAATGACCACCCCATTCACGGTGCCTTGAAATTAGTTCTAAGCGGCCAAATACCCACCTCGGGGCCAAAGGGTGTTTACCCCGCATGCGTGTCTCATCCGCGACCCTGAGGGCCTTGATCCAAAAGAGGTATCTGAAGCCACTGGAGCCACAACCATTACCAAAGAAACCCCCTCCCTCACATAACCTAGCTGATTACTGTGCCTTCCATCAGCGAGCTGGCCATGACATTGACATGTGCTTTCGTCTTCGCCATGAGATACAAAATCTGATCGACAACAAGGTTATCGCCATGCCAGTCGTGCAAAGTCTATCGGCATTTGATCAATAAACCTGTGGGGGATAATGTGACCATGTGATCGGGGGATGAACCACCTGCGGATGGCACTCGATTTACTCCGGATGTGGCGTTTGGCACGCACTGTTTTGAGCATTTGTGAATGCTAATTTTTTTTGGTTTCTGACTTGGGTATTGGGTCAGTTTTTGTTGTGTTGCTTTGAGTCTGTCTCTTTATTTTGAGTCAGTCTTTTTATTTCGTCTGTCTGTCGAGTCGAGTCTTGTTGTGTTGGAGTCGGGTGATTTCGGGGGTGTTACCTCGGACATCACCATTTTGTTTTGTGTTTGTCTTTTCGTTTTGTTTTGAGTCTGTTTCTGCCAGAGAGCCAGTTGTGCCAACAGACTTTGAATGAACAACAGTGATTTTTACGCTCTCGCGTTTGCTTCTGCCGTGTGCCAGTTGTGCCAGAAATTCTGAATGAGATAGCAGTATTTGACTGGGAACTTTGCCTTTTCTGTGCCTTGAAGTCATTGTAATGACCTAAGTTTTTCAAAACTTTTTGAACACTGTGATGAAAACGAAGAGGAAGAAATTCCTTGGGATTTGCAAAAATTTGATCAATTGAGAGAAAGAGAGGCGTGCTAAGCCCTTAATGAATGAAATCATGCTTGAAGGCATGAGTACTGAGAAGGATCCTGGTTCGATCCAGACTGGTTCCACACTATCTTCTGCGCGAGCGATTTGTCGCTTTCTTAAAAACTTTCAAAAAATGTTTTGCGCGGTCCTGCGAAGACATGTGTGGAATTGCTCTTGAGATTGTGCAGCTTAGGATCGCTCTCGGCCTCAAGACTCAACCCCTTTGCTTTCAAACCTTGAACTTGGATTCAAAACGTTCAAAGGACAATCATGATGTGAGGCCTGTGTGGCCAGATTTGGAGCAGCCCTCGAACAAGAGGCACCAAAGTCAGATCAAGAAGGTTAGACCTCATCAGAAGAAGCTTGCAAAGTTAGAACAGAAGCACCCTTCGAACTAGGGGCAAAAAATATTCGATGTGCTCGAAGAGCCAAATGTGGATCCTTCTGCAAATCAATACAACACCCACTCTCCTGGATTCAGATGACTTCAGGATCTCAAAACCATTTGGCATGGACAAAGCTACACTTTTACCCTTTGAGAGGCTCATTTGGTGAAAACTGGAAGGCGACCGAGCAAAAGTTAGAGCAAAGAAAAGAATGAAAAAAAGAAAAAAGAGAAAAAATTCAAAGATACAAAAATGCAAAAAGAAAAGAAAAGAAAAATGCAAAAAAAGAATGAAAAGATGAAAGGAAAAGAAAAACAAAGCTCGCAAGGTCGAAAACCTGCAATAGGCGCCTTGGCAAAAGTTAGAACATAAAAAGGAGAGGTTAAATACCCGAGTGTACCTTAACCCCGAACTACGTAAGGCTTGATTCCCATGTTTGGGATACGTAGGCAACTTCATTCTGAAGTCCAGCCATAAAACAATTCAAATTTGATTGTGTCCATGCGATGGTTTTGACCATCCTTGCCTTCTCTGTATCCGAAAGTTCGGTTGTAATCATCGCTCTGAGGACTGATCACAATGCGCCGCGGTGCCATTCACACAAGGGGCAACTTTCCGTTGCCATTCAAAACGCCGCGATGTCACTTCAAACAAGGGGCAACTTTCCGTTGCCGCGGTGTCCTTCGAACAAGGGCAATTTTCCATTGCTATGGGTCCGAGGTTGTGCATCTCAAAGAGTTGGTTCCCTGCTTGTTGAGCGGTGGCCGTTTGCAAAAACAGTTTTTGAGAAGTTTTACTGAGGTTGACTATTCTCTCAAAAATCATTCCATTTTTCCAAAACTGGACCATTTTCTTGGACCCAAAAAGGAAAATTTTCGATTTACAACTGACTTGCATGATTTCAAATCAAAAATCGAATAAGCATGTTAATCTAACTTTCATGTTGGTCAAAATTGTTTTAAAACAAAAATGGTCGAAATAATGAACTAGGGGCAGTTGAGTCGGGTTTCTGTCTTTTCCCCGTCGCCGACATACTTGCGGAAAGGGCACAAGAAGTCAACAACAAAATCAGAAAGCTCTCTCATCCTCCGAACAGCGAGGTATCAAGCCAAGTCACGAACCTGTTGGAATAGGCGAGATGTTCCACTTCCTCATCTGGGACAGATCTAACCACGTCAAACTCCCGGCAAGGCATCATCAACCGATGTTAGCTGCAGTTGCTACACACCCGGTTGTGGCTCAACCTCTGTGGGAAAGTTCAACTGCGTGTGCAGAAGAAAAAGAATCTAGCAGAATGCTAGGGGCAAGAGCCCGCAACTTCTTGTCTATCTACCAACCACTCTGGGAAGGGATAAAAAAATTGAGAGATTGAAGAATAGAGAGATGTGCGTTTAGAGAAAAAGTGAGAAAATGGTTTTTTTTTTTTCAGAAAAACAGAGCTTGAGGGCCGAGTGATGTGAGAATCACAAATGAGAAAGGGTGGGAAATAGTACCCGGTGAAACAGGCTCCCTGTGCACATTTGAGTCTTGTGTTTTGTTTTGTCTGTTTCGATTCTTGTTTTGAGTCGTTTCGAGTGTCAATAGATATGTTTAGGTTGTTACCTTTTGTTTTCCGTTATTGAGTCTTTTTCGCTGTGTTCAGTTGTAGGCTCAATACCCAGTCGAAAACTCATTTTCTCAAATTTCAAAAATGATTTGTGGTGTGCTCAGAGTGTTGTGCCATTCGCCACATTTGTGCAAAACAGTATTTGTTCTTTCATAAAACCGCAGGGTTCAACCCAGGTCATGTGAGAACAGTAGAACCAGGACCTATTTGAAGCTATGTGGGTTCCAGACTACAAAGCAAAAGAAAAGAGGAAAAATCGAAGCATCTGAGTGTGTTTCACCTCCAGCAAATTTCGTGGGATGTACCCCTTCAAGCCTTGTCAATGCTCCGAAGTATGGGTTTGCCTCTACCTCAAGCTCAAAATGTTTCTGCGGAAGTATCAACTCATGTCTCCGATGCGTAGCTCATTGTCAGTTTGCATACACGAGTTGTATCCTTTTGGAATCTATTGTGACTCCTCCGAGAGGTAAATCGGAGGTTGCGTTTGAATTGGTCTCGTTAAGGCGTGTATTTCCTTATTCAACATTTTATTTCAAACACACTGTTGAGATTGCATCGAATATGCATTGATTATTGTGCACAGAATGTGTATACACACTCGTCCCACTTGCATTATGCTGCATGTTCCAATTGCATTGTTATGCACCCACTTCATTTGCATCATGATGCACATCCCAGTTGCATTGTTATACACTCATTTCACTTGCGCTATAATGCATGTTTCACCCACATTGTTGTGCGCCTTTTTACTTGCATTGTTTCTCTTTCCCCTCTCGCGTGTACTACGCTGAGAGGTTTCTTTTCGCTTTTTCTCTTTCTTCTCTCGCGTGTACTACGCTGAGAGGCTTTTCTCTTTCTTCTCTCGCGTGTACTATGCTGAGAGGCTTTTCTCTTTCTTCTCTCGCGTGTACTACGCTGAGAGGTTTCTTTTTGCTTTCCTCTTTCCTCTCTCGCGTGTACTGCACTGAGAGGTTTCTTTTTGCTTTCCTCTTTCCTCTCTCGCGTGTACTACGCTGAGGGGTTTTTCTTTGTTTTCTCTTTCCTCTCTCGCGTGTACTACGCTGAGAGGTTTCTTTTTGCTTTTCTCTTTCCTCTCTCGCGTGTACTACGCTGAGAGGTTTTTCTTTGCTTTCTCTTTCCTCTCTCGCGTGTACTACGCTGAGAGGCTTTTCCCTTTCCTCTCTCGCGTGTACTACGCTGAGAGGTTTCTTTTTGCTTTTCTCTTTCCTCTCTCGCGTGTACTACGCTGAGGGGTTTTTCTTTGTTTTCTCTTTCCTCTTTCGCGTGTACTACGCTGAGAGGTTTCTTTTTGCTTTTCTCTTTCCTCTCTCGCGTGTACTACGCTGATGAGGTTTCTTTTTGCCTTTCCTTCTTCTCTTGCGTGTACTACGCTGAGAAATTCTTTCCTCTTTCCTCTCTCCCGTGTACTACGCTGAGAGGTTTCTTTTTGCTTTCCTCTTTCCTCTCTCGCGTGTACTACGCTGATGAGGTTTCTCTTTGCCTTTCCTTCTTCTCTTGCGTGTACTACGCTGAGAAATTTTATCCTTCTTCTCTTGCGTGTACTACGCTGAGAAATTTTATCTTTCTTCTCTCGCGTGTACTACGCTGAGAAGTGTTACTCTTTGCCCTCCTGTGTACGATACGCTGGGAGATTTTGTGCTTGAGACTCCGGGTATTCTCGGTAGTCACTTTTAGCCTTCTCCGCGCAAGACGCCGTGAGAATTGCATAATTTTCGTACATCCTTTCTACATGAGATGTAGTTTGGTTCATGTTTACTTGCTTGCATAGCATTCGCTTAAAATGTTGCATTTATTTTGCATAATTGCTTCATCACAGCATCCTTTGCATGATCATAAGTTATGCACTTGCATTGTGCATCACTTCGCATCCTGCCCCCGAACTACGCTGGTTTGATTCCTTGTAAAGGGATACGTAGGCAGCCTGCGGGCACAACCATTTGTCTATCTATATCTTGTTTGTTTGTCCAAGTCTTCGGCCTTGTCAAAAATGGGTCGTCTCTGGGCTTCGACATTCACTCACGTCATTTCATGACTTCCGAGTTCTGTCAAAGAGGGGCAACTGTAGACACCCCATTTTTGACCGCCCTCGAGACTTGGGCGTTATTGATGGTTTACTTGTTGGAGAAAGGTATGTAGGGCGAAGGTTCAATTTTTTCGGTAAGGAAAGGGCCAAATCCCAACTTCATACCCCATTGTGGACCAAAATTATTTTTGATGGTTTTTATACCTTAAAACCCTCTCTTTCAAAACATTTTTGAAATAAAATTCCCACGATGTTCCGACGCTCGCATTTCGGTAAATGTTGCGCTTTTCGATAAACCGAGCAAGGACAAAGGGGAGATGAATGAAAGAGAGATGAAATCTTTGAAAAATCTTTCAAAACACCTTACTTAGGGGTTTGAAGTTGAAGAAAAGAGGAGAAGAGGGGAGAAAACTAGTTTGGGAGTGTTTCAGCATGAATCCGGGAAGGAGAAAAGTCTGCGCGGCTTCCCCGAAACAGGCGTAACTCTTTGTACAAGAAGAATTAAAATATGGGGCCACCACCATTGGAAACCTTACTTCCGGGGCTTCATTTTTCACTCAAGAATCTCCTAAGTCCAAATCCGGGGGGAGGAGATATGGTTGGTTGAAGTCCGGTTGGACCGAATCTGCGTGGCTTTACGGAAACTGGCATAACTTTTTCTACAGGAGGAATTTTAATGCAAGGTTTGCGCCATTGGAAAGCTAACTTCCGGGGCTTCAATCTGGACTTCCACCGGCACTTTTTGACCTTACCGGCTGCCTACCGGCACTCTATTTAGCCGACCGGCACAAAAGATTGCCGGCCGGCCAAAAGTGCCCAGAACTTCGACAGATATTTATCAATACACTGTGGAAGATATTTCTAATTGGGATATTTCGACCAAGAACTCTTGTTTTGACATATATAGGGCCATATATCTCATATGCTTGGGGGTGAGAACAAAAAGTG
Source organism: Camellia lanceoleosa (assembly GCA_025200525.1). Taxonomy (NCBI): domain Eukaryota; kingdom Viridiplantae; phylum Streptophyta; class Magnoliopsida; order Ericales; family Theaceae; genus Camellia; species Camellia lanceoleosa. The sequence goes on from CM045763.1 coordinate 57,743,496, forward strand.
AAGTTTTGGGAGCTTCTCACTCCAAAAAACCTCTCTCTCTCTAGAAATTTCAAAGCAAAATTTCAGCCCTCTTCCTCTTCCTTGGTGTAGGTTGGATTTTTTTGGAGCAAAAAACCAGATATAGACATACATATTTGATATATACACCTATATCCCTCCATCTCTCACTATATCTCTTCCATTCAACCATTGAACACCCTTGTTCTTGGGCCTTTTCTTCATCACTACCAAGCACCACCATCACCACTCCATTTCCAGTAGCAAGGAGGGGTTTTTCAGAGGCTTAGGAGCAGCAAACTTGAGCCAAGAAGCAACAAGAGTGTGATCTTCAAGGGTAAGTATCAATCACCCTCTTTTGGCACTTTTTTTTGCACCATTCCTCTACCCTACTTGCTCACTGTTTTAGACTCCGGACCTAACTGAAAGGGGCCTTCTTTTGAGCTATTCTACATGTTTGTTTAAGGGCTCAACCCTGTTTGAGCCCTCTATGATGCACTTGCTTCAATATCATTTTGTATGTCAATATCTTGCATGCTTTTTTTAGTTCATGTGTGATCTATTTCTGAGCCTGATATAAACTGTGAGTGGGCCTATTTTGAGCCCCTCTTAAACATTGAAGAAGGGCTCAACCCTGTTTGGCCTCTCTATCATGCACTTGCTTCATAATCTCTCATATTTACCGTAAATTTGCATGATGTGTTTAGCCTCTGCGATCTTTTTTGGAGCATGTCATGAACTGTGAGTAAGCTTATTTTGTGTCCCTATACAACATTGTAGAAGGGATCAACCTTGTTGGGGGTCTCCATGTTATACTTGTCATTATATCCCTCTTTGGCCCTCATTTTGCATGTTTTGTTGGACCTATTTTGCTTCTGTTTTCGGCCATGATCAGGTCTGGAAAGAGTCATATTTTGGCCTTATTGTCATCTTTTGTTAAGGGTCCAAGGCTGTTTGATGCATTTTTTGTATACCTCATATTATAGCCTTTGTTGGCTTCAATCTTGCATGGCATTTCGGGCATGTTTTCATATTGATTTGGGGGCTTTCATCTACTGTGAGTAGTCATATTTTTGGTCCCTCTTCAGTGTTGTAGAAGGTTTTTTTTTCCATTTGGGCTTTGCATATACCACTTGCTTCATAGCCCCCCTTGTGGAGCCATTTTTGTATGCCATGTTAGCCCCATTTGTGATTCTTTGTTTGCCCATGTTTTGTCTTGTAAAAATGTGAGTTATGGGGCTGCCTTGCTTCTCCTTTTCATGTCATGCATCAGTTATGCATGTTTGGTGTAGCTATAGGCCATTTGGTGCCAAAATTCATGTTTGGGATCATTCCATGCATCGGGTACACTTTGGCCATGTTTGATTTGTTTTGCCCACATTTCAGTCTTTGAAATTCATTTGCATGTTTTCATATCATATTTCCATGCCATTGCATTCCGTATGCCATTGCCTCGGTTTGCGTGCCCGTGTGCACGCATTTCGAGGCATCTCATTTTTCATCTCTCGGCCTCTTATGTGAGTGTGGCTGAGGCTCTCTCATGTTAGTGTAAGCCCATATTGTATTGTTTATGTCATTTTAGCATCATTGCATTCCGTATGCTATTGCCTCGGTTTGCGTGCCCATGTGCGCGCACTTCGAGGCACTTCATTTTCATCCGATGGCCTCCTATGTGAGTGTGGCAGAGGCCCACTTGTGTTGGTGTAAGTCCATGTTGCATTGTGTATGCCATGTTTCAATGCGTTGTGCATGTTATGTTGTTAGCGTTGTGTGTGCCATGTAGTTGCATTGCATGTTTGTATGCTTGCTTGCATGCTTAGGTCGCATTTGCATTGTTGTGCATTACCTCGCCTCTTGATCAACCATGATTGAGGTTGGGTCCCTTGTATGTTTTGTGTGCATTGCATTTGACATTGAAACGCATACTTGACTCTTTGGCCATCATGCATCGAAATGCGTGATTGGTGGCGAGTCGAGCACCACACTCCTTGAGTCTTCAACATGATATGGAGTGTGGTGGTGCAAACATTGCTTTGAAAATACATTGCCATGCCTTGTTTGCCCTCTCTCTTTGTCAAACAGTTTCTGCGGGAAGTTTTGGCGATCGGCTACATCTGATGCCGGCCGGCAATTCATCAATAAGATAACTTCATCGACGGTGACCATTTCCCATAGCCGATGGACATTCCTCCTGGCGGTGGCACTCCACGATATCTGAAGAGCATACCTTGGGACTTGTCGGTCTTGAGAGGTGCCAAACGGTGAAAACAGAGGCAACATGTGTCATGGCAATGAATTTCTGGGCGAAGCAAATCCGAGCATGCGTGCATCCCTCTTCCCGAGGCCTTTTACTGCTTTCCATAGCTTAGTGAATTTGTTAATTTAATTAATTTGTAATATTTAGTTAGCTTGCGTAGTTAATTATTTGTATTATTCTTTTGGTCCCTCCGAGCGAGGGCGTAATTGTAATAAGTGTGGGTGAGTGGGTGTATGTCTTCCAACCCCCATTTCTTTCTCCCTTTTATTTACCTGCTTATGATGGTAGATTAGGGCACGTTTACTTTGGCATACCTTATGCTATGCATGCATCCATGCATTTGTTGACATGCATCGGGCTCGTACATCATACAAAGCGCATTGTATTTCAATTCGAAATTGAATACGTGTTATTTGTAGCATCCCACATGCCATCTTGAGGGGTAGCCGAGCCTGTCTAGATTGCATCCTTGCCTGTGTTGCATTAGCCATTTAACATGAACTAGGATATGCATGTTGCTAACTAGTTTATTGTTTTGGCACGGAGTACGATGTAAGTATTTTACGCTTTAGCATACCACATGCGTGTGAATGTTGCCATGACAGTATGCTTACCATGCGGCTAAGTGCTTATATGAGATAAATTGTTTGAATGCCTGTGGGTGGAGGTTGGATTGCTTGAGTTGGAAAAACTCGTTGAAATCCGTGTTTTAGCCTACTTGCGAGTAGCAATTTCAAACTGTTTTCAAAACGAACGGATATGCAATGTTTATTTCCAAATTAGGCAATCTAGTCTATACTTGTTTGCTGCGCGCATAACATAGTAATTCTAGGCTAATAATTGGAATAAGAGCATGTAATGTTTTCAAAATCGGATATCACGGTTAGTAGAGGCCGGTCTTGAATGAGGCGAAAGGTGCTCATAAATGACCTTCCGCGATCGTCCCCATGCTCCCGAGCCAACCCCACTTTGGTGATGGCGAACTCGTGCCCTTCGGCACCGAGTCAGGGTTTCCTAAATTTCCCATTTTAAAATATTTAGGTGGCGACTCATGTCAGCAAAGTCCATGTTTGGCACTACTTTTTCAAAATCTGCTTTTCTTCAAAAGCGATTTGCGAGTTGGACTCTTTGGTTCGATTTAGAACCGCAACACACAAACAAAAAGGAGTCCGAATCAGAAGCGCCGAGGTTCCCGCATGACGTGTTACAAGATCAAGCACACTAAGGGTCGGAGCATTGAATTGACCAAATGTCCGCATTCATCCCCTGTTTTCAAGACCCATAATGGTTCACATGGTAATTAGAAATATCAACTGGTACAAATCATATTATTATGCTTTTTTCAAGTCACATTAAGCCATGTGGCTCATATCCATATGTATCCATTTGTAATTAGAGCAATCAAATCTGGATTTTTGATGCGCAATGGTAGATACTTATTGTCATATAAAAAAGAATACATACATCTTCATCTTGTGTGTAGCATGAACCCTTCTTTGCAAGAAATACTACATGTTTCAATCATGTCATCAAAGTCACCGCCACCACCAACATTTTCATCTTCGGGTTCCAAGCGTGGCGGCTCATAAAATAACTAGTGTCAAGTGCTTCAACTGAAGGTATAAACATGGCTGCACATTGGTGAGTTTGCAAATTCATTAACAATTGATTGCTTTACATTAAAAAACAAAAAGAAGAAGAAGAAGATTTAAACAAATGACCTTACGCCTTGCAAGTGTGTCCCGATTGATATCCTTAAAGGAAAAATGTTGCTTTACGCAAAAATTAACTTACTGACCTTGCTTAGTTTCTATTGCCATCAACACTTGCAAATAAGCCTCGATTAAATATAGAAAAATGTTTTTACCTCTCGGCCTGTTGCACCTAATCTTTGAACTGGATTTTCTATCGGAATAAAATAAAGAAGAAAAAAATATGTAGTTGCTAAATACATCTTTCTTGGAACTTTCTCAAGTACAAAAGGACCCAAATGACTAGTACATTAATAACGGTTCCATATAGTTGCCGGATATTAGTACTTATGGATCCTTAATTCTATATTCTTGGCAAATGAGCAAAGAAACATGCATAAAAGTTGGACAAAGTAAAATGGAAACACATTTCTGATGCACAAGTAGTGAAAGAAATCATAGTTCTATATCTTTACAAATTCTTAAGAACCTTGCACATTGCTTTAGCTGGAAATAGTGGCAGTAATATACCAACCAAGAACATTAAAATGATCAAAATATGTTAAATTAAAATGGTAGTGACAAAATCATGGCACAATATCAACGTAAAAAAGACAGACAAGAGAGGTGAAGGTCAAGAGGATATTATTATTACTACTAAATGTTTTTGAAATTACCTCCAAGATCAACTAGTTGGTATGGCATCTAGTTTCTTTTTCATTCCTTCTAACAAAGATAGAAATTGAACTCCTAAAACCACCCCTCCCTTACAAATGCCAAGGCAGGAAGTTACTAGGGTGGTACAAAAGCTATAACAAATGCACCAATGCGAGAACTTGGAACAATACGAGCTATGATTAGTATAAAAGTGAGTTTAATTTTAATTGCTTTCATATCATTATTGACGCAAGGAAGCGTGTATGGAATGAATACAAGCAACAAAACAACAATGAATAACTTATATAAAGAAACACTATGTAATTTATTAATAATTCACCAAAAGCATTACATAGGTATTTGTACTAAACTAATTCTTGTAGAGTAAGCTACGAAAAATCAAGTACTTATATATATGAAATCAAGTACCTATATAGCTCTGAATGAATACAGAATTTCAAATTCAAGCAATTTGAATGAATCTGAGAGTATATATATAGATATGTACATGTATATATGATGTGTCTGCGAGAGAGAAAGAGATTGAAAACATACCAAATCACTATTTACCTTCTGATTGAAGCCAAAGAACTCGATCGATTCGAAATGAGGTGAAGATCGATTCGATCTGGCGGCACAAAGATCGATTCGGATTGAAGCTGAAGATCGATTGAGTCCTAGCTGAGATCGATCGAAGCTGAAGATCAATTGATTGAGTCCTAACTGTTTTGAGCACAAAGATCGATTGATCGATCAAAGCTGAAGATCGATTGATTGAGTCCTAGACAGAGGAAATAGCTGAGATTGATTGAGCCCTAGCTGAAACCGATTGTAGTGAAGGAAGGAATCCAGCTTAAGAATGCACGTATTTGACAACTGAATGAGGGATCGATCGATCAAATTAATTCGTCTCTAGCTTTTGCCAAGTGCTCAAATCAACATAAACTTAAAACTTTTTTTGGTCCCTAAAAGTCTTTAAATAATTTTTTTTGGACTATCATAAAAGAATATACGGTGTTTGTGTAATTTTCTCTTCAAATTTATTTTGGTCTCTAAATGATGACTTTTAGAGACTAATAAATGCAGTTGGTCTCTAAATATTAGTCCCTAAATCACTAATTTCTTGTAGTGTCAATCCTATTTATATCTATCTATCTATCTATCTATCTATCTATATATTATATAAGAAAAATGAGATTTCTAATCCACAACGCTTGTGAGAGCTTCAATATCTTAAACTTTAATTTCTTAATTTTTTTTGTATAACTAGGTAAATTTAAAACTTTTAAATATCATTGTATTTTTTATTTTTATCCTCTTTCTAACTTATTATACCATTACTGCTATTTGTTAGTTTGTTAATCATAATTCAATAAATTGAAAATGAAAGCTTAGTATAACTTTTCATATATATATTAATTAATTTGTTACCGCTATATTGGTATATAATAGTATAATATATATGAATAATTTATAAATATAATTTCTATTTATTTTTGTGATTAAAATAGTCCATCTTAAAATTGTATATAAATGAGTTAAATGAAATTTTATCCCCAAAAAATCTAATCTATTTTTTTTTTATACTTTTTAATTTTTTAAATTGAAACATCAGTTGTTTATGTCCATAAAACAAAATTGTTAAACACATATCCAAAAGCTACACATTTTTTTTCTTTTTATTTTATTTTTCTTTTTTTTAATAGGTAGGATATTTACAAATGAAAAATGTTTGACATCTCAAAAAACTTTTCATAATTCGACTTATAATGATGTGGTTATAAGTGTCGATTTTTATACAAATATAAGAAGAGAATTAATCAAATTATACATTTCAACCAACCACATACTTAAGCTTTCACTATTTCAACATGTTATTTCATTATAATTCTAATTAAGAGAATTTTCAACTCTTAATATATTTTTTTTTATCAAATTATAATTTGATAAAAATTTAAAAAGATAAAGCATTGAAAATTATTTTTTCTATCAAAATTGATGAAAAGAAAAAAAAAATTGAGATAAAAATGAAAGTTCTTATAAAAATTGATAAAAATTTAATGAAAAAGTTAAAGTGGTTAATATCAAATCAAATTTTTTATTCAAGTTTAAAATCAAATCAAGTTAAAAAAAGGGGGATGCACCAATAAATCTCAAATTAATAATTTATGCACTGTTTAGTCCTAAATTTTTTTTTATAGACTGAAAGGTCCCATTACAATGTTAATAACATCAGAGTCATGTTACAAACATTAGATTCCAAACATCTAATGTTCATCAAATTTCAATAATGTTTGAAAATATAGGATGAAAAACATCTAATGTTCATCAGATTTCAATAAATTTTGAAATTATAGAATGAAACATCAGATCATTTACATCATTTACATCATGTTGATGTAAAAATGGAACTAAATGGAGCATAAGAAAACTTTTAGGACTAAATGGTTCAACGTTTCAAAAACTAGGACTTATGGGTAAATTTTCCTTAAAAAAAATTAAAAGAAAATGATGAAATGTTGGAAATATTCTAAAACCTTCTTGTTCTTAAAGATTAGAAATTTGTGTGTATTATATTTATATTATATTTTTAATTATGAAATTAAAACCAGAAGAAATATACTTAAATTATTGGATTAATAACAGAAACATCAAATCAATTATTGTTAAATATCACTTCACTTCACTTCACATTTAATAATAAAATTATATATTTGTCTTAATTATAACTTTTAAATTTGTATATTTTTATAAAAAGAACTGGTATATCATAATTCATGTAATCTCATTTAATTAGGTTTAACTTTTTTTATTACAAATTATCAAAATTGTATTAAATAGATATATATATATATTTAATTTTTTTAAACTAATAATTTAAAAAATTATAAACATAAAAATTAATTTATAAATTTCATATATACCACAAAATAAAATATTAAATTATTTTATTATATTTATAATGATTTTTTTTTTATTTATAAATTCCAGTGTATATAGCACGAGTTACACTGCTATAAATGTAACTGAAATGCTGTATAGGTCAGAACTTCATTCATAGCATGTGTCCAAATGCCAATGCATGTTTGTTTATGTGCATGAGCCCTCACGTTGTTTGTAGTACTTAGTTCCTTGGTTTTGGTGAATGGTTGGCCATATAAATAACAGTCCCGCTACGTCGCTCGAAAACTTACCCTCCGAATCCCCCGAAATTAATAAAGGTGAGTTTTGAGATCACTGTCAATCTTCCAACACCACGCACGAAATAGAAGAAGAAAATAGAGGAGAGGAGAGAAAGAGGAGCCCGTCGAAGAAGAATACCACTGAGATTGACCACCGACCTGGGTGACCACCGACGACGAGCAAAGAACTCTGCCGAAGTGACTGTGTTGTTCGGCGTTTCTTCTTCTGAGGCCCCTGTTTCTTCTTCTTCATTCTGTTTCTTGTCCAAGGGTATGTCTTTATTTCTTCTTCTGAAACCTAGTTCATAGAATGCTGCTGTTTTGTTAGTAATGCATTTATTGATTTAGTAGTGGTAATCTTTGTACATAATTTCATAGAAACCTAGTTGATTTATACATAATTTTATAGAAACCTAGTTCATAGAAACCTAGTTCAAAAATGGTATTATCCACAAATGGATTTCTGAATTTGTGGACTAACCTAGTTCATTCTGAATTTCTGTGTTGTTCATCTGTTTGTGGATTTCACAAAAATGAATTTTTCGATTTCAAAATTTCTGTGCTGTTCATCTAATTGTCCAAAGACAATCAAGAAATCCATTTTTGTGGACTAACCTAGTTCATTCTATTTCTTGTCCAAGGGTATTATCCATTTTTGTAATTAAATGTGACTCAATGTGCTCTTTGTTCTAAGTGATAGGTTCAAAACCCAGTTAAGTAATTATGCATAAGTTTTTTGTATGAACAGAACCTGTTTTGGACAAACTGTTTCACCCTTTGCATTTGAGTTTGATGAACATAATTTGTGTATGAACAGAACCTGTATGAACAGAACCATAATTTATGAATAGAACCTGTATGAACATAATTTGTGTGATGTATACAAACTGTTTCACACTTTGCATTTGAGTTTGAAGGTACAATGGACATTGATTCAAACCATCCTACATTGAGTGGGGGTGAGGAAGTTGAGGAACCAGAGAACAATCCTTCATTAAATGAGAGTGGCGAAATTGAAGAACCTAAGAAGGGGATGTTGTTTACCTCAAAGCAAGAAGTTCACGAGTTTTATGCAGAATATGCTAAAAACCTTGGATTTGCTATAGCTTACAGAACACAGAATGTTACATCGGATGGAAAGGTGAAATACTTTGGAATTGAATGTACTCGGGCGCAGAAGAGGACAAAAAGATCAGAAGTAAACCCCCTAAAACCATCTTTGTCATCAAAAATTGATTGTAAAGCTAAGGTAAGAGCGATTTTACAACCGGATGTAAGATATAAGTTAACTACAGTTGTGCTTGACCATGCGCATGATTTAATTCCTAGCGACTCACGCCATTTTCCAATGAATAAGAGTATTGGTACTCCTGTGAAGAGAAGATTAGAAATAAATGATGAAGCAGGAATAGGGTTGTCTAGGAATTTTCATTCTATAGTTGTTGAAGCGGGGGGATATGAGGCATTAACATTTGATGAACGAGATGCAAGGAACCACATTGAAAATGCTAGAAGATTGAGGCTTGGGGTAGGAGACACCGAATCAGTTGCATGTTATTTTCATAGGATGCAACAAGAAAATTCAAACTTGGTCGCATCCGAAACTTGTTTTGGGCGGATGCAAGGAGTAGGGCGGCTTATAAAGCATTTGGGGATGTTGTCTCATTTGACACGACCTATCTTACAAACAAGTATGATATGCCGTTTGCTCTGTTTGTAGGAGTTAATCACCATGGACAGTCAATCTTGTTTGGTTGTGGGCTATTATCTAATGAGAACACGGACACTTTTGTTTGGCTATTCAAAGAATGGTTGAATTGTATGTCAGCCACTCCTCCAAATGCTATTATAATCCGACGGTCTTGAGCCATGCAAAATGCCATACAGATTGTCTTCCCAGAGGCTCGACATCGTTGGTGTTTATGGCATGTAATGAAGAAAATTCCCGAGAAATTGAGAGGATATTCCCAATATGATGCCATCAAATTCGCTTTACAAAGTGCAGTCTATGATTCTTTCAGAAAAGATGAATTTGATGAGGAATGGCAAACGATGATTGAAAAGTTTAGCCTCCATGACAACGAGTGGTTGGGGTATTATATCTTTGGCGACATAGGTGGATTCACCTATGTGAAAGATATATTTTGAATTGGCATGTCAACTACACAAGTGAGAGCATGAATGCGTTTTTGATGGCTATGTCAACTCAAAGACTACTTTAAAGCAATTTGTTGAACGATGCGACAATGCATTGAGAAGTAAGGTGGAGAAGGAGACCAGCGGACTTCAAATCTCGAGACAGTTGTATGATTGTTTAACGGTGTATGACTTTGAGAAGCAATTTTAGTGCGACCTACACAAATCTGAAATTTAAAGAAGTTCAAGTAGAATTGAAGCGACTACTGTATTGTCATGCGAATCTTGTGAAGGAGGAGGGATCCATTTGTACCTATCATGTCAAGGAAGCTGTGCTTGTGGGTGAGAAAATGAAGAAAGTTGAATTTCTTGTTTACTTTAATTCAACTGAATTTGAAATGCAATGTATGTGTCGGTGGTTTGAGTTTAGGGGGATCATGTGTGCCCATTCCCTTAGTGTGCTCATTGAGAGGAGCATATATGAGGTTCCTAATAAGTACATTATGCCGAGATGGAGAAAAGATTTGGAAAGAGGGTACACATGTATTCCAACAACATACACGAAATCCGGGGCTGCCCTCAATGCAAAGGTACATGATACCTACCACAAGACATTGGATGAAATTATAGAAATTGCTTCCAACAATGATGGTAAACACAAATCCATTCAACTTGGGTTGAAAGAAATCAAGGAAAGAGTAAGAAAAGATGAATCTTGTTGTGCGAGTAATGTGCCACCTTCTAGTAGTACTGTCCCACCTTGTAGCAGTAATGTGCCACCTTGTAGTACTACTCGCAAGGTGCTTAGTCCTTTGGTTGCTCGTCGAAGAGGCCGTCCATGTACGAAACGGAAGGTGAGCAAGGTGGACGAAATAGTGAATCGGTTAAAGGGAAAGAATAAAAAGGCAACCAAAGTGCAGGTATATTTTTTTATTTTTGCTTATATGTAAATTTCTGAATTTCTTTTTGTCTAACTTTGTCACCAATGTATGTTACTATAGGGTCGTAATATGGGTCAATGTGAACCTCGTAAGTTGAATTTCGGTTGTACGGATGGAATGGAAGATAATATGTACGATCGGGTATATGTTTCATGGTCCACTCAATTGGTTTTGTAAGGTATTTATTTAAATGTTTGAACTTATTAATGATATTTTGTTATTATGTATCATAAGGTGCCGGAAGCTCAATCCTACTATTTTCCTTGTATGGACGAGACACAAGAGAGCGCATCGCAAATGGTGGACAAAGTTGGAAGCTTATCTTTGAGTGAATCAGGAATGGCGAATATAGATGGTTCAACTTTTGGGGACTTCAATATAGATGTGGATCCAAACGCTCATTTTTTTTTTTTAGTTTCGTAGTATGGTATTTGTGACATGCTGAACAGATATTTTATTTTCTGAACTGGTTTTTCTTAACACATGCTGAACATATTATATTTTGAAGAAGTTATATTGAAACAGGTTGTGTATGTTTTTAACAGAATGAAGCTCTATTACACAGGTGTTAACATACAGGTTTTAACAGGTTTGAATGTGAATTTTTGTGATTACATATGAGTTTGAACAGATCTGAATGTCAATTTTTGGACAGATTCTGGAATGAATGTTAACAGGTTTTAACAGGTTTTAACAGATCTGTATGTTAACAGGTGATAACATACAGGTTTTAATAGAATGAATGTGAATTTTTGGACAGATTCTGTTAACAGGTTTAAACAGATCTGAATGTGAATTTTTTGGACAGATTCTGGAATGAATGTTAACAGGTTTTAACAGGTTGGTGAATGGCAAATATGTTGATTCAAATTTGTTAACAGGTTTTAACAGGTTGGTGAATGGCAAATATGTTGATTCAAATTTGTTAACAGGTTTTAACAGGTTGGAATGAATGTGGATAGATTCAAATTTGTTGATTTGTGAATGGGAAATATGAATTCTATCCAGAATGTGAATTCTAATTTGTTGGTTTGCCTAAATTGATTTTGGAGCTCTTCAGTTGTTTATGTCCACACAGTCAAACTTAGCAGGTTTGTCAACACATTTATTTTGATAACCATAATTTTGACCAAAACCAACATTTAAGTTTAAAATAAATGAACTTGATAATTCCTCTCAACTTTTGGTCATGCTTCTAATGTGTGCACTCAATGATGGTACTGAATCTGCAAAAGAGGAACAGAGGGTGTGGGCTAATGTACCCGATTTGGAGAAGAGTATGTGGAAGGTGTAGTGAAGGAGATTGATGTTTTGGTGATAGAAAACGAGTAAAGGGGCTTTGAGAGATTGATCGAGGAAAACAGTTTGGTCAAGATGATTGAACTTAGGGATGCTGTATCAGCATTGGAAGTTTCTATGATGCTAAACTGTTATATTTTGATAGCTTAGGACTATACATTTTGCAAGAGAAATTTCGGCCATTGATCGTAACTTATTATTCTATCCTTAAAGAGTTTTATTTGTTTTTTTTTTTTTTTATACAGGTAATGGCGGATTGGTCCAAACTGCCAGATGAAATCTGGAGGCTAATTGTAAAAAGATTGCGTTTAATTGAAGATTATGTAAGGTTTGGTGAGGTTTGTAGGTCATGGCATTTGATTGCTCTTGAGAAGGAGAACTATTCATGTTCAGAGCTTCAAATATGTGAACAAATTTTCCATTCACAAACCAACAAATTAAAATAAACATATCTTTGATTAAACCTATTAACAAACCTGTTAACGAAATAAACAAATTTTCCATTCACAAACCAACAAATTAAAATAAACCTCGTACAAATTAAACACACACACAGATTAAACACACAATCCAACCAAATGATTATATAACATCAACCAAGATCCAAAGGCAAAAGTGAGATACAAAATCAAGATCCAAAGCCAAAAGTGAAGCATAGACCAACACATACCCACCATCCATCAAGTCCATTACGTCCATAACTACATCCATCAAATTCCCTAAAAGCTATCAACTCAGTAATTTACATTATAAAATAGAAAATAATACAAAATACAATGACATAAAGCAGCACATTCAATTTCATCTCCACCCTTCGAAGCCTTCTACCATGCTCCTCAAATTCATTATCCATCTCATAAACCCTTGTGCTTCGATCGTTAAATTCTTCGCTTCTTATAGATGTACGAGGTGTAGCATTGAAGATCTCGTCATCATCATTATCATCTGCAAACTTGAAGTAATTGCAGTGTTCCTCACTAACCTGCAATGCATGACAATCAGTTAATCAAATGAGGCTAATAAATTTCCAAACAAATTTCCAAACAAATTCTCATACTGCTTACATATTTTGATGGACACACAAAGTACACACGGCCTTTATTTCCATTCTGATTTGACTTGACAGTGTGCTTGACAGCTGTTTTCCCACAATCGCACAATCTTCGTTTCAATTTTATGTTGCTATTGTTACTAGAGGAACAAGCCATTTTGTAATCTGCATACAAAATGGAAAACACAGACATGATTTTAAATAAATACGCCATTTTTCGGTGAAAATGGTTGTAGTAGTTAGTCCGAATTAGAAGTAAGACAGGTTGGCGGTTCAACCAGTTAAACTGGCCAAGTCCAGTCAGGTTTGAACAATTAATTTGAACAATTAAGGCTCACTACACACTCCATCATAGGTAATTTGAACAATTAATTATAACCAGATTCATGATCTTTAACCAAAATTGGCATGCAAAGAGAAACAAGAAGCATTTGAACAAATAATTATAAGTATAGATCGAGAACTATAAAAAAGTAAGAAGGATTTGAACAAGTAAGTATAAGTAGATCGAGAACTATAAAAAAAAGTAGGGAAAGATGTGAGAAAGAGAGATAGGAGAGAGAATGTGAAATATAAACAGGACTTTTACATTCATTGAATATTCAAAGGGAGAAATTGTAGGAATTTTGTCACACAAAAACAAAAAAAGAAAAAAAGCAGAAACAGAAACAGGGATTAAAAAAATTAAAATTGGGGGGCATATATGAAACTTAGCAGACAAATTAGGGGAAATATATTTTCCAAGTATAAATAAAATTATAATATCCAAATAGTTGAGGGACTGATATCCCCTCCGAGCACTATGTGCCTCCTCCACTGATCATACTGCATTAAGATAACAAAACGGTATTAGCATTGTTGTGTTGGTCATAATGTCCCATGACTCCCATTGACTGACCTAATTCTTGAGTCCTAGATCAGGTATGGACTAGGCCACTTTGCAGTCAAGGCATGAATCAACACAATAGATCAGCGAATTTCTGCCATACGAAAGCATGAGACACACTAGCATGTGTTAAAATATAGTTTGAGCAAAAATATTGACGGATATCATGAAAAGACATGAGATTACCCTTTCAATAAAGGAGAAAACCTCTTAGCAATGACCAATTCGAGCAAGTTTTTGACTTCTCATCGACACACAAACATTAAAAATAATTAACAGGGAAAAAAAGAAAAAACATTGGCAGGATGGTACAAACATTGTTTCCAACTTCTATTGATAACCCCAGGACAACCAGAATTGATAACAATAGAGCTACATGGTAGTTAACAAAGGAGCATAGAGCCTGATATTGGAATAGATACACATGGAAGGTGTCTATGAATAATAGCAGTTGAACCAACAATCAAACCCAGATTCACATGCCAATCCAGTTAATCTCCTCTTTGAAGACCCATTTAAAATTTCTTGTGGTAGCAATTATTATTCGCAAACCAAATCCAGATCATCTCATGAAAACACTTAATGATATAGTAAAGGGAAATGTTTGAATTGCTCTCCAAAAAAATAAAATAAATACAAACCCACAAATCAAATATGCATATAGACCAATATAATTTGTAAATAGATAGAAGTAATAGCTAATCATTTGATACCAAAACCCTAAAATTAATTGCAATAAAAATCCAAACATATAAACACAAACCCTAGTTGAAGAGAAGATCTGGGAGTCTACACCCGTAGTTGAAGAGAAGATCTGCGAGTCCACACCCGAGGACGAGGAGAGAGTGAGTAGAGAAAGATGAAAGGATTAAGGGCTCCAATGGAGTCGACTGGAGAGAGGATGATCGAAGCTGAGGAGAGAGTGAGAGAGTGAGCAGCGCGTAGCCAGAGATGGGTTTTGGAGTCTGATAAAGAAGTGTGATAAAGAAAGTGTTAGAAACGACGTCGTTTCTAAATTTCGGGGGATTAGGGGGAACCATTTTCGAGTTCTCAATCATTTTCCTATAAATAAATACAGTAATGCTGGAAGCCTCAAAAATTTTATCAAAAATTTTATCAAATATCTCATATGGATGTGGGATCCACAGAAGATCCACATTGTGTGAGTCCTACACCCATGTGAGACATTTGGTAAAATTTTTAGTAGAATTTTTAGAGCCTCTAACATTTTTGTAATAAATATAATTTTTACACTTACTCGAAAATTAAATATGATTTGGAATGATTTAAGTGTATTTTTTAATTTTTTATGAAATATAAAATAGGTAGAGGTTAAGTTTAAAATGATGTGATATAGAGATGATGTAATTTAAATAAGATAATATAATTTAAATAAGATAGTAATTTTTTAATTTTTTTAGATTATGACAATCATAAAATTAAATATAATTTCTTAATTTGACATGCTCTCAGTCTCAATCTTTGTCAAATTCATGTCATGTTTGACACATGGAGTAGAGTAACAATTTGATTATTGACGTGTCACATAAAATTTAGCATTTAAATTGAAGATGCTGTAAAATGTAATTTGAAAAAGTTTAGGGATAGAGACTTATTTAGAATTTTCTGAGTAGATGATTGTGTGGTAAGGCCTCGTTTGGAAAGTGTCTTTTTTAGTCAAAAAGTTAAAAAGTTACTAACAAAATCAAAAAGCCAACAATTTATACCAAAAAGTCAAATATTTCATTTTCTCTTTACTTTTTATACATCTTTTCATAAAAAAATCAAAAAATCATCCCAAAAATATTAGTTTTTTTTACATCACATTTTAACTAAAAAGTCAAAAAATTACTAAAAAGGTCTGTTCCCAAACAAGGCCTAAATGTTAATTTGTATGGTATAGAATTTATGTAGGATGCATGTAAAATATGGTAAAACAAAATTGTAAATTAATATGGATAAGTTTATATTAATATGGATAAGTTTATAATATATTAATATGGATAAGTTTATAAAATTTTAAATTAATATGGATAAGTTTATAAAATTTTAAATTAATATGGATAAGTTTATATTAACCTTTCAAGTCACTCGTTGTTACACAAACTAGGGAAAGCGTACGACCTTTTTCTCTCGTCATTTTTCCCCTAAACTTGACAATTCTACTATAGATTTTGGTCTTTTTGGCAAAGAAATTAAAAATACTTTTTTTAGCTTCTAATTTCTCTTGGGTCATATTATATTTTTATTTCTTTTTATATATATATATATTTTTTTCAAAAAAAGACAAAAAAATAAAAATTAAAAAATAATTTTTAACCTACTTCCCAAAATAATCCAAAATACTTTAGGTAATACTCCATATTGATATAAAAAAAAAAATTAGAAATACAAAAATTAATTACAAAATTAAATACAATCTTATCCTATGTTAAAATTTTAATTATAACACATGTCAAATTAAATACAATCTTATCTTGTGTCAAATTTGACATGCTCCTTAACTTATATCAAATATTTAATTAGAACACTTTCTTAGAAATAAAATAGTATTTTAATTCATCTTTCTACAATAAAATAATAAAATTTGATATATAGGTCGAACAGCTTCAAGAAATGTCAAATTGACAAATATCAATTTACCACCTAAGCCTTCACTTTAATTTGATATATTAAAATTTGACATATAAGTTAGAGATGCTTTTTTAGTGATGGACTGGTTTCTTTTTTGTTTTTTCTCGTTTTTATACTGTTTTGATCTTTAGTCATCGTATTGTAGGAGGTTTTTATCCTCCCCTCGTTTTCACCTTTTATTATCAATAAAATTTTGCTGTTACTTGTTTAAAAAAAAAAAAAATTATATGATTGTAAATCTCTTTTGAGGCATGAAGAAAATACAATAAGTTTCAAAATTATGGTACAATTACACTAACTTTTCTTTTAGTAAGATTAAATGGACTACAACAAATGTGTGAATATGAAAGGATAAATAAAGAAAAATATATATATATTTAAGTATAAAAGTAATAACAATATTATTATTATTATTATTTATAAATTTAACTAACGAATTATTGATAAATACGAGATAAATTGTTGTATAAATTAAGGCCTTTTTTGAAAAGGTAAAAAAAAGTCAATTTATTGACTTAGGGGTTGTTTGGGATGAGTCCGGATCATCTGCCGTAGTTTCCTGCAATTGTTCTAGCGGTGGTGCCAAAACGACGTCGTTTTGGCACCTTTTTTTTTTTTTTTTTTTTTTTTCATTTTCATTTTCCTTCACCCTTTCTTTTCTCTCTCAAACATTTGAGAACCAAACCCTAACAAACAAGGGAGGCGACAGAAAGAGAGGAGGAGGAATAGAGGAGAAGGAGGAAGAAGAAGAAAAAGAAGAAGAAGAAGAAGAAGAGAAGAAGCCGGAGATGAAGGCTCGTCACTATTGGTAGAGTTTGAGAACCAGATCTCATCATCCCTAATCTGATTTTGATGCAAAGAACAAACCCAAATCTGATAATACATTCACATTTTTTATTATATTTTTTAGCCTATGATTTGTAATATATATATATATATATATATTTGGGCAAAAGAATGGCGTCTCATTGTCTCTCTCTCTCTCTCTCTCTCTGTTTTTATTTTTAATGGGAAAGTTGAATTTTCCAAGAATTTTTTTGTTTAATCACTGAAAATTCTATGTGTTTGGGAAAGTCTAATTCTTTTTGCTCTACAAAATGGAATTTTGATGTTTATTTTTGCTCTACAAAATGGGATTTTTTGAATGATCTTTCAAGGATTGATTTTCTTAATTTGAATGATTTGTCTCCGAAGATGGTTTTGAAGCAGAGGATTTGTGGGTTTGGTTTGCGAATAGGCTGTCTGGTTTGTCTTCATCAAAACCAGACCAAACCCACGACCTTCCTAGACTCCATAGCTGTGAGTGAGAGTGAGAGAGAGAGATGGTCAAAAACTACGTCGTTTTTTACTACGGCAGGAAAGTATGGCAGAAGATCCAGACTCGTTTGGGATGACTTAAATAAGTGCACTTTTTGTCTTTTTACGAAAAGATGTGCAGAAAAGTAGAGAGGTGATTTGATGAAAAAAAAATAAAAGGATAAAAAGATGGATTATTTTTGGGTTGCCAAACTTGGCTTAATTGACTTGGGAGAGACTTCTCTCTAGTCCACTGTGTAGAGTGGAGTGTACTGTTGGATCCATCACATGTCCCGTTTCGATGATCCAAACCATTCAATGTGCAGAGTTAGTCGAGTACTTCATATCTGCAAAAAATCACGTTAATCGGATTTGGTAGCTCCTGAATTAGAACACATTTTTGTTAACAATTTATTTTTGAAGTTATATTTATCATTGACAAAATGTGTTTAGATCAAGGGGTTACCAATATCCAATCAATGTGATTTTTTGTAAATATGAAGTACTCGACGAGCTCTACACATCGAACAGTTCGAATAATCGAAACAGGACTTGTGGTGCCCAACAGTATGTTTCAGTCCACACAGTGAATTGGAGAGAAGTCTCTACCTATTGACTTATTTAGATTATATCACATTTTTACTTTTTATGCATTTTTTTAAAAAAAAAAAAACGTTAATAAACCAAAAAATAAATAACTTTCCAAAATAGACCTAAATTTTCGGAGAACCGAATATGATTACATTAAAATTGTGGGAATTACTTTTGTTTTACCCAAAAAAAAATGTTATTCAGTATAGTTTCTTTGTTTTTTGAGGGTAAAAGAGATGGGTGCATAATCTATAATGCATTACGCCAGGTTAAAAAAAAAAAAAAAAAAAATTATCTATAATGCATTATGTCTCAAGAAAAGAAAAAATAAAATAAATATAAAAGACACTATGGATAGAGTAGATTTCCAAGTCCATTGATTATCGAGTAGCGGATGAGACACGTGAGACATGTGCAATTCATATAAGTAAAAATAAAAAAATTAATATTATAATATATAAGCTATTTAAATAGTAAGTGTGTTATTAATAAAATTTAAAATTTTAAATCCAAATCTTACTTACATTATAGTATAATAATTTTTTATTTTAATATATAAAAATTGTAAAAACTACCACGTAGAATGACGTGATGTCATGGACACCGAGGCCCTATTTGGTAGGGTTTATTTTCAGCTTATTTCCGTTTTTAGTTTAATTTAAGTTATTTTGATATGTTTGGTTCAGCTTAACAATACAGCTTATAACTTTTTATAAGTCAAAAATTAACTTATTCTTTAAGTGGGGAGAAAAAATTTAATTTATAAATTAAAAATTAATTTATGTTCACATTTATAAATTATAAATTATAATTTATAATTATTTTCCCACAACTCTACCAAACGTGACGAAGTCTATCTTTTGCTTAACAATAGTAAAGTATACAGAAGATAGATAGATAGAAGATATGGAATGTTTTAGGGGTTTTTCAAGGAGTTTGACATAAAGTGGAAGTCTTAATTATTTTATTTAATGTGTTTCACGTAAAAAAGTGAAAAGAAATTAAATGATATTATAATTGTCTGTAATTATTTTATTTTATTAAAAAATGTTTAAGACTCATAATTTTTTTTTATTTATTTATAATTTGATCTATAATGATGTAGTATGATACATGTTAACTTTTAGTTTGTCATATATACAGGTATGTTCTACTCGATATTTTTTTAAAATGAATAGTTTGGATCATCGAAATGTAACCCAAAAAAGGGTTTATTGGCTGCGTAACAGTGGCTACTACGTCCAAAATATCAGTCTATTTTCAAAAATTAAGGACAAAAATAACATGAATTTCTTATTTTGTCATTCTTTTAAATTCATTAATTAATAATTTTGAAGTGTAATAATTATACTATTAAAGGATAATTTTAAAAAAATAATGTTTTTTGATATGTAATAATTATATTATCAAAAAAAAAAAAAGTTAAAATCCTTAGACTAATATTTTAAAAGAGGTGGAATATTTGATTTTACAAGTGGGGTTTCTGGCTTGAAAATTATTAGACATCTTAAATATTTTATTAAATGTTCTACTAAATATTTTAGATGAGTATAAAACTTACATCATATAGATCCCACATAAGGTCTCGTTTGGCGAGTGATTTTTTTAGTCAAAAAGTTAAAAAGTCACTAAAAAAATTAAAAAGCCCACAACCTATATTAAAAAGTCAAAGATTCTATTTTTTCTCTATTTTTTGTACATTTTTTCGTAAAAAGTTAAAAAATTATCTCAAACATACTAGTTTTTTTTACATCACATTTTAGCCAAAAAATTAAAAAGTTACTAAAAAATGGAAGTGGGTTGGCTTTTTGACTTTTTGGTTTTTTTAACTATTTTAGCTTGGGTTAAAAAGTTTGGTTTGGGAAAGGTTTTTTGACTTTTTGGCTTTTTTAGCTTTTTTTTGTGAGAGAAGAGTGTAATGATTATGGGTTGGATGTGATGTTTTATTTTTTGTGACTAAAATAGCTTATTTTGTCTTTTGTGACTAAAATAGCCAAACAAGTCCCTAATCCATCTTCCCAAACAGAGCGTCCCACATTTATGTAAATTATTTGATAAAACATTAGGATCTCTACCATTGCTCTTTTGTTTTTGTTTTGTTTTTTTTTTTTTTTTTTCCGTTTGGGAAGTGAGTTGGCTTTTTGACTTTATGATTTTTTTAACTATTTTAGCTTTGGCTAAAAAACTTGGTTTGGGAAGGACTTTTTTTTTAGTTTTTTTGACTTTTTTTTATGAGAGAAGAGTGTAATGATTATGAATTAGATGTGATATTTTATTTTTTGTGGCTAAAGTAACCTATTTATCTTTTGTGGCTAAAAAAGTCAAAAAAAAAAAAAAAAAAAAAAAAAAAAAACCAAATCCATCTTCTCAAATCATGTATCATTTTGCTTACCAATTTTCAAAGCATGAGGGAAAGTGATACAGGTGGAAACCCAGCTCACTATTTATAGACAAAATACAAATCCTTTGTGCAAAGCTTTTTATACCCATACAAAATAGAATCCGGATCCTCAGCCGTCCATACCTACGGCCTATCCTACGGTGACCCAAACAACGTCGTTTTGGGGCTAGATTTCAATTAAAAAAAAAAAAAAAAAACAGAGCATGAGTAACAGAGGGAGAAGCAGAAAGAAGGGGGAAGAAGAAAGAGAAGAGAAAAAGAAAGAAGGCACCACCAAACTATTGTCGATCATTGCCGTTCCCCCCGATCATCCTCATTTCCGTTTTCCCCCAATCGTCCGTTGCCGATTGTTCGCCGTTCACCGAACTGTTGAGTCAGATCTATTGATACTGATTGAATTCTTAATTCGAAGTAGTTTTTTGGTTTTTTACTGGATTTGTATGTAAGATATGAATTATTCTCATACACTTTGTTGCATCTAATGTTTGACTGTTTGTATTGATCTAATTTTTATTAATTTTGATTTATCATCTAGGATGTTCAAGTGTTATTCTATATATATATATATATATACACACATACATCTTCGATTTTTGAACCTCAGATTTTTTTTTTGGAATGGTTATTGGTGTTATGGGTGTTTGAAGTGTTTGTATATATATATATATATCTGAGATCTATGTATTGAAGTGTTTGAATTTTTGTTTGTATATAGTGTTTGTATTGTTGTTAAAAAATCTGGTTATTGATGTTCACGTGTTTGTCTTGTTTTGGGTCTTCTCCTCTCTTTTCCTCATTCTTTTTTTCTTCTTCCTCTTCTCTGATTCTGATTCTGTGTTTTTGTTATTTTTTTTTTTTAAATTTTGCCCCAAAACGACATCGTTTTGGGGCATTGCAGGGAACTGCCGCAGGAAAACGCGACAGAGGATCCGGATTCATGCAAAATAACCTTTTTATAAAGAGGAGTGATGGAGACCCCTCTAATCACCACCCCCACCCATCCCTCCACGTGGCGGGTGGTGATTGGAGGACAAAAAATAATAAAATAAAAAAATAAAAAATAAAAAAAATAATCCAACCAATGAGAGAGAGAAAGGGGGTCAAAGTGGGTGGAAAAAAAAAAGAAAGTCTTAGACAGTTTTTCTTTATAAAACAAGATACAACATTTATGATGGATTAGTATATTAATTAATATATTAATAGATAATATAGTATAATTTTAAAATTTTTAAATATTTATAATTTATATAATATTATAACAATAATTAATATATTAATTGATACATAGCATCACTAGCAAACAAAACCCAACTCACTCTCTAATAATAAGTCCGTCCGTGTGGTGTGTTTTAGCCCACAGACACTGATCTAAAAATCCTTTTTTTCACACAAAGTGGAGCACAGAAATAGAAATCAATGGCTTCTTCTTCTTCTTCTGACCACCATAGCACTCAAATGGATGCCTCTGGAATTGATCAATCCCAACACCACAACAAACCCCCTTCTTCTTCTTCTTCTCTCCATGGAAGAAGATCAAGAACTCCTCTCAACAGATATGCTCTGGCTTGTGCTCTCTTGGCTTCAACCAATTCCATTCTCTTGGGTTATGGTATGTCCAATTTCGTTCTCTTTTTACTTTCATTTTTCTAAATTTCACATCAACCCATGTCACCAAATTACTTATAAATGGACCAACAACCATTGGTGCAGTGAAAAAACATCAGATCAACTTCGTGATTCGCTTATCAAAATAAAAAATAAAAAATTATACATATATAAATCTAATTTCAATAACTTTCTACATATATTGCTTTTCCTAAAAAAATATTCATATATAGAAATAAAGCAACGACCATTGATGCAGTGAAAAACACACCAGTTTAATAGTTTGGGTTCGAGCTCTAGGATCCCCTCTCCTGTCTCTCTTTTTTTATTTTAAAAAAAAAAAAAAAAAAAAAGTACAAATACCCTTGGACTGATAAACATACAAAATCATGTGAGGGTAACTCGGATGGTAAGTTGTTCAGTTCCCTATCCAAGAGGTTTGATATTTGACTACCCTTGGGCTTCCTCGGCCTCTAAACCTGAGTTTACAAGTCTAAAATGGGTTTTTTTTAAAAAAATATACATACAAATTTATATATTAATAAATTTAGAAATATATAAATTTTTTCTTTGGTAGAAATAAATGTACAAATATATGTTGTCTCTGTGTGCAGATATTGGGGTGATGAGTGGGGCAGTGCTATACATAAAAGACAACCTCAAGATCTCATCAACCCAGGTAGAGATTTTGGTTGGTTCACTGAATGTGTGTTCACTGATCGGATCTTTTGCCTCCGGCAAGACCTCCGACATGATCGGACGGCGATACACCATCGTCCTGGCATCAGTAACATTTCTACTTGGCGCACTCCTAATGGGTCTCGCACCCTCTTTCGCTTTCCTCATTTCGGGTCGTGTTGTAGCCGGAATCGGAGTCGGGTACTCCCTCATGATCGCTCCAGTCTACACCGCCGAGATATCTCCGGCAATGACACGTGGCTTCCTCACCTCACTCCCTGAAGTCTTCATCAACATTGGGATCTTAATTGGGTATATCTTCAACTATTCTCTCTCTGGTTTACCAGAGAATATAAATTGGAGGCTAATGCTGGGCCTTGCAGCGGTTCCAGCGATCGCCGTGGGCATTGGGGTCATGGCGATGCCGGAGTCGCCACGGTGGCTCATCATGAAAGGCCGGTTGGACGAGGCGAGGCGGGTTTTGATAAAAACATCGGAAAACGAAGAAGAAGCCAAGTTGAGGCTCGAAGAAATCACTAAAGCCGCCTCGGAAACCGTGGATGGCCCGTCCGAGGGAACTTCTCGGGCGGATTGGCATGGAGAAGGGGTTTGGAAGGAGTTATTTTTAAGGCCCACTAGGCCCGTTCGGCGGATTCTGATTGCCGCCATTGGAATCAACTTCTTCATGCAAGCCTCCGGCAACGACGCGGTGGTTTACTACACGCCGGAGGTTTTCAAGGCGGCCGGGATTCACAATCGTAAGCAACTCGTCGGAGTCACGGTGATCATGGGGGTTGCCAAGACTTCCTTTGTTTTGGTCTCAGCCCTTTTCTTGGACCACTTTGGTAGAAGGCCTCTTTTGTTAATGGGCTCAATTGGAATGGCCTTTTCTTTACTGGGGCTGGGCTTGGGATCCAAATTTCTTGAGCATTCGGACCATAAGCCCGTTTGGGCCATAGCGTTGTGTGTCGTGGCGGTGTGTGCTGATGTTTCTTTCTTTTCGATTGGGCTGGGGCCCATTACATGGGTCTACTCGTCAGAGATTTTTCCGATGAGGTTGCGGGCTCAAGGGTCGAGCTTGGCGGTGTCGGTGAACCGACTGGTGAGCGGGGTGGTGGCGATGACATTTTTGAGCATTTCAAAAAAGATTTCTTTTGGGGGAATGTTTTTTGTGCTTTCTGGAATCATGGTGTTTGGGACGATTTTCTTTTACTTCTTTTTGCCGGAAACGAAAGGGAAAAGCTTGGAAGAGATTGGGAAACTCTTTGAGGACAAAAGTAGTAGTACTAGCAATGTTAGGGCAAGGGAAATGAGTGAAATATAGTGTAATTATGATGTTTGACATTAGAAGCAACAGAGTTTTTTTTTTTTTTTTTAAAATTATGTACACAGATTCCAGATAAAGAAATATATTTAAAATAAGGTTGATTCATATCTTAAATAAATCTAAATAATAGGTTTAATATTCTTAATAATTTTATGTGAATTTTATGTACCAACATTGTTCTTTTGGTAAAGGTAGTGGCCAAAGCTTATGCAGGTAATCATTTAGGATTTTGTGTTGAAGCTCAGCTCCATATAGTTATGAGTCATAACTAGAGGAATAGTATGCCATCCCCAAAAGGACTTCCTTCAAGGGGTTTATGTCAAACACGGGCTAAGTAATTTTTGTTTAAATTTTATTTTTACTTGACAAATTTAAGCTCTAAATATAACTTTTAATAACTTTAGAAACACTAATTGAATCAAGATATTTTACACACGCTACTTATATCAACTCATATTAATGATCAGTTTATCCGATACCAAATGCTGATGTAGAATCAACTATTATTGTAAATAAAATAAAAATTAAAAAATGCAATAATTTAGCTGGTGCACATAGTTGGTCTCTTTGATTTGCTGTGTCATACATATATAAAACATGATGACTTAGGCTGTGTTTGATATTATTTATATTTTTAAATTATTAAATTAAAATATTTAAAATAAATTGCAAGTTTCTTATATTTTTAAATTATTAAATATTTTTTATTTATATTTTAAAATATTTTAAAATTATTTTTAAATATTTTTAAACTTGAATATTTTTAAATTATTAAATTGCAAGTTTCTTATATTTTTAAATTATTAAATTAAAAGATTTATATTTTTAAACCTAAATATAAAACTACAAAACATTGTAAGTTTTTTTTTTTTTTTATAATAAAAATAAAATAAAATAAAATAATGGGCCAATTACACTAATGCTCCCTAAAGTTTGGAGTTTGTGTCACTTTGATCCCTAACTTTTTAATTGTGACACATTTGACCCTAAATTTTAAATCTTGTTCCAAATAAAGACAAGTGAAGATACCATTCATTAATTTCAAGGGCAAAATCATCAATTTAATAAAATATAAACTAATTTGACAAAAATAAATGTCAAAAAATATTTTTGAATTTTTAAAAATTATTTCTACCCACTAAAGAAAAAATTATGTAAAATTAATAAATCTCTAGACTCTTAGACATTTTTTTTTACTAAATTAATTTTTATTATGTGTTTAGATGATGATTATGTAATGGGTGGTTGTTTTTATTTTCATTAAATTAATTTCTATTTTTCCAAGACTTAAATATGACGACAACTTTGATATCATTATTAAACCAATCCATTAAATCAAAAAATCTAAAACTAAAACTATTTCATATATTAAATATATCGATAACATATTAAAATCCTAACAATCACCCATTACATGATCATCATTCAAACAAATAAAAAAAATTAATTTGGTAAAAAAAAAATATCTAAAAGATTTATTAATTTTACATAATTTTATCTTTGATTGGTAGAAATAATTTTTAAAAATTTAAAAATATTTTTTGACATTTATTTTTATCAAATTATATTATATTTTGTCAAATTAACAATTTTACCTTTGAAATTAAGTAATAGTATCTTCAATTGTCCTTATTTAGAACAAGATTTAAAATTTAAAATCAAATATATTATAATTAAAAAGTCAAAAATTAAAGTGACACGAGCCTTAAATTACGTGAGCTATTAATGTAATTCACCCTAAAATAATTTACAATAATGTTTTAGAGCTCTAAATTGTGAGCACTAAAGCATCACTAATGATGTGGCACAGGAGGCCCCACCAAAGTGATGTGATGTTTTGGCTTGAGTTTATTTATTTATTTATTTTTTTAGTCCATTAGTGCTATTAGTGATCAAAAAATTAATGGGATGAATCACCACCCAATAATTTATAAGTAGTACCAAACAGGTTTAACAACTCTCACCTCACTTCGGCATGATTCAACCGTTTTGGCTCCTTTTTCTGTTCTGGTGATCAATCCATATGAAATGATGTGCCGACTTGAAAGTGTAATTCAAAGTGAAATCTCATCACATGAGTGTTGAACTTGAACAACCTAATATTTTTTTTATAATGAGGGTTGTTTGGAATGACCTAAATAAGTATATTTTTTATCTTTTTATAAAAAAATGTGTAAAAAAATAGAGAAGTGATGTGATAGAAAAAAATAAAAAGATGGATTATTTTGGTGTTGCCAAACTTGGCCTAAGTCTTGAGTTCTTAATTTGTAACATTAATCATTTTTTGGTTCTAATTTTTTGAATTTAATTTTTTTTGTATTTTTTAAATATTTTCAGTATTTTTTTTAAAATTTTTTAGGTGCAATTAATATAAATATAATTAAAAATATAATATTTATGAAAAAAAAATTTAAAAAAATTTACTAAATACCAAAAATATAAAAATATAAAAAATAGGATATTTTCATTGTCACGACCCGCTCCTCGTGCCCAAGGGTTAAGTATCGTGATGGCCAGTAACTGAGGTTACCTCCGGCCAATTCTTAAACAAATTAATAAACGCGAGCGGAAGTAATATTTAAATGAGGGTACCAAAATAATTATCGAAACTTTTATTTTTATTACAAAATGTATTGACCAAAAAGGCTGATATTTACATATAAAAATATCATAAAAGTATTGTGTGTGTCTATTCTGCAGTCCCGCGTTTAAGACTTTCCAAAAGCTATTTCTGTATTGCATTATTTCCTGAAAATTGGTAAACAACTATAAACACATGGTAGGGTGAGAAATATTATACTAAGAGTATAGGGGATACGAAATAACCATAGATAGTTAATTAGGCCAAAACATTTACATAACTCAATTTGGTAAATAAATCATTTAAGTGGCAGAAACTGAAATACAGAAATTATATAAATATATAACCATAACTACGGTACAGAACAGAACAGATGTCATAGAAGTGACAGTTAGAACAGAGGTATGGATTCAAGAGATGGCTCGTACAAACTCTAGAGGTGGCTCCCACAACAGTGTAGCACTTAGCTCCGTACAACACTTTACTCTGTACCGAACAAAGGTCAATGGATCCATGACAAACAGAGGACCACAAAGTGGTCAAACAAAGGTCAATGGATCCATGACAAACAGAGGACCACAAAGTGGTCAAACAGAGGCCAATGGTTATTTAAGTTCCTTAAGGCGTGGAACTCTCGTGGTGGTACTTACAAAACATAATTGTTTATAAGGTCAGAGTCAAATATTCTGTAAAATATCAACAAATATATCTATAGGTTTTATTTTTACAAATAGGATTCAGAAATTAAACCACGTAATTGAAATAGTAATATAGCTTATAATAATTTATAAAATATAACTTGTATAAAATACATATGGTAAGTCAAAATATACGTAAAATATATTATGGTAACTCAAGGTATAATATAACTCACCTTAACTTTAATATCTCACTCTTTCTTTCCACTATTAAAGATCCTTTTACCTTTCACTATTTTTCCTTCCCTTCTCTCTTCCTCTTTCTTTCTTCATTCTTTCTTTCTTCTTTCCTTTGTCAGGTTGATCAACTCTCTCTATTTGGCCCTGTTTGGTACAGCTTATTTCAGCTTCCAGCTTAATTTAAGCTATTTTGATGTATTTGGTTTACCTTAACAATACAGCTTATAGCTTTTTGTAAGTCAGAAATCAACTTATTCTTTGAGTGGGGCAGGAGAAGCTTAATTTATAAGTCAAAAATCAGCTTATGGTCATAGTTATAAGCTGTTAAGGTATAAGCTATAAGTATTTTCCCACAGCTCTACCAAACATGGCCTTTATAGGGAGGTGAGGCCATTCGTCGGCTAACACGTGACCGATTCAAATCCTCCACAGATTGTTTTATAATTCTTATAGATTTATAGTTATCTTAAGAAGTAATTAAGATAACTACACTTTGACCCAAATTCTTAATATAATTATATAAATAAATTAATTTTTAATTAAATTACACTCTATCGTATACTAACAGAAAATAAATTATTTATTTTACTACCACACCTATTATTATTATTATTATTATTATTATTATTATTATTATTATTATTATTATTATTTATACTTTGATCCCTAAATTCATAATAATTATATTATTTTACAAAATTATACATAATAATACAAAATAAATCATATATTTTTTCTAACTGTAATTAAATAATATTAGTATAAATTTTACAGAATAGTTAAAAATCTGGGTTGTTACATTCATATTCTTGTGTATTTATTGATTTTTTCAAAAATATATTTTGTAAATATTTTATTTTTTAGGTACATTTCTGTTAGGTGCATTTAAAAAGAAAAAAATGTTTAAAATATTTAAAAAAATTCACTAAAAATAAAAAAGTCAATTTTTAAAAAATTCAATTTTCACCTCGTAATAAAAATAGTCTTCCATACTCTATTGAAATATTATTAAATATTTTTGTAGGAGAATATTTACCAATATAAAAAAAAAAAATTACATCTAAAAGCTCAAAAACTAATTTAACAAATAGACTCCATAGTGGGAAAGAAAAATTCAACAAATAAAATTATAATATGAGAGAAATTATCAATCTTTAGTAATGATTGATAACCTCCCAAGTAGAAGTATATAAAGGTGGCCAACTGAAATAGGCTAGTTGGTTGAGAATGAAATAGTATGAAATACTATTTTACATATTCGTATATTGAGTGGTTGGGTGTTTGAAATCGTTTAAAAACAAGAGTTTCGAATCATTACTATTTGTAAAATGCTATAAATAATCTATTTTCTTACTTTATTTTTACACTTTAAGACACAAGTGAATGTGTAATTTATTAATATAGGTTCCATTGTTTTGTGTCTAGTATGTTAAAATACGATTAAAGAAAATATTATTTATAACATTACTCCAAATATTTAACTTGAATTTATTTTAAGAAAGTTGAGGTATTTAAATTTTTTTTGCTCGACACTATAGTTTTTGAGATTTTTATTGCAGTGTTTGGAGACCAATTGGTTACACAATTATTATGGGATTCCCCATCATTGAGTATGTTAGCTTATTTGGTTGAATTTCTTACGCATTGAAAGTTGATAATCAGAAGTGAAAGTTATACGAATACATCGTTTTGTGACTTATTTTAGTTGTAGCTTAAAAGCTAACTTATTGGCTTAAAAAATGACTTAACTAATTTGACAAACTTATTTTTTTGCCAAAATGCCAAAATTAAAATTAAAAAAAAAAAACTAGAAATGTATCACGAACTAACTTTTTTTTTATTAGGGCAAATTACAAACACCCCCCTCGAGGTTTGGTGAAAATACAGATTCTCCCCTGAGGTTTGAGAAATTACATCCCGCCCCCTGAGGTTTACATTTTCATAACAAATTACCCCCTAGGGTTTTTATTTTCATACAGATTCCCCCCTAATTTTTCCTAATTTATTATGAAAATTTGACCATCAGGGGAGAATTTGTAATTTCTCAAACCTCAGGGGGGAATCTGTATTTTTACTAAACCTCGAGGGGGTGTTTGTAATTTACCCTTTTTATTATTAACTTTTTACCTCCAAAAGATTTTGTCTTATAAATTGTAAATAGAAATTATGCCAAACACTTCGATATAAATTTTCAAAATAAAAAAGTTTGTTTCATAAACTGCACCAAAAATAGTCATTGTCATAGTATGATGATAAGAGAAAAAAGAAAAGATTATATGAGTAAAATATAAAAAGTGCAAATATTATTAAATAAATTTTATCAAACAAAATATAAATTTTCCACAAACACTGGACCAAATATATATATATTTATATATTTGATACATTATTAAAAATAAAAATTAATTTATATATGTTGTTCTTACGAGCCAATTCAAACCGAGCTTGGCTCTATTGGAGCACTATTTTGCAGTGTTTAATACCCAACTAACTCTATAAATAAGCTGGGCTTCCAAACTCCATGCTTCAACTCTGCATGCCCCTTTGGGCCATTCAAAGAGTAATGGGCCATGGTTCGCTAAGTTTTTCAAATTTGTGTATTTTATGAATATTTTTATAATATATATGGCATGACTTCTCTAAAAATTTTGAAAAAAATTATCAGTGTGTTAAGTTTGAGTTTTTGGATTAAGTTTTTAAAAAACTGAGTATTTTGATTTTCGTGTTTTTTTTTTTTAGTGAATATTTTTAAAATTTTAAATATATTTTTTTACTTTTTAGATGCACTTTACTTAGATGTATCTAAAAAGTAAAAAAATTTGTAAAAAAATATTTTAAAAAATTAATAAATACATAAAAATATAAAATGTACTGAATTCTCGTATTATTTTATTTTATTTTATTTTTTGGTATTTAGTGAATTCTTAAAAAAAAAATTTCACAATTTTTTTACTTTTTAGATATATTTATGTTAGGTATGTCCAAAAATATTTAAAAAATTCAGTAAAAACAAAAAAAACAAAAAAAACGAAAAATAAGAAAATAGAATTTTTTGAAAAATATTTCTGAAAAACTCTAATCAAGCAAAATTTTTTGACCCAGTAGAGACAACTGGTGATGTCCTAAAAATTCAAATGCTTTCTAATTATAAAATGGGAATGTTTCCTTTTTCAGGATCACCAACTGAAGAGATACTATTGAATCTTAATAATTAGAACTGTTTTTAAGTATAAACTGTCTATTAATTATTTATAAAAAAAAAACATGACTCAATCATGAATTATTAACATCTGATCAATTTGTTTTTTAATTATTTATTTATTTATTTGTGTGAATAACTTGTTTGGAAAGTCTTATAAGTAGTAAATAGTTGATCATCGACTTGAATCTAATTATCAAAGTGATGCACATGATCAATTCCACGATAAAGAATCCGTAAATTTCACGGGTCAAAGTTGGACCTATCCATAGAAAAGCCATCTCCTATAAAAAACGAAATTGGTCACGGGTCCCCTAGCTCCTGACCATTCTGGTGCATGCCCCGCACCCACACTAGACAAAACGGGTTAACCCTCTGTTCAAAATTGGGCAATACCGTGACCAACTTTGTTTTTTACATATTACTATTTTTATATTCCATTAACATGCAATCCTATGTAGTAGGCATTCATGTTTGTATATTCTGAACATGCACCAACTCTCAAGTTGTCCTTGGCCTTCGCTTTGAAATTTTGAGAGGTTAAAATACATCTTAGTTTCCAATCTATAAAAATAAAATAAAATAAATAAAAAAATAAAAAATAAAAAATTAAACATATCTTAGATTTTGGTATTCAAATGAAAATTAATTAAAATGCACTAATGACCAAGGTAGTTGATCGATGTCCTACAATCTTGGCTCCATGATATGGTCCTATCTAGGGGTGAGGAGCGGATATGCCAATCCGCCAAAACTGACCGAACCGAATCGATCCGTCACATTTTGGACGGATACGTTATGACGAGCGGACGGTTGTGGATTGATTTTCTCCAATCCGCCAACTTGGCGGACGGATGGCGGATTTGAGATTCCTTTGGCCGCAACCGAACTGCCAAACCGCGAACACCCCTAATAATTTATAAGACTTTATGCTTTCAATTTATTTAAATATTTTGTTTGTGTTTTCAATTGAAAAAGAGTTTAAATATTCAGTTGAAAAAAAGTTTTCAACTTGAATATATTTTTTGAATTGAAAAAAATAAACGTATTGTTTATCTATATTTTTTGGTTTTTAAATTTAACTCTAAAAATAATAAATAGAAAATATGATATATGTTGGTTAGTTTTTATTTTCAAAAACATATATATATGTAACAATACAGAGACATACAATCTCTACTACTGCCCTGTTCATGGTTTTGATGGTTTGAATTGTTATTATATTTTAAGAATCATATATTGTAATACTTTATGTGGATGAATCATGCTGTTATTGTAATATATGGATAAGCCATGCAGTAATTGTGATATTCTAAAGTTTCAAACTTTCTTTTTTTAGATGAGACATACAGTGATTGTAATAGTTTTTTAAGTCGTTGACTGTATACTTTTTTTTTTTTTTTTTTGAGGAAGTGCACAAGTTAAATTATGTTGAAAATTTATAAAATCTTAAACCGCCAAACCAATTCGCATCCATCCGCCAAACCGCCAATCTGCTCAATCCACATCTGTCGGATTGGCAGACGGATGCAGATTGATTTTTTTTAATCCGCCAATCTGGCGGACGGATGATGGATTGGAGGTTTCGTGGCCGCAACCGACCCGCGCCCACCCCTAGTCCTATCCCTTGTCTCTTGTACTTCAAAAAATTACTCTTTTTCTTATTTTAAGAAGTTTTAGAAAATATACTGAAAATAATATGTGTGAACTGAATTCATTAGAGATATTACTAATATCACATTAAATTTGAATGTACACATAGGGATAAATTTGAGACAAGACCAATGAGGCCACTGCATAAGCTCCCAAATTTTAACAAAATTTAGGGGCCCTAATTAATTTTAACTTTTGCTGTATTAGTATATTAAAAAATTGTGGGTCCAGAGATCTAAGTATACATTCTAAATTAAAGTATGTAAGTTTAATTAGTAATTTTGAATCTAAAAATACAAAAACATATATATATATATATAAATAAATAAAAATTGATTGATACTTTATTGTATTGGTTAAATTTTTATTTTTTACTATAAGGTTAGATTTTATTTGATATTTTTTCATATTGTGAATTGGATTTTGTTAGATTATAAAATAACAAGATCATATTTTTATCTTTTTGAATTCTTATAATGATTTATTCATGTAAGTATCTTTTAGTAATTATATATGCAAGCAAAATTTGTATATCAAATAAATGAAATAGTAAGAACTCATCATTTCGCCCACATTTTTATCTTTTTCTTCTTTTTTTTTTCATTTTTTTTTATAACAAATGCAAAATTTTGGATATGTACGACGATATAATTATATATAAGGTACTCAAGCAATAGGTTTATTTTTGAATCTTTTGAGTTGTTATGCCCAATCTCTAATCTCTTTGAACTAAAATAATACAATTTGTTCAAAAGGACAACTATCTGTTGCAATCAACCCATTTGTCTATCTCTTGAAATCATCTCATTTCTTGAAATCATCCAACTTGCCTATCTGTTAAAATTCACCAAAGCTATTTCCTTATTTATTGAAATTCAGCAAACAACCTATTTGTTGAAATGTGACACATGTCACTCCGGCGACTTTTTCAGCACCAATGACTTTTCCGACATATCTTTACAACCAAACAAGATTTTCCCTTAGATCTAATACCTTATACACCTTTTAGGATGGACTTTCATCAAATTTTTCTTATAAAGGATTGGGTTTCTCTCAAAAATTCAAAAAAAAAAAAATTTAGGACCCAGCCCTGGCTACACTTTACATTTTATATTCCTGACACTGTTTTGAATGCCTAGAGTTTTCAGGGAAGTTTTGCCCACATTGAAAAAGACTTTAATTATTCTAATGTCAAACATAAAAGTCATGAGACTTTTGGAAAAAATTTGAATAGTTATGTCCAATCCAAAAGACAAACCTCACATGAAAAGTGAGATACCAAATTTACCAAAAGTCATAGCCCTAAAATAAACTAAGACATAAGGGTTTGAATTTTTTCAGAGCCAATTGGTCAGTGTACAAAGTATGAAATGAGTAAAGTGAAGGGGAGGTCAGGAAATCTATGTCATGGCAACTGTTTGTGGTTGTCGGTGAGCCAACTCTTCAACTTGGAAAAAAGCAGAATTCCCATATAACCAAAACTCTGTCCGTTTGCTTTTGTTGGTATATTTGAAGTTTAAAGGGCAAAGAGCTGCTGTTTTTGATGTGTTTGTGTGTTGTTGGAAGCTTCTACGACTCTCAAGATGCTTTTGAGAGAATGAGATAGTTTATATAGATAATTTACAAAGTTATGATACCTACTTAGAAAAAATAATTAAAAAATATTTATAATTTGAATGTGTGATATAAGTTAAACTTGGTTGCTCAGAAGGAAAATGATTTGCAAATAATTTCTTTTAAGAAACTTATACTCACCTCTTTTTGAGATTTGAAAAAAAAATATGCTTAACTCACATTTTTAACATAATTATATTGGTGTCCCATTTAATAATGTTAAAATGACTGAAACTAATATAGATTGTAAGTAAACACTAAAATAAACAATGAGAAATATACACTTTAGTTAGAAAAAAGTGAATATTATATTTTCATTACTGACAAAAAAGGGCCTAATTGTTATCTGAATTAAAATTTCAAGAGAGACCAATATAATTATATCAAAAGTGTGGAACTAACTGTATTTTTTTCAATCCTCATGAGAGTTGAGTGTAATTTACCATTTCTTTTAATACAAAAAAACTCTACTAAAATGATGTGGCTATAAATTTTTTGAAATAATAAGTCATCCTAATGGATTTTTTGATTTAAAATGCATGACTACAAATTAATTTGCTACATCATTATTATGTATAATTTTTTTGTACAATTTTTTTATTTGATATATGTTACTCTATTTAAAATGAATTTGATTTACATATATATTTTAAATTATTTTTGAATATTTTTTTTTTTGCTTTTCATTTTGTGGGTAGTATTCTTATAAAGGAGAATAGCCCTGCAGTGGTGTCAGTGTAATTTAATTACATATTAATAAAAAAATTTATAATTTTAATTACATTTATTTGTAAATATTTTTTTGATTGAATGTCAGTGTGAGCATCTCTAATGGTATTTGCTATAATGCCATTGCTATTGCTATAATTTAGCAATGAATAGTAGCAATTTGTCAAATTATAGCAATGGTGCTTCAATGGTACCCATGCTATTTTGGCAAATCTCAACCAACTTTCTTTCTAAATTTGTAGATATTGTTTGGATATAAATTTTTTAGTGATTTTTTTTTTTTTTTTTGTGACCTTTTTTTTAACTGTTTGTAAAAAAAAAATTATATATTTTCATTATACCCGACTAGACAAATATAAAAAATTAAAAGAAATTGAAAAATTAAAAATAAATAAATAAATATAATTCATCCTACCAAAAAAACAAACTATTACAAAAATTTTGGAGCCAAATTCTGTTTATTTGGATGATGTGGCAAGTTTGGCAATTGCCAAACTTGTTGCCAAATTTGAGAGATGAAATGACATTTGCAAAATTTGGCAAGGGTTATAGCAGCCTATTGGAGCAACATTTTTTAAAATTTTTGTCAAATTTTGACAATAACAACTCAAATAACTTGCTATTGAAGATGCTCTTATAATCTATTTTTTGGGGAGTTGGGGGAGTTGGGTCTAAGGTACACTAGACTTGAGACTAGTTTTATCGTTTTTTAACCACTAAAGAAGAATGAACAAGACATTCATAAATTGACAAGACTTGATTAAAACTAATAAGATTTAATCACTGTAATGGTTGATAATAAACAATCTACTAGAATAAAAACATGTAAAAGGTGACAATATTGCCTTTGTCCTTCACCATGAATCTCGCTTTTCAAAACTCTCTCATGGACTTTGGATAGAGCAGCACCCCTTACGGTAGAAGCTTTGGAAATTTCAGTGCTCAACACGAATTTCATTGTGAAATCTGATTGATATATATTTACTCTAAAAGTGATTTCAATAGAAAAAAGTTCACAATAATGGGTTTTTTACTTGACTATAGCTCACAAGCTACCAAGATATATAATATGGTTTCATAGCTTGAGTTGCAATCCACAGTAATTTTGCAATTCAATCCTTTGACTTAATCCAATTAATTCATTACCAATATGGGTTATAATAAATTTAGATCTTCTAAAATTAAGTTGTAGAGTAATTTATAAAGTAAGATATTGATTGATTAATATAACTACTTAGATAATAACCACTTTATATATTTACCATGTCCATAAATTTGTTGACCAATTAAAAATTTATTGGTCAAGAGAGGGATAGAGAGACCACAATGAGAAAATCACAAGGAGAGAGAAAAAGAAACATGGAAGATTTTAAAATTTCGGGAGGGGTCAATGGTGTCATGGTGGTATGGGCTGGGGGTAGGCGGAGGGGATTGGGATGGGGTGGTGGTGGTAGTAGGGAAAGGTATTTCGGTGGGGGGGAGGGGTTGTTGGTGAAGGGATTGAGGAAAGGTCTGGCCGACAATTGACATGGTAGAGCAGTGAAAAGACAAAGATAGATGGAGGGGGTATTTTAGTAATTGGCTTGGTAGATTCCACCTCTTTGTAATTATTTTTATTTCTCATTTTTTGTAATTCTTTCTTCTTTAATTTCTATTTTTCTGTAATTCTCCCTTAATTTTTTGCATCAATTTCTTTTTTTATTTGTTTGTTTATTTTTAATATTTTTTTGATAAGGTTTACTTTTAATACTTGAATTACAAAGAATTTATGTAATTGACTCCAAGATTTGTATAGTTTAGAATAAGATTTGGATAGTCTGACAAGTGTAACAACCACAAGATTAGTAAGCTTCTCTCCTAAGGTTTTGTCAACTCCTATTCTGTTGTGTACATAGACTGGACTTGTTTTGTTATTACAAACTAAAACAAGTAAAGAGATTGCTTATACATTAAGGAATAATTGAGATCATTAATGATCAAATGGGCTCAAGATATGCCTAAATTGAATGAATCTACAAATATATATATACATACATAAAGAGAGATTAATTGAAGACTGAAATTAATATATAAAAATGCTGATATTCTGATGAGGAAAGAAATTGACTAGTCACCTCTCCATTTTGAGTTTTTTTATTTTATTTTATAAAATTATTTATTATTATCCCTATTGAGATATTTGAAGTCTTATT
Organism: Camellia lanceoleosa; assembly: GCA_025200525.1. Lineage (NCBI taxonomy): Eukaryota > Viridiplantae > Streptophyta > Magnoliopsida > Ericales > Theaceae > Camellia > Camellia lanceoleosa. The sequence continues at coordinate 57,780,971 of CM045763.1, forward strand.
TGATGGCTCAACAACCTCCCATCCCATGCCTCGTGTACGTTTGTTATTCTCCAGCACATATCTTTAAAAGAAAAAGCTATCTATTGTACAGTGAGGAGAGCCACCGCTAAGTTATCTTGTGGATCCGTTGAGCTCGTTTAACCTAATCGAACTAATCTAACCTAATTGATTTTAGACAAATGTTTGTATTTTGACAGACGGATGTAAATGAAATATTTCAAAATTAACAAATTCAGATGGTGGATCAACCATTCTGCACCCACATGAACCAGATCTGTCCAAAATGAAGCAAAAAAAAAAAAAAAAAAAACTGCTAATAAGTAATAACATAGAATATAAATAATAAATATATATTTTTATGAAAATGGAAAATAATACCTTAAAAGTATGTGTGTGGTGCTGTGACCTATTATAGACAAAATATAGATGAAGTAAAGTCCAAACTGTCAAACCAATCGCATTCATCCGCCAACTCGTACGGCCTGCTCAATCTGCATCCTCCAAACCGATGGACGGATGCAGATTAATTTTTTTCTAATCCATCTAATTTTGGATGGATGGCAGATGGGATGCCACCTTGATAAATTTAAATTTAAAAATATTACTTAAATGGGTAAATTATACTTAACTCCCTGCGGTTTAAAAAAAAATACAATAAGTCTTACAGTTTCGATATAATTATACTGATTTTTTTTAATAAGGTTAAATGAATCGAGATTAATGCAGATGGTGAAAGAATATAAAATAAATAACGTAAAATATAAAATTTTATGTAAAAGAAATCATAATATCATTTTTTTTAAACAACTAATAAATTATTAATGACTCAAGATTAGAACTAAAGTAAAATATTATTAAAATGATAGCCTTGTATTTTAAACCATACATTATAAAGCAGGTTGTTTTGTTTTAACTTTTAATTTAGACGGTTAGATAATCATGACAAGATTACGAGAAAAGTTAGGAATCATGAAATTTTTTTTATGAAATTGATCATGAAAAATTTATGATCCTTGGATTACCTTGATTAGTGTGTGGTGATTTATTCTAAATATAATCCAAATGTCACAAAGCTTTCATGATTGTTTTTATGAAAAAATTTTCATGATACCTAATATTGCTGCAAGATTATTATCGAGAAAAAAAAAAAACAAAGGAGGATCTTGTTTCATCTCTAAAACGGTCATGGTTGACATTTATTTGGAAGAGAAAGGAAAAGAATTATAAAAAAGTAATGTTAGAGGTTTTAAAAGTTTTATTAAAATTTTTATTAAAAGTTTTATATGGGTGTGAGACCCATGTTATGTGGGTTTTATGTGAGCTTTACACTCATATGAGACATTTGATAAAAATTTTGATAAAATTTTTGAAATCTGTAATATTTTTGTTATAAAAAAAAAAAAAAAAACCATAAGGAAATGGAGATTATTAATATTATGTATTTCAATATTTAATGCCAAAACTTTTGCTTCGAGCATTGTAATTCCTCAGTGTGTATATTTTAAGAGAATGTCACTGCTAAAAGAGTCCATATTAAAGGGAATATGTGCTAATCTTTCATTTTTTTATTTACTTTTTGCAATATAATATATATTTTTTTCTTTTTTAAATATAAAGTATACTTAGCCATTTGAATTTAAATGCTACCAACTCTAACTTAATTCCCTACTATGGTCCCTACATTCTTCATATGCCGCTGTAATTTGGTTAGGTAGGAATTTACAGACTAACTAAACTTGGAAAACAATGTACAAATGAGGCAGCCCGATGACCTAACCATGTGATTCTTATCTTCCTCGAAGTATATTCCTATTTTACCCTTTTGCAACCATTGCACAACCTCAACTTTCAATTGCACTTCGGTTGTTTCCAAGCCTATTTATGGTATTCAAAGAAAAGGGAGAAATTAATTAATCCACTATATTCAAATTTCAAATGAGAAAATGTGACTTGCAAAATATAAGAAAAGAAACACCATTGAATCTTGCACATGAATTTTGTCACCATTATCTAATTGTTGCATTTGTATGCGTTGTTTGAAAATTTGAAAAATACAAAAATTTTGAAATTTACTAATAGTATACTCTTAGTTGTCTGAAATTAAATTTCTTTAACCGTTACACTAAGAGTTGTATGATGATTTGATGGTTACAAATTTCAAAATTTTAAAGGTAATTTTTTTTTTTTGGATTAAATTTGACAACTTTAATCTTGTGACATTTCGCAATACATCTGTATCATTAATGCAAATGTAAATATCTAACCGTTACACTAAGAGTTGTATAATGATCCAACGTTTAAGAACTTCAAAATTCAAGAAGTATAATCCAATTTAACCTTTGATTAAATTTGACTTACGCCTCGTTTAATAACATTCAATTTTAGTCTAAAAGTCAAAAAATTATTAAAAAAAATTTAAAAACCAACAAATTATACCAAAAAGTCAAATATTCTTTTTTCTCTCTATGTTTTGCATATCTTTTTGTAAAAAATTATCTTAAACATACTAATTTTTTTTACTTATTACTTTAGTCAAAAAATTAAAAAATTACTAAAATAATTTATTCCTAAACAAGGCATTAGTGATGCATCTGCATCATTGTAAGATGTAAATATCTAACCATTACACCAAGAGTTGTATGATGATGGTGTCAAATTTCAAATTTTAAGAAGATTGACTATTTTAGTAATTTTTTGACTATTTATAAAAATATACGAATAAAGATTAGGACTTCCTTCGGGGGTCACCCTTGACCCCCTTTGCTTTTGATTGGTCAACTTTTTTTTTTTTTCAATCCCCAACCCCACGTGTGTGTTAGGGTGATGAGGGTGGGAGTTTTAAAGGGGTCTGAATCAATGCTCAAAATATATATATAGTGATTTTTTGACTTGTTATGAAAATATATATAGTGATAGAAAGTAGAGAGTGATATTATAAATTATACTGATTTTTTAACTTGTTAGCTAAAACTTCAAGTCGTCAAATGATAATTTCTTAACTTTGTACAAAAAGATATGTAAAAAAAAATTAATGTAATAATTTATAATAAATTTTTTATCAAAATTTTAAGTTGTTAAAATTTTGGTAAAGAATTTTTTACCAAAATAAAGATATGCTAAAGGACGCCCGAGCACTCTCAAAATCAAATTTTTTGATACCAATTAAAAAGAACTTGGGACAAGAATTGTGCTACCCCCTCATTGTAGGCGACATGAGATTCTCAGGGTTGGTTTGGCAAGGGTTCATTGAGTTTTTTTGGCTTAATGAGTCACAAAAGACAGAATAGGTTCATGAGCCACAATAGACAAAACATCCCATCCAATCCCATAATCATTACACTCTTCTCTCACAAAAAAGTTAAAAAAATCAAAAAGCCAAAAGCCTTTTCCAAACTAAGTTTTTGAACCCAAATTCATATAGCTAAAAAAATCAAAAAGTCAACCCGCTTCCCAAACGGAAGCTAATCTCCTAACTGGTTAATTAACAAAAACACTAATAAAGGCGCGTGCTTTCAACACTCTTCATGGCGCGTGGACTTCATTTCTAAATGCAGTTGAAAATTTCTAGTGTCGACAACAAAGAAGACGAAAAACAGCCAAAACCTAGCATATAAAAAGGATTTAAAAATAAAAAAAATTATATTTCCTCTATATCAAAATAGGGAAAAGAACGGGAGCTCGAGGGGGCTTCCCCCGAAAGCCCCGAAATTGCCAAAAATGGCAAAAAAAAAAAAAGAGCTGCGATTTGTAGCTCGAAAGAGGCCCTCCCCGAATCCCCCGAATTTGGAAAAGCTTTTTGAATTTTTTTTTTTTAATCAGAAAATCAGAATCAGACGGAGGAAGAAAGCAGAGAAGAAGAAAGAAAGAAGGAAAGAAGAAGAAAGAAGAGAAGGCTCGACGATCGACGACGGAGCTGCGACGATCGGCGAGCTCATCGGCGATCCATGACGATGGCGACGATCGGCCGATCGGCCTGTAATCGAGGGCCCATTTGTGTGTGTTGTCTCCTCCTCTCTCCCTCTCTTTCCCTCTCCGCTCTCCCTCTTTCTCTCTCCCTCTCCCTGCTGCTCTGTGTGAGCTCGAAAATGTCAAAAATGGAAGAAAAAAAAAATAAAAAAACGAAAAGCCCAAAACGACGTCGTTTTGGGCTTTTCGGGGGATTCGGGGAGAAGGAATTCGAGCTACCAAGCTTTTCTCAAAAAAAAAAAGCAAGGTAAGTTAAAAAAAAAAAAAAAAAAACAGTTTATTGAAAATAGAAATTAGGGGGATTCGGGGGAGGCAAATTCGAGCTACCAATCAAAGTTGATCAAAATATTAATCTCTTATTTTATTTTTTATTTTTTTAAAATATTAATTTATTTTTAAAAATTAAATATAAAAATAATATAATTTTTTATTTTATCTTTCTTTTAAATTCATTAACAACATAAAAAGTATAATTATAACATTAATATTTCTCAAAAAATATATTATCGAAAGATAATTTTAAAAATTTAATTTTTTAAAATATAATAATTATACTATCAAAAAAATTCTAGAAAAGACCATTATTTATTTATTTTTTTTGTTATAGGAAAATCCTCCCTACCCTCCCACAGGTTCAAGGCTCCCTTTGCAGAGATCACCAGGGTGTCTTGTTAGCCGTTCCGAACGAGGAGACTATAACCTAGAAACTTGCCTCGACCTCCCAAGACAAGCTCCGCTTAAGTCACGACTCGCATAGCGGGAGAGTATTGAACCCACACAAAGTGCTGATTAGATAACTTGAGGTCCAATCTCTTAATCAACTATACTTTGCTCAAGAAATTAGCCTAAAAAAAAAGAAATTAAATCTGTGGGCTTGTTTGGTTTGTTTTTGGGAGAGTTGTTTTTGAAAAAAATTTGGAAGAGTTGTTTTAGAAATTTTTTTAATTTGTTTGGTTGGATATTTTGAGAGATAATTTTTTTTGGGAGTTTGGGATGATTTGATATTTTAGAAGAATTTAGTACATATGTGTGAGAGAAAAGTAATTGAGAATGAAAGACGAGAGAGAAAAAGTGATTGATTGATGTGTAAGGAAGAGAAAATATTTTTAAAACTTTTTAAAAAAAAATTTCAAACCAAATAATTTTTAAAATTTAATTTTCTAAAACTCATCTCTTAAATTCAAATCAAACAAGCCCTCTGATCCTGAGGCTTAAACCCCCAGCCTTAACAATGAGACCCACCCCCAGTTAAAGACCATTATTTTATCACGCAGGGAGTATCAAAATCCAAACAAGACTTCTAAACACAGTTTCTTTTATATAGTACAACTCCTATTCGCCTATCCAAATTTCAAGTCCGCCACCTTCATCTTCTCTCTCTCTCTCTCTCTCTCTCTCCCTCTCTCTCAAACTTTCTCTCTCTATAATGGAGAACCAGAACCGATTGAAGCTCCGAATCTCTCGGATGTTCCGATCATCATTCGGGTCGTGCAAAACGCGAAACATGTCGGACGTGATCGAACGACCCCGTTTCGTACCCCAAAACCGCCAACAACAACAACAACAACAACAACAACACTACCAATTGATCGAACTCTTCTCTCCCAAGTCTCGTCCATTCCCTTCAATTTGCAGACCCAAATGCTCCGAAACAACCCAAACAGAGCTCTTTCCCAGACGCAAAATCTCCGACCGAAACTCCCTTCTCGACGGTCGAAAATGCCCCCCCGCATCACCCATTTCGCCTCTCAATCTCAACACATTGAACGACTTCCAAAACCCAGAATCCAAATCGATTCAATCGAAGCAGAAGTTGAAGAAAAAGCAGAGAAAGAAGTCGAAGAACAAGGCAACCCAGTTCATGAAAACCAATGACTTCGACGCTTACTATGACTGGTTTACCAGCGACGACGACGATGATGATAAGACGACCCTTTTCTCATCCAAATCTCTTTCCTCCGATTCGTCGGACTCGTTTCGCCGGAACAAAGGCCGGTATGGGCCGAATCGGAGAAACATGGGATCGAAGAAGAAGGGGTCTGAGGAGATGGGTTTAATGCCATTAGAGGGGAAAGTGAAGAATAGCTTTGCTGTAGTGAAGCGATCGAACGATCCATACGGTGATTTCAGGACTTCAATGGTGGAGATGATAGTGGAGAAGCAGATTTTTGGGGCCAGAGATTTGGAGAACTTGTTGCAGACTTTTCTTTCGTTGAATTCGTATCATCATCATAAGGTTATTGTTCAAGTGTTTACAGAGATTTGGGAGGCTCTGTTTTCTAACTGCTCTTAGAAGAGAAAAAACTGTACTGGTCTGTTTTTTTTTTTTTGGTTGTATTTTCGTGGGAAAAAAGAATATTGAGTGCAATATTGCACTAAGTTCTTCTAACTGTTATTGACCTTGATTAGTGTTTTTTTGTGTGTGTCTATTTATCAAATTCAAGTTCTTTTTTTTCAAATCATATTTCTTAGATGCATGTTGGTTTTTACTTTTGTGAAGTCGTGTTAAATTCTAAAGTCGCTTTTTCAAAACTTGAAATTGTGTTTTAAAAATATAATTTTAATTAATTTTCTTTAAATTTCTTTTCTCATCATGTTTCCAAAACACAATTTCAAACCTAAAGTAATGAGTTTAATAAAAGTTCAAAACATGTTTGTTTAAATTTTTAGAATCCGTTTTTAAAAAAATTTCAAAAACTAATTTTGTGGAAAAAAATCAAAAGCATTCATTATTTTTAAATGATTTTTCTTTTTAAAAAAAATTCAAAAACATTTGTTCGTGTGTGTGTTTATTTTTGTTAAATTAATTTCTAATTTTTATTTTATTTTTTGGGTTCTGTTCTTTTTGTTATGATCATGATTAGCCGGTGATATCAATGTTGTGATTTATGCTGTAAATGGATTTTCTTGTTTGTTTCTTATTGTCTTTGGGTTTTGAAGAGAGGAGAGAGTTGAGAGTTGAAGAGAAGGTGTTTTTTTTTTTGGGTGAGATTTGTGTAAATTTTTGTGATAGGTTTCAAAAGAGTGAGAATGGAGAAGGAAGACAAAAGATGATAGACTTGAGACTTTAAGATAATTAATTGGGTAATGCTATAGTGTGCAACTTACACCTTACACCTTTTTGTGTTCATTTACATCTTACACTTACACTTTTTTTACCTTACACTTACACCTTTTGTGTAAGTGGCACATGATGTGCAACTTATACATTTCATTTATACCTTCCACTTACACTTATACCTTACACTTACACCTTTTGTGTGGGTGACACATGGTGTGCAACCCACTTACACCTTTTGTGGGTTGCACACCTAAGAAAACTCCTAATTGTTTTATTTTTTAGCAGCTCAACTTGAGATTGGGTGTAAGACTTTACAACCATGATGCATATGATGGAGATAGAAGGGAAGAAGAGCTTTGTTTGTTTCCTAAGAAAATAGTTTACAAAAAAAAGTATGATTAGTTGTCTCGGTTTCTTCTGCGGTTGAACTTCTGGGTTTCTTTTTACACTATTGCACAAAAAGAATAGAAAAAGAAAACCAACTTTTGAAACAATGTATAAAGGAAGTCTTATTATTTATTTATTTTAAATAACATGCAAGATGTTGACAAATAATATCAACTTTGATTACGTACACACTAGGAAGCATAGAAGTGATCTGAATGACATTAGCACTTATTCTCTTTGACTAAATAATTGCGAAATTATTGATTCCTTTTTCAAAACCTTCTGAACTTGGGCCTAGTTTGAGAATTCGATATTAATTTTTGATTTTTTTTATAATATTTTTTAAGTTATTATTTGTTTATATGTTTTTAAAAAAAAAAAATTAATTCAAAAAAATTAATTTTTAATTTACTTTTCAAAATAAGCTTTGAGCTTAAAGCGTGAAAGGGTAAATATATATTTATGAATTTATTTGGAAGGGTAATATATATTTCTTTGTTGTTATATTTATGAATTTATTTGGAAGGTTGATAAATATTTCTTCGTTTTTATATTTATGAATTTATTTGGATGAATTTCCTTCATTTTTAATTTTAATATTTTTAAAAAATTTAATTTCAGAGTAGACATTTGATATAATTGTGGTATCACTAATCAATGTGAAATCTCATATTATGAACTACATATTGGGTTAGTGAGAACAGTTGTGATTTGTGGCATTAAATTTAAGGGTACTAATGACACTAATTTCTATATCAGGTAAAAAAAAAAAAAATAAATAAAAATAAAATTGCCAAAACAAAAAATTAATGCCATTAGTGCTCAACAAATTAGTGCCACAAATAACAAGTGTTTGCCTAATTTCATTTATAATATTGTATTGGCCAATAGCATGAGGTAAGATGAAATCTCTACTATACTGAATATTTACTTTTGAACCTAACTTTTTTTGGTTACATCGGAAAAGACTTCTGAACCTAACGCATTATCATTGATCAATAAATTTTTTTTTATTGTCGTGAAATAATTAAGGATTAAAGATTAGTTTGGCATAAATTAAATAATAATATAAAAAATTTAAAAATTATTATCTTATTTAAGTTATATCATCTTATTTAAATTACATTACTTTTCTAACATATCACGTCAAACTTAACTCAAACCCAACAAATATAAATCAATAAATTAAAAAATACACTTTTTTTAAAGCATTCCAAACCAACCCTAAATGTTGCAAGCTATTTCCTTCTTAAAAGAGTGCTCGGACTCCCTGATTTTTTTTTTTTTTTTTTGAGTCTTTTTATTTTTATTTGCTTCAAAAAAAATTCAAATAAAATTCTAAGTATAGGTACATTAAAAACTATTATTTTAAGTCACATTAAACACTGGTTTTGATTCAAGTTTGGGAAGACTAAATAAGTGTACTTTTTGAATTTTTATGAAATATGGGTTGGATTTAAGTTGGATTTGAAGTGATGTGTTAGAGAGGTGATGTGACTTAAATAAGATGATGTGACTTAAATAGGATAGTGACTTTTTGACTTTTTGAATTTGTTTGAGGATGCCAAACTTGGCCTAAGTGCTTTACTCTCATTTCTTTAGAAAATGTCTTGCTTCATTCAACTATGCTGTTGTCAATTTTACTTTTCATGATTCAATTGTAAATGTGGTCACAATTTGATTTTGGCTACATACATTAATTATGAGTGTTGATTTTTGACCACACAATCAAATAGGAAACTTAGCTGGAGAGTATCGGTAGAATAGATTAAGCCCAACAACCTGCACAAGAAGATGAGAATCCAACGGTGGTTTGTTCACCTTGGGGCACTCTGACGATCAAGTTAGTAATTAATATCTCTCAAATATAACAAATTGTGCTTAAACTCACAAGAAAAGAACTTGCCCCAGACCCACGAGAGTGCCTTACTTTTATGACTAGCAATGACATGATCCTATTAGAAGCCTCACTTCAATGGACTCAAGCTTAATGCTTATCTTGGACCTTCATCTAGATAGAGATAAACTCTTCTTGAGTTTTATGTTTATCCAGACTAAGATCCTCCCCTGTTCTAGGACTCTTGTCTCTTGTCCGCTCATCTCGGATTATGGTATCTCTGCAGATAACCTCGGCCTAGCCGAGATCACCTGGGCACACGATCAAGTCACGTGGCACCTTGGATGACACTTCGGTGTCACCCTAGCTACGTGTTGTCACTCACAAAATACGTCCCTACAACTGCCCCTAGGTTTTATTACCTTGACAATCTGAGGTGATAGAACTTACATAGCATATCAACTAACAATCCATTTTTCTCGCTAACTGAGAAAATTTCGTCGATTTTAAGTACCCAGGACTCAAATGTCCACTTTACCAAGGATAAGGAACCAAGAATCAGCTTCTTTAAACATCCCAGCCGAGGTCGTTCTTATAGCCGAGGTTATTACCTCATTACTTCAAGAATTTCAAGAGTTTTAACTCCACATGAGCTGTCATGTATGGCTCGTTTTAACCATTTCTTCCACGTGCCCTATAGCTATTCGTTCGTTACTTAGTCATGTCATCACAAGTCCAAATCTAAACAATAAATACAACTATAAAAGCCATTATTTTGAGCAAAGGGAACCACCCAAAACCAAAACTAGAAATCAAATTCAAAATCATGCTTAACTAATTAATCGTCACCATAAGGTAACATCTTTCTTTAATAAACATTTCTTCTTGTTACCGTACAAATTAATTTAGCCTCCTCCTAATCATTTTAGTATCCCCCTATTCAGATGGTTCTTTCTTTATCTACCGTAAGACACGAGATCAACCACAATCAATTAACATAACAGGGTGTTTAGTTACTCCACATACGTAGGTCCTACTAGAGTCATTATAGGGTCATAGATTTCCTTAAGTATACAATATTCGCATTCGTCCAAATTTTATACTGTCTTGTAATTCAACAATTTAGCGACAAAATAATTTGACCATTTAATATCAGAGTTAGAATTCTTGTCCAGATCAGTTCAATATGATAGGAAATCGATTTGAAATCACGTCGCGTATATTATACAACTCTGTATTAACGTATCAGAAGAGATAAATGTCCAGTACATATCGTTAACTTGCCATCAATAATTCCCTCAATTCCCCATCAGGAATTGTCAATAATTTCTCGACTTATAAAACCATCTTAATTATAACTTGTTTTGAAATCGTAGTTCATAGTGCTTGACCAAATCGGTTCAAGATTAATAGTCCATTTCCTTATCCATTTTAACAATCAGTAAAAACAAAATTACATTCAATTAACCTTGAAAATCACTGCATACATAACTTTCTCTTACAACCGGCCACACGCGACGTAATGCAACGATCATGCAAAGCACAACTTATCAAAATGCCTAATACAATAGCTTTTCAAAATCATAGATCTAAACATTATTAGTGTTTAAGCAATTCGCCTAAACAGATGATAACATATCAATCCAAAAAGAACAGCTGATAACATATACCTTACTTAATCATTTGCATATAAATTACCTTACCAATCATTGTTCCTTTTCATTCTGTTTAACCAGACGGAGGTAGGATCCTTTGGATCCTCTATTCTTATTCTTGCCATGTTCTGCACAACAATCAATCACAATATGCAGAAAGAATGTCCAATCGACATGAATCATAATCGTTAGCGTTAACAAATTGCATTTAATGTTGCTATCATTTTCTTTCATATGCAATAAGGATGCCATGCATGATACCTAAGTCTTTTCTAGACATCCTAAAGCCCAATGGATTCGTGTGTGAGATAGCAACTCGTGCTCTGATACCACTTGTCACGCCCCAAACTCGCCCCTAAAAGTTCGGGCATGACCTATGCAGATACAGACACATAACTTGATATACATAATATATGGGGCCTGAACGGAACCATTTAATATTACAAAGTAACATAGAATAACATCCATTGAGCTAAAACTAACATGCCAGGATCACATACGTGAGAGCCATTTATCTATATACATACCCATACACATAAATGAGCGTATATCCGAACATTGGTAAAGAAATAGGGGTATATACATACATTTTAACCTTAGGTAAATAATTATAGTGCAAGCCAAAATCTTAACAAAACTTCACATAAATGCATGGGCTTGGTCTGGGAGTCTGGGCATACTGAGGTTGACAATTGAAGGGTGAGCATCAAGGGTTAAGACGGACTCCCAAAGTGGTTACCTACAGAACAGACATAACACAAAGTGAGCGAAACTCAGCGAATAATAGTACATAAATGATTCAATGCTCAACTTGAAGTATAATACATATCAATGCATACATAAATAAAAAGGGTATGAGGTTAATTGATTCTGCACTAATTTCATAACGGCCTTAGGCCCAATCTTGAAACATAATATCTTGAAACATAATGGTCCTGTTTGGTAGAGTTATGGGAAAGTGCTTATAGCTTATGCCTAAACAGCTTATAGCTTATAACTATGAACATAAGCTGATTTCTGACTTATAAATTAAGCATCTCCTGCCCCACTCAAAGAATAAGCTGATTTCTAACTTCCAAAAAGTTATAAGTTATAAGCTATAAGCTAAACCAAATACATCAAAATAGCTTAAATTAAGCTGAAAGCTGAAATAAGCAACTTTTAAGCTGCACCAAACAGGGCTAATATCTTGAAACATAATGGCTTTAAGCCCTTGAACAGAGTGGCAATAAGCCCTTAAACATATTGGCATTAAGCCCTTAAACGTGTTGACATTGAGCCCTTGAACATGTTGGCATTAAGCCCTTGAACTTGTATGTATGAACTCAAGAGGTGGCTCGCACGGATTCTAAAGGTGACTCGCATTGCAGAACTTAGTTCCGTACAGCACTTTGTTTCATACTAACAGATCTTACAGATCATACAAAATGGCCATAGGCCTCATAACTTTCACAGATCAGCTTCCAGCCTCATAATTTTCACATATGTATGGACTCAAGAGGTGGTTCGTACGGATTCTAGAGGTAACTCGCACTGCAGCACTTAGTTCCGTACAACACGTTGCTCTATACCAAAAATACAGAATAGCCTCTGGCCTAATAGATCATATAGAATGGTCATCGGCCCAAATTGGCTTTAAGCCTAGTTCATATATGTATGGATTCAAGAGGTGTCTCACATGGACTCTAGAGGTGACTCACACTGTAGCACTTAGTTCCAAGTAACACTTTGTTCCATACCAGTAAGTAATTATGTCATACCATAAACGGAAACAAATTCGTACATATGCATTATACTTGAATCATAACAGAAATCAGAATTCATACTTGATTATACTTGGTACTTTAATAGCGCTAACAAATCAATATAAAGCATTCTTGTTAGTTCCATAAAGGAATCCCCCGATACTAAGAACTTCTAACATTCGTGAACTTGTAACATACTTAAACTTGTACACATTTGAACTTATAACATACATAAACTTGTAACATATGTAAACTTGTAACATCATTAAACTTGTAACATCCTTGAACCACGGTATTTTTACCCCCGGGTAAGGGCTGTGTGTTACGGATGTCATGAATACTTTACATATATAGACAACTGTTCATTAAGTCAAAACGTAACATATCAGAACATAGAGTATTTCTTGTTATGTCATGTTATTACAGTACACTTAACAAAGACAGAACAGTTTACATCATAATGTGAGTCACCTGATAAGGTCATTGATATTTAATTTTGTCTTCAGGTTGAGTCATCCGTAAGTCATTCCATTGTTTATCATAATGCTTAGCAGGTATTAACATATAAAACAATCCGTGGTCTTAACTAATTATTCATTAAGAAACGACGTAGTTCACTTGATCTATTAATAGCATATAAAAGCAAACACCTTTGTTTGATCGTTGATTTATGTTAACATAGTTGACTTGTACTTAACAGAGTACTAATGGTAGCCGTTACATCATTCATGAGTTAACATAGTCAACTTAAGTTTAATAGGACATTCCTGATAATTATTAATGAGAGATAAGCACATTTACAGATTAAATGATTTCAGAGATACGTGAATACCATGGTTCCATAGGGCTTATACGTTTCCTTTATTCATCATGAATCACTCTAGCTATCTTGCAAATAACAGAATGTTAGTCTTCTTGTCAACAGTACTACCGCTTAATAATGCCTCTAGATTTTCCAATCAACACATTGTTAACTTAATTACTTGCAAGGGACAGAATATTAACGATAAGAATCATTAACGATAATTGAACGTACGACTACCGTACTACTACTCACAGTGCTGCAACGGAGTGCTTGTCCCTCCTGGAGTGTGCCCTGTACACATACATAACTTAGTCATTAGTTATTTTTCTTTCTTACTTCATTTTACTTTGAACGAATTTACAGGCATCTTAAGAATATCAAACACATATTTCAAAAATACCAGCGGCATAAGCACACAAAACGGAGTGACTAAATTTTTTTGACTTGGGCAGCGTCTTGGCAAGAATCCTCTGCGTCGGTGATTCTCGCGAATCTGCATTAAAATGCAGAAAAACCCAATTTTTGGTACACTTATTCAAGGCTCAAAATAGGTGCTTTTAATGGTAGAATATGGTTTAACAAGCATGTATATAAACATTATAACATATCTCAATCTCAACATAACTTGGATCTTTAATCTGTAAAACTTATGAACATAATCTAATTCCACAATATTTCCACTTTCCTTACATATATACTGTAACAACCCTCGTACCGATTACTGAATTATATACTGATTAATGCTAAACTGGACCGCTATTGACTGGTAATCGAATTGATTGAAGTATTGAATAGACCGATTGAAATCGAAATTGAGATTGAATAAGTTTATCTATTGAATTGCATATTGCATCTGTTTGATTGAATGTCTATCTGTTTAAATTTATGTATTTAAACTGTTAATTGAAGGCCTTATCGGCGGCCGATTTAGAAACCGTTTAGTGTTCTGTAATTAGGAGAATATTTGTGATTTAATGATATATTTATCCGAAAATTGATTAGGAATGATTAAAGTAGATTGAATTGAGCTAATTGAGAACTTAGGCTTATTTACTATATTGCCCTTGAGTGGACCATTTGTTTATTATTATTCATTGAACCTTATACACTAAGGAGACACATTTTGATCAGCCAATTCTTTCCCCATAACCGACCATAGAAGAGAAGTAGAGAGAGAGTTCATCTTGAAGAATTAAGCTCAAATTGTTGAAGAAATTGAAGTGTAATTGGCATAATCTAGCTTCCACACCTTGAATTAACACTCTAGGTAAGAAATTCATGGTCTCCTCCTTGTCTATAAACTTCATTATGCATGGTTCATGCTAAATTATAGAACCAAGCCATGTTTTAGTGCAAATGTGTCGAATTGGAGGTGTATAGTGATTTCCAGGTAGAGTTTAGTGACTTTGCACTGAATTCTTGGCTAATTGTCACATGCATGCCCATGTTTTTATCATAGTTCATGGTTCCACATTGTTTTCAAAGATTAGAGCTCTTTAGAGCAAGAATTGAAGGTTGATTTTGGATTAAAACTCATGCATTGCATGTTTAATATTGTTCTTGAAATTGGGTTTGAAAAATGGTTTTAATTGACTCACCTTTGGGGCTTGGATTCATAAATTGGCTTTTGAAACTTGTTATACTTTGTTTTGGGATGTATTCTCGAATTTGAGCCCAAGAGGTCGAGAATTGAGTTGAGAATGCTTGGTTTGAGCTTGGAAGGCAACTGAAATTCAGTTGGCTTCTTCGCTTCAGCGAAGGATTCTCGCCGGCGACCAACGTTTTCCTCTGAGCCCGCTTGAGTGAAGGATTGGTGGCTCGGCGTAAATCGAACATCCAAGATTTTTTCGTTTCATCGGATCGCTCGGCGAATGAAGGCTCGCCGGCGAACCTTTGATTTTGGAAGCTTGCTCGGCGAGCATCGAGTGAGCATCGGCGTAAAATTGAGCATCCAAAGATTTTTTTCTTGTTTCATCAGACCGCTCGAGCGAAGGATTTCTCGCTCGAGCGAAGCCTTTGATTTTGCAACCTGGCTCGAGCGAAGGGAGGGTCGCTCGGCGAGACCCTGTTCAAAGAACTTTTGAAAAGTGCCTTCCAACTGTATTTTTGCATCCTCATCGCATCCTAGGCATTCTTAGGCCTAGTTTAAGGCATCTTAATGAGGATTTAGACATAGAACCACACCGAGGGAATTTAGGGATTTAATTATCATCCTTTCCAACTGTAAACTTAGTGTGTGTTTTATTGATTATTGTTTAGGGTTGGCTCAGGACGCGCCTAGCTCATCGATAGCCCAATCACCGTGAGTAGTAACAGTTGTGTAAAGATATGTTCAAATGGTTTCATTTTGAATATTGAATCGAACTTTATTGAACTGATATTGTTTATTGAATGAATGTATGTCTGTATTTGAACTGTATTGTGGCATCCTTAGCACCCATCGTTATTGGTATTCTGAGCTCGACGGTTTCCTTGTGGAACCATACTTGATTGATGGCCATCATTATTGTTGGTTCGCAAAGGCCGGTCCTTTTGGACCCTCTTGTTTATAGGCTAATGGATGTACCACATATGGTGATTGATTGAAATATTGATTGTCGAAAATCGAAGATTGAAATATCGTATAATGAATTGATTTCATTCAGTAAGGACATTCATTCATAACCTCTTTACGTTATGTTATTCATCGGGCCTTAGCTCACTGTTATATATATATATATATGTAGGTGCTCACCACCGACGAAGCTAGGAGCGGATTGGTCCCCGATTTTGTCAAGCGACCAATGTGCCTCATGCGAGGTTCCGAGACGCTATGCCATGGCTTGGGGTGTTTTTGTGTCTCCACTAGTCTCCTCTTGTTTTTGTCTTTGTTATGCGTTCTTGTATAGAGATTCTTGACCGTCTTTTACGCTCTTAAGGGATTAAGTCCCTGTACTGAATGTTTGTAAATGAATGTATAGACTGTACTGGTTTGGAATGTATGAATGCATGTTAGAATGAAAAATGTTTTTGGCATACAGATTTTCACAGCTCAATGGACACTAGTTACTTACTGTTTTGGCTTCCGCCAGTACAGACTGATTGACTATATTGCTCAGAGGCCTTGGTAATCTCGGATTCTTGGCGATTCTGATGCTAAACCCATAGGGCCGGGTTTGGGTCATGACATATACACATATATATAATCATGTATCCATATAAATAGGTTCAAGCTTGATAATTGAGGAAATAAGGTGAAATTCTCACTAGATAATCCAACACAATAGCACAACAATATAGAGGAATTGGAGTAAATTAAAAATAGTGAGACATATCTTGAAATCCTATAAATTTTCCCCAATTCTTCTTTGAAGAGCCTTCTTCTCCTCCTTTCAAACTTTCCCCTTCTTTCTAACCCTCTCTAGGAGATATTTATTTATCTTTTTTTATTTTATTTTTGAGTGATGGTTTCCCTTAAGTCAAAGATATAAAAAAAAACATTGATATACATAAAAGTAAATAAAGACAAAATTTAATCAGTTTAATCATTCCTAAATAAAATTTCACAGAAAATCATACTATGACCTAAAAATCATGCTGATCTCAAATGTAAATTCAATTTCAAATTATCGAGCCTCTAAGGCTCTTAATTTCCGATCTGAACATCTCAGTTATAACAGATTTCTCTCTTGTTAATTAAACTTAATTTCACATGGAATTTCACAATGAGCATATAAATGTACAGAATAAGAGACTGAAAGTATATCAGAATCATAGACGAGGGCCGGGTTATTACACTATCAAATTGCGTCATTTCTATCCATGTCACCTAACAGGCACGTCGTCCTGGGCATTTCATTATGGTTTGCCGCCTTTTCGAATTTTTAACAAAACCTCATATTCTCTCTCTTCGTTTTTTCACTTCGCATCATCGCTTCTCTCTTTTGCTTAAGATTTTCTCTCTCTACATTCCAAAAACCTCCATTGTTGCGTTCACGTGCTCTCTGTACCTATTTCGTTCACCACTTCCGGCGAGGAATTCCCTGTTCTGATTCATTTTTCGTTGTTGTCAGACTCCGGCGATTATTGCTTCGTTGTCGTTTCCCTGACTTCACTTAGTAAGTTCTTTAATTTTCTCATTTCTTCTTTCAGTTTTCTGCTGTTCTTGTGTGTGACACTGTTATGAATCTTGTCTTGCATATCATTTGCTGCTTGAATTTTTTATCCATTCCCTGACTCCAATTGTCATTTTTAGATATTGCAAATCAATTCTAGTTCTTGAGTCTATTTTACCGCTCTTTGTTACTCTGGCTTTATACTGTATCTGTGTGTTGCCATTTGAATCGGTGTTGCCTCTATACACTTTTTATGTTCTTGCATCTCTGTAGCTTTCTTGATTCTGAATCATGCTTTTTTCTTTCTGTTGTTTTTGCTTTGTTTCCAAATTCTTACCATTTGAATCTTGTTTCGGTAGATTTAGGTTTGGGATTTGCTAGAAATTATATTCTTAGGAAAATTGAAACAAATTTCCCTTAGATCTTCAAAACCCTTGCCCTAGTGCCTATTTAGGGTTTAATCGAGGTCTTCAAGTCAATATCACTCACTTTTTCCTAAAATCTTGCACTAACTTCATTAATCCGACATCATGGGAATGTTTAGGTGGAGGGTAGACACCCCGGCCAAACTAGAGTACTTCCGACAAGAGTTCTTCATCCCAGCTAACGTTCAACTTAGGTTGGCTGGAGATGAGGACTCTATCATGCCTGATGGAGATTCTATGTCCTTCCTAGTAGTTGCCTTCATAGAGTGTGGACTCAAGTTTTCCTTAGACACCCTCTTTAGGGAAGTTCTCTACTACTACAAACTCAACCCCATGTAGCTAGCCATCAATTTCTATAGGGTTATCAACGGTATAATTGCCTTAGCACGCTGAGAAAAGGCTAGGATTACACTAGCCAACATCCAATTCTGTTACATAATGTGTGGCCTTAAGTCTGAAAAAGACTACATATATTACCTCAAGCCCAGATCCATCGCCTACAAACTCATAGCCGACCTCTCAGACTCCAACAAGGGTGCTAGAGATGATTACTTGATCGTCTTGGGCAACTGGAAGTTTGCGCTTGATAATGATCTTCATTTCTTTCCTTTGCACCGAGCAGTGTCTAAAGAACGTGATGGTAAGAACTGGGTCACCTCATAACTTACCTTTACTAAGACTTGCTAGTTCATCTATCCGTACTAATGTCTTATCTTTGTTTCTGTTTTGCAGCTCTTCCCCAGCCATCAAAGAATTTCCACTAAACTTTCCACTCCAGCCCTGATTTGAAAAGGCTTTTAGGTTTGGATATTAATAAGTGCAAAGCCCATTTGTTGCTTGATTATATCCCGATCTACAAGTCTGCTTTGCCCGATGATCCCCGTTGAAGTAAGACTCCCCTATCAACAACCACTTCACCAGTTGTCTCATCGCCAAGGCCAGACCAAGCCTCTTCCTCAGATCCAGTTGAGTTGCTATCTACCTTTACCCCCTAACTTATCCGGACATCCCAACGCCGACGTCGACGTCGACGTTGTACCCTAGCAAACGCACTAGCTAGCAAAACTCGAAGTCGAAGATGCCAAGAATCAGAGACATCGGCCTACGATCCAGTTAACCCTCCTACAGCCTTTTCTGCTACCCACTTTGGCACCAAGGTTACCATTGGTGCCACTGCTGAAGACACGGGCCACAACAAATTCGTTGTTGAAGACCTCCTGGTTGATTTGCCAGGAGTTGTTACAGTTCAATCCTTTTCTCCATCTCAATCCAAACCCAATCCAAAACCAAAAGGGTGAAGAGGGGTGAAGAGGGCTAAGGCAAAAACGTCTGTTACCCAAATTAACACTGAAGACACTGAACCGATCTCGAGATTAGCAAAGGTTAAAAAGAACACCTCTACCGCTGAGAAGAGGCCTGCCGAGGCCGAGCCATCCGATACCGCTCCGTCGAAAAAGCCAAGGTCCAAAGCCACAACAAGTCCAAGTGCTTTCAAAGCCAATGAGCCTTGGGCCTATGCCATCATGATTGGTGACAAGCCAATGAAGGCCGGTGACAACGCCATCGATAGTATCGAGGGCAGCGCCGCCCTCTCCACTATCGTGCTTCTGCTAACCAATCTGAACTATATGGACAAAATCAATGAATATGAAAACTTTGCATTGATGATGCAACATTCCGTCTTGATATGTCTTCAACACTTGTCATTGTTTCATTTTGGTTTCCTACATTTACTTAACCAATTCTAACTTGTTTGTTTATATCTTTTTAGGCCATCCAGCATACCCACTCCTTTTCAATGAAAGCCGAGGACAACAAGAATGAGTTGGTTCAAAAGACTAAGGAAGTTGCTAGCTCCCTCTCTTCTCTCAATAATGCCGAGGCCAAGATCAAAGCCCTATAGATCAGGCTAAGGCTGCCAAAGCTGCTCAAGACAAAGCCAAAAAAAGGGCTGATGCGGCAGAGGTTGTGGCCGTGGTGTTTAAAGTCGAGGTAAAGGAAGTCGAGGCAAAAACCGTTAAGGTCAAGATGGAGCTCCAAGAGGCCTTGGCGACCAAGGAAGCCGAGATCAAGGCGGTGGATGAGAATGCATTTTTAGAGGGGCAGGCCGTCATTCACGATGCTTACAAAGGCCAAGTTAATCAAGCTTGTAATAGAGGCTTTTATCTCGTCTGGACAGCCGCTCTCAACAAACTCTCCATTCCAATAGATTTCCTTCTCAGAGACATCAGCCAACTCCAAGTGCCTTTTTCCCTGTCTCCCAAGGAGCTTGAGGACGAAGCCAAGGACGAGGACACTAAGGCTGATGATGTTGATAAAGAGGAGGCTACTATTGGGGCCAAGTCTCCCACTATGAACGAGAAAGTCCTGAGCTTAACTCAAGACGAAAAGAACGAGGTCTCCAAGAGTGCCTCACTTAAGATGACAGTATCTGAGACCGAGGTCTACATAACCAAGAAAAGCTTGGATGAGGCCTTGTTGGAAATTGATGCCGAGATAGCTGCAGAGAAGGAGACATTAATGCCAACTAAGGCCGACACAACGCTAATAGCCGAGGTTGAGCAATTAGAGATCAATACCAACGTTTCCAACAGTTAGGATTTTTTCTTACTTGTACTTCTTTCTTTTATTCTAAACAGTTGTAATCTTTTTGTGTTTGAACAATGTGAGCTTTTGTTTGGTCGATATGCTTTCTACTGTAATCCAAAACTTCGTTTTTGAATGCTAGTCTTCTTTTTCTCTAAGTGTTGGATGCTCTTCTTCGTGTATGCTTACTTCTTTGCTTCTATGCCTTGCATGTTTCCATATTTAGAACATTATTGCCATCCTTCCAAGTATACCTTAATTGTGTACTGACTTTGAGTTAGAACATATCTAACATGTATTATCTCGGATATACTTCATCTCGGGTGCAACCTTAGTTGGTCACCTCGAACTAACTTACCTCGGAGTTCACCTTTCACTGTGATCTCGGCCAAACAACACTAAAAAATATGTTATTTTACAAGTGTTTTCTCTTTACTTGTATCTGCTGTTTTCTACCAAGACCTCACCTTTCCACGTCCAGCACCTTGGCTGGGTATCTCGGTCAATTATCCTTCGGGTATAAAAATAATATTCATCTCTCGGATAGTTCCATCTATCGACGACCTCGGACGAACTTTCAAAAAAATTCTCACGTGTTATTCATAACTTCAACTTGAAATTTCAGGAAGTTTCACAAGTGTTATGCTTTTATTCCATTCCCGCTTCTTGCCCTTTAATGTGAACCTAAGTACAACTTATGTTCACATTAAGCATACAACTCCAATTCTTGCGGAGGTTTGGTTCAAACGAAAATTAGCTGAGGTTTCTACCTCAGTTTCTCTGTTAATCTATATAGATTAAACTTAGTTCAACTCTGTCATCGTGACAAGTCAAAGTTATTCATCATGTTTCATTCGGAAATATTCCTAACTTAGTTCAACTCTACCATATGATAAGTCTAAGTTATTTATCATGTTTCAATCGAAAACACTGCAAACTTAGTTTAACTCTATCGTATGGAAAGTATAATTTAACTCTACCATATGATAATTCTAAGTTATTCGTCATGCTTTAGTCGGAAACATCGCAAACTTAGTTCAACTCTATCATATGGCAAGTATAATTCAACTCTACCATATGATAAGTCTAAGTTATTCGTCATGTTTCAATAGGAAACATTGCAAACTTAGTTCAACTCTATCGTATGACAAGTATAATTCAACTCTACCATATAATAAATCTAAGTTATTCGTCATGTTTCATTCGGAAACATCGTCATAAGACTACTTCAGTTCTATCGCACAAATATCACCAACAGTAAAAACCAAATCAAGCTAGTGTTTTATTAAAACTTTGGCTAATATTACATAATTCTCAAAAAATAAAAACTAATGATAAAAAAACTTTGGATTGCAAGTGTTCTAGGGTCGTAGTAACTCTTTCCTATCAGTGTCTTCAAGCCAATATGCCCTATTGTCAGCAACCGAAATGATTTTATATAGTTTGGGCCAAGTTTGCTATCCCTAGGATCCTTCTTGTTGCCAACAACTTTTCTCAAGACGAGATCACTAACCTTGAATTCTCTTGGGTTGACCTTCTTGTTGTAAGCCATAGTGAGCTGCTACTGGTATGCCCCCAGCTGAATTGCCGCTCTTTCCCTTTTTTCTTCCAACAGGTCCAGATCTCGGGCCAAAAATGTCTCGTTACTTTCATTCTTCACTCCCTGGGTTCTGATTTCAGGGATGCCAACTTCTAGTGGGATGACTACTTCGGTGCCATAAGTCATGGCAAGCGGAGACTCCCCAATTGATCTTCTCAGTGTAGTCCGATATGCCTACAAAACATTGGGCAATTCTTTCACCCACTTGCCCTTAGCTGCTTGCAGCCTCTTTTTGATTCCATCCAAAATGGTCTTGTTGGATACTTCTGCATAACCATTACTCTGGAAGAAACTAGGAGTAAAATAATAATTCTTAATTTTGTACTTGGCACAGAAGCTCTTGATCAGCTTACTGTCAAACTAAGTGCCATTGTCTGCCATAATGGCCCTTGAGATCCTGAATTTGGTTATTATGTTTTTCTATATGAATTTCTTCACATCGATATCTCGAATCTTTGCGAAGGGTTCAGCTTCTACCCATTTTGTAAAGTAGTCTGTGGTTACTAGCAAGAACCTTTTTTGTCCGATTGCCTGTGGTAGTGGTCCCACTAGGTTCATGCCCCACTAGGCAAATAGCCAAGGGCTGGACACTGGGTTTAGATCTGCTGCTGGTTAATGTATTAAAAGTGCGAACCTTTGACACTTCTCACACTTTCTGACATAGGCTTCAGTATCCTTTTGTATGTAAGGCCACCAGTATTTTTGGGTTATAGCTCTATAGACAAGTGACCTACCCCAGCATAGCTTCCACATACTCCTTCATGTATTTCATACAAGAAATCCTCAACCCGGGATGGATGCACACATCTTAGAAGTGGCCTAGTAAAGGATCTTCTGTAAAGATGGTTATCTACTGACAAGCAGAACCTGGCCGATTTCAATCTTGTCTTATTTGCCTCTTTTTGGTCATTTGGCAACTTGTCATCCCTTAGGAAAATTACTATTACATCCATCTAGCTTGGACCCATCTCCAAACACATTGCTTCGTACTTTGTGATCAGTGAATCTATATTTGGGCCTGACAAATAATCAGCCATTATTGTCCTTTCCTCTCTTAATTTTGTTACACTAGCCAAGTTAGTCAAGGCATTGGCATGACTATTATTTTCTCGGCTAACCTGCTACAACCAGTAATCTTGGAACAATGCTAGCAATTTGACAACCTCTTTGATGTAGGCTATCATTCGTTCATCTCGGGTTGCATACTCGCCCGTTGCTTGATTCACAATAAGTTGGGAGTCGCAGAAGACTACTACCTCATCAACTTCCATTGTTGCTGCTAACTTCAACCCTGTAATCAGTGTCTCGTACTCTGCTTCATTGTTTAAAGCCTTGAATCCCAAACGAATAGACTGCTCTAACATTCGTCCATCTGGCGACACTAACACTACTCCTGCCCTCATTTCTTGACAGTTTAAACTTCCAAAAACAAACAGGCAGAAGGAGTAGCCGATGTAGATGTCACACGGCTTTGGTTTCTCTTTTTTCTTTTGTTTTGCTGGAGTGGGATTATTGCGCCCCAGTTGGGTTTTTTCTTACTTCCCTGGGCATCCTAAGTTGTGGCTCACCGAAGTTCGAATTGGGATGGCACCATGGGTGAACTCGGCCACAAAGTCAGCCAGAGCTTGGCCCTTAATTGTTGTTCTAGGCCTAAACTCCAAGTCATATTGGGCCAACATTACTGCCCATCTGGTTACCCTGCTTGTCAAATCTCCTTACTGCAATAGGAACTTCAAAGGAAGCTCAGTTAGCACCATAATCTTGTGGGCTTGGAAGTAGTGATTCAGTTTTTTCTAAGCCATCACCAGAGCTAGTGTCAATTTCTCCAAGAGCAGGTATCTGGTTTCTACATCTGCTAGGGTCTTATTTACATAGTATACCGTTTTTTGTTCTCTTTATTCTTCTCGGATTATTATCACACTTATTGCGTGTTCTAAAACTACCAAGTATAGGAACAATTCTTCTCCAGGTACTGGATTTGACAAGACTGGAGCTGTTGTCAGGTACTTTTTTAAGTCGGCCAAAGCGACTTCACACTCTTTTGTCCACAAAAAATCTGTGGCCTTCTTTAACAAACTAAAAAATAGTTTACACTTATTTGAGCTTCGGGTAATGAACCTGTTCAGGGCTATTGCCTTGCCAGTCAAAATCTGGACCTGCTTGGCTGACGTCAGACTCTTTAAGTCAAGAATGGCCTTGATTTGATCTGAGCCTGCTTCAATGCTTTTTTTGGTAACTAAGTATCGCAAGAACTTATCAGACTCGACTCCAAATGCACATTTCGAAGAATTGAGTCAGAGCCGATATGTTCTTAGGATATCAAAAACTGCCTTTAAGTTAGTTAGATGATTTCCAGGTTCTTCAGTCTTAACGACTATGTCATCAATATATACTTCTACTATCTTGCCAATCAGATGTCTGAACATCTTGGTCACTAACCTTTGGTAGGTTGTTCTTGCATTTTTCAACCCGAAAGGCATCACTCTGTAGCAATACAATCCTTTTGGGGTGATGAATGTGATTTTCTCCTCGTAAGGGGAATACATTACTATCTGGTGGTATCCTTTGTAAGCATCTAGGAAGCTCATCCTTCATGTCTTGAAGTGGTATCCCCCAGCTGATCAATTTTGGACAGAGGGAAGCTGTCTTTAGGACAAGCTTTATTCAGGTTGGTGAAGTCTACGCAGACCCTCCACTTCCCATTCTTCTTTTTCATAACTACTGTGTTAGACAGCCAGGTTGGGTAGTTTACCTCCCAAATAGCCTTGGCTTCCAACAGCTTATCCACTTCCTCCTCCACTGTCTCCACATGAATAAATGTTGGCCTCTTTGCCCGTTGAATGACAGATTTAGCCGACCTGTCCATATTGAGCCTATAGCAAGTGACCTCAGGGTTAATGTCACGCATCTCGTATGGCGTTTAGGAAAACACTTCTATGTTTGCTCATAAGAAAGCCTCCAACTCCCTTTTCTCCTCCTCGGCTAAGCCTAAACTGAGGAAGGAGAAGTGCTCTTCATCATCTTCTTCTACCAGAATCTTCTTCAAGGCTTCCTTACTTTTGTCGACGTCATCCAGGACCTCCATGCCCTCGTCTTTAATTTCTATTGTTTCTGTCTCTCACATGTTGCAAGTGGAATTTATTGCTGCCATGGAGTAATTTTTTGCCTGCACCTGGTCCCCTCTGACCTCCTCAATTCCATACTCCGTTGGGAACCGTAATAGCTAGTGTAGCGTTAAGGGAACAACCCTCATTGCATGCAATCATGGTCTTCCCAAGATAACATTGTAAGGGGAGGGGGTGTCAATTACTATAAACTTTGTGCTTACCTTCTTCGTGCTTGCCTGCACCTCCAAATTCGTGGCTCCTAAAGGCTACATCGGCGTTCCGTTGAATCCAACAATCGAGCTGTTGGATTGTTCCAGATCATCTAGGTAGAGGCTAAGCTCCTTGTAACATCCAACATATATGATATCACATGAACTGCCTTGATCAACCAGTATGCGCCTTACCTGGCACTCCCAAATCTTTAGCATTATCACTAAGACATCATTGTATGGATGCTATAACATATCCAGGTCTGCCTCGGTAAAAGAGACCATTGGTCCCTGGTACTCATTGGTTCTAGGCTTCTTTTGTTGGACCTAGTACATATGCTGCAGGTGCCTCACTCTCTAAGTCTCTTCGCGCACCTCATTCTCATTGATCTTTGAGTGAATCACATTGATCACCCGAGGTCCATCTGCTTGTTGTGGTGGTGGTGGTAGTAAAGGTGGTGCTGCCAGTGCCTAGGGCAGCCTTGCTTGCTCTTCTCTTGTTCTGGCCTTATCTACTAGGTCTCGCAAATGACCCTATTTGACCAGATCCTCCAAGTGCGTTTTCAGAGCCCTGTATCCCTAAGTTAAGTGCCTATCCTCGTTATGGTAGGCACAGTGCTTCCCAAGGCTCATTCTCATAAACTCGCCAGCGACCTTCTCCGGTGCTCTATAATACGGTTGGTTCCTGATTCTTTTTAGGACTTTGAAAATCGGGATTCGAAACACTGTGGTGATTGGCTGTGCAGTCACCTCTGTCTCTTGCCTGTTAAAACCAGTGTTACCTCAACCTCGCTTCAGCGAGCCGTTTCTCTTCTTTTGCTTTGGTGCCTTTGCTCTTGGCGTATCCTCTTCTACTCTGGCGTATTTTTCAATCCGAGCCATATGCTCCTCCATACCTTTTGGTGGAGTTTTCGCCAGTGACTTCTGGATAGGGCATTTATTCTCCAGGCCGTTCTTAAAGGACACGACCGCTAACTTCTGGTTGCATTTTGGTATTCGATTAAACACCTCATAATACGTTTTGGCATATGTCCTGAGGCTTTTAATCTCGCCAATTTTCAGAGCCATTAGGGAGTGTACTCTTAATGGCTGCAACTTGTTCATAATAAACTTGGCCACAAACATCTCGGCCGGGCCTTCCCAACTCTTCACAGTTCCTTTCGGCAACTTCTAGAACCAATCCGATGCGATTTCCCCAAAGGATGAGGGGAACACCTTGTACAGCAACTGCTCGTTCCCAGTATACAGAGCCATTGAATTCAGATATAAGCCGACGTGAAAGTTCGGATCAAACTTCATCATTATAACTGAACCTCGATATGGAACCTCTTTGGGGGCCTTAAACCTATCCAACTCCACTAAGAACAGCATTCTTGGCTTGTCGGGGGATGTGACCTCTGCGTTTTGTTGCTTCCTCTGGAGGCAGCCCCTCAAATCCTCCTTCGTTCGTTCGGGAGCTTGGCTATTAATAGATTTTAGCCTTTTTGTCGTGCTGCTCCCGGCGTCGTGGTGTGTCCTCTTGGATTTTTTTTCATTCACCGTATCAAAGTAAAGTCCCTTTCCCTGGACGTACTGATGTTCTTTGACATAAGTTCCCTTGGTATGATGTGTCCTCTAAGACTCACCTATCACTAACTCTGCTCGCCTGACATCCTGTGAAGGCCGATGTGAGCATTCCTTCTCCTTGTCATGTTGAGGGACTACTGAGATTGCTTTTTGCCCTCCTTTTTGGGCGTCGATCTTGGCCACTGGTATCAGCGTGTCCTGCAACGGATATGGTGGTTGCATTACGTTGTTTTGCATCATGAAGTTCTCCTTAAGTTCTCACAGACGACGCCAAATTGTGGGTGTTGATTTTTGACCACACAACCAAACAGGGAACTTAGTTGGAGAGCACCAGCAGAATGGATTAAGCCCAACAGCCTGCAGAAGAATATGAGAATCCGGTAGAGGTTCGTCCACCGGGAGGTACTCCGATGATCAAGTTAGTAATTAATATCTCTTAAAGATAGCAAATTGTGCTTAAACTCACAAGAAAAGAACTTACCCCAAACCCACGATGGTGCCTTACTTTTATAACCAGCAATAACCTGATCTCATTAAACGCATCGCTTCAATGGACTCAAGCTCAATGCTCACCCTAGACTTTCATCTAGATAAAGATAAACTTTTCTTAAGCCTTATCTTTATCCAGACTAAGATTCTCCCCCTATTCTAAAACTCTTGTTCCTTATCCGCTCATCTCGGATTCTAGTATCTCCGTAGATAACCTTGGCCTAACCGAAATCACTTCAGCCCACGACCAAGCCACGTGGCACCTCAGAAAATACTTCTACATCACCTTAGCAACGTGTTGTCACTCACAAAATGCGTCCCCATACTAATCATTGATTTATGGGAATTCTTTCTATAAATCAAATGTTTAGATTTAATTGTCCTATATTATATTTAGATTAATTATTAAATTTGTCTATCAATCAATTGTTTCTAGCATACGATTGGGACAAAAAAAACCCCCAAATATGAATCTTTGTAAATTGTTGGTAGTTATTTAAAAGAGACAAAATATGTCATTATATGTTAGGTGCATCCATTTTGTATTCTTATTAACCAAATCCACTTAATTAAATCAATCTTTTGTTTCCATTATATTGGAAAATGAAGCAACAAAACATACACCCACCATCTTAGCATCTTACACAACTTTTTGTTTATAGTGCTAAGTTTCAAAATACAACATAAGATGACAAGAAGAAAAAACTAGGAAATTGGTATTGTTAATATTAAAATAATAACATACAAAAAAATATTAGGGTTAAATATAGTATTGGTCATCATATGCTTATGTGTCATTTTGATCTTAATATTTTAATTTAGTCCTTAAGGCATCGTTTGGTAATGCTTTGATTTACTTCTTCTTCTTTTCATTTTATTTTAAAAAAAATTAGAAACAAAAACTTATTTGATATGCTATTTGATATTTTTAATTTATATTTTTTTTTTCAAAAACAAGTTTTCACTCTCTTCTCTCGCCCATTACATTTGGACACCACTAAACGCATATCCTCTGACCTAGCTTCTAGCAATGTTAGATGAGCTCGGTCATTGTAATTATGACCTCCGCCACTTTCCACTATCTGCCACCACCTCTGACAATTTACTAAACATATTTTTTATTTTGATTTTGTTTTTATTTCTATTTATTTTCACAACTTTTGTATTCACCAAACAAATTCTTTTGTTTTTATTTTTATTTTTTATTGAAAAACATAAGCTTGTTTTACAAGTTACGTAAATAAAAGAAAGTAATTGATAAGATTATCAAACGGCACTTTAAGCGTTGGTTTGATTTTTATGTTAGGACTAAATAAATATATAAGAATAAAAAAAAGTCATAAAATCACAAAATGACAAAATACTTGATTTAAGATGTAAAATTACCAAACTAACCCATATATAAACAAAAAGTCAGAAAAGTATCATTTCCAAATTGAGGACAATTTTGTCATTTTAATACAAAAAAAAATTAAAAAAGCCAAATAACAAAACCAAACAAACAAAAAAATCTTAGGTTAAAAAAGTCAAAAAAATTAAAAAGCCAACATTGCCAAATAACCCCTTAAACTTATTCTATCGTCATTTTCATCCAATTTTTATAACGCAAGTATGGATATTGCGCTAGAAACCATTAAAACATAAATTTAGTAACTTGTCATCTAATTAACTCAATTAAAAGATAAATGATAGTTGCGAATAATTCAACACATAATTTGTACATAAAAAATAATATTTGTGGCTATAATTCATCTTGAGTCTTATACGTGGGTCATGCTTACAATAAATCTAAATATAAAGTACACAATATTTTTTTGGGGATATTTTTTGTATTCAAATTCTGTTACAATTAAAATATCAAAGATCAAAATGGGAGAGAGGTGGGAAGCTGAAGTGTAATTAATGAAAAGAAAAAGAAGTTTGTAACCATCAAGGTCTAACTTAATTGGCTATCATAACTTTTTTAAGAGTTTAATTTTTAGGAAGAGATTATGAATTTAACTCTTCACATTTTATTTTTTTGTCGATTGTGACCTATTAGTTATGGCCAAGTTCGATTATGGTTTATCAATTGAAATTACAAACTATTTAAAAAAAATAATCTCGACCATATTTGTTTTTATTATTTTTGTTTGACAAGTATGTTGACATAGCGTGAAAAGTATGCTAGTAATGTGGCATGGAAGAGATGGTGGTGTGGCTTGAAAATATTAAATAAAGCCAATAGAGATATTTGTTTAAATCAATTAGAAACCATAAACTAAAATCGGGGGGATCAATATCAAGTTAAAGTACAAAATCTGCAAATAGTTCCTATAAAGATATGCGATATGGTTGAATAGAGTAAAAATTAAGGAAGATCATGAATTGATAGTTACAACATGAGGTGACCAAGCAAGTATAAAAAGAGGACTTAAAGAATGAAAAAAGAACATATTAATCATCAACCACACTTGCAAAGAATTTATTTAGGAGTAGTTCTAAATTAGCCATTTTAGGAGTAAATTAAATTAATAGATTTTTTCAACTCCTACTTCTTTTCTTTTCTTCTATCGATTGTTGTATTTATTCAATCTTTTGTTTTTATTCAAGTTCTTGTAACACAAGTAATAAATCATTCGGATTAATTCATATTCTTTTTTGTTCTACCTCTTTTTTGCCTAATTATCTGCAGGGAAATTCTTAATCTGTTTAAGACATAGAACTCAACCACAAATTCTGATTTTTATTTGTATTTACTTAAAAATTGGTTTAAATTTGTCGATCAAATCATTATCGATTAGGCTTGAACTAAATTTTTACCAATATTTGCTAATCATACAATTAACAACTAATTTTCACCAATTAAAAAAAAAATTTGTTTTGTTGTTGAGGCAATGAGACAACTTTTATATTATAGTAGTAATAGAGAAGGTGGAAGCTTTTGAAAGTGATATATGCCATTTGTGATCACTTTATACGAAAGTGATAGGTCTGTTTCATGGGAGAGAGAGACATAGAGAGGCTCTTCAAAATTTGAAATGATGAAAAGATAAGAGAAGAGACAATGGAACCAAGAAACGGCGGGTAGGGTGGGTTCACAGAGAGTGAGATAAAAGAGAATGAAACCAAAAGTATTTTTTGCTGTAGATGGAAGATCACTGGCCCTACTCTGTAATGCTTCTTTTGCTCAGTGTCTGAAACTTGATAGCTATTTAACATTACACACGTATAACTGGAATACACATTTACAAAAGAAAGAGAGAGAGTGAGTGATAAAGAAAGATTCAGATTCTCTCTCTTCGATGATAAATGTGTGAGAGAGTATTATTAATGAAGTGAAAAGAGAAAGAGAGAGAATGTGTAATGGGAGCAAAGTTTGGAATATTAATAAATAAGATCTGAAATGGGTGGATATGCGAATTTAAAGAAAGAATGTCTGGTCCATTGCCTCTATCTCTCTGTTTAGAATGCTTTCTTCGTTACATTAATTGTAAGCATTTTTTGGGTTCTCGAGCCTCTCCCTTTCCTTTTCTAGCTCCTAGGACACTCGTCGTCATACACCCGAAGGGTCACTCTTGCCACTAATTGCCTGTTGCCATGGCAAACTATTATAAATACAACAATAAGTCTTATTTTTTCAGTGAATATTTATGTGAAAAAAATTATATTTATGTACGGTAAGATTCATATTATTACAAAACAATTAAGGATTTAGAAATTAAAATTTAGAGATAAAATTATTTTTTAGAGGTCAAATATTTTTGTTGTGAAAAGTGTTGTTATTATATTTTTAGCAATGAAAATTGAACATTAGTAATGAATTATTATCCTTTTGGGACCAAATTTTTTAGGAAAATTTGGCTATAAATCCCTTTTAGCTTCCTTTCATTGTTAGAAAGACTAAGAAAAAAATTATACTTCCTAAATCCCCTCATAATTATAAAGTCTTGTATAAAGGACAAAATTTATTATTTAAATATTTTATCAGACTATTATACCCTCACATATACACAATCCAGATATATATTTATCTTCTCTCTCGTCTCTCACTTCTAACCCTATCTTCCTCCATGGCCAGAGCTGTGTCATTCCTAATCTCCGACGATCTCTCTCCTCATCTTCTCAACTCTCCTCCTTCAACTCTTCTTCAACTGTTCATCTTCTCTCTCGTCTCTCCCTTCTAACCCTAGCTTCCTCCATGGCCGGAGCTGTGGAGAACTTGCAAATCGTGCTGATACATACATACATATATATATATCTACATATGTGTGTGTTTGTGTGTTTTGAGATTTGAATTCGAATATATATATATATCTATATATGTGTGTTTTGAGTCTTTAAGATCGGAGATTTGAATGATTGCATAGATCGGTCTCGGTGATCATTTGATTCGAATTCAAAAGCTCAAAGATTTAAAGTAAAATCTGAAAAATCTGTGTGTATGAAAAATCTCAAGATTTTTGAAAGCTCAAAGTTTCAAAAATCTGAAAAATCTGTAAAATCTAAAAAAATCTAAAGAACTGGGGTATGAAAAATTGAGATTTCTCTGAAATTTTCAGATTATAGGCCTGATTCAAGGATTATAGGCATGATTCAATGTTTTTCAGAGTAAACCTCGATTGATTCAAGGATTATAGGCCTGATTCAAAGCTCAAAGCTCAAAGTTCCATTGATTTTTCAAAGTAAACATCAAATTTCATTTAATAGAACCAGAGTAAAATTTTACTCTAGTTCTATTGCTCTGTTTTTTTCATTTGACAGAATCAGAGTAAAATTTTACTTTTATACAGAGTAAAATTTTACTTTTAGTTTCAGAGTGTAAAATTTTACTCTCATTCAGAGTAAAATTTTACTTTTATACAGAGTAAAATTTTAGTTTTATATAGAGTAATATTTTACTTTAGTTTCAGAGAGTAAAATTTTACTTTCATACAGAGTAAAATTTTACTCTGAAATACATAGTGAAGATGTCTTAATAGGAGAGCGGATAGATATGAGGGTAATATAGTAAAAGAAACAAGTTTTAAAATATTAGGGGGTTTTGAAAGTACTTATATAATTCTTGTCCTTTTGAAAGAGAAATTAGATAATGAGGGGATTATGACCAAATCCCCTAATTTTTTATGTCAAAAAATAAACTATTTTGAGATCAAATTATTTTGTCCTTAAAAGTCTATTTATTAGTGACATTTTTTAAATTTTATCGCTAAAAACCTTGTTTTGACTTTTTGGGACGATTTTTTAGCGACTATCCTAACAACGATAGAAATTGATCCCTAAATGTCTTTTGCAACAAAATTTTTACTTTTAGAGACTAAAAAATTTGGTGTCTAAAACTCTTATATGTTGTAATGTATATAGAATAAATTTAAATTATAAGATGATAATTTTAAATAATTTTTACATAATTAAGTCTTCATTCGTAGTATTAATGTTATAAATAGAGTTGAGTTTTTCTTAAGAATCACATTTTAATTTGAAAGAATTTAAGGGGTTTATGGCTTTTATTATGAATTTTGTTCTGATAATTTAAATTATTCATTTTGTATAATCATCCGTTTATATTATTTATAAAAAAAATTGGGTTGAGAAAAAAAATTATAAATTCTTTATTTTAGCAGGTTTGTCTTTAAAAAAAATGAATAGTCTTCTTAAAAAATATATTTGTTGTTCATTTTTTCAGAGATACTCGATAAAATAAAAATGTTACAATTATCGGACTAACATAATTTTTATATAGATAATATATATTAAAGATTCTACAAACCAAATGATTTAAATTATTAAAATGGGACTCATGATGGACCTCACGGAGCCCTCAAGTCTCTTAAGCTGAGATGTAAACTTGAGTGAAACAAAACTCTCATAAATATAAAAGGGAAATTGCAAATCAGTGATATGACCAAAACAAATTGCAAAGTCATGGAAAAGTTTATCACTGATTTACAATTTATTGTAGAAACTTACACTAATTTCTCTAAGTATAAAGGATCAATTACACTTTTTAACTTTTGTACTTTGATTCAAATTTTACTTTGGTTTCTATAATTTTAAATTAGAGAATTTGGTCTATACATTTTAAATTAGTTTCAATTTGATCATTCCGTCAAAATTTTTAGTTATATGTACACCTAGAAGACTGGCAAGTGTTAAATTGCTAACTTTAACTTCTAAATTAAGCAAAATAATCAAACTGAAATTTGAATCAAACCAAGGGCGTAAAAAGTGTAATTAGTCCAAATATAAAATAACAGGAGTTTTCTTAGGTGTGCAACCCACAAAAGGTGTAAGTGGGTTACACACCATGTGCCACTTACACAAAAGGTGTAAGTGTAAGGTGTAAGTGTAAGGTGTAAGTGTAAATGTAAGGTGTAAGGTGTAAGTGAGTTGCACACCATGTGCCACTTACACAAAAGGTGTAAGGTGTAAGGTATAAAAGGTGTAAGTATAAGGTGTAAGTATAAAGAATAAGGTGTAAGGTGTAAGTTGCACACCATAACCAAACCCAAAATAACAAAACGCACATGCAGGCTAGTTTGCCACTTTGCTAATATTTATATTTACAAATATTTTGAAAACTATAAACAAAAATTCGTTTAGTTTCTAGTTTCATTTTTTAAGAAGTTGTAAGCAATTTATATATTTTAAATACAAAATATTTGTTTCACTTGTTCATTACTACCACTGGCTACCGTCGTTAGAGATGGTCACGGGTCAGGTTTGAGACAGATTTATAATAATCCGTCCTTGCCTCGTATCATATTGGAGGCAGAGCAAATCGGGAGGTGGCGGGAGCGGGATAGGAGACGGGTTA
This sequence comes from Camellia lanceoleosa, assembly GCA_025200525.1. Classification (NCBI taxonomy): domain Eukaryota; kingdom Viridiplantae; phylum Streptophyta; class Magnoliopsida; order Ericales; family Theaceae; genus Camellia; species Camellia lanceoleosa. The sequence goes on from CM045763.1 coordinate 57,815,299, forward strand.
ATTTTATAAGTTCAAGAATGAAAATATTAATAAAAATTATAGATAATATAGTATATTATTAATAATAATTTATGTTTAGGGAGAATTATAATATATAAGATAGAAAATAAATGAGTAAAAATTAATATTAAGTATAAGATTTTAGTGTTTTAATTTTATTATAATGAACAAAAATTAAATTATATATTATATACATATAAATATATTCAATAAATATAATTGAGAGAAAAGGACGGGGAAAGCAAATTTTGTCCCCACCCCACTTTTTAATCAAGCTAAGAAAATCCTTGTATGGGGCAAGGGATGCAGGACGGACGAAAATGACCATCCCTAATCGTCACTGATGATGTCCTCTACCAACCACCTCCTTTAACCGCTAACTACCTTTTATCTCTGCCAACTATCTCCCACTAATAATAACTATTTTTAACCACCATCTCTGACTGCCAAAAACCACTTTCAACCATCACTTCCTGCGATTAGAAACCATGTTCAGTCACTGCTAACTGGTGACAACCACTTTTGGCCACTACTTCTAGGGGCCGGAAACCACCTTTAGCCACTATCTTTAACTGTTGATAATCACCTCTTGTAGCCATTGATCACTTATTTTCAAAATAAAACTTTAAAACACTTGTGTATCAAAAATACTTTTTGTTAAAATAAAATTTTAAAATACATGTGGATACTAAACATTTTTGTTCTCCAAAAATAAAAACAAAATATTTACTATTCTTTTAATAAACAAAATACAATAGACCATAAACATTAAAGAACGCCATAAAGATTGATTCTAAATATTTCTTTTGTGTATATTATTCCTCGAATAACTTAGATTGATCTAATAATTATTATTATATTATTTTATTGTATTTATCTAAAAAAAATAATTTCTCTCTAGTTAATATCATTTTTATTATTATTATTTTTTAAAACATATATCTGTTCGTAAAAAAAAAAAAAAAAAAAAAAAAAAAAAAAAATCGAAACTTTATTTTGATGAGCCCAGACAGTGACTAAAATCAACTAGGCTTGTCCAAGGGGTGCAAATGTGGGAACTTTGAATGAGCCCAGACAAAATCGAAACTCTATTGGTCCGGTATTTGGGCTTTTTCATTAAAAATATAACAATATTCACTCTGTTTGGTTTTGTTTTTCAAAATTCATTTTTTTAAAAAATTTTACTTTTCTGTTCTTCATATATATATCTATATATTTATTTTCACTAAATTTTGTAATATTTTAAACTTTTCTTTTTAATTTTTAGACACATCTAACATTAATATATTTAAAAAATATAATATTTGTGAAAAAAATCATTAAAACATTCATTAAATTTTAAAAATACAAAAATAAATAAAAATAAAAATTCAGTACATTTTCAAATTTTTGTGTATTTATTAATTTTAAAAAATATTTTTTTTAACAATATTTTACTTTTTAGATATATCTAAGTAAGGTATATTAAAAAAGTAAAAAAATTGCGTAAAAATTTAAAAATATCCACTAAAAATAAAAAAAATTAAAAAAATTAAATTAAAAAAATTAAAACCAAACACATTAATTAAGATGAGCTGGGCCCTAGTCCAAGTGTTATGTTATGCAATATTACTTGTCTGACTAAAATACTTTGATCTGAGCAGAGGTTAGTCTTGCATGAAAAAGTACCAAATTCTTTGGTTGAAAAGAAAAAGAGATATGCTACGTAGCTCGAAAGACAACCCCCCGAATCCCGCGAATTCAAAAACGACGTCGTTTTTGATTTTTTGTTTTGTTTTGTTTTTTTTTTTTTTCAGAAAAAGAAGAGAATCAGAGGAAGAGAATGAAGGAGGAGAAGAAGAAGAAGAAGAAGAAGAAGAAAGAGAAGAACTAGAGGGGGGCCAAAATCGGTGGATCGAGGGGCGGAGGTAAAGGCGGCTGGTCATGAGGCAGAGGCGGAATTACGACGAGCGGGGCTACTGAGACGAGCAACGGAGGGCGACGGCGGGCTCCTCCTCTTTCCCTCTCTTCTCTTTCTCTCCTATCCCATTCGGGGGATTCGAGGGGCTGAAATTAGAAGGAAAAAACATTTTCCAAAGAAAAATCATAAGAAGGATATGCTAGTTATTTTTTGGAATTTCCAATTCAGTGACTCTTTAATAAAACAATTACATGAAAAAAAATTATAATTTTAATTATTATTATTTATAAAATTTATTGTTGATCTGTAATTATTTTTAAAAAATTGCCCTGAATTGTAATTTTTTCTTATTTTTTTAACACACTGTTTGGATCGTGGATTAACCTAAGAAATATTGATAAAACACTCAGTAATGGAAATTGCCAAAAATGAAAATATATTTTATTTATTTTTTATTAATTCATCATTTGGAGATGAATTGAAATTTTATATTGGCCATGATATATATACAATTAACTCTCTAAAACTCGGGTTTGGTAAATCAATTTCATAGGGCTCACAACCCAGCAAGGTCAGGCCCACCATCACTAATGGCCCTAAAGGCAAAGATAGTTTTGATCGACACCACACTGGTGCCTCCAAAAACTCAGATCATCTTCGTTTATAGGTTATCATACAATGACATCGAATTAGATGAGGACTATACAAATCTGACACATCATCAGACGGCAACATTACAGTGACCATCACCACCACCATATATCTTTATCATTGCAACTTCGCAGGTGGTGGTGGTGTCAAATTAAAATAGATGTTGCAATCTATTGAAACTAAGTTAAGAATTATAGTTTTTAATTCAAGGAAATTGGATTCAACATTGCTTTAAATCTGTTTTCTCCATTCTAAGGCACCTCTTTAATTGTAGTAGTAGGTGGTTTTTTGTTTTTTCATTTTCAAGACATAAATTGTTAAAGACTTTTAGGATCTTCCTATACTTTCTTCTGAAATATATATATATATATATATATTCAACCTTCAATTGCTAGACTCCATAAACTCAATTTGAAAATATTATACCAATTAATAATTTGTACAGTTTTTTTACTAATTGATATGTTGCAGTATCAAAATGATTATAGAGATGCTAAGACTATCGTCCGGGAGATTATAATTAATGATTGTCATGTGACAACATTACTAACCAATGAAATTTTTTATATTACGATGATATGAACTATATGATTGGAATAGTAAAAGACCAGAAGTGTCCATCCAATCCCATTTACGGTTTTCTTTTGATCGATAACACTATGTAGAATCGTATCATTGTAAGGTTTGAGATTCTGGATGATCATGAGTAAGATAAGAGACTTGCATCCTAGTGTTATGGAGGTAAGATATAAGTGTTTGCAATCTTCTACTTCTTTTTATAAACTAAATCCCCACCCTGCCCTAGCTAATAAAATTTTTATAATTTTTGCACTAATTTTTTATTTATTTATTTTATTTAGTTATTTTATTTTTGAGTTTTGGGGCAAAAAGTGTCCCAAACTTATAATATACAAACTTTAATATAAGGGTTGGTTTGGGGTGTCCTAAAAAAATGTACTTTTTGTCTTTTTACGAAAAGATGTACAGAAAAATAGAGAGGTAATGTGATGAAAAAAAGATAAAAAGATAAAAAGATAGATTATATAGTTCATACAAAACTAGGCCTAAATCTCCGGTTGAAGTGAACCAACCCAACTTTAAACATGTTTTTTTATCGGACAAAACTTCTAAAACCAATTGTTGAGAATTGAGTGTTTGGTCAGTGGGAAATTGCTACAGACTGGCGGCCATATGGAACTTTATTTTATGATTGGAGTTGGTACTTCTAAATTTTTTTATTTTATTTTTATTTTTATTTTATTATTATTATTATTTTTTTAATGATGATTCATGTTCTAATGGTATTGCACTAATTTACGAAGTGCATATATATATATATATATTATTGGTAAGTGCAAACACAATGTATTTATAATTTTATATTTATATTTTTAAATAGTTTAACGAATACCAATTAAAGTTGAAATTATTTAGCTGTTCCGAGAGGTGGAGTTTTATAGCGATCACCATGTTTATATTTTGGGGGAAAAAAATTTCAGAATTGTGTAAGATTTATATATTTGGATCCAGCTTGTCTCCTGTTAAGATTAAAGTCTTGTTTGGCATAACCTATTTTAGTTCATCTTTTTATCTTTTTTGAGTCACATCAATCAACATCTCCTCTCTACTTTTTTACACATTTTTTTTTATAAAAAGTCAAAAAGTGCACTTATTTAGGACATCCCAAACAACCCCTAAGACTGGACCGTCCAGCCCAGTTCATGGGGCCCATTTTGGGCCTCGTTTCAATAATTCGAACTGTTCAATGTGTAGAACTCGTCAAATGCTATATCTCTGTAAAAAATTACGTTGGTCGGATATCGATAACTATTTGATCGGATCAGATTTCTATTAACCGTTTATTTTTTTATATACAAATATGATCCAATCAAATAGCTATCGATATCCGATAAACGTGATTTTTTACAAGGATATAGTACTCAACAAATTCTACATATTGAACGATTTGAATTATTAAAATGAATCTAAAAAATGGATCCCATAAGCCGGACTGAACAGTCCAGTCTTGATAGACAAGCTGGAGCAATATATTTTACTACTTTTCATGACATAGTAGGTCTGAAATGTATTCCCAATACAATGAGACATGGGTAAATTATTATTAACACTGGTTGGTATACTTCTAGTCCAATTACGAAACATATGTATATATATTATAAAAAATTATTGTGTGCTACGGGGGACCACTTGATCACAAGGATCCTTGAATTTAGAAATGAATATCACGTAATCTTGTGACTCTCACGTTGTATTTAATCGGAAAATTTGAAAAAAAATTTTAAAAAAATATATATATATGTATGAAACTAGATAAAACGTAAATATATATTATTCATATTTTACTTATATATATTTTTTTTCTTTTCAAATTCTACAATCAAACACAATTTTAAAGACATTATACAATGCTCTAATAGTAGTATGAAATAACTTCTCATATGTTATACAAATAGTTCCCACACTAGTCCAAAAACAGAAAAGCAGACAAAATGATTCGTAGTTTTCCTTTTTCTTAGTCCTAAGCCATCAAGCTATAGCATTGGATTCCTTGGTCTTCTTAGTTTGTTGAACTAGTCAGAAAAAAATTAAACATCAAAAGTGATCACCTCCGCAGCCTATAAATCAATGAAAACTAGCCAATTCCGAAGAGAGATCATGCTCAGCATTGGATTCCTTATTCTACTGAATTTGAACTACTAAAAAATTGAAAAAGAAAGTCATAGGCATTGCTTGTGTACTAAAGAGATCTTAGGAATAAATTGTTAAATATACTCGCTATATATTCTATTTATCATATATATTATATTATATTCATTATACAATTTAAAAAATAATATACATAAGGTAAAATTCCTATAATAGAAAAAATATACACAAGATAAGATTCCTATAGTCAAAATAATTTATATTTCAATTCTTATTCTAATTTCTATATTCAAACATAATATTCAATTATAGTAAATATATATTCTATGCATCATACATACCATATTATATTCATTACCGTATTTAAGATTATCATACCTAGGTTTTTCTCCTCCTATATAAAGGAGTCTTATATATATATTGTTATATAATTATTCAACACAATATTGAATAGACACGTAATATAATATTCTCTTTCTCTCTCTCTCTCTCTCTCTCTCTTTGATATTCTAACATGGTATCAGAATTAGGTTAAGTACCAGGTAATTTTGTTTCATCGGCGAACAGCAGCCTTACCTTGCATTGGCCGCCAGTCGGACCTCAACTCATTTCATTGCCATATTTTCTTTTTAGAATTGTTTCATCATGATCTCTTCTTCTGTTCACTAGTTTATTCTTATCCCAAATATCTCTATCATATTTTTTTTTTGTGTACTTCTGCTTCACTTTATCTGTCCCTCTGTTTCAACCTCAAATAGGTTTCTATTTTCAAATCTATTTGAGTTTGAGGGGGATATTATATCTATATCATGGTGAGCATAGTGATATATAATGTGAACCACCTAAGCCATCCTTTCTAGCGTACAACCCAAGTCACATTCTCTGGCGCATAACCCAAGTTGTTCCATCTGACGTACCATTTAAGCTGTCCTTTGGCGCACCACCAAAGTTGTCCCTTGGTGCACTATCCAAGCCACCCCTGGCGTATTTTCTAATAAGTCGTCCTTTATTTAGTCATCTGTTACTGTTACCATCATCATTCAACACTATGTCATAAGTTATGTGTGTGCCACACTTGTTGGTTCAACATCCAGTTCTTTCCATTAGTTCAGCATGACCCCTTTAAATTGTTCCAACATTGATTCTGATTAGTCTCTACAATGATCCGGTATGACCTATTAAATTGTCTCGACATTGATTTTAGTTAGTTTCTACAACAGTCTAGCATGACCTTAAACTATCCTAACATTAGTTCCTACCAGTTTCTACAATGGTCCAGCACAACCATAAACTGTCTCCTGGTGTTAGCTCCAGCCTCCAATCTATCTCAAACACCCCTGTGCACCCATTTGGATTTTACAATCTATTTGCCTAAGATCTATCTATATTTTATTTAATTTTAAGTTTTATTTCATATTTTAGTTTCTCTCTCCAAACTTAAGTTGGTATCTCTATTTGAGTTTGAGAGGGGTGTTAAATATAATAACTATATATTTTATCTATCATACATACCATATTATATTTAAATCATATTTAGAATTACCATATTTAGATTTATCTCCTCCTATACAAAGGAGTCTTGTATATATTGTTATATAATTATTCAACACAATAATGAATATACACGTAATATAATATTTATTCTCTCTCTCTCTCTCTCTCTCTCTGTGATATTATAACACAAATCACCTCATAATATAAAAATTTACATGATTTATCTCAAAATAGAATTATATTTACAGTCATTGTGTTTTTACTATGATATGAAATGATTATAATATAATACAGAGAGATGTGATTTTTTTATCTTTTTAAAGATTTGCAAAGAGATGTGATACTTCAACTATAAATACATAATATTAAGGTAATATAACAAATTTGTGAATTCCCAAAAATATAGTTACTTCAAAAATCGGGTTTGGGGGCAAATGTTTGATATTATTATGGTCAACACTACCTAACACGAAGTTTCAAAATTCAATACTATTTCTTTGTATCACTTTTCTTTGTGTCACTTAGCTTTTAAAATAGGGTGAATTATATTAATAGTTTCTGTAATTTGAAATTTGTGTAATTTTGGTCCTTAATTTTTTAATTGTGATATATTTGACCTTAAATTTTGAATATTGTTTCAAATAAGAACATTTTTTTTATAAAGGGAAATAAGGACAATTGAAGACACCATTTCCTTTAATACATCTTGTTAACTGGGATAGTGTGTGGAAAAGCAAAGAGGATGGTGGCCTTGTAATTAGAAAAGCTAGAGAACAAAATTCAGCCCTCCTCAACAAACTAGGGTGGAATTTACTGAATGACAATAGCAAACTCTGGTGCCAAATCCTGCAATCCAAATATTTGAGAACCATTTCTTTCTTTGACTGCCCCCAAAAGAAAAATTCATCCCATATTTGGAAAAGTATTTACCTCACTAGAGATACCCTTAGAAACAGCATTAAGTGGAGGGTAGGAAATTGTGACACTATCTCTTTTTGGAATGACTAGTGGTGTGAAAACAACCATTGACCAAAAACTATAATTCCACTCATGATAATGACTCAACCAAGGTAAGCACTATTCTTGATGATGAGGGAAATTGGGACACTAATATCCTTGTTAATCTTGTGAACCAACAGGACCTCCAGGATCATATCCATCTATAGGCCTAGATTTGTGACCTACCCTGATGTTCTCTCCTGAATGGGTCCACTACTGGTATGTTTTCCACTGCATCTGCTTACAAAATTATCACTCATCAAGAAGAAGATGGCAGAGATTGGAAATGGCTATGGAAAATGAAAATTCCTTAGAAATTAAAGTGCTTCCTTTGGCTTATTTTGAAAGGCAGATTACTTACCAACCACCTGAGGCTTGTGAGAAACATGGTATTATCTGATCTTTGTCCTAGATATGGCCTGCTTAGTGAAGATATGAGTTACCTCCTCAGAGATTGCACCAATTTTAAGGCTGTCTGGACTACAATTACTAACCATGCCTGGTGGGAGCAAGGATGTGGACAACCTTTGTTTGAATGGGTTTCCTCAAATTTGAAAAACAAACTGATGCTTTGTGGTCTTAATTGGCCCCTCATCTTTATTGTCATTCTTTGGCAGATTTGGAAGGGACGTAATAAAATGGTTTTTGACAACATCTTGAACTCCATTCAAACTAGTCTTAAGAACATAAGGTTTTATGTTCAAGAGATTGAACAGGATTTCTATTCCCCTCTTCACCCCAATCCTTCTTGACCTAGACTAATTCACTGGTCTTTTCCACCTGCTGGTAAACTCAAACTTAACACAGATGGATGCTTTAAAGGAGACCCAGGCTAGGCTGGATATGAAGGACTACTGCGAGATGAAACTGGCACTTGGCTATGGAGATACTATGGCAAACTAGGCCACTGTTCAAGTTTGGAAGCTGAAATATGTGGCATATATCGGGGACTCACCATCCTCTTCCAAAAAGGCACCATGAATGTGGAAATTGAAACAGATTTTGAACAAGTTATCATCCAATTCTAAGATGAATCAAACTATAACTCATCTCATAAGGCCCTCATTGAATACACAAAATTCCTCCTGAAAGGATGCAACCATTCTCTTAGCCACTTCTTTCGCGAGGGGAACAGAGTTGCTGACAAACCAACAAATTTGAGAGTAGCCAAGGATGATCATGTGGTAATATTAGAAGATCCACCTAATGAAGTGAGATCTCTAGTCATTGATGACATGACTGGAGTAAGTATTGTGAGGGACTGAATTTCTTGTTTTGTAAGGATACTTGATCTTCTGTTTGCTCTTAATTCAGTTGAATCAAAAAAAAAAAAAAAAGACACCATTTTCTTTGTAAATAAAGCATGCTCAATTTCGAAGGTAAAATCATCAATTTGATAAAATATAAATTAGTTTGATAAAAATAAATGTCAAAAAGTTATTTTTTAATTTTTAAAAATTATTCATACCCACCAAAGATAAAATTATATAAAAATGATAAATTTTTTACATTTTTATTATTTTTATAGTAAAGTAATTTTTAGTATATGTTTGGATGATGAACATCTAATGGGTAGTTGTTTTTGTTGATGTTTTTAGATAATTATCATGTAATAGTTTGTTGTTTTTGTTGTTAATAGATATTTTGGGATGGTTATTATCGATATTTTTAATATATGAAATATTTTTAGTTTTTAATTTTTTGATTTAATAAATTGGTTTAATAATAACATTAAAATTGTCGTCATATTTGACTTTTGAAATAGAGCATTTGCAAAAGAAATATTTTTAATTGTCCTTATTTAGAATAAGATTCAAAATTAAAAATTAAAAATATCACAATTGAAAAATCAGAAATTAAATTGCCACAAATATCAAATTATAATGACCGTTAATAGAATTCACCCTTTAAAATATGTAGATTGATTTTTCTAATGCACACTTAATACATATATGAAATTACCCAACGGGTTTAAATGGAAAATAACATTAGACTAATTATTTTTTTAATACTAAAGTCTCAACATTGTATTGGTACATTAAAAATAATATTAAAAAAATGAGATATTATACAATGTTAACACATAAGATGATATACTAAAAATAATATAAAAAATGTGTAACATTATAAAGATAACATTAAGATCTCATTTGGGAATATCACTTTTTAGTTTAAAAATTAAAGAGTCATAACCTCGTTTGGAAACGAACTATTTTAATAATTTTTCGACTTTTTGACTAAAATATGAGATAAAAAAATAGTATGTTTGGAATGATTTTTTGATTTTTTTTCAAAAAAATGTGCAAAAAATAGAAAGAAAATGAAATATTTGACTTTTTGGTATAGATTATAAGCTTTTTGATTTTTTAAGTAATTTTTTTGACTTTTTAGCTAAAACACTCATATGCCAAACGAGACCTAAAAAAGTTAAAAAACTAACAAATTATATGAAAAAGTTAACAATTATTTTTTCTCCCTATTTTTTACATATCTTTTCATAAATAATAATAAAAAAATCAACTCAAACATATTAATTTTTTTATCTTATATTTTAATCAAAAAATTAAAAAATTATTAAAATAACCTATTCACAACCTAAGTCATAATCAATATCTACTATATAATTGTAAGATGTGTAAAGCTCAATAATTAAATGTGTGATTACTAAGTTCAGTATGGCCACAAAAATGGACATTGGTGCTGAGATTGACAAGGAAGATATAGAGATGGTATTAAGAAATTAGTCCCATAAGATTAGGTTTTTTTATTTTTTTATTTACATGTTGAGTATTTTTTTTTAACATTAATGTTTATTTTTTTTTATTTTGTATTTTTTATTTTTTGTTAAGTAAAAATCATAATTTTATTTTTTTTAATATTTTATATTTTTTTATAGGATAATAATTTAACAATTTCCACATTAACAACTATTTTTAAAATAAACACAATTTCACTTAATTCCTTCACTAACAACCTTCTTTAATTCTCTTCCTATCAATCTCCTCTTTTATAAATCTAAAAACAAACGGGTCTTGATGCTGAACAATTGACTTGGCCAAATTGGTTGTTGAAGGGAATGCAATACATCCCAAGTATTTGATGCAATCCTATACTTCATTCTCCACCATTATGTTTTCATTTTTTTAAAAATCATTTCTTACCTTGTTTTGCAAGAAAAATTATTCAAAAAAGTAACTACAATAATTTACATTTCACTAATTTTACATTTATATAATACATCTCATATTTAGAATAAATTTTACAACAAAAATTATACTAAATAATATTTTCAACCAATAATCATGGTCAAATCAACGGACAACTTTTAGTATATGCCCCATAATTTAAAAAATTAATTTTGCATCATTTACATGTATTATATATCTATTAGTGAAGAAAAATAAAGAATGATGAATGATCTTCATTAATTTCAATATTGAGCTATACACTTGCTTATATACAGCAGTGGGTTTGTTATAACAAACCTCATCTCTATAACCTCCATATCTCCGGGGTCAGGGTCCAACGGGGCCATGATAACACCACAGAACCTTTTTTTTTCTGGTTCAAAAAAAAAAAAAAAAAAAAAACTCCATATCTCTAACCTCTCTCTCTCACCACTTACTGCTTACCACTAACATATTACAAAATATCTCCAACTGTTTATGCCACACGTGCTAGTGGCATGCACCCTTATAGGCAGTAGTAGATGCGGTGTTTATTTGGGCTTCCTTGAGTGAATTTATAATTTTTAGCTTTAGAAAAGTTATTTTAGATTGTTTGGTTAAATTTAGGTTAAATTTGGTAAGTTAAAAAAAATTAAAAAGTTAAAAAATTATTCAAACAGTTAAAAAGTTATCACTATTCACCGAAAGTCAAAAATTATGACTGCACAACTTCTAATTCTAATTTTCCTCTACACACTAATTTATATAATTTTTTAATACACGTTTTTTTCATAAAAAGTCAAAAAGTTAACCCAAATATTCATTTTTTTTTTCTTAATTTTTTAGTGCAAAAAATAAAAAGTGCACTTATTTAGAACACCCCAAACAACCCCTATTTTAAATAGTTTCTGATTCTAACTTATTTTAACTCAAAAAAGTTGATTCTGAGAAGCTGTTCACCCATTATTTCTGATTATCAGCTTCTACAATGGATATGTTAATTTACGGTTATACTTTTTGATTTTTTATTTTTTTTAAAATAAAAAAAAGACCAAAATGGACTATAGATTATTATTATTATTTTTAATGAGAAATGTTGACAAGTAGTGAATTACAAAAAATAAAAATTAATTAAAAAAGTTACTTTACAGCTTATTTAACAAACATTACTCAACAACTTAAATTTATAATCCAATAGTTATACCAGGCAGATTAACAATTTCGGATTAAAGTTGACATAGGTGGGCCCATAGAGGCTTTTGGCCCAACACTTAGAGCCCAATGCATGATTTAAATACTAAAATCCAACGTTATTGGGACCTAACGTTGCACTAAGAACCAATGACATCTAAACATTTGTCAAGAGGAGAACTAACCACGTAAGCAGACAAAAATCCTGTAGAATTATTGCATCACACATCAGCCATTAATGAGGCCCCCTACAGCATTTAATGCGATAACCTCTTCACGTCGGAGCAAAACAGCCTCACCATGAACAAGGCAAGCTAGAACATAGACTTTCGGCCAGCATGACAGGTCGGAATAGACAAGGAAATGATGAACAAATGATATAAGCAGGTTTCTAAGACAAAAAGAAGGTTAAGTTCCCTACCATCATCTTATCTCTATATTCTACTAATCTCCTTTCTAACTTGCTCATCGGAGGGTTTGTTGGGGGACTCCCGTTCCTCGTTGGACTTTTGTGCAGGTATCTCAGTAAGCCTAGCGACCAGACAATGGTGTAGAAGGCGTGGATCAGCCCTACCCGTCCATCAGGGACTAGTGGTATCATCAGTTGGCGCCGTCTGTGGAAAACTTTCACTCTGCGTGACAATTGTACTCATTGTTGTCAGAGACCCGTTCCCGATAATTCCTTCTTACCACCCACCATGGTGGATGGTCATAACGAGATCCATGGCTTCTCAACACAATGTTGCCGACCCCCAAGCCGACCCTCTTGACCCAAACAATCCACCTCAGTATTTCACAGAACTCACCAACAGCATCAACCGCTTAGCCGAACAAAACCAAGCCTTGATTAATGCTTTGCTTTAGCAAGACCTCTTTGTGCCTCCTCTACCACCATAAGATATCCCATCTAATTGAGAACGAACTCCAAGCCATCCCTTCCAACAAGCTCACCTCTCTAACTTGGAGGGTTTGCGACCCCCATCCCAAGACATGAACCTGCCACCTCGGGGTCTACATCCATCAGCCCAAGCACCTGCTCCCGAGGGAGAGGCTAGTAGTGTCCAGCCTCCATTGCATTATAGCGGTGACAACGTTCTTATCTGGGATGCAAAACTCTGAGCCATGAAACTCCAGCTCAAGGAGTCATGTAGAACATGCAGAATAAACCCTCCACAACAGCCAATTCACCATTTGTCGCCTCCATCAGGGACAAACCCCTACCTCCTAAGTTCAAAATGCCCTCGATCGATTCTTTTGACGGCACAACGGACCCAGTCGACCACTTGGAGACTTACAGGACCCTAATGATCCTCCATGCATTTCTTGATGAGATCATGTGTCGGGCTTTCCCCGTAACGCTTAAGGGGTCGGCTCGACTGTGGTTTAGTCAGCTGCTGACGGACTGCGTCTCTACTTTCCAATACCTAAGTGATTCCTTTCTTAGCCACTTCATTGGTGCCTAGCGCCAGTGGTGCCCGGCGACTCAGCTCCTCAACATCCGTCAGACGGAGGGGGATTCGCTACGTAGCGTCGTCACCTGTTTCAACACTGAGGCCTTGTAGGTGGCGGAAAACGACGACAAGGTCATTCTCATGGCTTTCATGGCTAGTTTATGATCATCCGACTTCCTTTTCTCCCTCTCTAAAAACCCTCCAACCTCCATGGTAACCCTCCTTTCCAAAGCCCAAAAATATATGAACGCCGAAGATTCTCTGGCCGCCTGCCAAGATTCTACAACCAAAAACTCAACCCCTATAGAGAAGAGAAAGGAATTTGAAACCAGAACCACCCAATATACACAGCAAACACCTCAGTATACCGACCGAACTGCTCGAACCGATTGATCGGCACCTACCCGATCGCCCGATCGGTTCGAACGCTACACTTTCCTTAATACCCCCATGGAACAAGTCTTGAACCAGATCCAGAGAGATTACAACCTGAAATGGCCACAACCCTCACGGTCTCCTTCCAGCTGGCGAGATCAATCCAAGTACTGCCGTTTCCATTATGACCATGGCCACATCATTGAGAAATGTGTCAACCTCAAAGACCAGGTGGAGAATCTGATACGCCAAGGTCGCCTCAGTCGGTTTACAGCAACTCGCCCCCAATAATGGCCAAGGGCCGAACCTGTCGGAGGCCACCGCCGACAAACCCCTCCCTGACAACCCCCACAAGCTAACCTAGATAATGACAGACCCCCACTACAACCCCGACCCCAAGGCAACCCTGCTCCCCCCGTCGAAGAAATCCGAGTCATCGCTGGCGGGCTTGCATGTGGGGGACCATCCCATTGGGCTAGCGTGCCGAACTCAAAAAAATCAGACAGGGCGCCAACAAAGAAGTTGCGACATTGGATCGCCTCCTCAAACACCCTAAACAGTGGATGAAACCCATCACCTTTACGGAGGCTGACTGCACAAGCATCTGTTACCCCCACGACGACCTCCTCGTTATCTCCGCCCTTCTGTCCAATTACAAAGTCAGACAGGTGCTTGTCGATAACGACAGCTCTTCAGACATCATCTTCCTAAACGCCTATCGCCAACTCCAGGTCAGAGAAGAAAAATTGTCCCCTCTTCAAACCCCGCTAGTCGGTTTCATGGGGGGTCGGGTGACCTCTATAGGTTCCATCAATCTTCTCATCACCATCGGAGAGTATCCATGGCAGACCACCAAGTTACTCACCTTCCTTGTCGTCGATTGTCCTTCTGCTTATAACATGATCCTCGGCTGCACAGCCCTTAACGCTTTGTAAGCTGTCACATCCACATACCATCTGGCCATAAAATTCTCCACCGAACTTGGGGTCGACACCATGAGGGGAGAGCAGACGGTGGCCAGAGAATGCTACGCCGCTTCACTCAAAGAGGTCAAGCTGAAAGAGGCTATGATCATCGAAGGACTCAACGTCAGAGACAAAAATGAGTTAGTCAGAGGAGAACCAGTGGAAGAACTTGTTAAAGTACCCATCGACCCTACCAACTCAACAAAAACAGCCAAGATCGGCAGCCAACTATCCTTCCAGGCCAAGGTCGACCTTACAGCCCTCTTAACCGAGTACAATGATGTATTTGCCTAGACTCATTCCGACATGCCGGGTATCAATCCCTTCTTCATCACACATCGTCTCAGTATCGAGCTTCGTTTTTAACTTTTCCGCCAGAAGCAGCGTATCTTTCACCCGGAACGCAATGCCCTTATTACCTCTGAGGTAGACAAACTACTGGAGGCACGGTTCGCCAAGAACGTAGACTACTTCAGATGGTTGTCAAATGTGGTCCTGGTCCGTAAAAATAACGGTAAATGGCGACTCGGCGTCGACTACTCCGACTTTAATCAAGTTTGCCCCAAAGATAGTTATCCTCTTCTCTGCATAGATCTGCTTGTAGACACCACTACTGGACATCAGATGCTCAGTTTCATGGACGCCTTCTCCGGCTACAATCAAATTCTGATGCACCTAACTGACCAGGAATACACCTCCTTCATCACAGACAAAGGAACTTACCACTATCGTGTTATGCCGTTCGGATTGAAAAATACTGGAACAACTTACCAACGGTTGGTCAATGCTGTCTTTCACCACCAAATAGGCCGGAACATGGAAATCTACGTTGATAACATGCTTGTCAAGAGTAAACTCTTCTCTGATTATCTGACAGACCTACGAGAGACCTTCAAAACCCTACTCAAGTATCAAATGAAGCTGAATCTGGAAAAGTGCGCCTTCGGCGTAGGATCTGGGAAATTCTTAGGCTTTATGGTCAGTCAGCGGGGCATCGAGACCAACCCTGAAAAGATCAAGGCCCTAATAGAAATACGGTCTCCCAGAACAGTCAAAGAGGTTCAACGGCTTACCGGCAGAGTCGCCGCCCACAACCGTTTTATTTCCCGCGCAACAGACAAGCGCCTTCTCTTTTTTAAAGTCCTTTAACAGACTTTTGAGTGGACCCCCAAATCCAAAGAGGCCTTTCAACAATTGAAGCAGTGCATGGCCAAACCCCCTACTCTCTCAGGCGATCTCAGGCGAAGCCCTCTTTCTCTACTTAGCTGTATCAAATACCACAGTCAGTGTGGCCCTCATTAGGGAAGACGGCTCAGTATAGCGTCCGGTCTACTACATTAGCTGAGCTCTCAAGGGAGCAGAACAAAACTATCCTCCGCTGGAAAAAATGGACCTTGCCTTGGTCATAGCCTCAAGACGACTCCGACCTTATTACCAAGCTCATTCCATAGTGGTCCTCACTGATCAACTATTGAAGAAGGTCATGTAACAGCCAGAGCTATCCGGTAGACTTATGTAATGGTTCGTCGAGCTCAGCCAATATGAAATCTCTTACCGATCTCGAACGGTGATCAAAGGACAGGCCGTCGCCGATTTTATCTTGGAATTCACCAATCTCACTCCAACCGCCCCCCCTGGACCAAGACAATTCAACACTGAGGTAGAAGACCCCCATTCCTGGACCCTCAATGTCGATGGATTATCCCGCAAAGAAGCCAGTGGGGCTAGTCTAATCCTCACCGCTCCCGAAGGCGGTTATTTCAAGTGTGCCCTCCATTTCCTATTCAATGCAAGCAATAATGAAGCCGAATATGAGGCCTTGATAGCAGTTCTTCACCTAGCTAGAGACATTGGTGTAAGCCATAACCAAGTGTTTAGTGATTCTCAATTGATCGTCGGGAAGATTACGGGGGAATTCGACGCGAAGGAAGACACGATGCGAGCCTACAGGGATATTGCACTCTCTCTTGTTCGCCTTTTCAATACTTTCCATATCAAACACATCCCTCAGTCAGAAAATTCCAAGGTAGATGAAGTCGCCCAATTAGCCTCAGTCGACCAGTTAGACCTCAGCCATGGCATCTGCTTTGAATACCTGGCCCATCTGGCTACTTCACCAAACTAGCAGGAGGTTCACTTCCTCCAAAACGAACTTATCCCATGGGTTGTAGACATCCTTCTGTTTTTGACAAGTGGGAAGTTGCCAGAAGATAAACAGCAGGCCGCCAAAGTCAGAGCCCTGTCGTCCAATTACATCCTCATCAGCGGCTTACTGTACAAACGCGAATTTACACGTCCATACCTCAGGTGTCTTAGTCCTACTCAAGCGATCTATGTAATGAGAGAAGTGCACGAGGGTGTATGTGGTAATCATTAGGGTGCCAGGTCATTGGCCCATAAAATCCTTCGCATCGGCTACTTCTGGCCTACTCTCAACCAAGATGCCAGGGAATTTGTGCTTAAGTGTGATAAATGCCAGCGCTTTGCCAACATCCCTCATGCACCACCTACAGAACTGATTACACTCTGCAGTCCCTACCCTTTCGCCAAGTGGGGTATCGACTTAGTTAGTCCATTGCCCACCGGTAGGGGCCAAACGAAGTTCGTTGTAGTTGCCATTGACTACTTCACTAAATGGGTGGAAGCGGAACCCCTCGCCACAATCACTGAGTGGAACACAACCAGATTCTTCTGGCAGTCGATCATATGCTGATTTGGAATCCCTCAAGCCATCGTCTCAGACAACGGCAAACAATTCGACAATACTAAGTTCAGGAAATTCTGTGTAGAGCTCCACATTAAACCATGTTTCTCTTCCCCAGGTCATCCCAAAGCCAATGGGCAAGTCGAAGTTACCAATCGCTTACTCTTGAAGATCATCAAAATTAAGTTGGAAGCCGCTAAGGGACTTTGGGCTGAGGAACTACCAAATGTACTCTGGGCTTATCGAACTACCGCCCAAACCCCTACTGGGGAGACCTGCTTTCGCTTAACATACGTGTAAACACCCCATTTTGACCAGCCCTAAGACATGGACACTTTATTTTAACCACCCTCAGCAGAAAAATCAAATTGAAGCTTTAGTCCCAAACCTCACCCATTTTGGCCAAATTATTTTATATTATTTTGGAATTTGTTGTATTTTATATTTTTATATAATTTTGTGTGTTATACATAGTTTTTGATGTTTTTATCTAGTATAAATAATTTTTGATATTTGTTAAAAAGGAAAATGATAAAATATATATATATATATAGAAAATAAAAAATAAAAAAAAAATAGTTTGGTCAGGATGGGTTTGGAATGATGATTTGTTTTTTAGGCGGTGCAAGATATGTTTGTTTTTAGAGAGAAAGAAAGAGTGGGTGAGAGAGATCAATAAAAAAATGAATGAAGATAAAAAGAGGAGGACATGATCTTGGGGTGGGACAAAAAAAAAAAAAGGTGGTGTGCTTTGCTTTTGGGTAGAGATAATATAGAGTGTGGGTTCGGTGAAGAGCTGGGTGGGGAATATAGAAAAAAGGAGCATGCATGATGATAGGTGAGAGTGGAAGAATAAAAAAAAATAATCAAAAAAAAAGAAGAGAGCAGGTGAGAGTGGGTAGAGAATGATTGTTAAAGGAGCTGGTAGGTGATGATAAAAAGAAAAGAGCAAGAGAAAGGAGGGAGAGGGGAGACAGTTTTTCGGTGGAAAGCATCTCGCGTGGAGCATAAAAAAATAGAGAGACACTACACAGGGCCCCTCGGCATCAATCTCTCTTTCTCTCTCTCTCTTAACACACGGTCTCTCTCTCTCTCTCTCTCTCTCTCTCTCTCTCGGATATAACACAAAAAGGCATACACACATGGGTGTGGGAGTTGCATACACACACTCTCCATACACTGTCACCCACTTCTCTTTCTCTCTCTTTAAAACCGAGAGACCAAACCCACTCAAACTCTCTCTCTCTCAGGGCTCTCTCCATCCCTCACGGCTCTTTTGAATGATGCACACCCAACACCACCACACCACCACGGCATACAGGCACACACGAGACCCATGCATGACATACACACCTACACGATGCACAGGGGGGACTGATCACTCACACACACAGATGCACACACGGGTTTAGGGAGAGAGAGAAGACACCATTAAGAGCCATCCATGCATACCTACACACAGACTCTCAACCTCTCTCTCTCTCTCTCTCTCTCTCACACACGGGGCTTCACCATAGACACCATACACAAAGCTTCACACTGACACAACATATGCACACGACACACACGGCTGCTGCACACACACTGACTCTCCTCTTACACACACCACAACACTCACATGCATACACATGCACACATGATACACTCAGCCAGCCGACTCACTCTCAACATCACACACCATACATAACACACAGAGCAGCCACACGGACACCATGAACACAGGCATCACACACCATGCACAAGAGACTGATCCACAACACTCAATAATGAACACACACATGCACTCTCTCTCTCGGGTTGGACAATGATCTGAACTAAAACAAAAACATGCACCTCTCGGACTCTCGGCATCATCCTCTCTCTCTCTCTCTCTCTCTCTTCCATTGTTGCCGCAACTCTACGACCGAGCCACCCCCATTGCATCGCCGAGACCTGCGCCACTCAATCTCTCTTCCTTTCGATAGACTCAACACAGCTCGGGGAGAAGTGAGAGAGAAATAAATTTGGTCTCTATTGTGCGCAGGAATAAATTTGGAGATATTTCATGGAATTTTCGAAAATGGTTTTCGGACAACTTTCGGTATGTCGAAAGCACCCATTTCGGGGAGAAGTGAGAAGGAGAGGTGATGTAGGACGAAGTAGGAAATGGAAAAAAGAGTTTAATGAAAGAATGGAGTAAAACTGATGAGAATCGAGAAAGTTAGAGAGTCCGAAAGATGGGTCGAAGTAAGTCGGAAAATTGGAAATTTGTCTCTGTTGTGCGCATGAATAAAGAAGCAGATGATGCTGGGTTTTATCGTGCGCTTCTTGGGTTATAGTGTTATGGTGCATCTAGGGTGATCGGGTGATTCGATGACGTTGGAAATAACCATCCTAAGGTTTTTCGACTTGTAGAATCTATTTTTGAGGTTAGATTCTGTAAATTTCGAGGCTAGAATGATGATCTATAATCGACAAATTCGGAAAAAGAAAATGGAAGATCTATGGTGAGATCTTGTCCAACCGACATGAAATTTTAGCAGGATGGTCATAGAGCTGGGACGGTCATATCCTACGATCAGGATCATAAACCAAAGTCGGACAATAAACTGTGGATTTTTGCTAGCTACTGAATGGCTAGAGGTGGGGCCCTTCATTGAAGATGCATAACGTAGATTTACATAGGCTGAGGCATTAAAGACACATGGATCTTTGCTAATTGATAAATGGCCGGGGATTTCAAACTTTTTTTTTACTTGCAGTGCTTGTGAGATTTTATTTTTCATTCACCTCTCTTGGATTTGTAATATTCAAGTATTGTAATAATCTCCTACCCCGTTTTTGTCTATCATATTATTTAATCGCTTTTCCTAACTGTACATATGTATATATCTGACATGCCATGGATATCCATGCTTTACATGTGTGGATTTAATCAATTCTTACATGCTACTATGCGTTACCTCATGTTATTGAGATGATTCACATGCCATATTTTAGAAGCCAAATCTTTAGTGCATCTCATAAGTGAATTACATTAGGATTCTGTATGTAGGATCATGCATATTTGACTAACTCTATTTTGTAGCTTTTTGAGAGACGTCGGTCAATCTGTGAGTTTTTATGCTTTAGCATCCCATTTGTGTGTTTTTTTCTTACTATGTTTAGCATCCTACCATAAGGCTAATTGCTTAATTGATATAACTGTATGAATGCCTGTGGATGAAGGCTTGTTGCTTGAATTGGCATAATTCGATGAATGTACGTTTAAGCCCACTTTGTGGTGGCAAATTCACAAATTCTAAGCCCACTTGAGGTGGCAAATTCAAACTCTTTTCAAAAAACAAACATGAAATTGAATTATTCCAATTTGAGCAAACTAGTCTATACTTGTATGCTTCACATAGTAAATTTTAGGATTTACTAAAATACTCAGAACATGAACATATAAAGAAAATAAAAGTCATATCATGGTTTAGTAGAGGCCGATCTTTTGATCGGGTGAACGGGGGTGCTCATTATTGACCTTCCCCTCTCATACCTAAGGTTCTGAGCCAAGCATCCTTGGTTACGACAAACAGTGGCCTTGGCACCGAGTCATGGGTTTCCTAATTTTTCAAAATATTAGGTGGCGATGCTGAGTTCTGATGACGCAGTCCATTTTTGAAAAAATTGCAATAAAATGGATTTTCAATAAAAGTTGCTAAATCTGGACTCCCATCTACGTTTCAGATTGCCCTCATGAAACTTGAGATCAAAGAGATCTCGGGCGTCCGAACTGTTTAACGCGCGCGGGTACCCCCCGGACATGTTACAGTTTCTGGCAACTTTTCTGGGGATTTTATGAAACCTTGACTCGAATTTCATGATATGACTTTCATTTTCAATTATATGTTTATTGCATTGCATGCATTGGTGCATAAAGTCCTGTGTTGCCCAGATGTTGGTGGGAACACAGGCACACTTTTTGTGACACTGCACCTATCACTACGTTACTTTGAAGAGAGGCTATATTGACTCTTCTGATTTTCTAAGATCTTCATTGGTTATGGCCCAAAGGACTCTTTGGTAACGTCACCTCGACTTCAACCCCTGAAGTAGAGCCAACCTTGTACATATAGTGAGCTCTAGTACCTTTCAAATTAGGACAGGATGTTTTCCCATTTCTAGGATGTATGATACCGTTTGTATGAATAGTGAAACCCTAGATCATTCCAAGCTAGGACAGGATAACCTTACCCTCTTTAGGGGTGTTTGTTCTCTTTTCTGCTTTATGTGTAAAGTATTGGATCTATACAGGGGTTCTCACATTCGAATGAGTGGTTCAGGATGTTTAATTTAGCACTATTACTTTAAAAACAAAAAAAATAACAAAAACATAAAATCAAAAAAAAAATTAAAAACAAAAAAAAAAGCTCTGATATCTCACAAAGTTGACCATTGTAAATAAATAGAACTTGTAGGGTATCCGACCATCTCTGTGATTAAGGAGTGACCACCTGTTGATTGGACGGGTTTTATTTTGAATATTGTGGATGGCCCACACGTTGACTGGCAATTTGAGAATGGTTTTATTCTGAGTTCTGAACTGAGTATTGAGTCTAAGTTTGATTCCACCAAGTTTGTAAAGTTGGGATCAGACTCGAGTTAGCCTAATGAGTCAGAGTCTGTTGATTTCGATAGTGCTAACCTAGACATTTATGTCCTGTCTAGGTCCTCTTTGTCATTTTCTTTTGAGTATGTTGTCAAAAGTTTGTTGTCATTGCTGAGTCATAGTCTCTTTTCAATAAACAGAAAAACAAAAAAAAAAAAAAAAATGCCATAGAGTCTGCCTACTTCTCTGTGCCTTAATTCATCGCATTGACCAAAGTTTTTCAAAACTTTTTCCAAAACTCTGATAAAAACGAAGAGGAAGAATTTCCTCGGGATTTGCAAATTTTGATCAACTGAGAGGAAGAGAGATGTGCTAAGCCTTTGATGAATAAAATCATTTTTGTTAATGTGGGTACTGAGAAGGATCCTGGCTTGATCCAAATTGGTTCTATCTTGTCTTCGTAAGAGTACAAGTGATTAGTCACTTTGTGAAAAGATTTCAAAAACTGTTTTTGCGTGGTCCTACGAAGACATGCCTGGAATTGATTATACAGCATAGGATCCCTCTTGACTTGAGGTCCGACCTCCTTAGCTCCTTAGCTTTCAAACCATGATTTGAAGTATTCCATGATCAATCAAAGTGTAAGGCTTGCATAGCCAAATTGGAAATAGTCCTTGAACTAGGGGCCATGATGTGATTCAAATGGAGGCATCCCTTCAACTACGGGCAATAAGGTCGAATGCGATTCAGATTTGAAACAACCCTTGAACTAGGGGCAAAAGTGTAAGGCTTGCATAGCTGAAATGGAGGCAGCCTTTGAACTAGGGGCAATAAAGTACCGCCTTTGAGAGGCTCGCTGGGCTGAAAACCCAGAAGGGTGACCTAGGCAAAAGTTAGAGCACAAAAAAAAAAAAGAAAAGAAAAAGAAAGCTCGCAAGGTTGAAAACCCGAAAAGGCGGCTTTGGCAAAAGTTAGAGCGTAAAAGGAGAGTGTCAATACCCGAGTGAACCTTAGCCAAAACTATGTAGGGCCAGTGATTTAGATTGGAAGCAACCCTTGAACTAGAGGCAAGAAAGTCGAATGTGATTTAGATTTGAAGCAGCCCTTGAACTAGGGGCAAAAGGTTGGATGTGATCAAAGAGTTAAAACTGAATCGTTTCCTAATGAAGACCGCCCAGAAAGGCCAAACCTAGAATTTGAGAGAATGAATTTTATTATTGAAGGACAGTTGAGTTCCTATCCACTACACTAGGGGCAAATTCAGACCCAAGTAGCCTAGTCCCTACATCATCATTTCTCCTGGTCAAGTGTAGCAGTTATTATTATAGATTTTGATGGCCTAGAGATCTCACACCCAATCAACATGGACAAGCTAAACTGAAACCCTTGAGAGGCTCGCTGGGCGGAAAACCCGGAAGGGCGACCCAAGTAAAAGTTAGAGCAAAAAATTAAAAAAACATGATAAAAAAAATGAAAATGAAAAAAAAAAATGAAAAAAAAAAAGAAAAAAAAAATGAAAATGAAAAAAAAAAGAAGCTCGCAAGGTTGAAAACCCGAAAGGACGGCTTTGGCAAAAGTTAGAGCACAAAAGGAAAGTGTCAATACCTAAGTGAACCTTATCCGGAACTACGATGGCCTGATTCCTATCTTTGGGATACGTAGGTAGCTTTATCTTGAAGTTCGGCCCTAATAATTTTTCAACTCATTCATTTCGTCCGTGTTTGATTGGTGTATCTTTAGTCGACTTGGTTGTCCTATCTACATTTTCTTGGTTTGTCTTCGGTCTGGTCGATTTAGTTGGTTCGATTAATTTTGGCTCTGGTTCGGTTCGGTTCAGCTTAGTTCGATTCGGTTCAGTTCTCGGCTTCATTCGGTTCATATTGGCTTGGTTCAGTTATCATCATTGATTATCTGGCTTGGGACTATGCACCCCAATGGTTGATTCCATGTTAGTTGGGTAGTGGCCATTTGCAAAAATAGGTTTTGATTAATTTGAATGAAGCTGACTAATTTTTCTCGAAAATTGTTTTATTTTTGCAAAACTTGGACCATTCTTTGGATTTGAAAAGGAAAAATTTTCAGTGCTCACAGCTGTAGCACGTCCGGCGGAGGACCTCGGCTACAGCTCGGACTCAATTTGTGTCGCGGTTCTAAATCTGAACCAAAGAGTCCAAATCCGGCAAATCGTTTTTGAAGAAAAACAGATTTTTTGAAAAGTAGTGCCAAACATGGACTGCTTTGCCAGATTACAGAGTCGCCACCTAAATATTTTAAAACGGGAAATTTAGGAAACCCTGACTCGGTGCCGAAGGCCACATGTCTGTCATCACCAAAGTGGTCTTGGCTCGGGAGCTTGGGTACGATCGGGGAAGGTTAGCTATGAGCACCCCCTTTCGCCCGGTCCGAAGACCGGCCTCTACTAACCGTGATATCCAATTTTGAAAACTTTATGCGTTCTTATTCCGGTTATTAGCCTAGAATTACTATGTTGTGCGCACAGCAAACAAGTATAGACTAGATCGCCTAATTTGGGAATAAACATTGCATATCCGTTTTGTCTCGAAAAACGTGTTAGATTTTGCTACTCGCAATTAGGCTAAAATACGGATTTCAATGAGTTGTCCCAACTCAAGCAATCCAACCTCCACCCACAGGCATTCAAACAGTAATATCACATAAGCATTTAGCCGCATGGTAAGCATACTGTCATGTTAACATTCACACGCATGCGATATGCTAAAGCCATAAAAACTTACATCGTACTCCGTGCCAAAACAGTAAACTAGTTAGCAAACATGCGTGACCTAGTTCATGTTAAATGGATAATGCATCACATACAGGGGTGCAATCTAAACAGGCTCGGCTAACCCTAAACATGGCATGTGAGATGCAACAACTATCACGTATTCAATTTGGAATTGAAAGTACGATGCAGTTTGCATGATGTGCCGAGCTCGGTGCATGTAAACAAATGCATGAATGCACACATACATTGCATAAGGTATGCTAAAATAAGTATGCCCTAATCTACCATCGAAAGCGGGTAAATAAAAGGGAGAAAGAAATGGGGGTTGGAAGACATACACCCACTCACGCACACTTATTACATTTTTGCCCTCGCTCGGAGGGACCAAAAGAATAATACAAATTAACTACACAAGCTAATTAAATATTACAAATTGACTAAATTAATTAAACAGATTAATTAATCTAATTAAAGCAGTAAAACGCCTCGGGATGAGGGCCGGATCTGTGCAGCTGAAATCATTTCGGAACCGCACTGTCATGCAAGTGTGCCTCTGTTTTCCCTGCTATCCTTCTCAGAAAATTGTCAAAGTCCCAGGAGTGTCTCTCAGGACATTGGAGAGTACCACCGGCTAGAGCAGAGAACCACCGGCTAAAGGATATGGCCACCGGCACTAAATGAAGCTATCGGCTGCCAATTGGCTGCCGGTCGGCACTAAACAGTGCCGGTCGGCACAAAATTCCTGCAGAACCTGCAGACCACAGCAGCAGAGGACAACAAAATGCATGGCAGTGTGATTCAAGGTATTTATGCACTACACACACCTCTTATCATGTTATTGGTTCAAAGGGTCATGTGCCTCGATTCCCGGACCACCAATCGCGCATTTCCATGCGTGATGGCCCTAAGAACCATGGATGCAACTTTACTTTCAAATGCATGCAAATCACATAGGCACAAAAGGGGTACCAAACCTCTATCAAACCCACTTCAAGAGGCTTGGCATACATGTCAATGTGGTGCAATCCTAAGCATGTTATCTAGGATGCAAGATGGACAATGTGATACACTTATGCAATCATGCAAACAAGCACACAAGTCAAGCATGCGAACCACATGAGGGATGGACTTATACATGATCTAGGCAACCCAAATAGGCCTAAATCAGTAACCAAAATGCCTACAATTGGGGACTAAACACACACACACATGCACATGTTAAGGTACCAAACCCAAGGCATAACAAACAACATTCAAGCACACTTGAAATGAGTTAAACATGGACAATTGATATGCACATAAAGCTCTGAAAATCATACAAAATGTGATGCCAAAACATGCAACAAAGCAAACCAAACAAAGCATGCCAGTGGTCCAAGTCTTGGAACAAGCCAATGAGGCATTGAACTACACTTATGCAAAGCAATTATGGCATGCATTAAACAACCCAAAACAGAGTTTTAGCATATCAAATTAGGCCCAAAGGACCACTTAGATGGCATCTAAGAAGCTTGAAATCAAGAGCATGCAACATGACCAAAACATGGAGCATTTAACATTAGCTTAAGAAGTCACAAAGAGGCATGCAATGTAAACGTACAAGCACTTCTAGGGGACTGAAATAGCATGCTAGGTGGTTCCAAACCATCAAAACAAGGGAAGCAAAGCATGCTACACACTCGTGCTCTTAAGGCCAACAAGCCAAATACAAAGAGGCTACAAAATACATGCTAAGATTGACCAAAGCAACCATGGACAGAGCTAAAGCATGGTAAAATGAGCTTACAAGTTTCATGGATCTAAGCCTAAAACATGCTAGAAATGAAGGCACACTACCTAGACATATTAAGGCATCAAAAGGCATTACAAGGCAACCATGCTAAGCATGCATGAGGGACCTAAACCAACTTGAAAACATGTTATATCACGGTAATATAAGCATGGAAAACAAGCCAAACATGCTCAACACACACTCAAGCATAGATTCACTTAAGAGACCAAAACATGCCCTTTTCAAGGACATCAAGGAGAGGGGGTGACCCTCCCCTTTCTAGGACTTTGAGGCACCATCTCCACCACTGAAATCCCTCAAGATTTCAGTGGTGGAGAGGTCCAAGCATGACAGTCCCGGATCTCCACAAAATAGCACAAAAAGTGCCCTTTTCAAGGCCTAAGGGTGGTCAAACCTACCCAAACCACTAAACACTCTTAATATACTATAAAGAGGGTTAAAAATCAGAACTTTTTTGTGCCAAACACTAAACTCAAAAACTGTTTTAAGGCAAGCAAAAATAGATTGCAAGAATGGGGTAAATAAAGTAAGTTTCTTACCTTCGAAGGTTTTCTTCACAAGGGTTGAAGTGTTGGTTTCCTCGAGTACCAAACCAGCTCCAAAGCTTCAAAACAAACCTCTGGACCCTCAAGAACCAAAGGAAGGCGAAACACTAGGTGCTTGTGTGCTAAAGTGTGAACTAAAGCACCTAGTGTACTAAATAAGCAAGGAAAAGAGAGACAGGATAGATATAGAATTTCTAACCTAAAACCAGGGCTCAACCTTCTCCTAAAATGTCTAACTCTCTGATTTTTTTGCTAACCCTTGAGCCAAGAGAAGAGCCTTCTCTTTATAGGCAACAAAGACTTACAAACTAAGTCATTCAAGGGTTCATCCCTCCATACACGTGTATGGAGGGGAAACAAGAGCTAAACAGCTGTCTAAAAATATCTCGAAGCAGTAGAAGTGGTCACCGGGCAAAATGGTCATTTTGCCAAAAAGAGTGCCGACCGGCACCAAAGAGTGCCGACCGGCACAATATAGTGCCGGTGGAAACTACAGCCAGCCGGTGGCCTCTAGCCACAGCCGGTGGTGTGTGGGGATGCCTCAAAAAGCATTCCCTGCCCCTCCAAGGCAAAACACAAGTGTTTGGTGCAAAACCAAACACAAACGGTCGAGTTCGGAGGCCCTGAGGCAAGGCTCGCACAGCCGAGAACTCCGGGAACTCCAAACGAACACAAACATGGGTAATCACCGAGTGTTCAAACGGTGACGTCCGAGTCTTGAGGACGGTCAAAAATGGGGTGTCTACAGTTGCCCCTCTTTGACAGAACTCGAAAGTCATAACAATGACGGGAGTGAATGTCAAAGCCTAGAGACGACCCATTTTTGACAAGGCCGAAGACTTGGACAATCATACAAAGCGCAAATGGTTGAACTCGCAAGCTGCCTACGTATCCCTTAGGGAATCAAACTAGCGTAGTTCATGCAGGAGGCACACATGCCAAGGATAAGATATGCGCCCGTAGGCAGGGGCAAAATGCAACTGAAAATGCAAGAAGCCGAGCATAACTTATGATCATGCAAAGGAAGCTGTAATGAAGCACGCAGACAACAGTCATAAGCTAGCACACGCCAATCTACACTACAATGCAGAAAGGATGTAAGAGAATTATGCAATTCTCAAAACAACTCACACGGGGGATACAATACCTGTGCGGCTCGTCGTCGCGACCTCAAATGAGCCAGACATACAATATCGTGCTCGCAAAGAAAGTAAACTTAGCGGTATAATATTGTTAGCAATATGCATGTCATGCAAAATGAATGCAAGATGATATGCAAAATGTACAACAATAATGCAACTAATAATGCAAAGGTAATTGAAACTATATGCAATGCCGATTACATGCAGGCAATTGAATCATGATTCGCTTTAACGGTTCGAAACCGCACAAATGTCAAATAGATTGATGGAGGTGACAAGTCCGTCTCCCATAGAACGATGTCTGATATATGAGTACTTCGCACGGACACAAGAACAAGTATTGGGTGGAATGACATAAGTGGGGAAACGACCCGCTGGGGTGAGAATAGTGATCCTAATACCGGACGCAATAACTACACTACGATGTAATGGAAATGGATACAATGGATATGGCACGCGGGCCAAACCGTATTTTGCCTAGGAAAGGCATGTACGCATACAAACCGTATCTAACACAGAAGCGGTGCTGCTACCCTCAAGGCTCGGACACAAAAGCTCGACAACTGTGTTTCAACACGAAAAAATATGGGCACATACCAGACCAAGCTCAACAAGGAAAGGTGCAAGCCATAGACGGAGGTGATGCAATGGATGCATGCAAGCTATAATGCAATGGATATGGATACAATGGATATGGCACGCGGGCCAAACCGTATCTTGCCTAGGAAAGGCATGTACGCATACAAGCCGTATCTAACACAGAAGCGGTGCCGCTACCCTCAAGGCTCGGACACAAAAGCTCGACAACTGTGTTTTGACACGAGAAATATGGGCACATACCAGACCAAGCTCAACAAGGAAAGGTGCAAGCCATAGATGGAGGTGATGCAATGGATGCATGCAAGCTACAATGCAATGAATATGGATGTTTCACAGAAAATGTATGACATATACACTATATTACAATGAAATGCATGACACATGCATTTTTTTTTTTTTTTTTTTAAATGCATGACATATGCAGTATTTACATGATGCATGACGATGCACGATGATGCAATGGCTACGATTGCAGCTTTCCCTATCTTACCAACAGGGCGATATACTAGGTTGGTTCAAGATCTGCATTGAGGCGTAAACCGCCGCCTCAACCTATGGGGCTTCCATACAGATTTCAAGCGAGGTACACCTCGGTATTAAAACCGCACTTTAGTCCCGGAAATTCCGAACCTTTGCGTTCTAGGCATAAGCCGTTCAAACTCTAGTTTTCACCGTCCCAGTTGGTCTTCTAGGAACTCACCGCAGACACGGAATTCGTTCGGGCACGACAAACACCGAAGGAATTGCACCTTCAGAGGATTTAAGGTCTCCTAGACCGTGCGTGCTTAAGGTCTCGCCAGACCAGGGGGGGCAATGATTACACAACACTTTAAGTGAGTGTGATGCGAATGAAACACTCATGCGGACGCAAATGGGGCAAATGAGACGCGCGTGCAATGAGGTGCGTGTGCCTCAAAGATGGAAAATGAAGTGCAATGAGGTACGCGTGCCTCAAAGGATGGAAAATGAAGTGCGATGAGAGTGCGCGAAACGGCGTGACGCGTGAAATAGCGCGATGCGCTTAGACAACGCGAGTGCACAAGATGGTGCGATACGATGCATGCCAAATGCGATGAAGCGTAAAACTTAATGCGCCGAAGGTTTCGCACCTCCCGAGGATTTAAGGTCTCCTAGACCGTACGTGTTTAAGGTCTCGTCAGACCAGAGTGCATGACAAAGAGGTAACGCATATGGGATATGTATACCAATATAAATGAGAAGTGGAGCGCAAAACGAGGCACACGTACCTCGAAATGCAATGAAATGCAAAATGAGACACACATACCTCATTTGATGGAAAATGAAGTGCGGGACGAGGCACACGTACCTCGAAATGCAATGACAGCTCAAGTTCCAAGGGACGTGCAAGATGGCGCGATACAATGCGCCGGACAATGTGATGGACGCATGCAACGCACACGGGGTAACTTTTGAATCTTATAAAAGACAAAAGGATACAATCTTCGCTTGAATTTGAGCGTCACGCACAGTAGAGACGGTCCAAAGTCAAAACGGAGGCCGGTTGAGCATCGGGGATGCATTTTCTGGCACTTTCTTGATCTATGGAGACCCAAGACCCCTTATTTAGCCTAAACAAGGCCCAGGGAACATCACCGGCTGGGTGGGATGGTCACCGGCTGCCACCGGCTGCCTACACTCATCAATCGGCACAAAAAAGTGCCGACCGGCACAAAATAGTGCCGACCGCGTAAAATGCTCGATCGAAGGAATCGCCATTTTGCCACGGGTGTTATAAAATAGGGTTTTAAACCCTATTTTCCTACTTTTCCACCGCCGAAAACTCCTCCTCTCTCTCTCTAGAGTGTTTTCCTCTCGATTTTTCGCCGATTTCTCTGCGTTTTACACCCGTTTTCTCGTCGGATTCGCGATATTCTTCGCGTTTCGGACATTTTCAACCAAACGAATCTTCGTTTCGGTGCACTTTTTGCTAGTTCCTCTTTTTCGGGACTTGTTCCCCTTGATTTTGTCTTCGTTTCCGTGTATTTTCACATTTCGACTCTTCCGGCGATTTCCGACCCTCTCGGGGTTGACTTTGCCGGTTGACTTTTCGCATTCCGGCCCAGGTTTTCATCTTCCGGTCATTTTTCACCACCACTACCCATGGCAGACGACGTTCCACATGTCGGGACTCCTCCGGACCATGAGATGGACCCCGGGGTCGAGCTCCTCCCGTTGAGCGAGCGCCCATTCGATCTGGCGACCTATCGCCCGGCCATCCACGTGCTACCACCCGATGGACTTCGCCATTTCCGGCCGACAGGCTTTGGATCCGGAGCTTCTGCCATGAGCCGCCTCCCACTTGTCTTTGGCGCCCGAGGTAACATTCTCGTCTTTTATTTTCTCGCAATGTAGGATTTCGTCAATCGCCGTAGCTAATCGAACCCATTAATCGCTTAGTTCTCGATGTCTTTGTAGTTGATTGTAGACAAACTCACAACTGACATTTGTTTAGGACCGACGCACATGCACACACTGCACTGGCCTCAAGCACTCAAACATACGGCACACATTGCACTATCAATTCGCCGACACCCGGTGCTTATTTGAATTTGAAAACTCGCATGCATGCTAGATTTGCACAAAACTATACCAACACGCGGACACATCACACGTTGTAGTTCACTGAAACATACCGAGACCGGGCTTCTATTTGGACTTTGAAAAACACGCACACATGCTATTTACACTGATCCTCATAGGAGCACTGACATGTCATAGGCCGTAGCCCACCCACTGGTATGCTGGAACCTGACATTTGCTTGCATCTGAGACACGTACATGCGTGCACCATATTTACACTGCTCCACTCAAAAACACACTGATGCATTGCATATTGTAATTTACTGAAAACATACCGGCACCCGGTTTCTGTTTGAATCTAAAAACGTGCGCACACGCACCAAGTTTACACTGGAGCATCTAAAACATACTGACGCATCACGCGCTTGTAGTTTGCATATTTGTATCGACTGCATATCTTCATATGGCTTTGCAATTTCTTGACTACAGGGAGACTCCCATACTCTCCGCGGGTATGGGAACGTTACCGCTCGCGGTTGGTACACCGAGCTGCCTGACGCCGTTAGCCGCATTATTGATCGGGCGGCGGCCGCACCTTCGCAGGGACTCTCTGCTCAGACCTCTTCTTGCCGCCGGCAGAGGTGGTGGGACACCACCGATTCGTTCCATTTATCAGCGACTGGGGACATGACGATGACCCCTTACGACTTCTCGATGCTCACTGGCATCGGGGTTGGGGGTGATCCGATCCCCTTCGATACAGACATGGATGAGTGGATTGCCGCTCAGGTTCACTTTCTTGGCGAGGCGCCGCCACTTGTTCGCCCAGGGTTCGTCCGCTACTCCTGGTTCGAGGTGCGCTGAGTGCAGACCATCTTTGGTGGACGCACTCGATGACCCAGAGGCGGCCCGAGATATGCACGCGGCTTTCTCATGTTTTTGCTGGGGACTACCCTGTTTGCCGACCGGGCAAACACAGTACCCCTCTGCTTGCTCAGCGCTTTGGTGGATGTTGAGAGGATTGTGCAGTATGACTGGGGAGGCGCGGCTTTGGCCACCCTTTACGGTTATATGAGCTCAGTCTCGCAAGGCAGATAACACAGGAGGCTATTGGCGAGCCCGAGGTATGTCTTCTTCTCGCTTTTCATTTCGTTTCAGACTTTCAGATTCACGTATCGCACACACTGTTGTTCTGCGCTTTTACAATTCAGTATATCGTACACACGCACACACATACTCACCTTTATACTTATCGCTCAATACACGGCTCTGCTATTTCGCTTTATTCAGATCCCTTTTCGATAAATGTTCGACATCGTCTTGCGTTGTGGGTCTATGCCTACTTTCCCAAAGCTAGAGCGATCGAGACGGAGACCCCTCTCGTCGTCCCCTTTCTCGCCATTCTGACGGGCGTCGTCCGAGGCCCCGACACTTTTAGCTTCTTCCGCCGTTTCTTCGACACCATTACCCCCACCGAGGTATGTTTTACTTACAGCCCGTTTAAGCTTCACTTTCAAGCGTATATTTCGCATCGAGATAATCAATCAGATTTCATTTCAGGTCACCTGGCAGCCGTGGGCTCCACTACCAGCGGTGACACGGGATCGGTATGCCGGTGCCATCGAGACCTCACGCTACCGGATTCTCCTGGAGGGCCCGGTCTGTCGGGCCTGGTACCTGGGTGAGCGTTTCATACGCCAGACCCTAGGGTCGCCGGAGCAGATAGTTCCGATCCATCCTCCCGAGCGTATGAGGGAGACTGAGGGATATAGCTTCCAGCAGATGGAGGATTACACCCTTGGCTGGGCCGTGGACGTGGATGCCGATGGCGAAGCGGCGACACTTAGAGTCCGGACCTTCTTGATGCGGCCTTTGAGCAGGGGCTCCCGAGCTGATCCAGCGAGACCTGCGGCGCCAGCGGCCCGGGCAGAGGCAGGAGCAGGAGCAGGAGTGGGGTCGTCGCAGAGGGCTCGAGCTCGTGGCAGGAGATGAGTGCAGAGGGGACGAGGGACAGCCCCCGCCGCCTACTACCATCTTCACCTCAGGGCGATTGGGAAGACCTACCAGATCCCTTTTGCTCCTCCTCCGGCTGGTCATGAGTTGGCCGGTATTCCTGACTTGCCTCCGGTATGTATTACTTTATTTCTGCATCTTGCATTGTTATTTCATTTCAGTTCATTCAGATATCCCACAGAATACTAATGTATTTAATACTTTGGCAGGCTTCCTCCGAGTATACCCGTCACCAGGAGTCAATGCCTCCTCGATGGGGATGCTGCAATGACTCTCGACGCTTTGGCGTTCTGGCCTGCGGTATGTTCTATCGACCCGATCTCAAATCATACTCTGTTTTGCACAATCTGCTATACTGCACAAGAATCTGATAAACTGCTCACGGCTTTCATACATTGCACTCATACACTGCATTCTGTACTGATAAACTGCTCACTGTACTCATACACTGCATCCTATACTGATAAACTGCTCACAGCTTTCTGATGTGTTTGTTCTTTGTATTTTCAGCCTCCTTTCCCGATCCCTCCAGTGGGTGGCGCTGCTCCAGCTGGGCCTCCCCTCTCTACCCGGGATGGCAGGATATTCCCTCGTACTAGAGGGGGACGTGGTCACGTGGGGAGCAGCTCACGAGCTCCAGTTCCAGGAGATGGTGAGTCGGAGGCGGGGACGGAGTCATTTGCGGAGGAGGCCGGGGATAGCTCGGGCTCGGGCTCCGATAGTGACGGCTCCGACGATGCTTTTGTGCTTCTGCCCAGGAAGAGGGCGAGGACTGACCCTTAGGCATGAGGCCTACTGCTGATGATGATGATTTTTGCTGCTTCTTTTCTTTATTTCTTTTCTTGTACTTTTCTCTTTTTGGTAGATAGAGTACTATGTACTGCCGCAGGCAGGTTTTTGCTTTTCTCAAACTATGTACTTGAAAGAGATTATATAAAACAAACTTTTTATCTGAAAAGTGTTATGTTTACATATCTCGTACTTTGCACTGCATTGCATCATATTACATCTCGAAGGTAAATAAAATTTGTTTTACTGCCTGGAAATTGGGCACTTGCACTGTAATAATCGGATAACCAACCGACTAACAGCAAACGACTCATACAAACCACTGCTCGAACTGAACACAGCCCATACTCTGCTGGGGACTATTCTGCTGGGGATTGATCTGCATATAGCCCACAACTCAGTATTTGGTTCATTCTGTACATAGCAAACTTTGAACAAAATGTTAACTCGACAAGCCGGATCACGGCGGAAGCCGAAATTGAAACACACTCGGATGTCCCAAATTTTCCATTTCTTCTCTTACCTCGCATGGATGTAGAGAATGGCATGGCATTCTGAGCACAGACGATTTTGAGGTAAAGAGAGGCTTTTAACCTGGGTATCGAGCCTACAACTGGACACCACCGGAGAACTCAAGTACAGAAAGTAAAAGGCACACGACCTAACCACAACGAGACACACTCGGAAAAGACTCAAAACTAAGTTGAGACTAACAAACCAAAAGACACGACACAGACGTGTTTGAAAACAAAAGATCTTGAGGAGCCAATTCTTCCGGGCAGGTTTCCCACCCTCTCTGATTTGTGATTCTCGCATCACTCGGCCCTCGAGCTCGGTTTTTCTCACAAGACCTTCTTTTCACTTTTCTCTCGGCTTACACCTCTCTATTCTATAATCTCTCATTTTTTTTTATCCCTCCCCTGGGTGATTGATAGACAAATAGGAAGCGGCGGGTTCACCCCGTTACGACTAGCTCGCGGCTATTTCTTCTGGCAGATAGAGTGCCTTTCTGGTGAGTGCATTGATGACAAGGGAGAGACAGAACACCTGACTCGACTGTGCCCCTAGTTCATTACTCTGACCATTCTTTGTTTTCCTTCTAAAACAGTTTTGATCAAAATGAACGCCAGATTAGCGTGCTTGGGCAATTTTTGATTTTGAAAATCATGCAAGCCAGGCTGTAAGCACTGAAAGTTTTCCTTTTGGGTCCAAACATGGTCCAATTTTGAAAAATGGAATTGTTTTCGAGAAAATAGTCAACCTCAGTAAAAATTTTCAAAAACTATTTTTGCAAACGGTCAATGCTCAACAGGCACAGAACCTACCCTCGAGATACGCAACCTCGGATCGGAGGCAATTTGGAAAATTGCCCCTTGCTTGAAGGGGCGCATGGCAACGGAAAGTTGCCCCTAGTTTGGGCGGCAGCTTACAGCGACGCGTGGCAACGGAAAGTTGCCCCTAGTTTGGGCGGCAACTCAGGGCAATCTTTATGGCAATGCGAGGCAACGGAAAGTTGCCCCTTGTTTAGACAATGCCGCAGCACGCTCATCAACGATTGATCACGACCAGGCTCTCGGGCACGGAGAGGACGAAGACGGCCACAAACAATATATGGACATAGTCACCTTGAAAGCATTGGTGGCTGGGTTTCAGGAGGAAGTT
The DNA here is from genome assembly GCA_025200525.1 of Camellia lanceoleosa. Taxonomy (NCBI): domain Eukaryota; kingdom Viridiplantae; phylum Streptophyta; class Magnoliopsida; order Ericales; family Theaceae; genus Camellia; species Camellia lanceoleosa. The sequence continues at coordinate 57,851,266 of CM045763.1, forward strand.
GATCACGTAACTCCAGTCGTTGCAACCGAGATATCAGATTCGGAAGAAGGCACAGGTGATCTAAACCATTACATGAACTGAGACGCTATGAAAGCGTTAAGGGCTGGACTTCAAGATGAAGTTGCCTACGTATCCCAATCATGGGAATCAAGCCTTACGTAGTTCCGGTTAAGGTACTCTCGGGTATTTAACCTCTCCTTTTTATGCTCTAACTTTTGCCAAGACGCCTATTGCAGGTTTTCGACCTTGCGAGCTTTGTTCTTCTTCCTTTTCTTTCTTTTTCATTTTTTTTTTCTTTTTTCTTTTAGGCTCTAACTTTTGCCAAGGCGCCCGATGCGGGTTTTCGACCTTGCGAGCTATATTCTTCTTTCCTTTCTTTTCTCTATTCTTTTCATCTTCTTTTTTTTTGCATTTTTTTCTTTTTCATTCTTTTCTTTGCTCTAACTTTTGCCTGGGTCGCCCTTCCGGGTTTTCGGCCCAGCGAGCCTCTCAAAGGGTAAAAAAATATAACAAATCCATGTCACACGGTTTTGAGATTGAAGCCTCCCCTTTTCCGGGAGAATGACTGTTGCAGTGCTTTGCAGGAGATTCCATCATGGTTGCTTTGCAAACTTCTTTTGGCGAACTCTAATCTTTTGCTCCGATTACGGTGCCTCTTGATCGAGGGCCGCTTCAAGTCTGGCCTCACAGGCCTTGCATTGATAACTAAATTCTGGATGTCGGTCCAAGGTTTGGAAAATGAAGGGTCGAGTTACGAGGCTGAAAGCGATCCTAAGCTGCGCAATCTCAAGAGCGACTCCACACAGGTCTTTGCAAGACCGCACAAAACATTTTGTTTTTGAAAGTTTTTAAGAAAGCGACAAATCGCCCGTATTGAAGATAGTGCGGAACCAGTCTGGATCGGGCTAGGGTCCTTCTCAGTACTCACACTAACAAGCATGATTTGAATCATTAAGGGCTTAGCGTGCCTCTCTTTCTTTCAAAATGATCAAAACTTTGTAAAACCCGAGGAATTCCTTCATCTTTGTTTTCACCGCAGTGCTTGAAAAAGTTTTGAAAAACTTAGGTCAAAGCAATGATTTTTAAGGCCCAAAAGAGCGGGCGGAATGCGCTGTCACCCCATTCGAATTCTCTGGCACAATCAGCACGCACAATCAATAAACATGGAAACCCGGTGTAGACACCCCATTTTTGACCGTCCTCAAGACTTGGACGTCACCGTTTGAACACTCGGTGATCATCCATGTGTGTGTTCGTTTGGAGTTCCCGGAGTTCTCGGCTCGCGCGCCGTGCCTCAGGACCTCCGAACTCGACCGTTTGTGTTTGGTTTTGCACCAAACACTTGTGTTTTGCCTTTGAGGGGCAGGGAATGCCTTCTGAGGCATCCCCACACACCACCGGCTGGGGCTAGAGGCCACCGGCTGGCTGTAGTTGTCACCGGCACTATATTGTGCCGGTCGGCACTGTTTTGGGCGAAATGACCATTTTGCCCTGCCGACCACTGTGCACTTGCATTGTGAGATATATTCTCACAAGTGTATGCAACTTGTTTCTTCTCCATACACGTGTATGGAGGGATGAGCTGCTTAGTGGCCAAGCTTGTAAGCTTTTGGCCTATAAGAGGGAAGGCTCTTCCTCTTGGTGGAGGTTAGCAATTTTCGTAAGGTTAGCCATTGTTAGAGAGTTGAAAGCTCGGTTTTTAGGGTTAAGTTAGATATACACTTTGTATCTCTCTTTTCTCTTTGAACTCTAGGTGTTTAGTCCATACTATTGCACTAAAGCACCTAGTGTTCCACCTCTCTTGAACCGAAGCTCCAAGAGTTGTTCTTGGAGTTTTTGGTGGTTTTTGAGCTCAAGGAGGCAACAACATCAACCTTTGTGAAGGTAGTCAACAAGGGTAAGAAACTTACACTTTATTCCCCATTTTTGCAACTTGTTTTTACCTAGTTTAAAAACAGTTTTTGGCCTAGTGTTAGGCACATCAAATCTCTGTTTTTAAGTCCTCTTTATTGTATATTAAGAGTGCTTTGTGGTTTAAGGAACTTTGACCACCTTTAGGCCCTGAAAAGGCCACTTTTTGTGCCATTTTGGAGAGATCCGAGATTTTGGTCTTGGGATCTCTTCACCACTGAAATCTTGAGGGATTTCAGTGGTGAAGAGCATGCCTTGAAGTCTCAAGAAGGAGAGGGCCACCCCCTTTCCTTGATGTCCTTGAAAAGGACAAGTTTGGCTTCTTGTGAGAGTTCCATGTTTAGTTGTGTATTGAGCATGTTTTGGTTGTTTACCATGCTTATATTGCCATATTATAGCATGTCTTCAAGTGGGTTTTAGTACTCTTTGCGTGATTTGCATAGTTACTTTGTAATGCCTTAATATTGCCTTAACATGACTAGCTTGTTAGCCCTAGTTTTTAGCATGTTTTAGGCTTAGACTTGTGAAGTTTGTAAGCTTGTTTTGTCATGCTTTAGCTCTGTCCATGATCATTTTGGTCATTCTTAGCATGCACTTTGTAGCTCCTTTGTATTTGGCTTGTTGGCCTTAAAAGCATGAATGTGTGGTATGCTATTCTAGCTTTGTATTTGATGGTTGGGACCATCTTCCATGCTATTTCAGTCCCCCATACATGCTTATTTGATTGCCTAGCATGCATCTTTAATGCTTTGGTTACATGTGTGGTACATCCCTTTGAAAGTGCATGTGTGCATGCCCTTGATTTTGAGCCTTTTAGATGCTATCTAGGTGTGCCCCTAGCCTTGTTTAGGTCTGCATGTGACCTGTTTTGAGCCCCCTTGGCCTTGTGAGGCTTGGTGGGTTTGGCCTTGGTTTAAGCCTTCATGGCTTGTTTCAAGTACTTGGGCCATTTATTGTGTATTTGGCTTGCTTTGTTGCATGACTTGGCACCATGTTTAGTATGATTTTCAGAGCCTAAGTTGCATGCTAGTAGTCCACGTTTAGCTCATTTCAAGTGTGCTTGAATGTTGTTTGTTATGCCTAAGTATTGGTGTCTCAATGTGTGCATGTGTACATGTGTGTTTAGACTCCATCCTTAGCATTTTGGCCACTGTTCTTGGGCCTTTTAGAGCTGTCCAATTCATGTGTAAGTCCATTCCTACTTTGCTTTGCATGCTTGTATGTCCACACAACAATATTCTTGCGTTGCATTGTCCATCTTGCACCCTAGATGACATGCTTAGGATTGCACCACATTAACATGCATACCAAGCCTCTTGAAGTGAGTTTGATGGAGGTTGGTGCCTTTTGTGCCTATGTGTTTTGCATGCATTTGAAAGTGAAGGTGCATTCTTGGTTCTTAGGATCATCACGCATGGAAATGCGCGATTGATGGTCCGGGAATCGAGGCACATGCCCTCTTGAGTCCATAGCATGATGAGGGATGTGCTTGGTGCATACATGCTTTGGTTTGCATTGCCTTGCCTTTGGTTTCCTCTGCTGCTGTCAGTTGCAGGTTCTGCAGGGATAAAGGGCCGATCGGCACTCTTTATTGTTACGGCCATTTGCCTCTTGGCAGCCGATAATGAAATTCAGAGCCGGTGGCTTCCTCCCTCAGCCGGTGGCTCCCTGCCTCAGCCGGTGATGTTCCCCAGTGCTCTGAGAAGCACCCCTGAAGTTTTGGGAATTTTCAGAGAAGGAGAGCAGAGGAAACAGAGGCCACACTTGGGCGGCAGTGTAGTTCCGAGCGAACCCCGGGCACGCGCGGCAGTCAGCCCTCCTTCCGAGGCATTTATCGCTTAAATAGATTAATTAGTCTATTTAATTAATTTAGTTGATTTGTAATATTTAATTAGCTAGAATAGTTAATTATTTATTCGGCCTGTATTATTATTTGGTCCCTCCGAGGGCGAATTTGTAATAAGCGTGTGTGAGTGGGTGTATGTCTTCCAACCCCACTTCTTTTCTATCCCTTTATTTACCTGCTTATGGTAGATTAGGGCATGTCTAAATTAGCATACTTTATGCAATGCATGTGTGCATTCATGCATTTGTTTACATGCATCGGGTTCGGCACATCATGCAAACTGCATCGTACTTTCAATTCCAAATTGAATACGTGGTAGTTGCTGCATTTCATGTGCCATGCTTAGGATAGCCGAGCCCATTTAGATTACATCCCTGTATGTGATGCATTAGCCACTTGACATGAACTAGGTCACGCATGTTTGCTAACTAGTTTACTGTTTTGGCACGGAGTACGATGTAAGTATTTACGCTTTAGCATATCGCATGCGTGTGAATGTTAACATGATAATAGGCTTACCATGCGGCTAAATGCTTACGTGTTATAAACTGCTTGAATGCCTGTGGATGAAGGTTGGATTGCCTGAGTTAGAACCACTCATTGAAATCCGTATTTTAGCCTACTTGCGAGTAGCAAAATCTAACACGTTTTTCGAGACAAAACGGATGTGCAATGCTTATTCCCAAATTAGGCGATCTAGTCTATACTTTTGTGCTGTGCGCATCACATAGTAATTCTAGGTTAATAACCGGAATAAGAACGCATAATGTTTTCAAAAACGAATATCACGGTTAGTAGAGGCCGGTCTTGACGGCGAAAAGTGCTCATAAATGACCTTCCCGATCGTACCCAAGCTCCCGAGCCAAGACCACTTTGTGATGATGACGGACGTGTGGCCTTCGCACCGAGTCGTGGTTTCCTAAATTTCCCAATTAAAATATTTAGGTGGCGACTCAGAATCCGCAAAGCGTCCATGTTTGGCACTACTTTTCAAAAATCAGTTTTCTCAAACGATTTGCCAGATTTGGACTCTTTGGTTCAGATTTAGAACCGCAACAAACAAAAGGGAGTCCGAACTGCAGTAGCCGAGGTCCTCCGCGGGACGTGCTACACCCGGTAGCAACGGCTGTTCATTTAGGTTCCCCGGATGTAAACTGGCTCCAGCAGAGGCAGACCCAAAGAGAAAGCAAAAGAGGTATTTACAAAACAAAACGATGCTTGAGGCAACAACCCCGAAGCCACCTGGTATTCTTATATAAGAGGGACTGACTCATTACAATTAGACAGACCCTTAAGCAAAAGGACTGACTCAAAACAATGAGACAGGCTCAAAACAAAATAAAAAGACTGACTCGACACCCAAGTCAGAATGTGCAAGACCAAGATTCGCGAATGCTAAAAAATGCGTGCCAAACGCCACATCCAAAAATGTACCAAATGCTGCCATGCAATTCACTCACGATTATATACTCACGATTCTGTGTCCTCCGTATCTGTGTCCACGCATCTAGGAACTCAGAGTGATTGATTTGGCCGAGGTGGGCGGAGGATAATCTTGTTATCAATCAAATCCTGACCTCGTGTGACGGAGGCGAAGCTTATCCGTGGGATGGCCGATCAGGTGGTACGACAAGATCTTGAGTGGCATCATGGCCTGCTGGAAGGGGTTTGGGGAGTGGCTTAGGATCGAGGGGTGTAAGATGCCCCTTTTTGGTTAAGATCAGGAGTGCCCTAGACAAAGGCATGTAAAGAGGATGGAAGGCCCTGCGCCCTCGGGCAGTACTTGAGTTGACGCTCTTGCTAGATGCACTAGCTTAATTCGTGGTGCGGCCTTAGATTTCTAATTCTTTCCAAATGCAAGGCTGGGAGCGGGAAGAACTGTCTTGGCATGACGGGGCCTGTCCCGATTCTCTGATTGACTGGAACTGCCCTCAGGCGGAGTGGGGAAAACATCATCCACAATTTTGGTTACAATCGCGGATACCTGTTGTTTGCTCATTCCCCCGGCTTTCAAAGCCTGGACTGCCCACAGCAGTTGTTCAATAGGGTCGGCCTCGGCCTTTACTTTGTCTTTGCCTCTGGTCTCAGCCTGATGAGAGGTTTGGGTCGGTACTGGTATATCACTGTTGTGGGTGGAGGTCGTCTCCGACTGATTGAGTTCGATCACAATCCGCCCCAAAGAGGGGGGCCCTAGGGTTCGAATTTCCAAAGATACGGTGCAACCGTTGGCGAGGTTGACATTCCGTAAGCGAGATCCGCCACGGACCTCTGGAGATCGCCTATCATCCCCATTAACTCGAATGTAGTGGGCTCGCGAGCCTGATAAAACTGAGGGGTCCAAATTGGATGTGCAGCGGGCGACCTGGGCGGGTGCGGCATATCAACAGTAGCTTCATCCTGTGGGATGGTTTCCTGACTCAACGCGGCCGTCATGACCACAATCTCTTCTGAGTTCTGCGTCATGTTCACCCGCCGCCAAAGAAGGAATATCGACTATTCTGCTTCAACTTTCAATTCTCTAACCTCGAAGGAAAAACGACAGACGTTTCAAAAAACAGATCAAACATAGGTGTAGTCAATCAATCGATCCCTACTATCGATAATCGCTCCCGTAATCATCGGGTCCCAAAATCGAATCGACATCGCAGATATAATCGATTCTCAAAATATCGATATCGTGTCCGCAGTCGAGACCTGCATCGCAAACTGGTATATGCATTCCCTGTAGAGATACACTCTAAAAAGCACATAGTAGGTAAAAAGAGAGTCAAAACACTCCTATATTGGAGTAGGGTTTCCCTGTCCTATTTTGTCAGGAGCTAGGGCTTCACTACGCACACAGCGGTTTCAAACAACCTATATCGGGTAAGCAACCTGTCCTAGTTTGGAATGGTCACTTATGGATTCCGAATATGCACTAGGTCGAATGGTCAAAAGAGGGTGCCCCGGTAAAACCGGGGTTTGTGTTCCCATACTGGCAGAGCCCGCAACCGGTCAGCCTTACGGACATGCCTTGACAAGACAAGCCTCCAAGAAACCGCCAGAATAGCAGATGGCCAACACGGTGTCCTAGGCGCACTAATGCACATGCAATGCAAAGAAACACATAAGTGTAGTCAAAATAGGATATCACGAAGTTCGAAAGCTTTCTAAAATCCCCAAAGAGAGTCGCCAGAAATCAGAGCACGCGTCCGGAGGACCTTGGCTACAGCTGACTCAATTTGTGTCATGGTTCTAAATCAACCAAAGAGTCCAACCGCAAATCGCTTTTGAAGAAAACAGATTTTTGAAAAGTAGTGCCAAACATGGATCGCTTTTGCCAGACATGAGTCGCCACCTAAATATTTTTAAAACGGGAAATTTAGAAACTCGACTCGGTCAAGGCCACATGTCCGCTATCACCAAAGTGGTCTTGGCTCGAGCTTGGGTACGACGGGAAGGCCAAATATGAGCACTTTTCGCCTCGTCAAGACCGCCTCTACTAACCGTGATATCCAATTTTGAAAACTTTATATGTTCTTATTCCTAAGTATTAGCCTAGAATTACTATGTTGTGCACAAAGAAACAAGTATAGACTAGATCGCCTAATTTGGGAATAAACATTGCATATCCGCTTTTGTCTCGAAAAACGTGTTAGATTTTGCTACTCGCAATTAGGCTAAAATACGGATTTCAATGAGTTGTCCCAACTCAAGCAATCCAACCTCCACCCACAGGCATTCAAACAGTAATATCACATAAGCATTTAGCCGCATGGTAAGCATACTGTCATGTTAACATTCACACGCATGCGATATGCTAAAGCCATAAAACTTACATCAGACTCGTACAAACAAGAAACTAGTTAGCAAACATGCGTGACCTAGTTCATGTTAAATGGATAATGCATCACATACGGTGCAATCTAACATGTGCTCGGCTAACCCTAAACATGGCATGTGAGATGCAACAACTATCACGTATTCAATTTGGAATTGAAAGTACGATGCAGTTTGCATGATGTGCCGAGCTCGGTGCATGTAAACAAATGCATGAATGCACACATACATTGCATAAGGTATGCTAAAATAAGTATGCCCTAATCTACCATCGAAAGCGGTAAATAAAAGGAGAAAGAAATGGGGTTGGAAGACATACACCCACTCACGACACTTATTACATTTTTGCCCCGCCGAGGGACCAAAAGAATAATACAAATTAACTACACAAGCTAATTAAATATTACAAATTGACTAAATTAATTAAACAGATTAATTAATCTAATTAAAGCAAGAAAACGCCTCGGATGAGGGCTGATGCAAGGCTTGAAATCACTCGAACCGACCGTCATGCAAGTGTGCCTCTGCTTTTCCTCGCTATCCTTCTCGTAAAATTGTCAAAGTCCAGAGTGTCTCTCGGGACATTGGAGAGTACCACCGCTAGAGCAGAGAACCACCGCTAAAGGATATGGCCACCGCACTAAATGAAGCTATCGGTCGCCAATTGGTCACGGCAAGACTAAACAAAGGCTTGCCGGCACAAAATTCCTGCAGAACCTGCAGACCACAGCAGCAGAGGACAACAAAATGCATGGCAGTGTGATTCAAGGTATTTATGCACTACACACACCTCTTATCATGTTATTGGTTCAAAGGGTCATGTGCCTCGATTCCCGGACCACCAATCGCGCATTTCCATGCGTGATGACCCTAAGGACCATGGATGCAACTTTACTTTCAAATGCATGCAAATCACATAGGCACAAAAGGGGTACCAAACCTCTATCAAACCCACTTCAAGAGGCTTGGCATACATGTCAATGTGGTGCAATCCTAAGCATGTTATCTAGGATGCAAGATGGACAATGTGATACACTTATGCAATCATGCAAACAAGCACACAAGTCAAGCATGCGAACCACATGAGGGATGGACTTATACATGATCTAGGCAACCCAAATAGGCCTAAATCAGTAACCAAAATGCCTACAATTGGGGACTAAACACACACACACATGCACATGTTAAGGTACCAAACCCAAGGCATAACAAACAACATTCAAGCACACTTGAAATGAGTTAAACATGGACAATTGATATGCACATAAAGCTCTGAAAATCATACAAAATGTGATGCCAAAACATGCAACAAAGCAAACCAAACAAAGCATGCCTGGTCCAAGTCTTGGAACAAGCCAATGAGGCATTGAACTACACTTATGCAAAGCAATTATGGCATGCATTAAACAACCCAAAACAGAGTTTTAGCATATCAAATTAGGCCCAAAGGACCACTTAGATGGCATCTAAGAAGCTTGAAATCAAGAGCATGCAACATGACCAAAACATGGAGCATTTAACATTAGCTTAAGAAGTCACAAAGAGGCATGCAATGTAAACGTACAAGCACTTCTAGGGGACTGAAATAGCATGCTAGGTGGTTCCAAACCATCAAAACAAGGGAAGCAAAGCATGCTACACACTCGTGCTCTTAAGGCCAACAAGCCAAATACAAAGAGGCTACAAAATACATGCTAAGATTGACCAAAGCAACCATGGACAGAGCTAAAGCATGGTAAAATAAGCTTACAAGTTTCATGGATCTAAGCCTAAAACATGCTAGAAATGAAGGCACACTACCTAGACATATTAAGGCATCAAAAGGCATTACAAGGCAACCATGCTAAGCATGCATAGGAGACCAAAACCAACTTGAAAACATGTTATATCACGGTAATATAAGCATGGAAAACAAGCCAAACATGCTCAACACACACTCAAGCATAGATTCACTTAAGAGACCAAAACATGCCCTTTTCAAGGACATCAAGGAGAGGGGGTGACCCTCCCCTTTCTAGGACTTTGAGGCACCATCTCCACCACTGAAATCCCTCAAGATTTTAGTGGTGGAGAGGTCCAAGCATGACAGTCCCGGATCTCCACAAAATAGCACAAAAAGTGCCCTTTTCAAGGCCTAAGGGTGGTCAAACCTACCCAAACCACTAAACACTCTTAATATACTATAAAGAGGGTTAAAAATCAGAACTTTTTTGTGCCAAACACTAAACTCAAAAACTGTTTTAAAGCAAGCAAAAATAGATTGCAAGAATGGGGTAAATAAAGTAAGTTTCTTACCCTCGAAGGTTTTCTTCACAAGGGTTGAAGTGTTGGTTTCCTCGAGTACCAAACCAGCTCCAAAGCTTCAAAACAAACCTCTGGACCCTCAAGAACCAAAGGAAGGTGAAACACTAGGTGCTTGTGTGCTAAAGTGTGAACTAAAGCACCTAGTGTACTAAATAAGCAAGGAAAAGAGAGATAGGATAGATATAGAATTTCTAACCTAAAACCAGGGCTCAACCTTCTCCTAAAATGTCTAACTCTCTGATTTTTTTGCTAACCCTTGAGCCAAGAGAAGAGCCTTCTCTTTATAGGCAACAAAGACTTACAAACTAAGTCATTCAAGGGTTCATCCCTCCATACACGTGTATGGAGGGGAAACAAGAGCTAAACAGCTGTCTAAAAATATCTCAGAAAGCAGCTGTAAAGTGGTCGGCTAGGCAAAATGGTCATTTTGCCAAAAAGAGTGCCGACCGGCACAATATAGTGCCGGTGGAAACTACAGCCAGCCGGTGGCCTCTAGCCACAGCCGGTGGTGTGTGGGGATGCCTCAAAAAGCATTCACTGCCCCTCCAAGGCAAAACACAAGTGTTTGGTGCAAAACCAAACACAAACGGTCGAGTTCGGAGGCCCTGAGGCAAGGCTCGCACAGCCGAGAACTCCGGGAACTCCAAACGAACACAAACATGGGTAATCACCGAGTGTTCAAACAGTGACGTCCGAGTCTTGAGGACGGTCAAAAATGGGGTGTCTACAACAGCTTAGCTTACGTGATTTCAAAACAAAAAATAGAATAAGTATGCTATTCTAACTCTTATGTTGGTCAAAACATTTTTACAAAAAAAATCAAGAGACAAAAAAAGGGGTCAAGGCAATGAACTAGGGGCATAGTCGAGTTAGAGATTCTGTCTTTTCCACCTCTCGAGTCAACTATTTAGTGTATATAAGTATGTATTCATACTAGTCAGTGTATATAAGTGTGTTCCTTTCATACCAGTCAGTATATTTATACCAGTCGGTTTATTTATACTGGTCAGTGTATATAAGTGTGTTTGGATTAATTTGCTTCGTTTTTCAGTTCGTTAGGTCATTTGTTGATTCAGGTCAGTAAAGAGTCAATGTCTAATTCAGACTTCAAAAATTCAATCATTTTCAAATTCAATCAAACAAATTGTTTTCAAGTTCAAAGTGATATGCTAGTCATGCCAGTGATGAGCAAAAATGAAACTGATTTTATTGAAGTCAGGGGAGGACATTCCCGATTACAGAAACTCTATAAAAAAAAAAAACAAAAACAAAAAACAAAAAAACAAAAACACAAAAAAAAAAAAAAAACAAATAGAGAGAGAGAGAGATCTTTTTCTTCTTTCTTCTCCAGCAGCAACCCGACGGCGAAGATTGCAACCAGCTTCATTTGCACACAGCTTCATTGCCTAACTTTTCCATTAGCTGCCTCGCTTCATCTTTACTTCTTTGAAGCTTTTGAAGACTCTGCCTCGGCCTTGGCAGAGCTTCCAAAGGAGATTATTCCTCGCCGGCCATCAAATTGGTTGTACAAAGAAACCCCGAATCGAGTCACGGAGGTTGTCAGTCGTTTCAGCTCTTTGTTCTGTTTTTTCAGCGCGCTAACTTCCCATCGAGAATCTTTGTACATATGTTGAAGTAAAGAAAGTTGTGCATTCAATCGATGCACCTCACACGTTCTGTTCTACAGCCGATGAGACAAGTTGGAGACCGCAGTCACGGTCTCCACACATGACCTCAGCGTATACGAGTTTGCTTCGATGTCAGATTGTGCCGCCATGATTTGTTCAACTGACATCGCTGGAAAGTTGAAAACAGGAGAAGGAGGAGGAGCCCATGGTTGAGGTTCAAGGGAGTCAGAATTGGTCATCTCTATCGTGGACTCGTTCAGGTCTGGAAAAAGAGTGAGAGAACCTTGTGAAGAGGCCATGGCAGAGAAGAGTAATGCAAAAGAAAGAGGTTACAGAGTGGTAGCAGAGAAAGTTTGCAGGCTTTTGCTCTGCCTCTTTCTTTCACAGGCCTCAACTTAAAAAGAGGATAAAGCCAAAGAAAAAGACAAAGAGGGAGGAAGGCTCAAGATGATCATTGACAATCGGGGCAGGATTGGATAGCCTGTCGATCAGGCGCTGCGATTGTTGAAATCGCGTGCCAGACACAACGCTCGAAGAAGATGAAAAAAGAGAGAGTAAGACAAAGACAGAAAGAGAGGCGGGAGAGTTGTATATATATATATATATGTATATGTATTGTATATGTCACGACCCAAACCCTACTATGGGTTTAGCATCAGAATCGCCAAGAATCCGAGATTATCAAGGCCTCACAAGAATACAGCTTAAACAGTATGTGGCTCAAGCGGAAGCCAATACAGTAAATAACTAGTGTCCATTGAGTTGTGAAAATCTGTATGCCAAAAACATTTTTCATGCATTCATACGTAATGCCTATACAATCATTTACAAACATTCAAGATGGGACCTAATCCTCGATAACAAAGGCAAAAAACAAGAGATAGTCTATACAGTAGTACAAAACAGTAAGGAAACCGATAGGGGACACAAAAACACCCCAAGCCATAGCATGGCAACTCGGAACCTCGCAGTGAGGCACATAGGCTGGCTTGACAAAATTGGGGACCAACCCACACTCCTAGCTCCGGTCTGGCTGCTGAGAATCTACATATATATATATAAACAGTGAGCTAAAGCCTAGTGAATAACATAATGCGTAAAGAGGTTATGAATGAATGTCGTTACAGTAATGAAATCAGTTCATTAAACAAGATTTTACTTTTCAAGATTTCACCAATCACCATATGTGGTACATCCATTAGCCTATAAGCAGTAGGTCCAAAAGGACCGGGCCTTAACAGACCCAACAGTAATGATGGCCATCAGTCAGTAAACAGTATGGTTCCACAAGGAAACCGACAGAGCTCTGTAACAGTAAACAGTAAGTGCTAAGGATGCCACAATACAGTTCAGAATACAGGACATACATTCATTCAGTAAACAATAGCAGTTCAGTAAACAGTTCAGTTCAGTATTCAAAAGATAACCATTTTGAACATATCTTTACACAATTGTTACTCACAGAGATTGGGCTAATAGCAGCTAGAGCGCGTCCCCGAGAGCCAACCCTAAACAGTAAACCAATAGAACACACACTAAGTTCACAGTTGGAAGGATGATAACTAAATCCCTAAATTTCCTCGGTGTGGTTCTATGTCTAAATCCTCATTAAGATGCCTTAAACTAGGCCTAGGAATGCCTAGGATGGGATGAGGATGCAAAAATGCGCACAGAAACAGTTTCAGAATTTTCAATAAAATAGAGCCTCCGCTCGAGCGCAGGTTTCCCCGCTCGAGCGGACAAGCAAACAAAGGTCCTCGCTCGAGCGTCAATTTCCCCGCTCGAGCTTGAGACACAACCCTACGCTCGAGCGTACATTCCCCGCCGAAGCGGCGATGATGCAAGAAGATGCCTTTGGATGCGATTTTCCGCTGAAGGAAACACTCCGCCGAGCGATCAGAAACAAGTTGAAGAAATGTCGGGCATGATTTCCGCCGAAGCGCACTTCGGGCCAAGCGGACATCAAAAATCTGGAAAATCCAGGTTTGTGTTCCAAGTTCAAAACTCAAGTTTGATACCCCCAACTCGATCCTCTTGGGCCCATTTTCTGGAAAACTCTTTCAAACACATAGAATAACACGTTTTGAAGCTTAATTTAAGAAATCAAGGTCCAAGGGTGTTTCAATTAAACTCAATTTCAAACTAATTTTCAAGAACAACATGCAAACATGACATGCAAGCACTTTAAACCAAATTCAAGGTTCAAATCTTGCTCTATTGAGCTCCAATCTTTGAAAACAATGTGGAAACATGGACTATGATAAAAACATGGACATGCATGTATAATTCTCCAAGGATGTAACTTCAAAATATGCCAAAATGACCATGCATGCAACAATGGAGCTCTAATTCAACAATTATGAACAAAATCAAGACTCAAGTTCTCTATAACCATGATACATGCAAGATGGAGCTTAAAGATAGCAAGAAGACAATGAATACACTTACCTAAGTCTTGTAATTTAAGCCTAGAAACTCAATTATGCAAATACACTTCAATCCTTAAGCAATTCTTCTAGGTTCCAAGCCTACATACAAGATGAAATCAACTCTCTCTCTATTCCCCTCTCTCTATGGTCGGTGGTGAGGCAACAAAATGGGCTGATGAAAGCTTTGTTATAAGGCTCTTGGAAATCAATAAACAAGTGGGCCACTCACATGGCAATTTGGTAATTAAATCAAACTTGACAATTAATTCGTTTAAATCTAATTTAATCATTCCTAACCAATTTTCAGATAAATATACCATTAAATCACAAATATTCTACTGATTCCAAAACTCTAAACGGTTCCTAATTCGGCCACCGATAAGGCCTTCAATTAGCAGTTTAAACACATAAACTCAAACAGATGGTCATTCAATCAAACAGATGCAATATGCAATTCAACAGATAAACTTATTCAATTTCAGTTTCGATTTCAATGTCCAGTCAGTACTTCGGTTAGTTCAATTATCAGTCATTATCAGTTCAGTTTAACAGTAATCAATAGCTAATTCAGTGGTTTATCGATAATCAAACGAGGGTTGTTACAGTATAGCTATGTAATATTTTTTTTTTTTTGAACATTTGGGACACAGGTGCGGCTTGGGTTCAGTGGTTTGGCCTAGTGGGTTGAGGATTCGGAGAGCCTAGGCCCAAGGTCAGGGGTTCGAACCCCACAACAAATGTTTCTTTGTTTTTGCTTTGATATTGTGTATATATGTCTCGTATATGTATATATATTTGTTTGCATATCTTGTCACAAGAGTGGCGTGGTTCAGTGGTCGAGGATTCGAAGACTAGGCCAAAGGACAGGGGTTCGAAACCCCATATCCCCACATCCATGCATTTTGTGTTTTTCCTTTCTTTTTGCGTGTTTTGCGTACTTGTGCTGACATCAGCAAACAAAATATGCCTTCTCAGTAACGGCATCTTCTCGCTGACGGTTGTAAACGGAATATTCTCCATCTGTGTATATATCCGTATATGTTTGTGTATAGGTCCCAGGTCGTATATACCTGTATATATACTGTATATATCTGTCTGTATGTTGTCTATATATGCATATGTGTATACCATATGTACATATATGTGTGTATTGATATGTAAATATTTGGGTATTATATTGGTTGTGTTTGCAATGAGTTCCTAGGAGACCAACTGCGACGGTGAAAACTAGAGTTCGAATGGCCAAGGCCTAGAAGGCAAAAGGTTTTGAATTTTCGAGACTAAAGTCTGGTTTAAATACCCAGGGGTGTATCCCCGGCTTGAAATCTGTAGGGCAGCCCCATAGGTTGAGATAGCTTGTATGCGCCTCAACTCTGGAAACTGAACCAACCTAGTCTATCACCTTGTTGGAGAATAGGGAAAGTTGCAAACATAGCCAGGTAGAAATGTGGCTTGCTTCGTTTGTTTTACACAAAGCTTGCCACCCATATTGCCATCTTCATAGCTTTATCATCACTCCATGACATTGCATTGCATTGCACAAATCACGAATTACCCAAATCGGCTTCGCGTAGCGTGTAAGTCCAATTATCAAAACCCAAATCGGTTAAAAACATCAGGTGCACCATCCTTTCTCCTTTCGCGTGAAACGTATTAGGTTGTTGATGTAATCGGTTAACAACAAGAAAAGCGCTGCCTCGCATTCACACCACTCAAACTGGCTTCGCGTAGCGTATAAGTCCAATCATCAAATCGGCTTCGCGTAGCGTGTAAGTCCAATCATCAAATCGGCTTCACGTAGCGTATAAGTCCAATCATCAAACCGGCTTCGCGTAGCGTATAAGTCCAATCATCAAATCGGCTTCACGTAGCGTGCAAGTCCAATTATCAAAATTGGTTAACAACAGCAGGTGCGCCTGTCTGTTCACACCACCCAAATCGGTTAACAACAGCAGGTGCGCTTGTCTGTTCACACCATCCAAATCGGTTAAAAATAGCAGGTGCGCCTGTCTGTTTACACCACCCAAATCGGTTAAAAACATCAGGTGTGCCTGATGTTTACACCATCTTTCCTCCTTTCGCGTGAAATGCGTTAGGTTGTTGATGTACTCGATTAAAAACATCAGGTGTGCCTGATGTTTACACCATCCTTCCTCCTTTCGCGTGAAACGCGTTAGGTTGTTATATTACTCGGTTAGAAACAGCAGGTGCGCCTGATGTTTACACCATCCTTCCTCCTTTCGCGTGAAACGCGTTAGGTTGTTGTATTACTCGGTTAGAAACAGCAGGTGCGCCTGATGTTTACACCATCCTTCCTCCTCTAGCGTAAAATGCGTTTGGATTGCAAATTGGTTAAAAACAGTCAGGTGCGCCTGTCTGTTTACACCACCCTTCCTTCTCTCACGTGAAATGCGTTTGGATTGCAAATCGGTTAAAAACAACAGGTGCGCCTATCTGTTTACATCACCCTTCCTCCTCTTGCGTGAAACGCGTTTGGATTGCAAATCGGTTAAAAACATCAGGTGCACCTGATGTTTACACCATTCTTCCTCCTCTCGCGTGAAACGTGTTTGGATTGCAGATTGGTTAAAAGCGAACAGTGCGCTGTCGTCACACACCACCTCCTTCCTCTCGCGTGAAACGCGTTTGGATTGCAAATCGGTTAAAAACAGTAGGTGCGCCTGTCTGTTTACACCACCCAAATCGGTTAAAAACATCAGGTGCGCCTGTCTGTTTACACCACCCAAATCGGTTAAAAACATCAGGTGCGCCTAATGTTTACACCATCCTTCCTCCTTTCGCGTGAAACGCGTTAGCTTGTTGATGTACTCGGTTAAAAACATCAGGTGTGCCTGATGTTTACACCATCCTTCCTCATTTCGCGTGAAATGCGTTAGGTTGTTGATTCACTCGGTTAAAAATAGCAGGTGCGCCTGTCTGTTTACACCACCACTTCTCCTCTCGCGTAAGACGCATTAGGATGTTGATTCACTCGGTTAAAAACAGCAGGTGCACCTGTTTGTTTACACCATCTTTCCTTCTTTCGCGTGAGACGCGTTAGATCTTTGATTCACTTGGTTAAAAACATCAGGTGCGCCTGTTGTTTACACCATCTTTCTTCCTTTCGCATGACACGTGTTAGGATGTCGATTTCTCTTGGTTGAGGTCTTCTCTCTCTTGCATGATCATAAGGTTTTCAAAAATAATCGGCTTCGCGTAGCGTATAAGTCCAGTTCTCACAATCTTCCTGCATATCATTAGTATCTTGCCCCTGAACTACGCTGGTTTGATTCCTTGCAAAGGGATACGTAGGCAATCTTTGGGTTCAACCACTTGCATTACATCTTGTTTGTTTGCCCAAGTCTTACGGCCTTGTCAAAAGGATTGTCTTTGGGCTTTGACATTCATTCACGTTATGAAATGACTTTGAGCTCTGTCAAAGAGAGGCAACTGTAGACACCCTATTTTGAAGTCCTTTAACAAACTTTTGAGTGGACCCCCGAATCCGAAGAGGCCTTTCAACAATTGAAGCAGTGCATGGCCAATCCCCCTACTCTCTCAGGCGCTCTTAGGCGAAACCCTCTTTCTCTACTTAGCTGTATCAAACACCACAGTCAGTGTGGCCCTCATTAGGGAAGACGGCTCAGTATAGCGTCCGGTCTACTACATTAGCCGAGCTCTCAAGGGAGCAGAACAAAACTATCCTCCGCTGGAAAAAATGGACCTTGCCTTGGTCATAGCCTCAACGCGACTCCGACCTTATTACCAAGCTCACTCCATAGTGGTCCTCACTGATCAACTATTGAAGAAGGTCATGCAACAGCCAGAGCTATCCAGTAGACTTATGTAATGGTTCGTCGAGCTCAGCCAATATGAAATCTCTTACCGATCTCGAACGACGATCAAAGGATAGGCCGTCGCCGATTTTATCTTGGAATTCACCAATCCCACTCCAACCGCCCCCCCTGGACCAAGACAATTCAACACTAAGGTAGAAGACCCCCATACCTAGATCCTCAATGTCGATGGATCATCCCGCAAAGAAGCCAGTGGGGCTGGTCTCATTCTCACCGCTCCCGAGGGCGGTCATTTCAAGTGTGCCCTCCATTTCCTATTCAATGCAAACAATAATGAAGCCGAATATGAGGCCTTGATAGCAGTTCTTCACCTAGCCAGAGAAATTGGTGTAAGCCATATCCAAGTGTTTTGTGATTCCCAATTGATCATCGGGAAGATTACGGGGGAATTCGACGCGAAGGAAGACACGATGCGAGCCTACAGGGATATTGCACTCTCTCTTGTTCGCCTTTTCAATACTTTCCATATCAAACACATCCCTCAGTTAGAAAATTCCAAGGCAGATGAAATCGCCTAATTAGCCTCAGTCGACCAGTTAGACCTCAGCCATGGCATCTGCCTTGAATACCTGGCTCATTTGGCTACTTCACCAAACTAGCAGGAGGTTCACTTCCTCCAAAACGAACTTATCCCATGGGTTGCAGACATCCTTCTGTTTTTGACAAGTGGGAAGTTACCAGAAGATAAACAGCAGGCCGCCAAAGTCAGAGCCCGGTCGTCCAATTACATCCTC
Organism: Camellia lanceoleosa; assembly: GCA_025200525.1. Taxonomy (NCBI): domain Eukaryota; kingdom Viridiplantae; phylum Streptophyta; class Magnoliopsida; order Ericales; family Theaceae; genus Camellia; species Camellia lanceoleosa. Next base: position 57,869,794 of record CM045763.1, read on the forward strand.
ATCAGCGGTTTACTGTACAAACGTGAATTTACACGTCCATACCTCAGGTGTCTTAGTCGTGCTCAAGCGATCTATGTGATGAGGGAAGTGCACGAGGGTGTATGTGGTAATCATTTGGGTGCCAGGTCATTGGCCCATAAAATCCTTCGCACCGGCTACTTCTGGCCTACTCTCAACCAAGATGCCACCGAATTTGTGCTTAAGTGTGATAAATGCCAACGCTTTTCCAACATCCCCCATGCTCCACCTACAGAACTGATTACACTCTGCAGTCCCTACCCTTTCGCCAAGTGGGGTATCGACTTAGTTGGTCCATTGCCCACCGGTAGGGGCCAAACGAAGTTCGTTGTAGTTGCCATTGACTACTTCACTAAATGGGTGGAAGCGGAACCCCTCGCCACAATCACTGAGTGGAACACAACCAGATTCATCTAGCAGTCGATTATATGCTGATTTGGAATCCCTCAAGCCATCGTCTCAGACAACGACAAACAATTCGACAATACTAAGTTCAGGAAATTCTGTGTAGAGCTCCACATTAAACCATGTTTCTCTTCCCCAGGTCATCCCCAAGCCAATGGGCAAGTCGAAGTTACCAATCGCTCACTCTTGAAGATCATCAAAATTAAGTTGGAAGCCGCTAAGGGACTTTGGGCTGAGGAACTACCAAACGTACTCTGGGCTTATCGAACTACCGCCTGAACTGTTACTGGGGAGACCCGCTTTCGCTTAACATACGTGTAAACACCCCATTTTGACCAGTCCTAAGACATGGGCACTTTATTTTAACCACCCTCAGCAAAAAAATCAAATTGAAGCTTTAGTCCCAAACCTCACCCATTTTGGCCAAATTATTTTATATTATTTTGGAATTTGTTGTATTTTATATTTTTATATAATTTTGTGTGTTATACATAGTTTTTGATGTTTTCATCTAGTATAAATAATTTTTGATATTTGTTAAAAAGGAAAATGATAAAATATATATATATAGAAAATAAAAAAAATAAAAAAAATAGTTTGGTCAGGATGGGTTTGGAATGATGATTTGTTTTTTAGGACGGTGCAAGATATGTTTGTTTTTAGAGAGAAAGAAAGAGTGGGTGAGAGAGATCAATAAAAAAATGAATGAAGATAAAAAGAGGAGGACATGATCTTGGGATGGGACAACAACAAAAATAAAATAAAATAAAAAAAGGTGGTGTGCTTTGCTTTTGGGTAGAGATAATATAGAGTATGGGTTCGGTGAAGAGCTGGGTGGGGAATATAGAAAAAAGGAGCATGCATGATGATAGGTGATGGTGGAAAAATAAAAAAAAATAATCAAAAAAAGATAAGAGAGCTGATGAGAGTGGGTAGAGAATGATTGTTAAAGGAGCTAGTAGGTGATGATAAAAAGAAAAGAGCAAGAGAAAGGAGGGAGAGGGGAGACAGTTTTTTGGTGGAAAGCATCTCGCGTGGAGCATAAAAAAAATAGAGAGACACTACACAGGGCCCCTCGGCATCAATCTCTTTTTCTCTCTTTCTCTCTCTTAACACACGGTCTCTCTCTCTCTCTCGGATATAACACAAAAAGGCATACACACATGGGTGTGGGGGCTGCATACACACACACCCTCCATACACTGTCACCCACTTCTTTTTCTCTCTCTTTAAAACCGAGAGACCAAACCCACTCAAACTCTATCTCTCTCTCTCTCTCTCAGGGCTCTCTCCATCCCTCACGGCTCTCTTGAATGATGCACACCCAGCACCACCACACCACCACACCACCACGGCATACAGGCACACATGAGACCCATGCATGACATACACACCCACACGATGCACAGGGGGGACTGATCACTCACACACACAGATGCACACACGGGTTTAGGGAGAGGGAGAAGACACCATTAAGAGCCACCCATGCACACCTACACACCGACTCTCAACCTCTCTCTCTCTCTCTCACACGAGGCTTCACCATAGACACCATATACAAAGCTTCACACTGACACAATACATGCACACGACACACACGGCTGCTGCACACACACTGACTCTCCTCTTACACACATCACAACACTCACATGCACACACATGCACACATGATACACTCAGCCAGCCGACTCACTCTCGACATCACACACCATACATGACACACACAGAGCAGCCACACAGACACCATGAATACAAGCATCACACACCATGCACAAGAGACTGATCCACAACACTCAATAATGAACACACACATACACTCTCTCTCTCGGGTTGGACAATGATCTGAACTAAAACAAAAACATGCACCTCTCGGACTCTCGGCATCATCCCCTCTCTCTCTCTCTTCCATTGTTGCCGCAACTCCACGACCGAGCCACCACCATTGCATCGCCGAGACCAGCGCTACTCAATCTCTCTTCCTTTCGGTAGAGTCAACACAGCTCGGGAAGAAGTGAGAGAGAAATAAATTTAGTCTCTGTTGTGCGCAGGAATAAATTTGGAGATATTTCGTGGAATTTCCGAAGATGGTTTTCGGACAACTTTCGGTATGTTGAAACCACCCATTTCGGGGAGAAGTGAGAAGGAGAGGTGATGTAGGACGAAGTAGGAAGTGGGAAAAAGAGTTTAATGAAAGAATGGAGTAAAACTGATGAGAATCGAGAAAGTTAGAGAGTCCGAAAGACGGGTCGAAGTAAGTCAGAAAATTGGAAATTTGGTCTCTATTGTGCACAGGAATAAAGAAGCAGATGATGCTGGGTTTTATCGTGCGCTTCTTAGGTTATAGTGTTATGGTGCATCTAGGGTGATCGGGTGATTCGATGACGTTGGAAATAACCATCCTAAGGATTTTCGACTTGTAGAATCTATTTTTGAGGTTAGATTCTGTAAATTTCAAGGCTAGAATGATGATCTATAATCGACAAATTCGGAAAAAGCAAATAGAAAATCTATAGTGAGATCTTGTCCAACCGACATGAAATTTCAGCAGGATGATCATAGAGCTGGGACGATCATATCCTACGATTAGGATCATAAACCAAAGTCGAACAATAAACCGTGGATTTTTGCTAGCTGCTGAATGGCTAGAGGTGGGGCCCTTCATTGAAGATGCTTAACGTAGATTTACATGGGCTGAGGCATTAAAGACACATGGATCTTTGCTAATTGATAAATGGCCGGGGATTTCAAACTTTTCTTTTTATTTGGAGTGCTTGTGAGATTTTATTTTTCATTCACCTCTCTTAGATCTGTAATATTCAAGTATTGTAATAATCCCCTACCCCGTTTCTGTCTATCCTATTCTTTAATCGCTTCAGAATCGTACATATGTATATATCCGACATGCCATACATATGCATGCTTTACATGTGTGGATTTAATCAATTCTTATATGCTACTATGCGTTACCTCATGTTATTGAGATGATTCACGTGCCATATTTTAGAAGCCGAATCTTTAGTGCATCTCATGAGTGAATTGCATTACGATTCTGTATATAGGATCATGCATATTTGACTAACTTTGTTTTGTAGCTGTTCGAGGGACGTCAGTCAATCTGTGAGTTTTTATGCTTTAGCATCCCATTTGTGTGTGTTTTTCTTACTATGTTTAGCATCCTACCATTAGGCTAATTGCTTAATTGATATAACTGTATGAATGCCTGTGGATGAAGGCTTGTTGCTTGAATCGGCATAATTCGATGAATGTACGTTTAAGCCCACTTTGTGGTGGCAAATTCACAAATTCTAAGCCTACTTAAGGTGGCAAATTCAAACTCTTTTCAAAAAACAAACATGAAATTGAATTATTCCAATTTGAGCAAACTAGTCTATACTTGTATGCTTCACATAGTAAATTTTAGGATTTACTAAAATAATCAGAACATGAACATATAAAGAAAATAAAAGTCATATCATGGTTTAGTAGAGGCCGATCTTTTGATCGGGTGAGCGGGGGTGCTCATTATTGACCTTCCCCTCTCATACCTAAGGTTCCGAGCCAAGCATCCTTGGTTACGACAAACAGTGGCCTTGGCACCGAGTCATGGGTTTCCTAAATTCCCGAAATATTAGGTGGCGACTCTGAGTTCTGATGACGCAGTCCATTTTTGACAAAATTGCAATAAAATGGATTTTCAATAAAAGTTGCCAAATCTGGACTCTCATCTACATTTCACATTGCACTCGTGAAACTTGAGATCAAAGAGATCTCGGGCGTCCGAACTATTTAATGCACGCGGGTACCTCCCCCGGGCATGTTACAATACGGCGCTGAGGCGGTCATCCTAGTGGAAATCGGCCTGCCGACCCCGAGGGTTTTGCACCCAGATCCAGAACTAACCGAAGAATTGCGTCGGGCTGACTTGGACCTGATTGAAGAGCTCCGAGAGACCATTACTGTCAGACGGGCCTCATATCAGCAGAAAATGAGAACACACTACAACCGCAAAGTCTGACCGAGAGAGTTCGCAGTGGGGGACCTAGTCTTGCGCGAAGCAACTCTTACTACAAAAAATCCCACCGAGGGCAAGCTAGCAGCCAAATGGGAAGGACCTTACGTTGTTAAGGCCAGACCCTGCCCAGGCACTTACCGACTCCAAGACATGGAAGGCAGAGACCTCCCCTATCCATGGAACGTCGAGCACTTGAAGCGTTATTTCCAGTAAAATGGCATCTCCTATTTTTGCATTGATCGATTGTTGTATGTTCCTTTTGATGATCTACACACTTGTTCGTTTTTTGCCCTTTCCATACATGGTATAAGCTTGTGATCAATAGGCGCTGCCTTAAATGACAATGACTTTATATCTCCATTATCTGCAATGTGTTTCAATAACAACTTGTTAAATAAAAGTCTCAGCCAGACTGAGCACGAAGAGCTCTGCCAAACTGAGTTAGCTTAAGCCTTAGCCAGACTGAGCACGAAGAGCTCAACCAGACTGAGTTAACTAAAAGCTCAGCTAGACTGAGCACGAAGAGCTCAACCAGATTGAGTTAATTAAAGTCTCAGCCCGACATTAGTCAGAACTAGCATGAAGAATTCAGCCGATCTGAATCAAAGCTAGTCTCAGTTGTTCCCATACTTAGTTAAAATCCAAGTTCATGACCATCATTTTTCACTAATCATACAAGTTAGCTTGTTTGCCAATTTTTGATATTTTTGCATCATGATTGCCCATTTTTACCATTTTTACATCACAGTTTACTTACAAGTTTCACAATTTACGCATAAGTTTCATTTCCACATCTACTTTTTATTGAATTCTACTCAGCCATTTTCATCATTCCAAATTTACAAATCAAAGAAATAATAACAACAACAATAAATAAGAGAACTCGTCATTTTATTAACAAACTTACAGTTTCATACAATTCGTTGTAGAAATTACATATATATATAATAAAAAAAAACAACAAATTTTTTACACTTAGTTACGAAGATCACTCCCCCTCGCTGGAGGCAAGATTTTCTTCTTCAATCCCCTCGTCCAAGGGGGTCTGGGCAACGTTGTCTTCCCCTACCTTCACGAGACTGAAGTCTACGCCTGGGAATAGCTCTTGTGCCTTATACTTGAAGCTCATCCAGCCATTGTCCTAGTACTAGCTCATTTCGTGCTTGTAGAAGTCTGACTGCTGGAAGCTTTGGATCATTTTTTCTTCACTCCTACCTCCAATGGCCGCTCCCGATGGCCTAGCCCTCCATCCCTCTCATTCGCCAAGCTCCTGGCGACCGGGGCATCAATGGCCATCTGGAATTTGGCGGATCCCTTGAATTGCTCTACGACGGTCATGCATAAGTCAGGGTGCGCCGCCCTCTCAGATGCCAATTTGGCCCTCTCCTCTGCCAGGGCCTTCTTCAACTCCACGATCCGATCGTCTGTCTCTTCTTTGTCTTCGATCGCTTGGTCCCACAGTTCTTCATTGTTGGTAAGGCCCTCTTTCCACCTCTTGTTGACGGTGGTGCAGGCTTGTTGGACCTGCTCTAGCTTCCTCTTCTCGCCCTCCAACTTGAACTCTAGCGATACCGCCTTGTGGCACTCTACTTCCAGCTCTGATTTGGTCGCGACTTGGCACCAACACGCTCTGCTGAGTAGACCCGCACCAACGCCAACACTTCCATTCCCTTCGCCCTTTGCGCATACTCCACTTTTTTTGCTGCACACGACTGAAGCGGCCTTCCTCCAGCCCGCTGTCTTAACCCTTAGGTTCTGCAGCTACGTCTTCGCCCTTTCTAGCTGGGCCCACAGCGGCTCTACCTCCATCATCACTCACGCCGCTTTATTCATCAAGGCAGTCGCTAAGGTTGCTGCCTCCATTTGGGCTGAGCAAAACCCTCTCAGGAGGTCGACCTCTGTCAACCGGGCCATAGACCGCACGACCGCATCCTCCACTACTCCAACGAGGCAATCGGCTGCGACTCTAGCTTCCTTCTTCGCTGAAGCGGCTGCCAATACAAGCATGGTACATGGCAGTCTTCAACGCGATGCTCGCCTTTGGTTTACTAACCCCAGTCTTCCCTTCACCAGGACTGGGCGACACTTCTACCACAGGCCCTACCGTCACCACCGTCTGGGCGCTTGCGCCTATGTCTTCTTTCAGTGCTTAGGCACTTGGGCCCATGTCTTCTTTCGCCACTTGGGCAGTCTCCCTTCTTGGAGCCTCATCCGCCCTCCCATCCTTCATCATCTTCAGAACGGGGGCGTGTTTACTTCCCTCTGCCGCTACCTTCTTTTTCTTCGTTTTCTTTAACACTGCCTCCACCTCCTACTTGCCCCTCTCCTTTAGCGGGTCCACTGGTGGCGGCAGTGGGGCAAAGTCAGTTAGGTCTTTGCCTCCCAACGGCTTGGGATGAGGTCAGACTCCCTCCCTTATCACCAACTTAGGAGCAGGTCCCAGCTGAGACTCTTTATACTTTTCTGCCTTAGCAAAGGTCTTCTGCTCCTCCTCCTTCCTCCACGCCTCTAGCTCCTCCCTCGTCGGATCCTCCTCCGTCGGCTGCGGCCCCAAGCACAAGGCAAACAGGGTTGAAGGTAGGATCAGGTCATCCCACTTCACCCCCTCCTTCTCCCTCTACTTCTTCACCCTCTTTACCCTGTTCTCAACCTCCTCATCTAACCTTGGCTCCACCGACTTCGTGGGGACTTTCTACATTGTGTGAACTCCTCTCCCACCGTTCGCTGATACATAAAACCATCTCGGCCTCCACCCCTTCACCGAAGATGGCAAGCCTACTACTAGACCCTGGTCCGCTACCGTCTGTAATGTCACCTACGTTTCCTGTTGATTGGAAGCCTTGTAGCAGGAGAAAAATTCCTCCACTTTTATAGTCGTCCCCCCGGTTGCCCGTGGCAATGAAACCGCACAAGCCATTAGTATCTTCCATGCGTTGGGCATCAGCTGCCCTGGCACCACCTCCAGCTTGTTAAATACGTCCACCACTATTTAGGGGAGTGGTAGTCTCGGCCCCTGTAACAACCTCGACCCTTAATTAACGTTAATTCATGCTTAAGTGTGCCTAACAAGTGATTAAGAAGAAATCATGAGTTAATGTCATGTGTATTGCATTATTAATGTGTCTCTATCTGTTTAGCGTAGAAAGATCTGTTTATGTTTTAGTTATTGAATTGCGAATTGAAGGCTTTATCGGCATCCGATACAGAAATTGACTTGATTTATATGCTAATTAGAATTTATAGAATTTTATGGTAGATTTGATTAAAATTCGTTTTGGCGTGATTAAATCAGGATAACTAATGTTAATTAGTTTAATTTAAGTTATTTACATATGTGCCACTAGTGGGGCCTTGCAAGACCATTTTCTATACCTCATACATGTTTTTGGCACTATTGATTTCCATCTTTTTGAGCAAAATGTGACAGAGAGTAGGGAGAATTGGTCCAAGACTTGATAAATTGAAATCAAAACAAAAGATTGCTAGGAATTGTTGCTATTTGAAGAAGATTAGAAGGTTTTAACTTCAACCCTTGTTGACTCAAGCCTCTAGGTAAGGGACTAGACCCTTAATTGAGTAATTGAATTAGATTCTACAATATTAATGGTGAATTAAGTGAATTCAAGTAGGAATTGCACTAGAGTTGGGAAGGAATGGGCCATACCATGCATGCATGTACATTTTCTCACAATTTGAGCATGACTTCAAGGATTTCCTTCATGCATGTGTTCATCTCACTTACATTTTGGTCATTCATCATGTTTTCCATTAAATTATCAAGTTTGATCATGTTTTGGAGTGTTTGAATTCAAAGGAGTTCATGCATGTTGTATTAATGACATATTCATAACGTTTATGTTGGAATTTTGTACAATTGGCAAGCCTTTGAGCCATAATTTTTTGAATTGATCTTTAAATTATGTTGTTTTGAGGGTCTTCATGTATTTTCTCAAGTTTTGGCCCAGAAAAATCGAGTTTGAAGCTTTAAAGGTTCAGTTTTATGCTTGAGGAGCAATTTGGAAATTCCAGATTTTTGATCCACGCTCAAGCGGAGGACTTCACGCTCGAGCGTGAAATGCATATGCCCAGAAGTTCATGTGTTTTGCAGTCTGATCGAGCAAGAGGATCCGCGCTCGAGCGAGGGTCTGAGTCTCACGCTCGAGTGTGAGTCGAGCGTCCATCGGGCGTGAAAAACATACAACCAGTACTTTTTTCAAAAGTTTGCAGTCCGCTCGAGTGAGGGAAGTCACGCTCGAGCAGAGCTTCATTGTCTGCATGTCCGCTCGAGCGAAAAAAGCCACGCTCGAGCGTGGACCCTAGTAAGTTTTGAAAAATATTTTCCAACACATTTTTGCATCCTCATTCCATCCTTGGCATTCCTAGGCCATGTTAAGACTCCACAATGAGGATTAAAGATTAGAAACACACTAAGAACAAGCAAAATAAGTTATGTACAATTCGAACGTGTGTTTCAAGTGTGTATTCGTATGTGTGTTCATGTAGGTCACGCGCCTCAGGACAAGTGAAGTGTCACATATGCGTCCCTTTATGTGTCATCAGGTCCCTTTATGGATCATTAGAAACGTCTCTGTACATATGAGTCATCAGTAAGCCTCCATGGCAGTCCCTTCGTGGGTCATCGGATTTGTTAATGCTAATGGATGTGTCACGTATTATGATATGATACATGTACAAGTTTTGACTACGAATGTGAGAATACCTATGAATCTGCTCTGTTATGGTAACTAAATATGTACAAGGCTTTGTTTTCGTATGGACATCATTCAATAAAATCTTTACTCTGTTATTATTCACTGAGTTTTAGTTCACTGTTTATATTATGTATGTAGGTGAGGTAGTACGTGATCAGGCCCAGAGTTGATGGCGTATGCTTCAGTTTTGTCAGCCAACCCTTGTGTCTCCCGAGGAGGTTCCGATTGAAATCAAGTTTCATGGCTGCTTTTGTAAACACTTTACACTACGTAATGTTTTGTCAGGATATCTTTTGGCATGCACTTGGTGTGTGTAAATATTGCATCTTGTTATAAAGAAATTTTAAGTTGTCTGTTCCATGTATGTCAGCACGGCTCAATGAACTGTTTATATTTTGTATATTGCTTCCGCAGCCCCTTCTTATGCTATTATGTTATGAGGCCTTTGGTAATCCGAGGATTACTGGCCGATCTCGACGCTAAACCTATGGGGGCGGGTTTGAGTCATGACAACCCCCCCTGCAGTGCCTCCTCATACAATGTAAATTCATTGTGTATCCGACGCCCTCTCCTTAGATGTGGGCAGCCTCAGCTCTATCTCCACCGAAATTTGGTACTTCCTTCGTACCTCCTCCAACTCCTCTGCTGTAAACGTAGACTTGTCGGCCTTGGTGTGCCAGTGGTCCGGCTCCACTTGGCTAATTGGCCTAGCGGCTACGATCATCATCGCTGGGCGAGCCCGCGCTGTTTAGCTTCCCTCTCCTCCTTCCACTCTGCGCGGTATTGTTCCGCCAACTCCACTGTGTCGTCTTCTCTCAATGAGTCTAGCCTCACAGCTGGTACTTCATCTCAAGCCAATCCTCCTACGTGTCTACGTATTGCTTCGGACATTGGCACAAGGAAGTTTTCAAAGTGTTGCAGAGGCGTGTCACACGAAACAAATGAGTTCACCTCTGGGATGTGTTGGTTTTTTGCGATAAGGTAAGTAAAGCGAATAACTCCAAATGCCCGTGGTTTGCCTATATTCCAAGGGTCGAGATTAAATTTAGCCAGTTTGAAAATTTTTGAAAACTTCCACCCCTTCAATTTCAACGCCCTATATTAGCCTATCCCTTTGCTTCCTACTAACGCATTACCTCCCTTATTGCGGGATTATGCCATGTGTATGACCACAATCCACTACTCTCTTCCCCTTCCCTGTCTATTTCATTTCACATCATCACGTGCCCCGCTGCTCCTCGAGCCCCGCGCGCCGCCATTTTCTCTTCTCACTCGGTCACCCTACGCGGTCGGTCCCCCTCTCGGTCACCCTTTGTGGTCGGCCTTCTCACTCGGTTACCTTTCGCGGTCGGCCCACCTTCCAGTCGGTCTTCTCACTCGACCACCCACAACCCTGGTCTTTTTCCTTATTTCCTTCGTTGAACTGAAGCTACACTTGAGAATGGGGAACTACTGATATAGTTGGGCCCATGGGGGCTTTTTGCCCACCACTTAGAGCTCAATACATGATTCAAACACTAAAGCCCAACGTTATTGAAACCCAATGTTGCACCAAGAACCAATGACATCTAAACACTTGTCAAGAGGAGAACCAGCCACGTAAGCAGACAAAGATCCTGTAAAATTATTGAACCACACATCAGCCATTAATGAGGCCTCCTACAGCATTTAATGCGATAACCCCTTCATGTCGGAGTAGAACAACCTCACCATGAACAAGGAAAGCTAGAACATAGACTTTCGGTCAACATGACAGGTCGGAGTAGACAAGGAAATGATGAACAAAGGATATAAGTAGGTTTCTAAGACAAAAAGAAGGTTAAGTTCCTTACCATCACCCTATCTCTACATTCCACTAATCTTCCTTCTAACTTGCTCGTCGGAGGGTTCGCTGGGAGACTCCCGTTCTCTGTTGGACTTTTGTGCAAGTATCTCAGTAAGCCCAGTGATCGGAAAACAGTGTGGAAAGCGTGGATCAACCCGACCCGTCCATCAGGGACTAGTGGTAGGGGCGGAGGGAATGAGGGCTTAGGGGGGTCACGTGCCCCCCCTGAGTTTTGGAGTTTTGTTTTTTTTTTTAGCATAAAGAAAATATTTTATGCAAAAAAATTATAAAAATATTATTTAGAGTGAAATGTCAATGATATTTTTAAAATTATGAGAACAATAATGATTCTTTTGATTAAAAATAAAGAGACTACGATATTATTATCTATGAGAATTTCAATATAATGGTAATCTCTATCATTATTGATATGCAAATATAATTAATTTTAATGAAAATATAGAATTTATTGAATTGTTAGTTACATTTAATATGTAGGGTTCACCCTCCATGTGTTTCTTTATTATTGATTGGTAATATCACATGTCAATGATTGCGTTGTATAACTATTATATTGAATTTTTACACTTATTTTGTATAAAAAAAATTACTTTATCATTATATAATTTATTTTAAAACTTTATATCCATGACTTTTTTTTAATGTTGCCCATGATACACTAATTACAAATAACATATTCACTTTATTTTGTTTGAGTTTTCTGAAAACACTTTTTAAACAATTCTACGTTTTTGTTTTTCGTATTTTTTTGTTTTATTGAATTTTTTTAATATTTTAAGCAATTTTTTTAATTTTTAGACACACCTAATATAAATATACTTAAAAAGTATAATTTTTGAAAAAATCTTTAAAAAAGTCACTAAATATCAAAAATATAAAAAAAAATACAAAAAATCAATACATTTTTCGTATTTTTATGTATTTATTAATTTTTAAAAATATTTTTTCACAAATATTTTATTTTTTTTAAATACATCATGTACCTAAAAAAGTAAAAAAAAAAAAATGTTTAAAATTTTAAAAATATTCACTAAAAACAAAAAAATAAAATAAAATAAAATAAAAAACTTAATTCAAAAAACTCAAACCAAATACATTGATTTATTTATTTATATATTTTATATTTTTGAAGTCAATCGTAAAAATTTATATAAAATATTTTTGTAAATATTTTTAATGTTGTAATTAAGAAGTACCCCTTCTGATTTCTTTTCTTGGCTCATCGACTAGTGGTATCATCAAAAGTCATAATTTATAATTTATTAAATTATAATTTATAATGTATTTGATACACTAAACAGGCAAATCTTGTTGGGATGAGCTCCCCTGTACCTGTACTTGGATCTCTATCAATTAGTATATGTAGTGTGCCTTGGAGATACTTTCACTGTCAAAAATTGCAAACAATAGAGAGTAAATTGATTAGGTAACTATTGATTGGTATTATTATACGTGGATGCATTCAGACCTATACTATTATTAACATACGGACACATCAATTAATGATTATGCTGTACTTATCCAATGAATAACCTAACTTTTCATCTGAGAGAGAGGAGAGAGAGGAGTCCAATTCAACAACCGCTCCTGTCATTCTCCTAAAGAGGCTACACACCAACCCCCATCACCAAAAGTAAAAGTAACCAACATATATCTTAAACAATAATCAAATCCTCCCAAGCTTTTCTCTTTCTCTTTTTAGTGCTTTCATGAGAGACAGAGAGAGAGAGAGAGAATCATCAAGCAAACAAGAAGGGAACACACAGGAAACAAAGGAGCGTGTGAAGACATAAAAATACAAAGTGGAATCCAGAAAGAGAAAGCTCACATCCTTCATTATTGTTTCTTCTACTTTTTATGTGTAAGTTCAAACTACTTCCATTCCTTTCCAACTCACACAAACCTTCTTTGTATATAGAAAGCCAATTAGACACATACAAACATTAAAATCTAATTCAGAAAAAACCCTAGAGAGCAACCACTCCAAATGATGCTAAGAGCCTCCATTTCCAACACCAAGAAGTTCTTCCAAAAGACCCTAAAAAGCTTCAAGTCTTTCCTCTCTAGTGACTACCAAAGACTTCCCAAGAGCCCTCCCTTCAATCCCTTTCCCACCCAAAGTAATCAAGAACTAGACAAGTTCTACATAGACTTCACCGATAGATGGGATAGCGATAACGATAAAGCCAAGGCCAAGAAGAGAAAGAAGAAGAAGGAGAAGGAGATGAACTTGCCGCGAGCGAACAGTGAAAAAGAAGTTTTTAGTGGGAGCTTGACGAAGATAGCGAAGTCGGGTTCTAAAAAGAATCGTGAAGAAGAAACGGTGGAGGAAAAGGAGAAGAATAAGAGACTTGTGTGTGAAGGAAAAAGGAAAGAAGAGTACTTAACATCATGTTCAAAAGGTAAAAAAGAGGTAAGGACTTGTTTGGTTGCACAAAAAATAAAAGAACTTGAAATGGTGGACAAGAGCAATATAGAGCATGTGTTGGACATTGAAGAGGTTCTTCATTACTACTCTAGGCTTACTTGCCCGGCCTACGTCGACATTGTTGACAAGTTTTTCATGGACATGTATGCAGAACTGTCCAGTTTGCAGGCAATGGCTCATGATACTCAGGTTCAAGGCCGATGAATTGGATCGGTTAAGTGGTAGATTCTTGAGGAAATGAAAGAAAAGAAGAGAAAATTTGGAATTTCCATACAATTGATTGAGTTGTGTTTTTTCTCACAACTCCAAGCTCCGGCATTCATCTAATTGGTCACAAGGTCAAGATTTGGTGTGAATTGTTCATCTTGCTAATGAAACCTTTTTCTTTTTGTCTTTTGTGTTTACAATTTTAGTTTCTCATTTAGGTTTTGATTTGATTACTTGTATGATTAATTTTTCTTCTTTGTTGATAATTGATTGTGTCTGCCCATTCACTTTATTTATTAACTTTGTTTCACTTAAAGATCCATTTGTGATTGGTTTCACATAGTATCAAGGCAACTATTAAAGTTATAGTAATGTTTTTTTAAGTTAATTATATTTTACCTCAATCAAACTACCAAAAAAAAAAAAAAAAAAAAAAAAAAAAAAAAAAAAAATCTTATAAATATCCCTTTTTGGAGTGGTGAAAGTTAAGTATTATTTATAGTTGAGGGGTGAAATGTATAATCTTAAAATTAAATGGATAAATTAATATTCAATAATAATTGAGGGGGTAAAATGTAACTAGCCACATATTTTTTTGTGTGTACATTATAGTATTTTTTTTCTTCTTCTTGTAGAATGAACTACAAATAGAGATTCCGGTCACGGCGGAATTGAACATAGAACCTATAAGTGATCTATGTTTGATTTTATAATCAATTTTTATGTTTCTATCATTGATCTTGTATGCATTAGAGCATGTCCCAAGCATAGTACTTTTTTACTTGCTAGAAGGATGTTTGGTTAGAAGCTTTGTTTTCAATTTGCAACTACAACTGAGCAACGTTCAAACATGTATCTATATACTAGTACGAATCTTGCCCTTATACAGAATAATATATTATCCATCATATGGACAGTCTTGTCATCCAAACAATCTCTGATCTGGTATGACTTGATGCTTTTGCACCACCTAATTAAACCTCCAAACAAGGAGAGAAATATTCATTGAACCTTTGAAGCTAAGCAATAGTTTAATAGCCATTCCATATCTATAGAACTATCGAATGATATTTGCCTCTCTGTGAGAATTCATATATATAGCTGTGACAAAAATGTAAAGTTCCATTTCTACCTAAATACATTACTTTTCTTTGTTTGGTTCATCAGTGTGATATGATATTTGCCTTAGAACTTGCAACAATGGGCACCAAATTTTGGGGAAAAAAAAAAAAAAAAAAAATCAAATGTATTGTATTCAAAATTTAATTTTTAAATTTAATCATTTTAACATTTTTGTAGAACATAGTGGTTGAAATCGCTTCAGTTTTGAGTCCAAATTTTTACTCAAATAAGGTACAAGTTTTTCAAATTTTTTTAATAATGAATTCAACTTTTCCTTTCATTTTCTAATTTTTTTAATCGGAGGGTATTATTGGGCCGAAAAAACATATGAGTTTGCCGGTTTCAATTTGATGGACGAAGCAAGCCCAATCTGGTAGACCACTCTTGTAAAATCCCTTGACCCATAAAATCAAAAAGGGTAAATTACAAATATATCCCCTAAAGTTTGCTTAAAATACGAATTGCTTCCTGTAGTTTGAAAAATTACAAATACTTCCTTGTTAGAATTTTTTATTTAACAGAATTAATTAAAAAAGTGAAATTTCTAACTGTTTCCCTATACAATAATAAAATTATCTGAATTATTAATTGAAATAAAACTTTAACATTATTAAAAACTTTTACTTAACTTGATAATTTATTAATAAAAGGACCTATTTGTTATGAAATTGAAAACCTTAGTCGGCATAATGTAATTTCTAAAACCACATGAGTAATTTATAATTTAAGTAAATTTCAGGAGGTGTGTTTGTAATTTACCCAATATAAAACGAAGTGTTAGAGACCCAAAACAAATTATAAAATGTTTTACATAATATTGCTCAATTAAAAAAGGTGGAGCGTATTCAATCTGTGTTTCTTGGCTCACCATGAGTCTATTTCAACGATGGAGCTCACTTGTCTCAAGTGATTAAGAAAATTATACCTATCCAGTCTGTCCAGTTGGGCCATCATGGAGCTTATTTTTTATAATCCAATTTGTTCATCTTTTAGATCTTTCTGTATAGATCTTTCATAAAATAAAAAAATAAAAAAAAGGAGATTAATTTGATAATCATAATCATATGATTTCATTATATTTATCTTAAAAAATTGAATACCAAGTATGATTTTGTGAATATATAGTTTGATTTTTTGAAGCAAATAAAATGCAATTACGTGGTTACAATTATCATATCAATTTGATTTTTTCGAGAGTGATTTATATATAGAGACCTAAAAAATAAACATATCAGACAATCTAGTCTAAATTATAGACAAGCTTTCCATCAGAAATGCTAAAAATTCATAATTTAAATTCTCAAATTTATCCATGATGACATGATACTAAAGTTAGGCCTTATATACTATTGTGGGTCAAATGAACAGAAATATTTTTAAGTGTTGTCAAACATTTTTCGTTTAACTAAAGCATCCCTTTTCATCGTCATGATAGGGCCTCTGCCAACTAGTCTTGCGAAAATAGTCTCTCGGCCCATCTTGGCCTAAATATGCAGGCCCGTGCCAATTCAAAGCAATCAAAGAAACAAAACTCTGGTTGTATAATAAGCAAATTGACATCATAACAATAACAAACATGCCATTTTACCCAACAATTGGTTAAGAACTTGAAGATCATGAACCACAAATTTAAGGCTTTTTAATTTGAATCATTGGCTGGTTTGATGCATCTTATGGAAGGTGATTATGTTTTTTTTTTTTTTTTTTTTGGGTGCTATAATATTTGGTACAATTTATGTGTACAAGTTGAGATAAAAATTATTTAAACAACACTGTTGCATACCTCCAGTGGGGGTTGCACCCCCAGTGAAGTGTCGCGCCTCCACTGGCTGAAGCCCCAAAAAAAAAAAAAAAAAAGAAAACAGTTTTTTTTTTGTCCAATTATGGAGTGCCACCTCACTGGGGGTCGACCCCCAGTGGGTGTATGAGGCATTTTTCTTATTTAAATACATTCAAAAAAACTAATTATTAAGAGGTTATAGGACATATTCTTTCAATTTTTGGATTTTGATTATCAATTTTTAGCTTGTCAAAAGTTGCACCAGATGAGGTCATACAATATATTGGATATGTTTTGGTGCAACTCTTTATAAGTTAAAAGTTGATATTCAGAAAGAACAAACTAAAGACAATTCTCATCAAAATTTTCTTGTAACTTATTTAAATTATTCTTGCCTGATAAATTATAGGATAAATTATAATAACCTCCTTAAGATTTGGAAAAAATAGGCCCTATAAGTTTAACATAATTATATTGGACTCCTTTAAATTTTAATTTACATAATATTTAACATTTCAGGATGATTTGGGATGTTCTAAATAAGTGCACTTTTTGACTTTTTATGAAATATGGGTTGGGTTTGGGTTGGGTTTGAAGTGATATGGTAGAGAGGTGATGTGACTTAAATAAGATGATGTGACTTAAATAGGATAGTACTTTTTGACTTTTTCACTTTTTTAGTACATGACAAACAATCTAAAAATTTTTAGTCATATAAATGACAAAAAATAAAATTGTCATATTTTTTTCCATTAAAATGTATAATTTATCTTATTTATTTTGTGTTTGTATATTATCTGTATTGATTTTGATCTCTTTAACCTTATTAATTGATAAATTAATGTAACTATACAAAAATTATGAGGGTTACTAAATTTCTTCCCCACCTTAGAGAGGTCAGGGTAATTTGTACTAAATTACAACTAGAAGTCATACCAAGCATTCTAAGATGGTTTTAAAATTAAGAGGAAAAAAAACATTATAAACAATCTCAATAAACTTTACTAAATAAATCATTGTAACAATGTTATATAACAATTAGGATTATTGTAGTCTACTACTATTTGTTTTTTTTTTTTTTTTTTTTGTGGTTGTTTTGCATTTGTTTTGTTCTCTTATTAAAAAAATTGTGAGGCCGATAGGCTGGTTGTAACGGAGAGGTTATTTGGTAGCTTTGGAGTAATATTCTATATAGGGATGGCAACAAGATGGATTTGTTGTTTTCCACCCTTGTCTCGTATTATATTAAGTGCAATATTTTAAGTATATGATTGGGCATGCCTTTTTGTGCAACCTAATTGGAATGTGAAGATTTTGCTATGATGTTTTGTGCATTTTCTATGTTATTGATGTATTCTCTTCTATGTTTTGTACCTTTGCTTTACATTAATAAGATCTCTCTTTTGCTGTTTAAAAAAAAATGTAATATTTTAATATTTTTTTAGTCTTATTGTATTGAAAAAAAAAATTATATATATTACATATAAATATATTTAGCAAATAAAATCGAGGCGGTGACAATGTAGAATACCAATAAAAATCAAATTGAAATATCATATGATCTTATTCCAAAACCACCACATAATTTTTTCAGAAATAGATATCCGGACAAGTTTAGTATGAGTTTAATATATTACCATAAAAAGCAATTATATGCATATTTGGCTTTTTGATAAGCATTTCACATTTCATACTCTCTGTATTGAATCATCTTCATTGGATGCATGATCTACTTCAATGAACCCTTAAACAAACCGTAAAGATAATATAAGCCCATCATAAATGTTGGTTTGGAATGTGCAAGGGCCAACCTTGGCCTTCCTTTTATGGGTTTCCATTTTTAGTAACTAAAAAGCTAGTAGAGAACTACAAGATTGCGTACAAGAAAGATGTCCCAAGAAAGTGGAAAGTCGTTGACTTGAAGCAAAAATTTCAGTTCTCCACTTATCAAAGTTGGTGGATCCCATTCTACTTCCCTTGCAACTTCTTATTAAAGCATGTCCACATGGGATTATCTCCGTATCCAAGTATTTTCTGTTCATTTGTCTCAATTGATGGTCAATATCTTAATTATTTTTATGAAATTCTTACTACATTATACATTTATCACATTACACAGTTGAGAATACATTAGAACAGAATAACAAAAGAATAAATTATGATTCTCTGTCATGAAATCTTACACCAAGATCTTCTTGTGATAATTCCACTATGCTTGGTTACCACTTTTCAAAAACACTTTTTAGAAAATTCTACTTTCTTATTTTTAGTATTTTTTTGTTTTTACTGAATTTTTTTAATATTTTGAGCAATTTTTTTAATTTTTAGACATACTTAACATAAATATACCTAAAAAGTAAAAAAAAAAAATTGAAAAAAACTTTTTAAAAATTCACTAAATACCAAAAATACAAAAAAAATCTGAGAATTAGATACATTTTTATATTTTTATGTATTTATTAATTTTAAAATATTTTTTATTAAATTTTTACTTTTTAGATACATCTAAGTAAGGTGGCATCTAAAAAAGTAAAAAAAATGTTTAAAATTTTAAAAATATTCACTAAAAACAAAAAAACACGAAAACTAAAAAATTCAATTTTCAAAAAATTTAACTAAAAAAACTCAAACCAAACACATTTGGATTGCTTACTTTTAAAAAATTGTTGTCATTTTGCATCATTTTAGACTTTTAATGATGTCTTTTACTGCAATAAAAATCACAGTAAAATGATGACAAATTTTTTTTATTTTAACTAAGAACTCTTAATAGAGATTTAGGCATAGATAATCCTTTGCCAAGTTAGTGACTCCTATCCACTTGGAATCCAAAGATGTTTTTGGGTTTGGCTTTATTTGAAGATGGAAGAAGATTCCCAAGTATTTGGTGAGATTCTTGAGGGAGGAAGATGGTGACAGGTCACTAGAAAAGTGACCTAGTTAGTGCGTTGGAGGAGGCTTTGCTTTAAGAAACCAAGCATTCAACCTTCTCTAGCCATATTCTCTTAGGGGCTGAAAAGGGGGAGATAATGAGTCATCATCATGGTGAAGATGGAATATTTTGTAGTGCCTCTTTCTTTATGATAATTGTATCTCAGTATCTCACTACACCATGTGGTATCAAAGGTTTTTGTCACTTAACTGCAACCATTGGATGCTTCTTCAATTCAGCTGTTCTTTTTTTGATGATATGCGAGTAACCATCCAATATGATTCCATTTAAAAGATCAAACATTCAAAGAAAGAAAAATAAATATTATAACTAACAAGACATAATTTTGGTATGAAAATATACAAATCTCATAAAAAGACATAATTTTATTCGAATGCATTTTTCTAGAAGAACTTTGAGATAATCTATTTATAAGGAGTCCTTATTTTGGTCAAAAGTTGTGCCAAACTAATTGGTGTTTTGATAATTCGTAAAGTTGAGTCCAACAATGAACTCGTAAACAATTAGCTACTACTTCATGGTGTAGATCAAGAGATAACCAGATTAGTATAATATATAGCGAGAGAAACACATGGTATGAACTGGAATGGTTCCCTTCACCTATTTTTTTTGATCGGGGAAAGAATTTTTTTTTATATTAGAATAGAACTGATTGAAACTTACAAAAGGTATAGCCAAGATAAGACAACATCATAGATATTAGAAGGACGTGTCTTGTAACCTTAATCTCTTGGCATGATGATGGCCCAATTACAATTCTTCAATTGGAAAAAAGACTAACAAAATTATTTTTCACACATGAAACAAATCACCTAGAGGCATGTGTTGTACATCCAACCATATCGTGAAAGGTAAGTTATACATTCTAAACTGTAAATTTTCATTACAATCATCTTCAAGCTCATCACTAACTTGATTGTCAAAGGGCCTTAAACGTGGACACCTACCCAGTGCACTGCAGAGGGTTTGTTTCACAGATATTGGCAAAAGAAAAGGACTAGCACATCTCTATAAAGTCAAACTCGAACACCATTTCACCTAGACTGTGAGCCATCCATTTACTATATTATCAAGTTATAAAATGAATTATTGTTGAAGTGGTGGGATGTTCAAGGGGCACTACCAGGACTGTGGAGGAGTTGCTTCAGTGCAGTTTCTATGTTATTGATGTATTCTCTTCTATGTTTTGTACCTTTGGTTTACATTAATAAGATCCCTCTTTTGCTGTTTAAAAAAAATGTAGTATTTTAATATGTTTTAGTCTTATTGTATTGAAAAAAATTAAATTTTATATATATTACATATAAATATATTTAGCAAATAAAATTGAGGTGGTGGCAAGATAGAATACTAATAAAAATCAAATTAAAACACCACATAATCTTATCCCAAAACCACCACATAACTCCATTCCACTTGCAGTCCTTTGGTCTCTTTGGAAGGATAGAAATGGAAGTGTCTTTAGTGGACCCCCAACTGTGATGAAGTTATTGAATTAATCAAAATCAGAGTTGCTTTTTGGGCTAAGTTATCACCCAAAATGGCACAGTTCTCAGTAAATGACGGTTGCAGGTGGTGAACCTAAGGTATTGTGTACGAAGCATTCAGGATTTAGGGGCTGAGTTTGATGTATTGTGCTTGTGTATTTGCACTCGAGTCCTTAGGTTTATTTATTTATTTATTTATTTTTATCGGCGAAAGAAAAGAACCTTGATTGGTAAATATCAAAATATTACATTAATAAAAAGGGATGAATGAATAAAGTATTATAACGAAACAAAACGATCTCAATCAGGTTGATATTGAAAAACACAATCAAATACTTGAGCTAGCACACCCTCAAGAGTTGGTAAGGCCACCCAAGAGAGGAAAAGTAATGCAAAACCCAACAGTACAACAGCACACTAAACTAACCACAGAACAAACCAACATGGCCTTCCAAAATTAGCAAGGCAGCATTTGAACCTCCCAAAACTCCCCTTGAAAACAATTCAACTCTGTTTGGCTTGCTCCTCGTCTTTTGTTTGGTTTCTCACCAAACTTGTCATTGTGTCATTGTGGTAGCCCATGATTGGACGTGTACATCAGTACCAACATAATAGTTAGGATGATTATATTATACTATGATTTTTTTGGTATTTGCCTTCTTTATTAATGTGTTGTCTCTGTATTTAAGTGATTCATCAATAAAATTTCTTTTTATTGATAAAAAAAAAATAGTTTAGACTAAATTTTAACCACTAACACCGTTAACTATGAATGTGAAATGACTATAATACTCTCAAATTCTATATTTTTTGTTATTTTTTTTCTCTTTCATCTCTCACACATAATTTATAATGTCTAGTAATTAAATTATAAGTAGTTATAAATTCTTAATTACTTATTGTAATTCTTAAATTTTTATTTAATTATATTTTAGATCACAATTAATCCTAAATATTTAACTATTTATTGTAATTACTAACTTTTTAATCTAATTTTAATTTAATAATATTTATGTATAATTTCTAATATGTTAATCTAATTTTAATTTATTTACATTTTAGATCAATTCTTAATTATTATTTATTTTATATTTTATTTAATTATATTTTAAATCACTTTGTAACCACCACTTTGTGAATTATACCGAGTGTTAGGTGTATACTCAATTTTTTCACTCCCAAACACACATTAATGTGTACTAATTGGGCATTGTTTTTTTTTTTTTTTATATATTTTAAATCAATTCTTAATTGTATTTTAATTTAATTTAATTAATATATTAATCTAATTTTAAGTTTGAGAAAATTGGGATAAAATTGTCCTTTTGTTGTATTAATTTGATTCTAATATTTCATAAAACAAAACCCACTCTATAAAATAGTGTGCTCTGTTAGTTTAAATGGAAAAATTTAACGACAGTACTTTAATCCAAAACCACATAGGGACTTTCTAGTTATATTTGAATGATAGGAGAGTAAAGTGCTCAAATCCTAAAATGAATTTAACCCTTAATTTTATCTCACTGATAGACCTTGATCAAGAAACGATTTGTCCAAATGAACAGAGAAAAAAAAAAAAGTGTACAATAAAATGTTCAGAAAATGAAATATGCCACTCAAATTCATCTTTTAAGTACATACAATACACACCATATAAATATTCATACCTAAACAAAACATTTCATTTTTTATGTACTTTCTTTATACAATTTTTTTTTTTCATTTTTTTGTGTGTAAGTAACTTTTTTATTGTACATAGAATTGTTGTAGTATTCAACAAGAAAGGGCATTAGGTAAACAATTAAAGCAACTAGAAATGTCGAGGAGGACAAATTGCAAGTCATGGTTACATTATTTTAAGGTGTCAGATTTTAATGTTCTTTTATTGAAGAAGTTACACACAAAAAAAAAAAAAAAAAAGAAGCAAAGTTTGACTCTTATAACAAAATGAAAATTTTAGTTTTATTAATTTAAATCCTAATTTTTTGATTAATTTTCAATCTAAACTTTTTATATATTTTTATTAAGTAAAATCAACGGGGAAAAAAAATTAAGACTTAACGAAAAAGAATATTTTAGATATTTTATGTATATCTA
This sequence comes from Camellia lanceoleosa, assembly GCA_025200525.1. Classification (NCBI taxonomy): domain Eukaryota; kingdom Viridiplantae; phylum Streptophyta; class Magnoliopsida; order Ericales; family Theaceae; genus Camellia; species Camellia lanceoleosa. Next base: position 57,892,861 of record CM045763.1, read on the forward strand.
TATTGAATTTAATAATTAAAATACTTTTAATCTACAAAAATACATTAATTATCTATTGTGAATATTATTATTTTTATCAGCTTTTAATTTAGGAAAAATAACAAATTAGTGGATATTTGTAAAATTAATATAAGAACAATAGAAAATTTTATAAATTTTAATAATTAAAGTTATAATTTTTTTTAATAAAATAGTAATTATTGCAAAAAAAATTCTACTGATGTATAATTTCCCTTTTAATTTACAAAATCCTAACAACCATGCTTGTGCTGTGTATGAATATTACATACACACCTCTTTATTTATCCATTCATCTGACTTGAAATCAAATGTAGAACTTATACAAGTGGAAGAAGCATTAATATTGTAACCATTTAGTCTACAAGAAAGAATGAAAGATTACACTATATTAATGTGATCAGAGAATTCCAGTTTGGGTTGTTCAGCATTTGATCCTGAACTACCCAATGGTCCTGCAAAAATATAATAGACATCCCAAAAAATGGTGTACTATATGTCCAATTACCTTAGTTATTATACGTATTATGATTTGAGTATGACTCATTATAATGTTAATTATAATTTAGTTACAATCTATTATCGTTGTTATTTTGATTATGATAAAAAAAAATTAATTAATTATACCTTAAGAAGTATTTGGTTTAGCTCATTATTATAATATTAATTATAATTATTAGTGAAAGTGATTTAAATATAACCTTTAAAGTAACAACACCACACAATAGCCTCTTTTGGAAAGTAAGTTAAAAGTTAATTCTCAACTTTAACCCATTTTTGATCATATCATCTCTCATATGTTTTATACATTTTTCAAAAAAGGTAAAAAAAAAAATAAACAGACAACTTTTAACTATCTTTCTAAAACACACCATTGTCATAGCTTTTATATTTCAGAAGGAACCAAAAAAACAAAAACATATAGTAATCGAAACGGTTAGTGCTAATAAATATAAATTGGACCACGGACTATAAATTGGGTATGGAAAATGGATGGAGCGGATGAGATGATGAACTAACCACGACTCATGAGCATGTGCACACTGTACCTTGCCCATGTAAAGAAAGCTGCCCCTGGGGTTGTGACATTTGTTACCCCTCTTTTGCTTATCACGTGTCTCCATGGACCATATATGTGTCGTGAGTCGTGACCAGTTTGGTCCAGTTTATTTAAATTATTTTTAAGTTTTTGAAAAATTATAAAAAAAATAAAATAAAATCTTGAGTTAAATTTTTATAACAAAATAAATTTTTGATTTTTGATTTTATCAATTTTAATTATAAATTTATTTATTTATTTATTTATTTATTTTTAATTTAAATTATCTGTCTATTTTCATTAATTTAAAATTGATGAAAAAATAGATATTTTAGCAATTAAACTCAATGAAAAAGAATATTTTGGGCATTTCATATACACTTACATTGAGTTTAATAATTAAAATACATTTTTTCCCATTGGTTTACTTAATAGAAATAGGCTAGTGGTTTAGATTGAAAATAAATTAAAAGATTAAGATCTAAATTGATTAAATTAAAAAATCATAATTTATTTTATTACAATGATCAAATCCTGGAATTTTTTTTTTTTGTAATTTCCCCCCAATTTTTTTTTTTTTTTCTTTTTAACTTTTATTTTGGAGTTTATGTTATACTGTTTGGTGCAACATCTATTTATAATAGATATCTTCTATTACAATCATGAAATGGAGAGATCTTAATCCACTACACGATACTAATGTGTAAGGATGGCAATTTATCTCATCCCCACCCATCCATTATTCCTCACTCTCTATCTCACGTGAGTTTTTCTAAGAAAAAGAGGAAGGAACATTGCTTTCTTGACTCGTTTTTTCTTCTTTCATCTTAATTATATTAAAAAAAAATGTATTAGTATATATTTATATATAATTAAATTTGTAAAGCGTAATAAGAGAAATACAACAATATATATTAATCTTTTAAATTCTTATTACTTATTAATCATTATCTCTCATATCTAATATAATCTCTCTCTCTCTTTTTAATCGGTAAAGAAGTAACATTTTATTAAAAAAAGTATAATATTACAAAAGAATGTGAACAGTAAGAGAGATACCAACTACCCACCAAACCAAAACATCTCTCTTAAACAAGGAAAATTACCTTGTTACATCCCCATTACCACCTTGCTCTAGTCACCTTCTCAATTTTTTTTCATACGGTGGTTTGGAGTTTTCTTATTTGGTATTTTTTGATATTTTACGAAAAGATATGCAGATTAATTTTTTCTTATACCACTTCCATTGCTGGATTTATCTCCTCATTTTTCCAATGCTTATGTCTTTGTGTAAATATCTTACAAAGTCGATAAAATAAAATAAAAACAAAGAAAAAAGTATGCAATGGGAATAATAATAGCTGCATGCGATTTCGATGGGTCCAAGCAATTATTTGTAGGCCATCCTATATTAAGATTTCACAAGAAAATAACACTTTTGATGTTGATTGCCCTCTCTCTCTCTAGAAAAAAAATGTCTTTTTTTTCAGAAGCCAAAGATTCGATATGTATTGTTATAAACTCCATTCGGTCGGAATAAACCACACCAGCTACACCTACAAATCTTTAATCCCTAACTGACAACCACTCTTGTAACATTATCATTGTCATTTTCCAACCATCTAATAAACTATGTATGACTTTTATTTTTTTCTTTTGATTTTTTGTTAATATATTGTGGGAGGTAACTTTGCACAATCACACTACTTGGTCAAGCCAGGCTTGTACTTAGACATTGGAGTTGTTCGAGTTTATGCCCGATTAAACATAGTGTTTGGACAGGCCAACCTCGAAATGGTGGGCCAAGTGAAGGATAAGCCCACAATTAGTGAGATAATGCCGTTTTGAGGAAAGTTCCTAGAGCGCAACAATATGGATGAGTGGTTGCATAAAATTCTTGACGGTCAAGTCAAGAGGTATAAAAGGATCATTTTATATTTTAGATCAACAATATGTATGCAGAGTCATTAGATTTGTACTCGTGCATATATATATTGAGAACAGTACCGGCTTTGGGCACAAGCCACACAGGAGGCCGCTTTGGGCTCCGGAAATTGGTTGAAAAAAAGTCTCCAAGAAAATTTGAAAAAATATCAAATAAGTTTTGTTTTTTTATTATTATACTAGCTCAAAAGGGCCCTTAAAAAACAATATATATATATATATATATTGATATGGTGAATTATTTAAAACTAATCGATTGTTATTTTTCAAATGCATGGATTATAATTGATTATAGTTATTACTTGTTTATGGAAAAAAGAAACGTGTCAAATTTGAAATTGATTAAATCATTTATTCAGTAAAGTATTTAACAAGAAAGATTGAATGATTTTGTTTGATAAGTAAGTTAAAACAAACTTGATTAGTAATTTTACAGTTAAAAATGCGAAAGTTCAAAAAATTTAAACAAAATTTGAATTACCAACTAGTCCGATTCTATAAAAAAAATGGTTCAAAAATCGGTTCATATTAGAATTCTAATTTGGGATGTTTATATAAGAGGCCTCATGTTAAAAGCTTACTTTGGGCCTCAAAAAAGGTAGAGCTGGCTTTGATTGAGAGTTTAACTTGCAATAAGCATCAAAATACCCTCCGCTGATCATCCCACTTGACAAGGATTCGCGCATTTGGTTGCAGGTCATTGGCGAGTTATTTGAGTTCACCGATTTATATTCATCCGCTCAATCCAATGTGGTTTTTTTTTTTTTTCTCCACACAAACATATATATTTACAAAATTGGGTATGGTATATTTTTTCTCCATTGCTATGCTTTTGTTTATTGTTTCCATGTTTTCCAAATAATTAAGAAAAACAAAAGAATTTTTGTTAACTTGAACTAACCATTGTCATCCCAACAAAATGTATCCAAGTACAAGTAGTTATCCAATTATGAAAAGTTTCTTTGGTTATTATCATGAGTATGACTGTAATTTACATACATATATTGTCTAAAAAAATAGCACTTCTTGGCCATAGCATTGGTATTAATCAAAATTTCAAAGTGGTCCAAATTGCTGGTGAGGATGGAGAGTCTTGAGTGATAACGCAATGAGGATAACAATTCAATTTCTAATTGGAAAATGATATATGCTACCCAATAAATTTTACTAGTATATGGTGAGTCAGCCCTTGACACCAACTCAATATTAGTCTCTCTCTTTTAGCAGTTTCACTCAATTATATCAATGATTGATACCTTAGCATGTATCTTTATTTAGCCTATAAGTTACTTCCTCCGTGATTTGAATGTCAAAGTCATCAAATTGAGGGTTGGATATATGGATGTGAGTAGTAATAGTAGGGAAGTTTAGACTCTCCGAATCTCTTTCTATGAATTTCATTTCATTTTACTTTTAATTTTGTATTTTTCATGAAATTTTTACTTTACTAATAAAAAATATATATATTCGCATAGATGCATTCAATTATATACTCGATGGCCTAAAGATCTTTTCTTTTTCCCTTTGTTTTGAATCTTTCTCCTTTCTATTTTTCCATAAAGCATATGTAAATGGTCCCATGACAAGGTTTAGCTGTATGTGTTATATCATGATCTTGATCCTTCGCGCATGCAGATAAGTCACGGGATAAAATACTACTGATATATGACATGAAGGCCTGGTTTGGCATGAACTATATAATCCATCTTTTTATCTTTTTTTTATTACATCACCTCTCTACTTTTTTGCACATCTTTTCGTAAAAAGACAAAAAGTGCACTTTTTTAGGACACCCCAAACCAACCCGAAGTCATGCACTTTTTTATAAGAAAATAATTTAGACACACAATTTCTGTTTTTTTTTTTAAAAAAAAGAAAAAGAAAAAAGAAAAAATATTAATGACATTTTTAAAATTATTGAGTCATAATAATAATAAAAGGATCACAGAAAACTCCACATCATTTTATATGGATTTTTGCTTAAAATTTGGATTTGTATGCCAATGCCCTAATCACAAAAACCAATACACATAGAATAGATTTTTTTAATCTGGCAGGAACTTTTTTTTGTTTAGATTTGAAGCTGACAGGAACTTGTTAAGCCTCTTCCAAGATTTCAGATCAGATAAAAACTCTTTGGTAAAATTTAGAGACAATATTTGTATATTTCCATTTTTTTAAAATCTAGATAGTTTACAATTTTTTGTTTTTTGAATTTGATAAACGAAAAAAAATACCTTTTTGCTTATTTTGAAAAACCAATTTTCATTCATTCCTCTCTCCATCACCCACCGCCCACACTACCCATCAGCCACCATCTGAAGCCACCCACCTTTGACCACCGCTGTTGACAAACTCTTGACCTTCGACAACTAGTTTTGGCCGCTAGTGACCCCTTCATTTGTTTTTAAAATTGTATGTATAATATATATATATATATATTATTAAAAGCAAATCTAAATATATTTGATAAAAACAATATTAAATTGTAACCTTTATATACTTAATGTTATATTGATATTGTAATCTAATTGGAAATTACACAATATATCACTAACTGAGAAGAATGAAGATCATATCTCTCTTTTATTCCATACAATTCAAAATACACTGGCTTAAGATATTTATAATACAAGAAGTAACAGAATTGCTAACAAACTCAGCAACTAACTCAGCTAACTAACTAACTAACCTAATTAACTGATTAACAAACATTACAATTTGTAGTTATATACATTCTGGATATTTTCTGAAGTATGATTACAATTACAAAGCTGTGATACATCAGTCGTGAATGCTAACTTCTTATTATACTGAGAAGTTGACTCTGCATCTAGCTGCTGTGATGACTTCACCTTAGTAGACTGTTGCATCTGGGTAGATATCTCAGCACTCCCCTGCAAGCTGAGAGGGCAATCTTTGCAAAAGCTTGACTTTCAAATCAAGAAACCGAGAGGTAGAAAGAGGTTTTGTGAAGATGTCTGCCACCTGATCTGTGGTAGGAACATAGTTCAAAGTAATCAGTTTGGCCACAACTTTATCCCGAATAAAATGGCAGTCTATTTCTATATGTTTAGAGCGTGAATGAAAATCTGGATTAGAAGCGGTGCCATTGCGTATATGTTATCACACGAGCTCGAGAATAGAAGAGGGCAACATATGCATATCTTTGAGCAAGCTACTGCGGCCGAGTTAATTCAAGAATGGCATTTGCTAAGGCTCAGATTACGCCTTTTAGATGATCTAGAGACAATAGGTCGCTTTCTTAGCACTCCATGAAATGAGGTTAGAACCCAAGTGAACCTGAGAACTCAAGTAAACCTTCGATCAAGACTATCACCACCAGTTTGAATCGGAAAAAGCATGAAGAGATAGGGGACCAGGTAAAGTGGAGACCATGATGTAGAGTACCTTTCACATATCTCAACAAGCGTTTGAAAATCAGCATTTGTGGGCAGATGCATATGCTGACATGCTTGGTTAACAGCTAATGCTAGATCAGGTCTGGTAATAGTAAGGTACTGGAGACCACCAACAAGACTTCTATACAAAGACGGATTAGAAAATGGAAGTGCATCTGAAGAAGAAGAAGAAGAAGTCTTGATAGCTAAGGGAGTGGAGCAAGGTTTGCAATCAGTTAAACCAGCTTTGTGAAGCAGCTCAGTAGCATACTTAGTTTGAGATAAAAAGTAACCATGAGATAGGTCTTGAATGGAGATGCCTAAGAAATATGACACAGTTCCCAACTCTTTCATGGAGAATTCTGTATGCATATGCTTTGTGAGGTGCTGAAGGTTGAAATTGTGGATCAAGCCTATACCAACAGTCCAATGCAAGATGACCAGATTTGCCACAGATTTGGCAAATAGAAGAGGCAGAACCAGAATAGCCTAATGCTCTGGATTGATTGTTAGAAAACCAGAAGAGGCTGATGCTCTGTATTGATTATTGGAAAACCTGTGATGAGATCTGTTACCACGGAAAAACCTACCACTTCTACCTCCTCTGTATGTAGATCTACCAGTAGAAGTAGGATGAGGTCCAAGAATGGAGTGTTGTCCGTCAAAACCGTAACAGTAGAACTTTTAGATCTTTGAATAAGCAACATGCAAATCGATTTGGAAGAGTGCTTGATCTTGCTTTCAATGTGAATTTCTTCTTGAGCCAAGTAAGGAACATAATTCTTCCATAGAGGCAGTGGATCCGTGCGAATGGAAGTTTTGAAGGCATCATATTAAATGCAGTAAGCCGTTTAAGGTAAGAAGAATAAGATCTTCATCCTCAACTTTTGCACCGATAGAGCTAGGCGATCTGGCTGTTTTGATCTGTGAAAGATAGTCAATTGAAGAAGATTGTTTTCGAATAGTATGAAGCTTGTTCTTCAGTTGGTGAATATGAGAGCGAGAGATAGAAGTAAATTTCTTCTCTAAAGTTTGCCAAACTTGAGAACTACTATGGAGATGAAGAACAGAAGAGTATACTGATGAGGATAAAGTTGCAGTTAAGCATGTGAGCAAATTTGCATCAATGGCTTCCCATTGAAGGTATGCAGGATTGGAAACAAGTTTTCCAGATGCATCTGGAATTTCAGATGGAGGACAAGGAATTGCACCTGTCACATAGCCAAGAAGACCTGCAGCTCGAAGAATATTATGGAGTTGATTTCTCCAAATCAAGAAATTTGTGGAATCAAGTTTAACAGTAATGAGAGAACCAAAATTAGACAGAAGAGATTGAAGACTGGAAGGTAAAGACACAGGATCTGCCATGGATGACTTTTGAAGAGTGCTCGTAAGAACTTAAGAGAGCTCTGATACCATGAGAAGAATGAAGATCATATCTCTCTTTTATTCCATTCAATTCAAAATACACTGGCTCAAGATATTTATAATACAAGAAGTAACAGAATTGCTAACAAACTCAGCAACTAACTCAGCTAACTAACTAACTAACTTGATTAACTGATTAACAAACATTACAGCTGTAGTTATATCTCACATTCTGATATTTTCTGAAGTATGATTACAATTACAAAGCTGTGATACATCAGTCGTGAATGCTAACTTCTTATTATACTGAGAAGTTGACTCTGCATCTAGCTGCTGTGATGACTTCACCTTAGTAGACTGTTGCATCTGGGTAGATATCTCAGCACTAACCAATAACCACACCTTGAAAATATGTCCTAACCCTGAGAACCACACCCTTCACCTTCTCAAAAAACACAACCCTAACTAGAGGAAAATAGCAATATACAACGTACACACATATAGTTTCTAATTTTTTTATCTTCTTTTTCTTTTCTGCATCTCATCTCTAGCCTCTGAAGTTTTTGATCTCAATTATGTCTCTTTCCTAAAGTGCATGAGTGAGGGCTTTAAATCGCTTGGCTTAGCATTCCATTGTTGTTCAACATCTTCTGCAATCCTTCTTGCATCCATTGATGTTCCGAGTAAGCCACGTTTGGTGAATCCAACTGCATATAATCCATTTTCACCTTTCCATCCGTGTGGGAATGGTTTCCTTGGAAACCCATCTTTCTCTGAGAAGAAATTGTTCTCCTGAAACATCAAATTTGAGCCCCATAAATCTCTTTTATAGATATTTCAAATTTGGATAATGGTATTTTTATAGAAAAATACATAAAATATATACTTTTTGCATCACTTTATATTAAATTCTATTTTGGTCTCTCATTTTTTAATTGTAACAATTAACATTTGTTCAAGTTAAAATAGTCCATTCGAAAATTGTCATGTGACTGTTGCATTTTTTTTTATCAGTAAAAAAGAGAAATTTTATTGATAAAATCATCGTATAAAGAATACATAGATAGACATTAATAAAGAACTGCAAGTACAAAAAATATCATAGCAAAACTAAATGATCCAAATTAAGTTGGCACTGTAAAACAAGTCCAATTATATGCTAGCACAACACCAAGAGTTGGTAAAGGACCAATGATATACTTTTTAGGACAAAAATGCTATTTTATTTTATTTTTTTTATACCAATTTGTTTTCTCTCTATATTGTATTTTCTTGGTGGTGAGTTTAGAAAATATAGTAAAGAGAGAAAATACTCACTACAACATATAAGAGTTTTAGTAATTCAATTTTTTTCATCAATTTTATTGTAAAAAATATTGGGAGATCAATTTTTGTTGTCACAACAACAATTGCTAAATAGTTATCCAATAAAGTTTTTTTTAAAAAAAATTAACAACAAAATTTAGAAAATGTCACTAGTAACTATAAAAGCAAAATAGTTTGATACCAAAAAGGTTTATTTTTTGACATAAAAAAATTTGATCCCAAAAGAACAATAATTTATCATAAATGTCAAATTTCATCACAAAAAATATAATAATGACATTTTTGGCAAATAAAATATTTTATCTCTAAAAACTAATTTTATTTTAAAATTTTTGTCGGTAAAACTTTAATTTACTGTGGTGACTATAAAAGATATAGAAGCAAAAAAGTTTTGCAAAAAAAAATGCATTTTTGCCTTAAAAAATGACTCATCTGAGTGTTACATAACAGTTTCCGTTAAGCAATTTTAACACAAAACTAACGAAATGATCAGATTGCAACATGACAAAAAGTATTGGGGTTAACCGTTATAATTAAAAATTTAGAAATCAAAATGTGGAATCTGATGTAAAATATAGGGGTAAAATGTGTACGTTACCCTTTATGAGTGTTTTGTGCATAAATTCTGTGAACATAGCAAAATTGTGATATTTTTTCGCAAAAAAATTAGTAGTTGAAAGAAAGGGAAAAGAAGGATACCTTCAACCAAATGGGTGCATTGCTTTTGTAACCAGTAGCTAAGATGATAGCATCAAAATTCTCCTCTCTTCCATCTATGAACTCCACTGAGTGTTGTGTTAGTCTCTTTATTCCATGGCATACCTACACAATACATATAGTGAAATTTCACATCATTAATTAGTATGCCATTGTGTCTCTAAATATGGAGATTTTGAATAGATATTCAGCAAGATTGGCTTTCTCCAAATCTTTTAGCAAAGAAAGAAAAAAGAAAAGGACTTGTGATAAATTTAAAGAGAGAAAAGAATGTTTTTTATTTTTAAGAACCGACCTTAATATTCCCAGTTTTTATTTTTTGGAGTGCTCCAATATCCAACACCGGTGTCTTCCCGGAGCTGCTCTTGAGTTCGAGGGGACCAAGTTTTGGTCTGGTGAGCCCTAGTCGAGCTGTGTCTCCAATCATCAACCGGGACAGTAGAAGTAAAAATCGATCCACCAATCGCATTGGGAACCACTTGAGCAAACACATCGACAGTCCAAAAGTTGATCTTCCCAGCATTTCCTGTGGCAAGACGTGAACCTGTCGCGAGAAAAAAAAAAAAATAATTAAAAAATTTACAGTGTTTGGTTTAAGTTTTTTGAAAATTGAGTTTTTTAGTTTTCGTATTTTTTTGTTTTTAGTAAATATTTTTAAAATTTTAAACATTTTTTTTTATTTTTTTAAATACATCTTACTTAGATGTATATAAAAAGTAAAAAATTTCTGAAAAAATATTTTTAAAAAATTAATAAATACATAAAAATATAAAAAATGTACTGAATTCTCGTATTTTTTTTATTTTTGGTATTTAGTGAATTTTTAAAAGGATTTTTTCACAAAGTTTTTACGTTTTAGGTATATTTATGTTAGGTATGTCTAAAAAAAATTTTAAAAATTGCTTAAAATATTAAAAAAAATTCAGTAAAAATAAAAAAATACGAAAAACAAGAAAGTAAAATTTTTTGAAAATTATTTTTAAAAAACTCTAACCAAACAGTTTTTTTTTTTTTTAAAGAAATGCTCTTTTGAAGAATTTAAAGATGGGAAAAAGAACGGACCAAAGAAGAGAATTTTGATGAGGCCGTATGATGTGACATGGCATCTTCGATACCATGACTCCCATGCACTTTTTCTGTTCTTTAAAATCTATTGAACTGGTATATGGTTCTTTGTACAGAAAATTTATTGAAAGAAAAAAGAGTGTATGATTAAAGAATTTGGACAGCAGACTAGTATGCCCATGGGCGCACGATCCTTTGGTTCTTATTTTAAAACATTTACAATAATTATGTCTCAAGATTTTTATATCTCAAAGATTTTTACATAATTTATGAGTGTCTGGAACAGGAAGCTAAAAGATTTGAGGACAGAATGTCATTGACCTTGTGCATGTAAGCGAATTCCAAGAAGTTTGGAACCAAAGACAATATTTGTACTACAATATGGAGAGAGAGAGAGAGAGAGAGAGAAGTGTGCTTACTGAATCTCTAACCACAAGGGATGGAATAGCATTATAATTGCAGAGGTCCAAACAAACCTCCATGCCTGAATTCCCACAACCAACCACCAAAACTTTCTTCCCACAAAACGATTCACCGGTCTTATATAAACTCGTATGAACAATTTGCCCAACGAATTCACTCATCCCATCAATTTCCGGCACATCCTTTTCTGCATCCTCTCCGGTGGCAACACCTAGCCATTGACACACATACTCAGTCTCCACCATTTTCAGCCCTTGAGCCCTAACCCTCCAAAACCCACATCCGTTGTCAAAATTTGCACTCACCACCGTCTTATTAAACACCGGTTCTAAGTTAAAACTTTGCGCATAAGCCTCTAAGTAGGCGATAAACTGTTGTTTTGAAGGGTAAGTTGGGAAATTTGTAGGGAAAGGCATGAGAGGGAGCTCACAGAATTGCTTAGGAAGATGAAGGCGAAGCCGGTCATAGGTCTTTTGCTGCCACAAAGAAGCTATGCAATTAGCCCTTTCAAGAATCAAAGCTCGGAGACCTTTTTGTTTGAGACAGGCAGCTGAAGCTAGCCCTGACGGGCCAGCGCCGACTATGACAGGTCCCGGCACCCAAACCCTTTTCACTGAGTCGCTCATCTTGTCGTCAAAGTGGTCATGGAGTCTTTTACCATACATTTCTTTCAAGTAGTCCATTTGAAGAATAAGATGTTAAGCTCTCCGTTTGGCAAGGAAGTTGGTTTTTTGGCTTTTTAATTTTTTGATTATTTTAACCTGGGCTATTTTAGCCTAGTTTGGGAAGGACTTTTTGGCTTTTTGACTTTTTTGATTTTTTTTGTGAGAGAGAATTGTAATGATTATGGGTTGAATTTGATATTTTGTTTTTTGTGACTAAAATAGCCCTTTTTTTTTTGTGACTATTTTAACCCCTAACCCACCCAAACCTTCTTGCCAAACACCATAGAAAGAAAAGTTGATGATATACTTCAGAAACTGAGTAAAACCCAATTACCCAATTACTCGAAAATCTCTTTTTGACACAAGGTAGAAGTTAGAACTCTCTGTTGGTGATTGAGATAAGATACTTGGCTGAGATTAGAGATATGTGTTTGATCTTCTTGAAAGGAATATTTATGGAGAGAGTAGAGATTGAGCTTTGATTAATTGGAGAGAAAATGGAGAGGGAGAGCTATGGAAACAAGAAAGACACTGATGACTATAATATAGTGAGAAGGGAGAGGAAATTGAGATGGGAATCAGGATGGAATTGGAGTCAAGTATATAAATAAGTAGCTAGATGTGTGTGAGAGAGAGAGAATTTGAGCAGTAAAGACGTAATTCAAGTGGGACATCTCATTTATAATAACTTCCATTTAACCAACAACAACCTCTTCTTCACCACCCATTATATCAGTTTAATACTTTAAATTATAATTGTTATTTTTTTTATAGATACAAATATAAGTAGATGAATAGATAAACGATATCCGATTAACTTGATTTTTTACAAGTATATTCTACTTGATGTATTCTAAAATGTGAACGGTTTAGATTATCAAAATTGACCCCAAAAAGAGCCCAATTGGCTGCACAGCCACCTCAATTCCCATTATATGTTACATTTATGTAAAGTCTAGAGAGAAAGGATTCTAAAACATTCTGCGTCTGATAATATCAGTCGAGAATCTTATGACTTTAAAATCTTTGTTTCTTTTGTCCCTACACGCTAACAACTAGGCTACATGGTGAAAATCTCGAAATAAAATAATTTTAATAGGAGAAAAAAATAGAATATTCAAACAAAAATTTCATGTCGACAGACACCGACCCTAAAATGATATTGATGATATCTTAGTCCATCAATTCAACTGAATCGGTAGTAGAGATGATGACATAGTGGTCAACCATTTGCCTAATTAAGGATATTTTTTGAGCGCTGGTATAGTTTGAGATATAAGAATGGATCAATTGGTGACAATTATGGATCATTTATTTTTGTGATTTCAAAAACTTGTTTACTATATTAGAATTAGTTATTAATTATCTTTAAATTATCAAAATTATTAATTAATGCATAATTAAATATGTCCTTAATTATAACTTAACTTTTATTTGGAGTGCCTATACTACTTTGTCACATAATCACGAGGCCATATATATATACACACACATATTGGACCTTCAGACATTTAGTACTTTAACCCAATCAACCCAAGGTTATAAATTAAAAATAGTGTTCTTAGCTTTGCTTATAGTCATTCTGTCTGTGGAAGCCATAAAAGGTTAGTTTAGCATAATTTCGTCCCCTGCTTTTAAAGTAGAGGTATTTATTTAAATATTTTTTCCTTCTACATTTCTCTCCATATCTATAGACAATATATTATCAGAGCTGCTACGTATCAGGAAAAAAAAACATGAAAAATGTCAGGAAAAATGGAGGAAGAGGAGGAGGAGGGGGGGAGGTGGAGGAGGAGGAGGAACTGGAGGGGGCCATAAAAATGGGCGGAGGCGGGGGCGGGTGACGGCTGGGTCAAGGCAGACAAGACGGTGGGCGAGACGATCGACGACGGCAGACGGGCGGAGGCCGCGACGATCCTCCTCCTCCTCCTCCTCCTCCTCCCTCCTCCTCCTCCTCCTCCTCCTTCTCCTTTCTGATCCTTTTCCCATTTTTTTTTTTGAAGCCTAGACTTATTCATATATTATAAGGAAAATTTTTGTTAATAGTTTCTGTATTTTATTCCTTATTATAGTTTGGTCCCTACAATTCTAAGTAACTCGTTTCTAACTTAGATTTTAGAATATGTGTCATTTTGATCCAATTGAAAACTAGCGTTCACATTTTTGGCGAAAAATTCATACGTGAACGACATATGATTGGTTTTCAAGGACAAAATAGATATTTTACTCGCTCCTTTTTCATCTTCTTCCTCAAATTATTCTGCAATAAACAAGCCACCCCCCACCTTCTCTGCCACTGCCAAACAACACCACAACATTCACCATATAGATCTGTAAAATAATCACAACAGTGAACCTAGATCCAAGAAGGAATAAGAATAGAGACAGAGAGAGAACAAGAGAGAAAATGAGAAGAGTAGATCTATAGATCTCACTATGACAAATTAAGGTTTTGGAAACAAAAGTTTAGACACAAAATCACGTTTTATGAATAATTTATTTTTGTTTGTCAGAAGTGTCATCATTATATTTTTAACAACAAAATTGGATATTAAGTGACAAATTACAATTCTTTTGGGATCATTTTTTTTTTTTTGGTAAAAGTGCATTTATTAACGATATTTTTAAAATTTTATCGTTAAAAGCTCTCATTTTTTTTTTTTTTACTTTTTGGGACCATAATTTAGTAACTATTCTTGCGACCAGAGTGATTGGTCTCAAATTTTTTTGCATTGTCTCCAGTTTCCCTTCCCCCCTCCAACTAGGACACTAGCCCCCTTCACCTTCCCAACTACAATACAATTCCCTTCTATATTTCGTATTTAATTTTTTAATTTTTTATCAATGTATATATTCAGTTCCCTATATTAAAATCTTGAGTCTGTCAATGATTTTTTTTTTTTTTTTTTTAAAAAAAGGAGCTGACAATTGTATTAATGAACAATGGAATATTACATCAAAGTAATACATCAATGCAATCCAGAATAGCATCAAGCAAAAAAACAAGCAACACTACTACCACATTGGAGAGGTTCCAAATTCGGTAGCAGAAGCAAAAGAGACACTAAAATAAAATGAAACGGAGTGAAAAACAGAGTTTGGAAACAAAAATAACCCAACATCCTTACCCAAAAAAAGCGTTAAAAGGCAACGCAAAATCTGGTTATAGCAAGAAAGCAGCTGTGCAAATGGTGATGCTGCAAGCTCTTTGGTTAAACTGGCCCAAAATACCACCCCGAATTTTATGAGTTTGAACAATTCCTCGCAATTTGGTTGTGCTCCATTGAACAAGCACTGGTTTCTCAGCCCCCAATTGACCACATCACAGCGAGCAGAATGACTTCCCAGACTTTGATTTGAGGCCTGGGCTGCCAATACCTTGATTTTCTTCAATATTGAGCAACTCTTATCATTATCTAACATCACGAGATACTCCTCCAATTGTAAATGGTTGTTTGGTGATATTTCAGGCCATTCATATTATGTCATTTGCCTATTTATCTTTCAAAAATTAATACAAAAATAGAAATTTTCATTATTTCTACCAATAAAAAAAAATTATTTAAAACACCACATCGATTTGTTTCTAAACCATACTATAATTTTCCCCAATTGTTAGTCAATATTGTACGAACAACTTGCATGCAATGGATGATAGAATAGGGAGGACCATTCGAAAGATTAATAAAACCTGTCCAAGTCGTGTAACCGACCAACAAGTTCCGACTTTGAATAAAATGTGTAGTGATTTAGAATTTTGATACTCTTATACTGTGTGTGGTTGGGGGATTTGGGAAAGAATTTGAAAAATGAAGGAGAAAAGATGTGTGAAATTAGGTGAAATGTAAGTATATTTTATGCACATTTCACCTTCCTTTTCTATTTTTCTTTCTAAATCCTTTTTCAAATCCCCCAACCAAACACGGTATTAGTAGTTATCAATGACATAGATTTTCATGCCTTTGATGTCTCAAATAAGAGGGAGATCTCATTCTAGATTTATTTTTTTATTTTTTTATTTTATTTTATTTTATTTTTTGGACAAATTATATGTATAATGCTTGTAATTTGCCTCTTGTATTAATTTAATATTTAAAAGGATAAATTATACTTTGTCTCCTTTTTGTTTGGCCACTATTTTGGTCTTTAAAGTTTATTTTTTCCCATTTTTACATTTCATGTTTCAAGTTTTTTCCATTTTAGTCCTAAAACTAATTTATATTAAAAATCAGACAAAAAATGACATGTTAACAATCATATGGCATAAAAAAAATTATTCTATATGACTCACACCTTTGATATAAACTTAAAATTTCATATAATTATTTTTTATATTATGTGACAGTTATTGTGGCATTTCTTATCTAATTTTGAACATACGTTAGCTTCAGGAGTAAACTAAGAAAAACTTGAAAGATAAAGTGTCAAAGTGAAGAAAAAACAAACTTTAGGGGGGCCAAAGTGAAAAAATGGCCAAACATAAAGGGGACAAATTGTAATTTACTCTATTCAAAAAGAAATACTACACATTCGTAAAACATGACCCCTAAAGCTTTTTTTGGTCCTTATATTAAATTGCATCAATTTACAATCGCATTTTTCACATTGTTTTAATTTAGTTCAATTGATAATATTCATCTAAAAATTAAACTAAAATTAGGGGACAAAGTAGTGCATTCATTCTCCTCAAAGTGATTGAGAGATTGATATCAAATTTGAAATTGTTCATTTCCTTTTGAATGAATTATTTTATCCTTGTTTAGAGCATTGGAGGGGGGATTGGACTCCATGTCCATTCCATGGAGGAGTCCATTGTTTGGTTAAAATTTGTAGGCCGAATTAGGAATCCAACCGGACTCCACATCCTTCATATGTGAGATTGTTGCGTTCTAAGGGAGAGGTGGGATATAAATGGTGGGATAACAATCTCATGGGATTAACTTGTAAAAAGTCACTTTTGCCTCCCAAGTACATGTATCTTTAATTTTTTTCTCAATTTTTTTTTCAAATTATTGGATAAAAGTTCAATTTTTTTTCCAATGGTGGGATAAAGATACAAATTTTTTTTTTTATCACTATTACATAGACAAATTGTTGGGTTTTATTATGTATTATACTTAACAAAATAAAATAAAATTTAAAAGTCTCAACTAAAAAATAAAATAAATTTATTTAATTTTTATTGATGTTCCATTTATTTAATTTTTTAAAAGATCTAGCCAATAAACAAAATAAAATTTGCAAGTCAGATTTAGTATTGCTATCATTTAGTAAACAATATAAAAGGGTAAAATAATCTTTTGAACATTTATTCTTCTTCATACTGTCTCAAACAAATATAGGATTCAATAGATTAGTCATTTTTTGAATCTAATCTCATTACTAAATAAATATGGGATACACATCATTTCCAATCAAATAATCCAGATACTATTTTAATAAATGTTATCAATTGAACTAAATTAACATAATCTGAAAAATTGAAAGACAAAATTAATACCATTGAAATTATAGAAACTAATTGAAAATTGGTGTTTTCCTCTTCATCCAAGGTCAATATATATATATATATGGGCAAATTACAAACACCCCCTCGAGATTTGGTGAAAATACAGATTCCCCCCTGAGATTTGAGAAATTACATCCCGCCCCCTGAGGTTTATATTTCCATAACAAATTGCCCCCTGAGATTTTTATTTTCATACAAATTTCCCCCTAATTTTTCCTAATTTGTTATGAAAATTTGACCCTCAGGGGGTAATTTGTAATTCCTCAAACCTCAGGGGGGAATCTGTATTTTCACCAAACCTCAAGGGGGGTGTTTGTAATTTGCCCTATATATATATATAAGAGAGAGAATAATTTGACACAAGATGCAAATTACAAGACGGCAAATATAATTTCTTTTAAAACAAAATGGGATACAAATTAACAACTTTTACTAAATTTTCTCCCTTTGTTGGGGGTGGATGTTGCTTGCTTCTTTCCCCATCCCTTTCTAATGTTTTATTTTCATTCATAAAATATATATATATATATATATCATGCGATTATAAAAATAAAAAAATAAATACTAATAAATTTAAAAATGTGATCTTATGAGCTATTTAATCTTTCTTTTTTTCTTATGAACCCAAAGGTCCCATTAAAATAAAAATTACACAAAATGATAGTCAGTTACATGTTTGGGTTTAATTTTCTAAGGATAAAAGTGGATTTCTCTAAATGTAAAATTACATATTTGGATAATTCGCATTATAGAGGTTTTGGATTTTCTCTCCTACAACAAATCTCACATTACGGAAAAAAACGTAACACTCAACTATAACACTAACATAACATCCAATGTAAAACACTAAAAAATTCTTTGGTGCACTTTTCCCAAACATAACAACATAAAATTCCAAAAAAACTCATTAGTGTACTTTTTTCAAATGTGACACTCCAATGTAAAACACACAAAAAATTCCTTAGTGTATTTTTTTTTTTTTTCCAAACGTAACACTCCAATCAATGCAATAGACAAAAAAAAAAAACTATTTATCGTACTTTTTCCAAACGTAACACTCCAGTCAATGTAATCTCAAACGTAATACTCCAATGTAACACACACAAAAATACTAAAAAATTTCTTAATGTAATTTTTCTAAATGTAACACTCACAATTTGAAATTACACATTTGTTCAAAACTTACTAAGAAATTTTTGCACTTCTTTTGGAATGGTTTAAAAAACCTCATATCCTTTTAGAATGGTTTGAAGAATCTCATATCCTTTTTTTGAAGTGTTACATTTGGAAAAAGTACACCAAGGAGTTTTTTTATGTATTACATTGGAATGTTACACTAAGAAATTTTTTTGGAGTATTACGTTTGGAAAAAGTATACTAAAATTTTTTTTTTACTATTACATTAGAGTATTACATTTGAGTGTTGTATAAGAGTGTTACAATTTGAAATTATATATTTGCCCAAAGTTTACTAAGAGATTTTTGTACTCCTTTTAAAATGTTTGAAGAATCCAACATTCTTTTAAAATGTTTGAAAGATCTCATATTTCAAGTTATTTTTGTACTCCTTTTAAAATGTTTTCCAAATAAAAAAAATTCTCATATAAAAATTCATTCCAAATTTAATTATCATACATTGTGTACATTACCTTTCTAACACAAAAGAATAAAAAAAAAAAAAAAAAGAAACATAATAAGAGTATAACTGTAAATGTAATTTATAAATAACATATTAAATCACCTTTTCAAAATCAATAGGACTAATTAGTCTATAAAAAAATTCTTAGGACTAAATGGATTATCATTCCTCAAAATGAGATTTATAAGTAAATTTTACATAAAAAATTTTAAGATATGAATTACTATGGTTTATTTTAATAATATAATAAATGTCCCATCACTAGGTAAAAAAAAATTATAGAACTAATTAATTATTATAATTACTCATTCTTTTAAAGAGAGGAAAATTTATTTGGTGTTTTTGGAGCGCTACCTGTTTGTGCTCCTCACCAATAATCATATATCATATTTTTTTATATTGTCCAATTACTTAATTACTTAATATAAAATTATGGATCGTACCTCCTCTATTACTAAAACACTCTTAATATACCACATAACGGTGCCTCAAAATATAAAATTATGAAGCGAGTGCGTTCTTCTAGTAGCATTTTCTTGGTTGGAATCTTGAATATATGATAGCAATCCCATTGATAGGTGATTCGGAGTTCTTAACCATCTGATTTGGATGTCTTTTTTAGCACTACTCAAAACATAAAAGTATGAAGCGAGTGCGTTCTCCTAGTAGCATTTTCTTGGTTGGAGTCTTAAATATATGACAGCAATCCCATTGATAGGTGATTCGGAGTTCTTAACCATTTGATTTGGATATCTTTTTTAGCGCTACTCAAAACATAAACTCCTAGTAGCATTTTCTTGGTTGGAGTCTTAAATATATGATAGCAATCCCATTGATAGGTGATTCGGAGTTCTTAACCATCTGATTTGATGTCTTTTTTAGTGCTATTCATGAACCTTTTTGACCATGTCACTGGTGAACCCACAGATAAGGATGGCTACCCAACAATTGAGATACATCTCTTGGATTTGAGAGGGACATAAACATCAAGGTATAAGTTTTGAAATTGATGAATGATATTTATCAATTTTGTTAATGAGTGTTTTAAAAGTATTTATTAAAATAATTGTATATATATTTTTTGTTTATGAAAGTGTGTTATAAAAAATGTGCAATTATTTTAACTTTGTTAATAATTGTTCTTATGGCATTCCTTAATAACACCCTTAATTTATATACAACCACTCATTCAGCCGTGGTTTGGCAAACCATTTGGGTTAAATAATCATAAAAAGACCACAAAAAAAAAAGTTACAAAATCACACCCAAAAAAAAAAGTTACAAAATTACCAAATTGACCCATATATAAATAAAAAATCAAAAAAGTATCATTTCTAAGTGGAGGGCAATTTTGTCATTCCAATATTAAAAAGTCAAACAAGAAAACCAAACAAACAAAAAAGTCTCAAGTTAAAAAAGTCAAAAAAAACTAAAAAATCAATTTAAAAAGTCATTACCAAACAACCCCTCAAAATGATGTGGTGCTGTTATTTTGTACAGGGAATTTTTTCATGAGACCCATAATGTGATCTAATATTAGAGAAAGTGGATCA
Source organism: Camellia lanceoleosa (assembly GCA_025200525.1). NCBI lineage: Eukaryota > Viridiplantae > Streptophyta > Magnoliopsida > Ericales > Theaceae > Camellia > Camellia lanceoleosa. Next base: position 57,913,528 of record CM045763.1, read on the forward strand.
TTTGTAGCACTTTTTTTTTTTTTTTTTTTGAGCATTTGTAGCACTTATTCAAACGTCATAGAATGTGATAATGATTATCTGTTGAATTATAATTTTTGAATCGAGTGATGTATGATGGTAAAAAAAAAATAAAAATTAAATTAAAAAAAATACACTGTAAAAGACTTGGATCAAAATTAGAACCCACAAAAGTTTTCTAAACCCATGAATTTCGTGCACAACCCAATAACCATAATATACTCTTAAGGTGTCAGGCAAAAAAAAAAAAAAAATTTTAATTCCACAAATTTTATTCTATATAACCTTCGATTTATTCATGGAGATCTATCAAATAAAATTCATATCGAATATAAAATTTACAATTTACAAAAAAAAAAAAAAAAAAAAAACATTAAGAAATTTTTCAGTTTTTCAAATGGTAAAATTTTCAGTTTTGAAAATTGAAAAAATTCTTGATTTTAAAAAAATAAAATTCACAATAACTGAAAAAATTCTCGATTTTGAATTCAATTCACAAAGAAACTAAAGAAACTCTCAATTTCGAAAATTATCAACTGCTCAATTATAACAAAATTTCACAGAAATTGAGTACTTTCTCACATGGTAATTTCTCGATTTTGAAAGAAACTCTCAATTTTAAATGAATTTTCTCTTTTCTTACATAATTTCTTATTCAATATTGATCATATTTGATAAATCTCAGCACATACATTTCCAATATATATTTTATTAGAAACATAAGTTACAATAAAAATTATGATATTTTAAAATTTAAAACCAAAAAACAACCTCATAGCTCAATAACACTATTCACATTGCTGAGCCCTTATATTAGAGCAATTTTGTTTGAATATATATATATATATAAAGAGTGAAATTTTAGCAGAGGGATTTTTCTTTTCTTTTCTTTTTTTTCTTTTTTATTTTTGGTACATGAGAGCAATTAAATAAAAATTACTTGGTATATGTACAAATTATGTTTATGTTTGTATAGCATTACCATTTAGCTAGCTAACACTTGGCAATGGTGATTTCACAAATAAACTAGCTAAGACTATCTCTAACGTTGCATCAGATGCAGTATCAAATTTGAATTTGATGAAAAAAGTCACTTTTTCTATTTCAATGGTTTCATCAAATTGATATTAAACTGAGAACGGAACAAATTTTTCACCAAACTGAGAATCTGCGTAAACCTTCACCAATTCACTGTGCTGTAACGTTGCAAGTGGGCCCACCGGTCAACCTACCAGACGTCCGGCCGGTCGACCCACCAGTCGACCGAAAACAGGTTCAAACAGTTCAAATAGGTAAGTTTAAACAGTTCAAAAAGGTTAAAAAAAAAAAATTAGCCTTACCGGTTGACCAACCGGTTGACCCTTCTTTTGATGCACCGTTAGAGCAACTGATATCATATTGAGAAAATGAGCCATTTTTTATTCAAATTTAATAAAAAAATACTGAACCGTTGGAGATGCTCCAAGTAATAACTTATATTTGATATCTTATTTGGCAATTCTGTAAATCAATCTCTTGTTTTGCTTGATCATGATTTAATTTTTTAGCATACATTTGTGTGAACTGTACTTCAAATCCACACAAATATATGAAAAGTGATAAATTTGTTGTATAGTCGCATGCAACATGGAACCAATGTTGGTTTAGATCTCAATTGTGCAAGTGATAACTTTACCACTAGCCCAGCTAGCTAATACTTTCTATCAAATGCACATGTGACAATTTTACCAATATGGCAATACATAGCTACCTAACTTTTGATCAAAAATTAGTTCTGAATACTCTTTTTTTTTTTTTTTTTTTTACTATTATTATTCTTTATACAAAGAACCCAAATCATACTTTACTATAGATAATCTCAAGAAAGCAAATTTCATCTAATTTGGGGGAGTATGATTTGGAAATGAGGTTTCCAAGGGTTTGGGACTTCTCAGTAAAGATCACAAAATCCCTCGAATGCATGTAATTTTGAGTGCTGTTGTAAATGAGAATCAAAAGGCACCACTCCAAGCCTTCAAGTGGTACACCTTTTGTCATCTAGCTGCACGCCATTATTATTGTCCTTTGGAAAAAGGTACCTTCCACCAAAATCCCTAGATTCTGGAGATTCACTTTGCAATCTATGACCTTGTTTGAGATCATGGCTTTTTTTTTTTTGCAGCTAAATCATATAAATAGTCCTTCTAATTTAAAGTTTATGTTATTTTGGTTTTTGATTTTTTAACTGTGATGTATTTGGTTCTAAATTTTAAATTTTGCTTTAAGTAAGGGTAATTGAAGATATTATTTGATTTTTCAAGGGTAAAATTGTCAATTTGATAAAATATAAACTAATTTGACAAAAATAAATGTTAAACAAATATTTTTTAATTTTTAAAAATTATTTCTACCCACTAAAAATAAAATTATGTAAAATTGATAAATCTTTTAAACATTTAATCATTTTTTACCAAATTAATTTTTATTATGTGTTTGGATGATGATCATGTAAAATTAATTTTAAAAGATTAATCAAGTAATTTTTATTAATTTTACATAATTTTATCATTGGTGGATAAAAATAATTTTTTAAAAATTAAAAAAAAATTTTGACATTTATTTTTGTCAAATTAGTTTATCTTTTATCAAATTGACAATTTTACCCTTGAAAAATCTAATGATATTTTCAATTGTCCTTATTTGGAACAATATTCAAAATTCATGATCAAATGTGTCACAGTTGAAAAGTCAAGGATCAAAGTGCACACAAGCCCCAAACTATAGGGACTATTAGTGTAATTAATCCTTTTTTAAACTTTTTTTTTTATAAATTGAAAGAAAATAATATGATTGCGAATAATTTTTTAATTAAATAAATAGTTATGAGAAAAAAAAATCTTAATTCATTTGTATGGATTAAATTTTTTATTTTTTGGCTATTTTGGTTTTGAATTTTTGAATTTTCTTATTTGATGGTCTAAAATGAACTTTTTTCGTTTTAATCAAAAAAAAAATTTAATGTACCTAATGTAAATAACTCACCACACCAACGGCGTGAGCAATATCCGGCCTTGTACAAACCATGTCGTACATCAAAGAATTAACTGCTGAAGCATAAGGCATTTTCAACATCTGTTCCTTGTCTTTCTCACTTGTAGGACATTGATTCGAACTAAATTTAAAGTAACCTGCAAGTGGACAACCAACCAGCTTTGCTTTATCCATGTTGAATCTCTCAAGAGCTTTCTCAATGTAGCTTTATTGAGACAACCAAATTAGCCCCTCTTTGCGATCATAAACAATTTTCATACCAAGTATTTGATTTATCGGTCCCAAATCTTTCTTAGCAAAAGACTTGCTCAACTCCATTTTCAACCTGTTAATCATGGTAGAATCTTGACCCACAATTAACATGTCATTAACATAAAGCAAAAGAATAATAAATTTGCCATCCGAAAATTTTTTCACAAACACACAGTGGTCCAAAGTGGTTTTAGAAAAACCATTATTCATCATGAAAGAGTCAAATTTTTTGTACCATTGTCACGGGGCTTGCTTTAGGCCATACAAATTTTTCTTTAATTTGCAAATAAATTTCTCTTTCCCTTTCTCTATAAAACCTTCTAGTTGCTCCATGTAAATTTTTTCTTCAAGATCACCATGAAGAAATGCAATCTTCACATCAAGTTGCTCAACTTCAAAGTTCATACTTGCAGCCATGCCAAATACAACTCGAATAGGAGACATCTTCACAACCGATAAGAAAATCTCATCAAAGTCAATACATTTCTTTTGCCCAAAGTCTTTCACAACAAGACGTGTTTTGTACTTCAGATTCTTGCCATTATTCTTCAATTTGAAAACCCACTTATTTTTCAAAATTTTCCTCCCTTTAAGTAACTTCACTAAATCATAAGTGTGATTTTCAAGTAAGGAATTCATCTCCTCTTCTATTGCCTTCTTCCAATCATCTTTCTTTGCATGCTCAATTGCTTCTTAGTAGCTCTCAGGCTCCCCTTGATCAGAAATCAACACAAACTCATTGGGAGGATACTTTCTCGAAGGTTGTCGGTCCCTTGTAGATTTCTCAACTCAAGTTGTGGTGGCGGTTCTTGAGTTGAATGCTCTTCCTCAATTTCTGGCTCAACTTCATTAGGATTAGCATCATCCTCTACATCTTCAATAGGTGGCTGCACATCTCTCCCATTTTCATCATCAACTAAAGATGAAAGAGATGGATCTATGTCAATGAGATCACTAGTTTTTAGCTCCGGTTGATCACCTTTGCCGAAGTCTTCAATTATTTGGTCTTCAAGAAACACAACATCATGGTTTCGAATGACTTTCTTGCCAACCAGATCCCACAATCCATACTCGAATTCATTATGCCCATAGCCAAGAAAAATACATTGTCTTGACTTACTATCAAGCTTGGACCTCTCATCCTTTGGAATGTGAATAAAAGCTCGACAACCAAACACTCTCAAGTGCTCATAAGACACATCTTTGCTAGTACAAACTCTTTCAGGAACATCACCATTCAAAGGATAACAAAGAGACAAATTGATCACGTCAACCGCTGTCCTTATTGTCTCACTCCAAAGGATCTTGGCAATTTAGCCTGTAAAAGCAAACACCTTATTCTTTCCACAATAGTGCAGTTCATCCTCTCGGCAATGCCATTTTGTTGAGGAGTCTTCTTAACTGTCTTTTGGTGCCGAATACCTTGGCTGCGACGATACTCATCAAATTGCTCAATGTATTCACTACCATTGTCTAATCGGATACACTTCAATTTCTGCCCTGTTTCTTTTTCAACCATGGCCTGAAAATGCTTAAATACTTCTAGAACTTGATCTTCAGTAGACAAGCCCAAACTTTTCTTGAATAATCATCAATGAAAATAACAAAATAAAGTGCACTATTATGTGTTCTAACTTTTAAAGGACCACAAACATCCGAATGAATCAACTCCAAAACATTTTCTTTTCTAGAAGCAACATTTTTATGAAAAGAAACTCTATGTTGTTTACTCGCCAAACAATGAACATAAGTTTTAAGATGTGTACCTTTCAAACCGGGTAGAAGCTCTTTCTTGAACAAAACTTGTATCCCCTTTTTCATTCATGTGCCCAAGTCACTTATGCCACAATTCGGTAGAAGTATCATCTTCAAGTGCATTGACAACATCTTTACAAATTTTTCCTCATGTCGAATAAAGTGTATGAGTCTTCTTGCACTTAGCCACCACCAAAGAACCCTTTGTGAGCTTCCATATTCCATCACCAAATTTGTTGTTGAAGCCTTCATCATCTAGCTTCCCGGTAGAGATCAAATTGAGACGAATGTCAAGAACATACCTCACATCTTTAAGCAACAATTTGCAGCCCAAATTTGTTTCTAAGCAAATATCACACATGCCAATAATCTTGGACAAACCTTCATTACCCATTCGAACAGAACCATAATCTCCTTTGGTGTAGGTAGTGAAGAAATCAACTCGAAAAGTCACATGAAAAGAAACACCGGAATCAATCACCCAATTACTCTCTTGGCCGACAAAATTGGTACAATCATCTTCACAAACGACTATGAGATCACCATTGGTAGTAACTGCTGTTGTGTCTTCTTGCTTCTTATCCACACTTTTGTCACGCCTTTTCTTCTTGCTCTTGAGCTTTCGGCATTCTTGCTTTATATGCCCTTTCTCATAGCAATAATAACACTCAATGTCTTTTTTTGAAAAAACACCATCTTTTGATTTGTCACGACTTTGATCACGATTATGAGGAGTCTTACTCGTTCCCCTTGTTTTGCTTCGGCCTCTCACAACAAATGCTTCTGAATGAGAGGAACCTGTTGATTTTCTTCTAGTTTCTTCATTTAACAAACTACTAGTGACTTGGCCCATTGTGACAACTCCATTGAGCGCCAAATTACTAACTATCACAACCAAAGTCTTCCAACTTTCGAGTAAGGAACTAAGTAGCATCAAAGCCTGCAACTCATCATCAAAAACAATTTTCATAGAAGTAAATTGGTTAACAATACTCTTTATTTCATTCAGATGTTCCGGAATAGGGCCGCCCTCTTTATATTTTAAATAAATCAACTTACAAAACAAAAAAAACTTTATTTGTGGCTGATTTCCTATCATAAAGGCCTTCTAATTTTTTCCATAAATCATGTGTTGAAGTTTCAGTAGAAACATAATGAAACACACTGTCATCAATCCATTGACGAATAACACCAACAACTTTTCGATTAAGCCTATTCCATCCATCATCTTTCATACCATCGGGTTTGCCACTATCACTCTCAATGGGTCCATACAAATCTTTACAAAATAATAGGTCCTCCATTTTAGTTTTTCAAGTTACTAAATTGCTTCCATTGAAGCTAGACATACGACCCACATTCCCCTCCATTGATTTACATAAATAAATGAACCCAAATAAACCGCAAAGCTCCGATACCAGTTGTTAAGAAAAATATGATTTCCCACAAGTAAATGAATCAATGAGAATAAAAACTAATGCGGAAAAATTAAATCAAAAGCAACACAAGAATTTTATGTAGTTCCCTCAATGTAAGGTACGTCCACGGGATCGAAATCCGATTCCACTCTCAATCAAATAGTTTTCAAACGATTATAAACGAGACATGAATGGTCTCATAAAATCACCCTTAAGTGAATTCTAAATAATCACAAATAAACAAGAGTAAAGACCTTACCAAATAGATGAACAAAAATCTTCGAAACTAGAGATGTAGAAGACCCAAAATAATAACCCAAATCAACTTCACCAAAGCACCTAGCCGAAGATGCACTGAAAAGTTCCAAAGCACCAATGAACTAAGCAAATCAACCTGTACGGTTACTGAGAATGAACCAAAACATGTAGCTGCCATTGCTTTGCTTTTGGTGAAAACAATATATGTATTCAAGCCATTGCCATATACTACACACACCAAAACACACAAAACAATACATATATATATATATATTATTAAATCTCGAGTTTGTTTTATCAAACCCTAATTGTATCCAAATTGAATTGGGTTTCCACAAATTAGATATAATATATAAAATATATTATAACTAATACCAAACCAAATTAAACTCTTCTTTTAACAAACCAATTGAGTCTCCAACTCCAATAAGGAAATATATCCCAACATGTCAGGGGTCGAGCTGTGTGGTCAGTTCGCGGGGGTCCAAGGGGCAGCGCCCCTTAGCAGGTCTGAGGGCAGCGCCTCCGAAGCAAAAATGCAAAAAGCATTCGAAGTTACTTGAGCCACACATACGAAAAACAGGAGAGGGCTTGCTTGGCTACTACAATAAATGTAGGTGTGGGAATGCAAGTACGGAAGAAGCGCCACACGTGCGGTGGTAGGTGAGTCTGAAATTTTGGCATTTTCTTCTCTTTAGGCTGAGTGTATCTCACTCTTGTTAGGTCTCTCTCTCTCTCTAAAAACCCTTTCCTCTCCCTTCCCTCTACATTTTCCTACGCCAAATTGGATCAAAACCTTGATTTCTCAAGATCCATTAGAGTTCTACCATAATTTTTTCATCAAAGTTAGTTAGCTTCTCGAGGGCTTCGTTGTGTGCGGTGAAGATCGAGTTTCGACACCGTTGATTTTAGGGGTTTTATCTCATTTCTTCTTCAAAACTTGAGGTAGAGATTTTCTTAGAGTTATATGTATATATATATATATTTTTATAAGATCTAGATAATTTTTGAAATCATCCTTCGATAGCTTTAAAAATTAATTGATAATTCAAGAAATTGAGCGATTTTGAAAATGGGTTTGTCTCTTATTCTTTTAAAATAATTTTATGAGTTTTGATCTTCGTTGATTGAAGAAAAGATGATTTTGGAAAGTTTTCTTTCAAAAGATTTGAGTTGTAAAATTTTGGTGAAAAAACCTAGAAATTGGAGATTTTTAAAAGAAATTAAAAATCCTTAACTGATATTATTATATTTATTTTGTGTGTCAAAATAAATGGATGTTTGGAAAAAAAATTATTTATATTTATATAAATGATGAATTTCCTAGAATATGAGAATTGTTGTTTATTTTGGAAATTATTGTTCAAAACATTGAAATAGTCTTGAAATGACTAATTGTTGAAAATAATTAAGAAGAGGGAATTGTGTTATTCCTTGGATGATGAATTGAAATACAAGTAGTTATATTCATCTTGTGAAATTGGCATATCAATTCATTTGATTATATTAAACTTTGAAATTTGATTTGAAAACTTGCATTGAGAAAAAATGTTGAGAAACAAGTTTTCATGGAATGGTTTTGGGGTAAACACGTTGGTAACTCTTAATAGATAGTATAGATAATATTGAATAAGTTGGCCTAAGAGTCCGGGGTGAAAGATCGAAAACTTGCAAGGATAGGTATCGAGCCTTTTGGTTAATACCGGTAAAAATGACAAATTGGTAGTACTCGTATAGTCTATTTGCAGACACCGACCTAGGGATTACCAGAGTTGTATTTATCGCCCCTTGAATTAAATTGTTAAGTTTTGAACAATGAACATTTCATGACATCATTGAGCATAATCGTTTTCAAAAGATGAAGATATGATTTATTTGCAAAAAGACATAGCATGGCATGTGCATTCATCTTTTGAAACGTGAACAAAATGTATATACTTTGTTAAGGATTTCCTACTGGGTTTTATGCTCACCCTACGAGATTTTTGTGCAGGAAAAGATGTGATGATTCCGCCTAACTAAAGGTAAGGAAATATGTGTTGCAAACACAAGGCTCTCATTTTGTTGCAACTCTGTTTATAAGCCAATGGCTGTATTTTTATAGATTTGAATAATTATTTTGTGTAACCAGACCTAAGCCTTGGAAACTTGTAAATCCTTGGGGGTATCTATTTGTTTATGTTATTTTGATTTGAAGTGAATATATTATCGCCTGAAGACTATTTGTATCATGTAATGCGAGTGTGGGGATTTATTTTTAGATTTACTTTAAAGAACCATGGTTATCGTATTATCACTTGGGTATAAAAATTGGGATGTTGTAATTTTACTCAAATTTTTTATTTTTATTTTTTAAATAGACCATCTACCAACACTTAAAAAATATTATATTTAAAAAAAAAACTTTGAAAAACTCAACAAATACAAAATATATATATATATATATTTAAATTCAATACGTTTATTGAATTTTTGTATTCAATAAATTTTTTAAAGATTTTTTTACAAATTTTATATTTTTTTAAGTATATCAAGGTTAAGTAGATCTAAAAAAAATTAATTAAAATATTTTAAAAAATCACTAAAAATACAAAAATATGAATTGATAACTTTAAAAAATATTTTTGAAAACCCCCCAACCAAATTGTCATCCATTCTTGCAATATCATTGGCAAATTGATCACTTTACACCAATAACTTTTTTAGCGTTGACTTATTAAGAGTTTATTTTAATTAATAAACTAACTTTTTAACTAATTATCAAATGAATAATATTTGTGAAAATTATACTTACCTTTCTTAAAATTAAAAAAATATATAATTAATTTTATATTTTTAATATAATTATATTAATTTTTCTTTTAATAATGTTAAAATGTGCGAAACTAATATATATAGTAGGTAAACATTGAAGTAAATAAATATAAATATATATTTTAATAAAAAAAAGATAATTTTTTATTTATACAACTAACGAATATTAATATAAATTGACTTAACTAGTATGTGAACCAAAATACCAAAGCAGAACAGTGTCAATATATAAAAGTGTAAAACTAATGGGTGTGTTTGGTTTAAATTTTTTGAATTAAGTTTTTTGAAAATCAAGATTTTTAGTTTTCGTGTTTTTTTGTTTTTAGTAAAAATTTTTAAAATTTTAAACATTTTTTTTTACTTTTTTAGATGCACCTTACTTAGATGTATCTAAAAAGTAAAAAAATTTGTGAAAAAATATTTTTAAAAATTAATAAATACAAAAAAATATAAAAAATGTACTGAATTCTAGTATTTTTTATATTTTTGGTATTTAGTGAATTTTTAAAAGGTTTTTTTCAATTTTTTTTTACTTTTTAGGTATATTTATGTTAGGTATGTCTAAAAATTAAAAAAATTGCTCAAAATATTTAAAAAATTCAGTAAAAACAAAAAAATACGAAAAATAAGAAAGTAAAATTTTTTAAAAAGTGTTTTTGAAAAATAATAATCAAGCATAGTGAATTATATTTTTCTCAATTTTTTTTTTAAAATGATTATAATTTGTGCTAATATAAAATTGTGTCAATTTGTGGTGTGCATCACGTCAGTTACAACGCTTTTTCTTTTTTCTTTTTCTTTTTTTTTTTACGGCATGATGTATTTGAAATTACAATATATTAAATCATAACAATGTGGTTGGGTCATAATTTTAAGGGGGTTTATAAGTTGTAGGTCTCGTTTGGTAAGTGATAATTTTAGTTAAAAAGTTAAAAAATATATAAAAAATTAAAAAGTTAACAATTTATACTAAAAGTTAAAGATTTTTATTTTTCTCTACTTTTTACCTATCTTTTCGTAAAAAATCAAAAGGTCATCCTAAACATATTAATTATTTTTACATCATATTTTAGCTAAAAAATCAAAAAGTTACTAAAAAAGTCTATTCCCAAATAAGGTTTTAATAAGTAGATTTATTGTTTAATAGGTCATGTGAAAATTAATAGTATTTTTCATAAAATACTATTAAAAAAGTGTCATTAATTGTTAATTTTTAATGATAATTTGAAAATTATCACAAAAAAGTCATTAATTTTAAATTTTAGAGATAGTTTTAAAAAGTCACTAATTTTTAATTTTGAACGATAATTTCAAAAAATTGTCATAAAAAAATCATTAATTATAAATTTTAACGATAATTTATAAAAATAGTAATAAAAAAAGTTTTTAATTATTAATTTGTAACGACATATCAAAAAAATTACTTTTAACAACATTTTTATTACAACTTATTTTTAATAAGATTTAAAAATTAAATTTAATTATTAAAACATATTGATAAATTACTCTAATTTTAAACATAATGCGCCGTATCGGAAAGCCTATCACATCACATGATGGAGTGATGTGTATCGAAAAGCCTATCGCATCGTAGATCATAATAGAGGGACGTGAATCATGCGCACCAAGAGAGGGTGCGCACTACAGATTTTGGTTAAAAATTATGAAGCATTTATATTTTTCTTATGCCAAGAATCTTTCCTTCCAAATTCAGATATATGTGCAATAATGATAGAGATTGTTAATTTTGAAGTTTTAAAAAAATCATTAATAATATGATACTTAATTAAAAAAGAAAAAAATATAACACCAATGTCAAAACATCAAATTATTTATGGTGAGACCCGCTGCCACATCATTAGTGGTAGCACTAATTAGTGCTCTCACCCATTTTCCTATAAAGTGTATTTAGTGCCGTTTTGGCAACTTTCCAAAAACACCACGCTTTGAGCAATTTTCCCAAAACGCCCCCTTGCAAAAACGCCACTATACCCATTTGGAAAGACCTAAAAAAACTACTTACAAATTTATCAAACTATCCTCTGGAACATTATAATTAATTAATTCAAAAAAATGTTGAAATGCAAAAAGTAAGAATATTTTGGTCATTTTAGAGTGATGTGACACTTTTAAAAAATATTAAACTAAAAAGTAAAAAAGTCAACTTTTTACCAACTTCTTAAATCACTTCTAAAAAATTCAAAAAGTTTGGTAAAAAGCCAAAAGCCATCTTCTTTTCTCTATTGGTATTCTTTCATGTGTAGCTGTAATGACAAATTTGAGATTCAATTTTTATTCATTATTAGTAGGGATAGCAATGAGAGTTAATGAGGTGGATATTAATTCCTCATCCCTATTTTCCTATAATAAATTTTTCTCATTCCCCATGGGTACCACCCTCCCCATTTCCTAATGGATTTGGATTTTTCCCAACTCACTTTAATCCCTATTTTTATTTTATTTTTATTTTTTATATTAAATGTTAACAACCAATTTTTTTTTTTTTAAAGGTTCACAACAAAAGTTAAATATACCTTCAATCTTTTTTCTTTCTTTTTAAATATATTTAATGTTAACAAGTTTTTTTTTTTTTTAGCTAAATATACCTTCAATCTTTTTTTCTTTCTTTTTTAATATATTTAATGTTAACAACTTATTTTTTTATTTTTTTTTAAGGTTCACAACAAAAGCTAAATATACATTCAATCTTATTTTATTTTATTTGGTTCAACAACAAAATCAAATACACATGAATTAATTAATTAAAAAGTTTATTTTATAATAATCAAATATATAATTTGAGACAATCAAATAAGTTTTAGTAATTAAAAAAAAAGTGGAAGAACATGGAAGATTAATAAAAAAAATTACAACCATCTCTCTCCCTCTCTCTCACTCTCACTCTCTCCCTTATATGTTATAAGAACCTATTTACAATGTTATAAGAACCTGTTTGAAGAAATAAAATGTGAAAGAACTTGTTTGAAGAAAGTATTATATGACCCATATTAAATTGCATCAGGACATAAATAAGGAATTGTTTGTTGATTTCTTAGCCACGAACATTTTAGACATTAAACCATCTTTCTCTTAGCAAATTTGAACAATTCATTTTAATTTATCCAAAATCTAATTATATCTTTTAACAAATCTGAACCACTCATGTTAAGATATCTATGCCTTACCACACCCAATCCATCCTCCATCTTCTTCCTTTAGTCCCCCACGAATTTTGTTGTTTGTTACTTTTAGAAAACAAAAAATATTTTTTCAATTAAATTTTTACTAATTTCACAACACCATCACCACTATTCTCACCTTCACTATTACACTACCATCACCATAGCTACTACCATCATCACTGACGCCATCACCCCACCACTATGTCACAATCTCTACTTTCACCTTCGTTCCATCACCACCACCACCACCACCAAATATAAAAAAATATATTTTTAATTTTTTTATAAAAAATATTTTTCATTAAAAAATATTTTCTATCTAAATAAATGAAGCATAACATTGGAAAACAAGCTGATTTCAGTTAAATCTGTTCATAACTAAGAAAAATTCTTTTATTTAAAAAAAAAATATTTAGTAAGACTTTGTATTCTCTTTTTGTTTTTTCAGCAAAAAAATCTTTGTACCCATCATTTCTAACCAATCACGACTCATGCTTGCTTTGATCCTCTACAATTTCCTTATTTTCAAATACATTATATATATGTTGTATAAATTGTGTGATAACATAAAACAAATAGATTCATACTCGTTAATTGAAATTCAGAACAAGCAAATCATTCTGAAAATTACAATACATAACAAAATAAAATAACATAGAAAAGCAAACCGAAACCTGCACTTAGGGATGACAATGGATAACCTACCATGTGGATATCCATGGAGACCCAACCCAAATACATGGGTTTTTTCCTTTTTTTCTTATCCATTGGGTAGGGTGAGTGATATTCTTTAAATATCCAGAGGAGATGGGTTGGGGATGGGTACCCACTAATTTCCCCATATATATATATATTTAAGATTCATAATCAAAATTAAATATACATTCAATATTTTTTCTTTTATTTATTTATTTATTTTTTCAGGTTCACAACCAATTTGATTTTATTTATTTATTTATTTATTTATTTATTTAAAGATCCACAACTAAAGCTAAATATACCTCAAATCTTTTTTTTTAAGGCAAATTACAAACACCCCCCTCGAGATTTGGTAAAAATACAAATTCCCCCCTAAGGCTTGAGAAATTACAAATTGCTCCTTGAGGGTCAAATTTTCATAACAAATTAGAGGAAATTAGGGGGGAATCTGTATGAAAATAAAAACCTCAGGGGGTAATTTGTTATGAAAATATAAACTTCAGGTAGTGGGATGTAATTTCTCAAACCTCAGGAGAAAATCTGTATTTTCACCAAACCTCGAGGGGTGTTTGTAATTTGCCCTTATTTTTATTATTTTTATTATTGTTAAGGTTCACAACCTTTTTTTTAAAAATTTTTTAAGATTCACAACCAAAACTAAATATACATTCAATATTTTTTTTATTTATTTATTTATTATTTTTTTTAAGGTACACAATCATTTTTTTTTTTAAAGATTCACAACCAAAACTAAATATACATTCAATCTTTTTTCTTTTATTTATTTATTTATGTTTTTAGGTTCACAAACCTTTTTTTTTTTTTTTTTTTTTAAGATCCACAACCAAAGCTAAATATACCTCCAATCTTTTTTTTTTATTATTTTTTTTATTTTTAAGGTTCACAACCATTTTTTTATTATTATTTTTAAGATTCACAATTAAAGCTAAATATACATTCAATCTTTTTTCTTTTGTTTTTATTTTTTATTTTTTATTTTTTATTTTTTAAGGTTCACAACCTTTTTTTTTTTTTTTTTTTAAGATTCACAATCAAAGTTAAATATACATTCAATCTTATTTTATTTTATTTGGCTCAACAATAAAATCAAATACACTTTAATTAACATTGTCACATTATTCTTGTCAAATTTTATGCATATCTAGAATTTTTTAAATTTATTTAAAAAAATTAAGGACACTATCTAGTGCAGGTTTCGGTTTGCTTTTCTATGTTATTTTATTTTGTTATGTATTGTAATTTTCAGAATGGTTTACTTGTTTTGAAATTTTAATTAATGAGTATGAATCTATTTGTTTTATATTATCACACAATTTATACAATATATATATATATATATATATGAATGTATTTGAAAGTAGGGAAATTGTAGAGAATCGAAACAAGCATGAGTCGTGATTGGTTAGAAATGATGGGTACAAAGATTTATTTGCTGGAAAAACAAAAAGGGGATACAAAGTCTTACTAAATAATTTTTTTTAAATAAAAGAATTTTTCTTAGTTATGAACAAATTTAACTGAAATCAGCTTGTTTCCCAATGTTATGCTTCATTTATTTAGATAGAAAATATTTTTTAATGAAAAATATTTTTATAAAAAAAATTAAAAATACATTTTTTTTTATATTTGGTGGTTGTGGTGGTGATGGAACGAAGGTGAAAGTAGAGATTGTGACATAGTGGTGGGGTGATGGCGGCAGTGATGATGGTAGTAGCTATGGTGATGGTAGTGTAATAGTGAAGGTGAGAATAGTGGTGATGGTGTTGTGAAATTAGTAAAAATTTAATTGAAAAAATATTTTTTATTTTTTAAAAGTAACAAACAACAAAATTCGTGGGGGACTAAAGGAAGAAGATGGAGGACGGATTGGGTGTGGCAAGGCATAGATATCTTAACATGAGTGGTTCAGATTTGTTAAAAGATATAATTAGATTTTGGATAAATTAAAATGAATGGTTCAAATTTGCTAAGCGAAATGTCTAAAATGTCCGTGGCTAAAAGATCAACAAACAATTTCTTGTTTATGCCCTGATGTAATTTACTATATGTCTTATAACACTTTCTTCAAACAGATTCTTTCACATTTTATTTCTTCAAACATGCTCTTATAACATTGTAAACAGGTTTCTTATAACATGTAGGGAAGAGAGTGAGAGTGAGAGAGAGACAGATGATTGTAATTTTTTTTTAATCTTCCACGTTCTTCCACTTTTTTTTTTTAATTACTAAAACTTATTTGATTGTCTCAAAATTATATATTTGATTATTATAAAACAAACTTTTTAATTAATTAATTAATGTGTATTTGATTTTGTTGTTGAACCAAATAAAATAAAATACGATTGAATGTATATTTAGCTTTTGTTGTGAACTTTAAAAAAAAAAAAAAAAAGTTGTTAACATTAAATATATTAAAAAAGAAAGAAAAAAAGATTGAAAGTATATTTAGTTTTTGTTGTGAACCTTTAAAAAAAAAAAAAAAAAAAGTGATTGTTAACATTAAATATAAAAAATAAAAATGAGGATTAAAGTGGGTTGGGGAAAATTCAAACCCATTAGGAAATGGGGAGGGTGGTACCCATGGGGAATGGGGAATGGAAAAAATTTATTATAGGGGAATGGGGATGATGAATTAATATCCACCCCATTAACCCCCATTGCCATCCCTGCCTGCACTAGACAGTATCCTTAATTTTTTAAAATAAATTTAAAAAATTCTAGATATGCATAAAATTTGACAAGAATAATGTGACAATGTTTATTAATGTGTATTTGATTTTATTGTTGATCCAAATAAAATAAAATAAGATTGAATGTATATTTAGCTTTGGTTGTCAATCTTAAAAAAAAATATATATATATATATATATATGGTTGCGAACCTTAAAAAATAAAAAAAATAAAACAAAAGAAAAAAGATTGAATGTATATTTAGTTTTGGTTGGTTGTGAATCTTAAAAATAAAAAAAAATGGTTGTAAACCTTAAAAAAAAAAGAAAAAAAGATTGGAGGTATATTTAGCTTTTGTTGTGGGTCTTAAAAAAAAAAAAAAAGTTGGTTGTGAACCTGAAAAAAAAAAAAAATAAATAAATAAAAGAAGATTGAATATATATTTAGTTTTGGTTGTGAATCTTCAACCAAAAAAAAAAAAAAAAAACATATGGGGTAATTAGTGGGTACCCATCCCCAACCAATACCTTGTGAATATTTAAAGAATATCACTTACCCTATCCAATGGATAAGAAAAAAAGAGGAAAACCCATGTATTTGGGTTGGGTCTCCATGAATACCCACAGGGTAGGTTATCCATTACCATTGGAAATCTTGAGCAACTAGCCACTCTCTCACCATGCAAAATTTATGAATCTATTAAAAAAAAAAAATGGAAATAGTTGCAAAATGTGGGATATTTCTTTGATAGGTAAAATGAGGAATACTTTAATTTGGAAGGTGAAATCTTAGATTCTGTAAATCAATCGGATAGTGAAAAAATAATTACACTATAAATGAATTTGTTTTTTTATGCAACTCTAACATATAAAAAGAACTTGCATCATGCAAATAAAAAAATTATACCATCATAAAAATACAAATACTTTTTCATTATCTCACTAGTTTATCAAATTTTTTTATTTTTTATTTATTTTTTTATTTTTTGCATTTTAAAAAATTGGTTAAGACATTTATCACTATTTAGAGAATGTAGGGCTTCTATTAGCCAATGCCAATGCCATAGTGATATTTTCTTATATATCTACAAAATTCACATAACAAACACAATGGGATAGGGCCCACACACACTGTTTTTTTTTTTTTTTTTTTTCCTTTTTTGTGTGTGATTTCTTTTGTCTCTATACTTTTTCTTTTTTTCGTTTTTTTTTTTTGTGATTTTTGTCTCCACACTTTTTTGTGTGTGTGTGTGATTTCTCTTGTCCCTACACTTTTTTTTTTTTTTTTTTTTTTTTTTGGGTGTGTGTGATTTCTTTTGTCCCTACACTTTTTTTTTTTTTTTTTTCCCTCAATATTAGATGAAATCATTTGTGTTTGGTGCATATACAAAAAAAATTATAATTAAAAAAAATCACAGAATAGAGACCACCACTTAGGTCGGGCTCACACGTACGTTTGTCATTATTCTGTGACTTTTTTTTTTTTTTTTTTTGTGTAATTTGATTTATGTCTCTTAAATTTTATCACTTAATAATAGACATAAACTATTAAACTTTCTTGATTGACTATTTTTTTTCATTTAAAAAATTAAAAATTAAAAATAGAAAACACGCATTTTCATATAATTTTTTTGTGTTAATTAATTATAAAAAATAAAAGACAATTTTTAATATTATAAAAAATAATTAATTTTCAAATGAAATTCTAAACATAGATTTCAGAAAAGTGATATGTGATTCAAATTAGAGAAAAAAAAATCCAAAAACTTATTTAGAATTGTGATTCAAATTCAATTATTAGTTGACGAAACTCATACTAAAAATGAATCTAATAATATTATAGATTTTGAGTAAATTTTTTGAATTTCTAACATTTTTTTCTCAATTGTTATACGTTAGCATGTTAGTGGGATTAGATGTTAATAACGAAAGCGAAACAATCACGAGCCTCAATCTCCTCTTTATGTGTATTGAACCCAAAACATTATATTACAAAATAATATTACACAATCAACTGCTAGTGGTTGAATCCCTAACATTGCATAACATAAGAATAAGTAAAATGTAGCAAAACCTAAATGTCACAAATGACTCATGGATTTGGTATATTTTGGCATATCACCGTTGAAGAAGGGGACCCTAGAATTTTATGAAGAGGAAGTCACAATCATGAGATGGGTTAGCTTAACAATTGGCAATGATTAAGCAATTAAGTAGCCCCCAATGCTAGTAGGTGAATGTGGTACTACTGATAGATGCTTCTTAGCCTTTGTATGCCACTTAAGATTCAAGAGACTCCTCAGATTGGAGGTCCCCGACATTTTAATATCTCTCACAATTATAAAAAGTATATCGTATTCAACTTTTTAGCCCTGTATATTAAATGTATTTTATTATAAGAAAATGATTTGTTCCCCTAAACAAGCCTCTCCTAATCCCCCTAATGTCCAAAACGACGTCGTTTTGGACATTTTTTTTTTTTTGCCTTGGTTAGAAATTTAGGGGGATTAGGGGGCCAAAAATTAGGGGATGTAGCACAACCTTTTATTATAAATTAATGTAATTTTATCATAAAATTTTATAACATTAATAATAAAATATATCAATTCATCACAAATTAGCTTAATAAAATGTCTAAAATTTTATAGTTCATGTTATAAAAATTTGTGGCTTGATTACGCCATTTTTTGTTACACTAATTTGTGGTAAGATTACGCATTTTGTGATTAATATTATAAAACTTTATGATAAAGTTATGTCAATTTGTGATAGAGTGCATATAATATGTACTCCTAAAAGGTGTACACCATAGGATTTTCCTAATAATAAAGGTTAATTACACTGATATTTCTTGAGATTTAGTACAAATACGATTAATTTTATAATTTTGATATAATTATATTGATTGTCATTAAGATTTTAATTCATATAACACTTATAATTTCCTTTTTATCAATAATTTATTAGATATACAGATGAAAACTGATGTTGTCATATTTTTTTACATGAAAATACATATTTTACATTGTTTATTGTTGTGTATTTACACTATCTGCATTGATTTCAGTCTATTTAACCTTACTAAAAGAGAGTTTAATATAATTATATTAAAATTATAATACTACTTGTATTTTATTTACATCTCAAGAAAGATCACTCTAACTTAACTTAATAATAATTGATATATCAATGCTAAGGTCCTTTAAATGTACAGTTCACCAAACTTCTAAAAGACATTACACAAAATGTTTCACACTACTCTCAATAATCTATGCAACTTTGTATGTCATGTACCATAATAAAAATTGTAAATTGATTATTATTTAGAACTTGTAGAAATATAACAGTGAATAATATAAAAGTAATTAAAGGAAGAACAATGTAACGAAAAAGTTTACATGACGGCCTATGTCTACATGAGAATGTCAAATAATATTATTTTTCACTTACTCAGATTATAATAGTATATATTGAAATTTATAGATCGATAGAAATATGTATGTATATATATATATATAAGACTATCTTATGGGTTCGTTTGGGAAGTGAATTAGCTTTTTAATTTTTTGATTATTTTAACTTGAGGCTAAAAAATTTCGTTTGAAAATGATTTTTTTAACTTTTTTGACTTTTTATGAGAAAAATAATATAATGATTATAAGTTAAATATGATATTTTATTTTATTAAATTAAAAAATCTATTTTTTCTTTTGTGATTAAATAACCCCTAACCCACCCAACTCATTATTCCTAAACGAAGCCTATAAATAAAAAATAGGCATGGAATCTTAGTCCACTGGAGGGCCAAAAAGCCCAATCCGTTGGCTCATGAGAGGCTTGTCGGCCTAGTCTGTAAGAATATCCTCAGCAAATTTCTTAAATTTTGTTCATTTTTTCATCTATTTTTTCTAGCAAACTCTCTATTCTTTCTCTATTTTATTAAAATAATTTTTTAATTTTTTTTTAAAATTTGAATATCTTTTTAATAATAAAATAATTAAACAGTATAATTAATACAAAGGTTATTTTATTTGAAAGCAAAATTACAATTGTAAAACATTACATTTTTTTTTATTAGCAAAGAAAAATTTCAATAATTAACATAAAATTAAAGGTATAGGAAGATGAAATGCACAGAGAAAGATTCGGAAAGAACAAAATACCCCTACTAATTGTAAAACATTACATAAATACACGTTTGGAAAAGCATTGAAAGCAGACATAGAAGAAAGCAGTAGAAGCCCAGGGTTGGAGGCCTGGGCGGTCGACTGGCAGGACGTTCGAGTGGACTACCAGTGAAACAAGTTTTGTCCAAATCACTTCATCTAGGACATCTGAGTAGACGACCATTGTTAGATATGAGGGAGCTGCAGTAACTTCTTAAAAATAAGGAGTGACTATAACAATTCCAAATTTAAAGAATTGTATAAGGGATTTGGCGAAAAACTATTTTTGGAGAATCAATCCCTTAATTTAGCAAAAAAGCTATTATAAGGAATCTACTGAAAATACTCTGAACCCATCTAAGTCAAATTTGTTGGGTAAAGCTTGGGTCTAATTCAAAGGTAAGATAAATATCATCTCTAACAAACCAATATTTGTTTTATTTAAAACTCTCATTTTTTCCTTTTGTTTTTACTTTTAAAAAAATAAAAATTGCTTTGTACATGTAACAATCTGGGCATTTTAAAAAGAAAAAACAAAAGCAAACATATTAAAACTTGAAAAATATAATTAAAATATATTTTTTTGAAATACAACAGTTTAAACATGAGAATTCAAATTTTATTGGAACAAATGGAATGTTGAATTTTCACTACATTTGGTTGGAATTAATGTAGCAGTTGCAGGGGAATGTTTAACAGGCAACTTTAAAGGGTAGTATATGAAGAATTTAGGGCCTATGTAGTTGGCTCTCATTATTATTATTAAAACTGCGTCTGACAGACTGTGGTATGCCTCTAGAAGCAGGGATGGACCAGGGGACTGCAAAGGGTAACTCTTCCTTGTTCCCCAAGGTTCTTAATTGTGCTATTATGATTGGTATCGGTCGCAGACGTGAGCGATACGATCAAGTACAAAATGGTGTTACCATTGTCAACATTTTATAATGTATGATATATATTTTTTTAAGGAGAAATTAATATATGTTTTTAATATGTATATCAAGTTAAATATATTTTACAATACATATAAGATGCATGATACAATTTATAATATATGATATGATATATGAATATGTTCTCAATTAGTGACGGACGCATGAATTGTATCTAAGAATGACCAACTTATAAAATTTCATAAATTAATAACAAAATTTTAATAAATTTGCACTTCAGTAGTCAACCTATATAATTTTAAAATTTTAATTACTTTACTTAACCAATTACGTTGTAGATAATTGCTTCTATAAACAAAAAATGATAAGTGACAGAGATTAAATATGGTAGTGCTCAATGAAAGTTAAATGAAATTATCATTTCATTAATATATTTATTCTCAAATTTGGTTTACCGTTTTTTTTTTTTAAAAAAAAAACTCTAGTTTGGCAACTCTTGAATTTTAACCTAAACTACCAATAGGTCATAATAGTTAGACTTACTTCCCATCAAGTTCTATTAAAAATAAGTCTTGGTAAAATTGTCACTAAAAATAATTTTTTTATGACAATTTTTTATATGTCTCTAAAAATTAACAATTAGTGACTTTTTTGTCATGATTTTTACAAATTGTCGCTAAAACTTACAATTAGTGACTTTTTTTATGACAAAATTTTCCCATAGGACTTATTAAATAATAAGTCTACTTATTAGAATCTACACGTAAATACCCAAAAGTTAAAAAGTTATTAAAAAAGTTAAAAAAAAACCTAAAAAATTATACAAAAAAAGTCAAAAATTCTCCTTTATTTTTATTTTTTACACATCCTTTTTATAAAAAGTCAAAAAGTATTCCAACATACTATTTTTTTTTTTACCTCATATTTTAGTCAAAAAAAAATAAAAAGTTATTAAAATGACTTGTACAATTAGAGTCTTTGATCTAGTGATTGAATTTATCACTTTGTGATGTGTGATTCATATTCAAATTTTATTAAGAGTAGTTTTATATCTTTTTCCCTCATTATGAGGGTCGTACTGGGCTTGGCAACCTAATTGTAATTTTATTTTAAATAATCAATTGCAAAAAAATTAATTTTATGGTGGTGTTTGGGAAGCCACCACCCAAATTTTTTATCTCATTTTTTTCACTAAAAGACAAAAGTTTTACAAATAAAAAAAATACATCCAAACAAAATATCACATCCAACCCCATAATCATTTCACTTTTTCTCTCACAAACATCACATCCAACCACATAAAAACCCAACTATCTTTCCAAACATTAAAAATTTTTTATCTCATAAAAATCTACATCTCCTAAAATCTACATAAAAACTCACTTCCCAAACACTCACATAGTCACGAACCAACAATCATATGCATGCAATTTTTTCGCAACCAATATATCAAATCTATCAATATCGAAAAACCAAAAAATGTTAATACATATTGGCGGCTATTTAAAACCAAAGTCATCTATTAGTGTTTGGGAGAATCATATAACTTTCTTGAACTTTTATATTTCTTTTCAATTCAAGTGCGCTGGAGAGCAATAATTAAAATAATTTAATCATCACTAATCAGTGGGACATAAGAAACAACCAAACGAAAATTTAAATCAGATCGAAAGGTCTAAATGTTCTAAGAAGAGATGATTGAGAAAACATTCGAATTTATTATTTTAAATGAAAGTTAACAAGTTATCAGGGTAAGCTTTGTCAAAAATCTACTTTTAGAATTGAAAATACTAAGGAATATTTCTTATTCTAGAAAGGTAATACATATAATTGTTTACTTTTTGTTATCAATATTGTAATGGGCTGTGCTACATCTCCCTAATTTTTGACCCCTTAATCCCTCTAAATTTCAAACCAAAAAAAATATATATATATCCAAAACGATATCGTTTTGGACATTAGGGAGATTAGTGGGGATTTTTTTAGGGGGACAAATCATTTTCCTATTGTAATAGTGTTTATGGTATTTGATATGCTAAAAATACAAAAGTGCTTACCAACGGTATCACATTATCCCTGCCACCAACAACAACAACACTAATATAATCATTAGATTTAAGGTCGCAACAAAATAATCTCTTTGGATTTAATATCTATTGGCAGTAACAAGCTCCTTAAGGCTATATCCATACAGGGTATTTACAATGACTTTAAATAGAGTTTCTACAAGTAGGCAGTGTGATTGATCTTTCAAGATTAGTGGTGGTGCATGTAAACTGGTCCGAACACTTGATTATCAAAAAAAAAAAAAAAAAAAGTAACAACAAAATATTTTTGAAAATTCTACTAGAAATATTTTATAAATATTTTTTTTATGATTCAACCCAATAATGACCTTATATATTTACTCATGAGCAATTCAATCCCCACTTAAAAATATTGTCCGCTATAGTTCAAATCAAAAGCGAGCCCCATGTAATTTGTCTATTTTGACTACAAGCCCAAACGACGCTTTCAAAATAGAAATGTTCTGTATCGTTTTATAAGTTAATTATGGATGCATTTGATGTGAGATTTCAACATGATTCATCAATTTTTAATTTTTAAGGTTTCGGTGACCAATGTTGTTGGCAATTAACATCTTACTAAAATGCAGTTGTTTTAACAAATGAAGAGGGTATATAGTTGTAGCACAATATATAATTTAATCGGAAGGAAATACAATAGAATATTTCAGGCATATATAACTTTATTCTAGTTTTATTTTTAGTATTATAATTGCATTTCCACAGTGCTGAGCATTAATGTTCCAAAAGATTTTGCTGGCCTATCATCTCCTAATATTCACTTTCTCCTCCCAACAAAAGTTTTATTTATGACTTAATTTATCATTTTTTATTATTATTATTTATTTATTATTCTTTTCATCCATCTTTTATGACAATTTGATGAGGCATAGAAGCATTTTTATTCATGAAAGAAGTTCAATACAACAAGTGGGAGCATCATCTTAATTTGATATTTCCACTTTTAATCCAATAGGAATAATGTCTTCTCTCACAAGAAAAGAAAATAAACTCCATAATGACAAGGTCTTAACTACTAGAAAAAGGAGCATTTGACACGGAACTATTTGCGACGGTTTAACTGCCGTCGCAAAAAATAGGTTTTTGCGACGGCACTTAATGACGTCGCGAAATTATTTTTGTTGTGACGGAAAAACTAAACCCGTGACAAAAAGTAAGGTTATATGCGACGGTACGTTCAACGTCGCAAAATTTTTCTGGTTTAATTTTTTTTTTTGCGACGCTCTTTTGACAATTCGTCGCAATTTCTTTTTTTTTCTCATTCACTCGCGACGGGCCTTAACATCGTCGCAAATAGTATTCCTAAATTCGGGCCAAAATCCTCTCCCACTCTCCCTCTTTCCCGAAATCCCCAAATTCTCTGTGTAATCTGTTGGAATAAAAAACAAAAAAAACCCTTGGCGCCTCTGATATTTTCATCTCTCTCTCTCTCTATCACTTTCCATCTTCCATCTTCCATCTTTGAGTTCTCTCTCTCTCTCTGTCTCTCTCTCTCTCTCTCTCTCTCTCTATATATATATATATATATCTTTTATCTACGAGTTCACTCCCACCGGCATCAGTTTGTTGATCCACCTTCACCAAGCCGACATCGCCACCTACTCTTTCTCGATCTCGGTCAGTACATGGATATCACATCTCTCAGAGCTTTAGGTGTCTTCAACGTTCAATTGGAACCTCTCAAGGTACTGCAGATCCAAACTTTGTATATTTATTTGCATTTTTCACTCATCTGTTTTCATCTCTTTTACTTCCTTCGAAAACCCTAGAGTTTGAAAGTAATGACTCTCTCTCTCTCTCTCTCTCTCTCTCTCTCTCTCTCTCTCAGAGTTTTAATGTAAGAATTTTGCATTCAATATTTGTATCTACACAAATGATCTGAGACTATACCCTTCTGAGATGCCTTCTCTAAAACTAGTAAACCAACATTTGTTCACATAACCCAATTCAATAAACCTTTCATTTACAATAATAATAATAATTGCAAAGAGAATGAAAGTTGTAACCTCCTTGGGGTCTCCGTTGTTGATTTTGTTGCGGGGGAATCGTTGTCCACCCACTAGGTGCTCGACGAAATGCCTCTTTCAAATACATTTTTATATGAGGATATGTGGTAGGGATTACGAAAACTGTTTGAAAAAGGTGGTTAATTAATTTGCATAAAATGAATATGTGCTGGGGATTACGGAAAAAAAAAAACACTTCATCGAAGGTGCATGAACAAACTCTGAAATGGTAGTAATATACGTCATGTGAATCAGTCAGTGCATGTTTATTGTATAGGAAGGTGGTAGTTCATCTACCTTTATCTTGTTTGAGGCTTTTATGTTTCTAAAATCCCATGACATGGAACTCCTTGAGTATTTGTGGGTTTTGGTAGTCGTGGTTTTCTCCTAATTGTTACAATTATTATAAAGCTCACCATTTATGCAGATGTCAGTGTTTCTAGCAAGATTATGGCTAATTGAGTCTTTATACATATTCTATGTATATTTCCTTCTTATAGTTCTTTTTTAGCTTCATGTGTTATCCATTAAGGCGATGAGAAAAGTGAGCTAACCTCTTTAATATCTTTGGGAAGTAGGAATTATTAGCTATTAGCCCCTGTTGTCCCGCTTGCCTTGCTCTATTTTTTAGCTTCTTCTTCTTTTTTTTTATTTATTTTTTAAATACTGAGAATTTTTATGACATCTGCTTTGCGAATGTCAACTAAAGATGCCGAGATCAAAGCAAGCAGGTTGAGGAGGTTACCTTCACAAACTAGAATATATAGAATTTCCAATTATGTTTTCTGTTCAGAATTCATTTTGTCCCTTCTGTCTCAATAGAGGTTCCTTATCATCCCTTGGTTTGTTGTATTGTGTATTGTTAAACGTGATTAATTTGTTTCATTTTTCAATGTTTGATCTAGTTTTGTTCTTGCCAATTTTGTTATTTTGTGAGGTGTGAAATTAGTTTGTTCCCTGCTTGACTGTACGCATCTTTTTTTTTTTTCTTCTTATTATGAGTTTGTGCCCTGTTTGACTATATGCATCTTTTTTTTTCTTATTATGAGTTTGTTCCCTGCTTGACTGTAAGCCCTAGGTATTGGGATGATTCTGGATGTTCCAAAGATGCATTAGATAATTTGAAAGTTGTGATGTTTAGGCAACTATTCTCGTGGTTGCAACTCCCAATGCACCATTTAATAATCCCATAACCACTTTTTTCTTCTTTTATTAATTAGAAGAACAAAAATCATAATTGTGATTTCCATTTAATACTATTAAAAATTTGATGATATCAGTTTAAATCAAAATTATTTGGTAGTCTCGAAACATCACTTGTTTTAATGCTATATGTCTACTTCCAAGACTCTATTAACTATTATTAGATACTTATCTTGAGTATGAGATATTATTCCCATTCTCATCCTTAGATTTTATTATATAAGTAACAATGTTAGGAACTCACAATATTTACCTAGAAAAATACTGAGAAAGAATATTCAATGGTTAAGATGCATTACAAGGGAATCCATTGTCCAAAATTCAATCTACACCATCCACTATTATTTTGGGTAAATTTTCGGATCGCTTTTATGGGTTGATAATTTTCTCACGATTATGAGCAATACTAGAAACCTATAATATTTACCCAAAAAAATACCGAAAAAGAGCATTTAATGGTTAAGATGCATTTCAAAAATGGGTCCTATTAAACAAAATTCAATCTACACCATCCACTATTATTTTGAGTAAATTTCCTAGACTTTTTTTTTTTTTTGAACAATTATATCATGTGTTGCGGGAATTTTACATTGGTAATGTGCCCAACCAATAGAAGAGATTTAAAAATTACATGACCCTACAAAGAAAAAGAAATAGAAAAATAAGAGTATACTATTAGATAGGCACACAATCGTGTGTTCTTCTTGACTCATATGATAATTTCTTGGTTTTTTTGGTTGGTAGCTTTCCTGCTGGTTATAAAAGATCATAACATAACATAGCCCTCGCCAAGCGACCTCAAAACACACTATTCCTATAAAATATGGGTATCAACAAAACTACTTGAGATTGAGATGGGCATTGTTTTTATTATTGCATTGGCCTTTGCAATCAAGTGGGGATGCTCAAAATCCAACAACTCTTGTTCTTGCAATCCTAACATTTGGTGACTCTGCGGAGATGTTGGGAACACTTACTAGTTTCACACCATTTTCAAAGCTAGTTTCCCACCTTATGGCAAAGACTTCATCAATCACAAACCAACTGGAAGGTTCTGCAAATGGAAAACTAGCCACTGATATCACCGGTTAGTTGTTCAACAGCTTGAGAATATTGGCTTTGTCAAGTTCAATCTGTGTGTATGAAATTGAATATTATTACCTAATTGACATTTTAACTTTGTCTCAAGTTCAAGTTCAATATATATCTAATCTAATACTACTAATTGTCATTCTAATCTCTCTCTCTCTCTCTCTCTCTCTCTCTCTCTCTCTCTCTCTCTCTTTCTGCATGCAGCTGATACATTGGTCTTTACCGCATACCCGCCAACATATCTTAGCCCACAGGCCTCAGGGAAAAACCTCCTTATTGGAGCCAATTTTGCTTCTGCTGGATCGGGCTATGATGACAAAACTACATTATTGAGTGTAAGAATTTTAGCTTGTTCTTGCAATAAGGTGTGTGAAAAACTCGCCAACTTTAACTCAAACCAACTCAAAACCCTTAGGGCTGCTTGTTTGGATAGACTGGATAAGAGCGGATTGTAATAGAATGGACGGTTAGTCCTAAATAAATAGTCCCTAGATTATTTAGCTTGAAATGATATGTATTTGACTATTAATTCAACCTTCACTTTTTTAACCAACTGATAGATTAGTAAATTTATTGGATATGAAATCCAATCTCGCACCTCAATTCCATGAAACAAACGGCCCCTTATGGTTTAAGAAGGTGGGCGGGTTAGATGATTAAGATTGACAGGTAAAATTAGCTTGGTTTAAAATTTGTCAATATGCAAACCAACATAATTTGCCTCACAAATTACCTTGCACTTACTCACACACAAATGATCTCCTTATAATCCTAATTCCATTAATCAGTGACATTCATCTCTTATTTTCATTGCCTATTTTCTTTTTTCTAATTTAGATTGTTTCGTAGATTGATTTGTGAAAATTGATTTGAATAAATTTATGCATTTGATTAATTACTGGTCTTGTGTTGGGAGTTGAAATAAATAATAATTTTTATGGTTAAATTTGTGATCCAAGCCCTAAGAAAAAAAATCTTATATGACTTTATTTTCTTTGTAACTTTTTTTAAATTTTTATTTCATTACATTAGCATGTAAAATAAAAAAATATATAAACAATAGTTGTATTTATTTTTATAATTGATGTTGATGTTACCTGATTTTGGTTTCTAATTGAATGGAAGCTGTAAATATATAAGCTTGTTGGCATACAGAACTTTTAGTGGCTTAGGGATAGATGAACAACTTTTAAAAATGTGCATACATGTGTTTTACTTTGTTTCCACATTCTCTGTCTCTCTCTCCCATGTCGATGAAACAATCATTTATCACCCATGAAAACATCCTGGACATGTCCTTAATGTGCACCAGGGCTTTTTAATTTAAGGTGAGATCATATGCATAGGTGCATAGCAACACCAATCAAACATGTAGTAGGGCACTTCTTAATATACTGAAAAAAAATATTATTCTTAAGTAAAAATTATAAGGGATTAGTAACAGTTGTATTTTGTTGAGACTCATCTTCCGTTACATGAGTGCAGATTCTAAAGACACAGATATATAAAATCCAAAAGAAATGTGTATCTTATGGAATGTGTATATGCTTATTTTACATGTTTATACATTAATGAGACACATGTATATTATTGTCTACCCATGTCAGTATTCTACTTTTTTTGGATGTGTTAGTGTGGTCGTCACTAGTGTCTAATCAGGTGAAGCAAGTTTGGATAACATGCCAGCCAACTTATATAATTTAGTTAAACATATAGTCCATAAAATGATAATTCTTATTATGTATATATATATATATATATGAGCATAGTCTAGAAAATGAATTAAGGTAAAGATTTTGCTAACGGACCCCAAAATACCTCTATTTGGGTTACTTCCATTTGAGTTGTGTGGAGCATCATATTCTGTTAAGCAAATGGTTCATCATCACAATCCATGTTATCTAGGTCCAGTGTTAACAGAAAATGCTCATGGAAATGTGATGTCTATAAATAGTGTAATCTATATAATTCCTGTTCCATGTACTGGAGTGATCCACGTTCCATGTAGCATAGCCCAAGTCAAAAGGCGAAAAATATATCATGTTCTTTTTCTTTGGGGGTGCTTTGGGTTTGTCCTCATGGGTGTTTTTCCTCTGCAGGCAAAAGTTGAAAACCTTTCCCTTGAGGAGCGCAGATTAGATGAACAAATAAGGTCACATAATGATGCTTGTGGCAAGACAATCATATCCATCTTCTTTTCTGCAACGTTGGATTATGCTGATGTTTATACTTTGATTTCTTGTAGAGAAATGTAGGAAAGGTTGAGGAGCCGAGTGAAAATGAGAATAATCAAAAGCAATAACTTCTTCTCCACCTCAATTGAAAGTTATTAAGTTGTATATACTTAGTATGATAGAAAGACTTCCCTGAACTGTGGTTTCTCAGTATATTTAACACAATTCTCTCGTCTTATTTGTTCTTTTCTAAGTGGCTATTTGTCACTGAAGATGACATCAAAAGCTTACCATGCTTCCAGGTCAATTTGTTTCCTGTCCGATTTAATTCTTATAATGGTTGATTTATTAGTTTTTTGGTGTTTTGGCTGTTTTTGTTCTAATGTCCTAAATTTCTAGGCTGACAATTATTCATTGCTTGTCAGAATGAAACCCTGATAGCAATTAAAGCTCCACATAGCACCACGCTAGGAGTCCCAGATCCTGATGAGGTAAGGTTGAGATCTTATAAGAGATTTAGTAATAACCGGCACATGTATATTCCTGAAATTTTTCTTATTTACCAGGCTGTTGACTATCCTCAGAGGAGATCTGAGTAATGCTCAGAGCACCATGGGTCCGATAGATGTTTACCGTATGTCGTCATTTCGCTTCTCTTGGGTACAAAACATAGTTTGTGTGAATTACCTCTGTTTCCATCTTTCTATGTTTTTAACAGAAATAAAGGTGAGAGTCCATCTCTTGTAGGCTATTTTTGCAAGCGTTGTATATATATGCATATCTATTTTCTTTTTGTTTCCTTTTTTTTTTTCCTTCTCTTTTCCTAAATGTAATTTGTTTCAGTCAATTTGAGGAGAAGTTTGAGGAGATTAATGGTGTTGAGGCATCCCCAAGCATTCCTTCAACATTAGGGCTCAATGAAAACCCATCTGCACCGTTGCTAACTGAAGAAAGCAACCAAAATGAGATTGAAATGTGATATGTTGTAAATGATTTTTTATTTTTTTTTTGTGCAGATGCAACCCTTTTGAGTATATAATGATATCTTCGCATGTCAATATTGGAGCTTACTATTGATATCAAAACAAGCTATAGTATATATGTTTTTTTATTTGTATTGTCGATACTTTTGTTTTGTTTTAAATACAAAAATCTGAGTTCTTGAATATCAAAAATTATTAGTATTGTTGGAGAATGTTTTATATATTTTTGTAAAGAATATTTGGTTGATAATTGTTAGAGGGTACATATATATCATTCTTGATATATGATTTTGTGGATGTGGATGTGGATGTAAATGTGGATGTATTTTATTTGGAAAATATTTATAATTTGTACAATGAATGAATTAATAAAATATATATTGATTTTATGAAAATAATTTTATTGCGATAATAATAAAACGTCGCTCAAGAAGTGATCAATTCTTTACATTTTATTAGCGACGGTTTAACTCCGTCATATACATATTAGTTCAATTCTTTTGCGACGGTTTAAACTGTTGCCAATACGGTATTAATTTAATGCTACTTTTTTGGCGACGTTTTAGACCGTCGCTAATAATACTTTTTGCGACGGCAAATACCGTCGCTAAAAAAGGTTTTTTGCGACGGCAATCAACATCGTCACTAAAAATGCCATTTTTTTCCCTTTTTTGTGTCAGGCGAAACTGTCGCAAAAACTATTGATTAGCCATCGCTAAAAGAATGCGACGGTTTGTAACCGTCGCAAATACTTTTTGTCACGCCCCTTTCCGCCACCCCCCATTTTCCGTCGCTACTCCGTTGCAAAAAGTCTTTTGCGACGGTATATGGACCTTTTGCGACGTTTGAGACCGTCGCAAAAAGTCTAATTTACAAAAATGTCTTCTGACCATTTTACAATAATTAATGATCTTAAGTTGGAAAGTGAACTCATTTCTTCTCAATGAAACCATTCTATAATACCATTATAACAAAATAATCAAGCATTTTCTAACTAAAGATTCCCACAAGAGGGCATTCTTTTTAAATTAGCTTCCAATTCTCCTCTCGTTACCACAAGATCATTGAATTAATCTTTTCGACCCTCGTGTCCAAAAAACAAGAAATTGGATGAGAATCTGCGAGAACATTATGTGTTCCACTCACTCATATGAACTTTTAAATGTTACCTTATATAATTACTTATATGGGATTATTTAACTAATTATCGCTTGCCAATTAAGAACTTGATTAGACAGTTGTGGGATCCTTACCCTTACTTTTCTTTTTAATTTTAAAGCACTTTTGCCAAAGATAATTATTTTTATTATTAAGCTTTAAGGAAAGAAAAAACAAATGTGTTGATTAGAATGTCCTAATTCTAGCAGCCACTGGTATGAATCTGATGCATTTATAGCTTGAAGAGGCCAATGTTCTAAACAAAATATTAATTAGGAATAATTATTAGTAGATCCTGTTGAGTAGACTTATTTGCTCATAAATCCTAAGTGAGATTATTCCCCCTCCCTTTTTTTGATACTTCGACAAAATTGAAACATTTTCGATGTATTTGGTGTTTGTATAATAATTATTTAGTACTTGTAGTCATATTAATCAATTTATCATAGTGATAAATGATTAGAATATTTTAATATTTATTTATAAGTTTTGATTATTTTTAGTTTATTTGTGTTAGTTTATATTGAAATATGATGTGGAAAGTGTAAATGGTTAAATTGTATTTTATTTTTATTTTTTTTCAAATTATAATGATAAATTTATTACTAAAAATTAGAATAAGACTTTTTGATAAATAAGTTTGATCCACATAATCTGTTCGTAACTATCCCATATAATTAAGAAGATAACCGACTACTAGGTATGGACAATAAATATAACTCAATTTGTTAATAAATTAAATGCGTAAATCAAGGTGGCATACATGTTGGCTTTATATTAACCTAAAAAGTTAGGATACATGTAATTTTAAAAAAATTGAAAACAAAAGTTAGGTACAAAATATACAAGTAAAAATATTTTTGATAAATATGGATATGGTTGGAAATAAATATTTTTGCGACTGAAGATTTGGGAGGATGATTAATTAGTGGGTAACTAATAATAATAAAAAAAAAAAAACATAAGTGAAACAAAAATGTTAGAGATCTCAAAAATTTTATTAAAAGTTTTTATCAAATGTCTCACATAAGTGTGAAATCCACGTAAGATCCACATTGTGTGAGTCTCACACTTATATAAAATATTTTAGTAGAATTTTTGAGTTCCTAGATGCACTTAGTTTTTGAAATTTGAAAGTGGGGGATGCCCTAGAAATGAATTAATGGAGGGTGGGTTCAAAAGTTGAGAAGAAAACCACGGGCAATCTTAGTGGGGACGAGAAAATGAGGTATGACATATTGGATGTCGGCAGGGCTAGAGCCATTCATCACTTTTTTTTACAAGTACTAACACACTATTCGTGTTTTTTTGTTTTTGTTTTTTTATTGGTAAATATTAATTTTTAAATTAACACTTATGAGAGAAAAAAATTTCACCATCAGCAAAGCACCTAAGTGTTTACACTCTCTTACTTCGTATTATATACATGATTAAATTTTAAAAATTATTTATCATTACGTTAAATATATTTTAAAATTGTTAGTATAAAAGGTATGTAATTTTGAAAAGAAATGTTGACATTTCATAATTAAAGTAATAAAAATAAAAATTTATTACATTTGTTCGAAATTCACTGAATAAAATAAAATATATTATAACTAAAATTTAAATTGTTGTGAGTCTTCTATCAGTATTTATGCATTGTCAACATGATAGTTAGTATTATAATTGATGAACAAAACATATATTATGTATTTATAAAATGTTATAAAATAAAAATGTTATACTTACATACTACAGTATATATATATATATATATTTTACCTTCTAAAAGGAATAGACATTCTCTTGACCAATCTATATTTAAAACAAATGTCACACACGGTGCACAATCTAGTTGACGTTGCATTGTTGGTACAAGTATGATAAATGTACAGGCACGATCTTGGCATAATGCAATATAATCTTTAATAATTCTAACTCTATTATCTTGTAAAATTTTGAAATTATAACATTGTGTTTGAAAATGTAGAAATAAGTTATTTATAATAAATTGTATAGTTTCCTACTTTTGATTTCATATTCTTCAAATATGAATGTTGACATCACAAGGTAAACTCTACATGTTTATCTTGAACAATGAGATTTATTAAACTAGTATTATCTTTAACCACAATGTTAACATTGTATCCAATAAAATAAAAAAAATTGTTAAAAGAAAATATTGTATTTAATAAAAAATTAAAATACTTATTAAGTTTGAATTATTATTGTACGTAGCAATTATTTACCTAAAAGAAATTACCTCGTTATAATATCAATATCATCATGTATATAGTGACGACAAACAATGTAACCACAATGATTTTCGACTTTTTGATAGCAACTTTTGCACAAATCAATCCAAAAGTTTTCAACATCAAAAATTTAATTGAGAAATAATTAATTTATAAATTAATATTTAAATTAAAGGTTTATGAATAACAATTATTGGCAGTTATAATTGAAAAATTTTAATATCTATAAATATATATAGATATTAAGATTTACCTTCTAGTAAGACAATATTATTATTTACCATCCTTGTAACTTTCGAAACATCTTCATGTATGTAAACACCCTCAGATGTCAGGAACACAACAATTTCTTTAATTGAATTTGCAAGAATAAAATATTTAGTATCAAATCATTTATTATTTGAAATTATCATAATATTGTCAAATAAATCATAATTCTAAAATTAATATAAATAATAATTATTAGATTCTTCTTATGTGACAATATTGTTGTTCGCTATTATAGTTTCCTGTAATATATCCCCATGTAACTGAGGCCCTGTTTGTTTTGGGGTATAAAGGGAGGGATGCGATTAGGATAGAGGTGGGACATTAATGTTGTATTTGTTTGCAGATTTGGGAAAGGGATTGAGATTGAGGTTCGGATTAGGTTGGGCCTTGGAAGGGAGATTGAGATGGTGGAGGTGGAGGTGGAGGTGGAGGTGGAGGTGGTATTAGAAAAATAGTCCGCCGGACTATTTTTTTTATTTTATTATTATTTTTTTTATTTTACATATTGGGCATTTTTTTTAACATTAATGTTTAATTTTTTGTATTTTTTGTTAAGTAAAAATCATTGTTTTATTTGTTTTATTTTTTACATGTTGGGCATTTTTTTGAACATTAATGTTTAATGTTTTTATATTTTTTATTTGTTTTATTATTTTACATTTATTTTATATAAAAATAATTTAATAATCCCTACACCAACAACTATCATCAAAACAAACACAATTTTACTTAATCCCCTCACTATCAATTCTTTCATTATTAATCCCTTCACTATGAATCCCCTTAATTCTACTTTTGAAAACAAACGAGGCCAATGCCTTCTAAATTTTGAGACATGACTGTCCCGTCATCTAATTAGATGAAAAAAATAAACAATATAAGTATTAGGAATTATAATTTTAAAAATCATAATTACAAAATCTATATATATGTTAGTGTTTACCTTCTTGTAAGACAATATTATTATTTGTTACCCTTGTGACTTCTGAAACATTCTCATGTATCTAAACACCCTCAAATATCGAGAATATAACAATTTCTTTATTTGGATTTACATGAATAAAATAATTAGTATAAAATCATTACTTTTTTTAAGTCATAAAAATATTGTCAAATAAATCATAATTGTAAAATTAATATAAATAATATTTCTTACCTTCTTTCTTAGATATGGGAGGAATGACTATTGCATCATATAATTTTCATGAAAAATATAAATAATATAATTATTAGCATTTATAATGAAAGTAGCAAATATGAAAGAATCATAATTAAAAAATATTATTACGTGAGGTTCTTACCATTTAGAACATTAGTATTATTTGTCAATGTGGTGACTCTTGAAACATGTTTCTGAAAGTAAACACCTTCTGATGTGAAAGGCATAACAACTCCTATATTGTAAATTGCTTAAAAAATATATATATATATATATTAAGAAATCTATATATATAAATGATAATATTTTAGCGCTTACTTATGACACTTCGAACGTTAGTTCTATAATGCAATTGTTTGTCACGTAGAACACATGCTCTTAACCGACGTGCTTCTTTTGAAATTATTTTAATTTATCCTTAAATGTGGATCATCATGATCAGTCCAACATAAAATGAGTAATTTTCTTTTTCAAGATAGTTGATTGATTTTAGTGGTAATTGTATCACGTTTAGGGATGTAAAAATGGCCCGAAATTCGCCCACATCCCGAGGTGGGCTCTGCCCCAATTAGGCCTGAGCTTGAGCATAACCTAAGACCCTGGGCTTGTGTCACGACCCAAATCATAGGTTTAATATCGTAACCGGCCAGTAATCTTAGGATTACCAAAGGCCTCTGAACAAATTAAACAAAATACAATAGGCTAACGGAAGCAAATACAAACATATAACGTCCATAGATCTATGTAGACATACATGAGATAGAAAATTTAAAGCTTAATTTACATATTGACGTCATCCCACGTCACCATATATATGTATATATATAGACAATGAAAGACATGTTCAAACTTAACAAAAAAAATACAAAAGATCATTAACATGGTTCACAAAAGTTTGACCACTTCTCAAAATGAACCTCCTTAGGAAGCACCATGGCTGGCAGACAGACAGAACTCCAGGAAATCAACTTTGACCCTGGTCACGCGCCTGGTCACCTACATATATAAATAATACAGTGAGCTGAATTCTAGTGAATAATAATAGGGTAAAGGTATTAATGAATGATGTCCATAACATAATCAGAAATTAGAATTCAAATTTAGAAACAGATTCATATTCATTTTCAAAGTTCACATATCCCATATGATCATATGTGGTACATCCATTAGCACTAACAAATCCGATGACCCATAAAGGGATGGCCATAAAGGCATTCCGATGACTTATGTGCACAAAGATGTTTTCGATGACCCATAAAGGGATAGCCATAAAGGCATTCCGATGACCCATAAGGGATGCTCATAAAGGCATTTCGATAACTCATAAAAGGATGCATATCATATAATGCTAAGGATGCCACAAATACATTTCAAAAACTTGGACAATCATTCATTCATATAAAACATATCATTTTAGAAAACTGAACATTTCATATCATCATAAAATAATTAAGGTCAAACATAACTTTACAGAGTTATAATTCACAGATAGTTTCGATAGCAAAACAGATAAAGTGGATGGATCGGATAGTCTATGGTGCGTGACCTACACAAACACATAGCAAATAAATATTGAAACACACATCGGAAAACATTGAACTGAATTCTTTTTTTATCTTTGTGTGTTTCTAATCCTTATCCTTATTATTATGTTTTCATTAAAGCTTAGGAATGCCTAAGATGCAATGAGGATGCTAAAATATGTGTTGTAACACTTAGTCAAATTTCTAAAAATAGGGTCTTCGCTCGAACGCAACTTTGGTCGCTCGAGCGGACTACAAAATTCTATAAAACTTTTAGGAGCTCTCATTTTATGCTCGAGTAGAGGATAAAAAATAAGGGTAGTTGCTCGAGCGCAAGTTCTGTTGCTCGAGCCACGACTATGTCTGCAAAAGTACTGGGAGCTTGAATTTTACGCTAAAGCCAACTTTTAATCGCTCGAGCGAAAGTGCAAAACAAAGAGTGGTCGCTCAAGCATAGGTTCTGTCACTCGAGCGATGATGCAGAATTCTGAAATTTCCAGATTAATGTTTAAGATGCAAAACTCAAGTATAAAGCGTCAAAACTCTTCCTTTGGGCCCCAAAACTTGAGAAAATATGTTTAAACTTGTAACACACCAAGAATCAAGGATCATTTTGCAAAATCAAGGCTTAAAAGCTTGCCAATTATACCAAAACCAAACTTGAAACTTTGAAAGCATAACACACATGAGTTGATATGAACTTCAATATTTCAAAACATGATGAAATAAGGTAAAATGATGGAAAAGATGATGACTTTTCAAAACTAAGGTCAAATTGTTGCATACATGAGAGAGTTTCTTAGAAAACGTGTTCAAAATGCAATGAAATGCACATGTATGCATGAATTGATTCTCAATTCTATTCTTTAGCTCAATTCTCATGTTAATTCACATCTTTCACTTGATTCCAAGCATTTACCAACTAAAGTACAAAACTAGAGGCTAGAATTCTTATCTAAAGTTCTTAATTCTTTAAGGTTTAGAGATAATCTTGAACAATTCTCCAAGTCCTAGCAAATTCTTTCCAAACCTCAAGCTTGATGTCAATTCTCTTTGTCTCTCACTCTCTCACGTTTTTCTCCTTAAGGGATGATGAATTAGAGTGTATCTAAGGTTTCTAGAATCTTTTGGCCTTATATAGGCTCAATTAGTGAAGCTTAATTAACTAGGCTTACCACTAATCAAATGGGTATTATTTTATTCTAATTATTTGATTCAGAATCGAATTTCAATTAATTTTACCATAATGTTCTAAAAATTCTAAATAACACATAAACCAAGTCAATTTTGTGATCGAATGCTGATAAGACCTTCAATTCGCATATTGAATCAGAAATACAGACAAATTTTTCTACAACAAACAGATATAAATGTAAATACCATATAACACATGCAATTAATGTAGAATTTCATCTTAATTACTTATTAGACATTCTCAATTATGGATTATAGGTTAATCACAGGTTGGGATTGTTATAGCTTAAGCCATCATTTTGAAGCATAGCCCATGGCCCGTTCAAAGCCCACTCAAAGCTCGGCCCGCTCAAGTCCCAGTGTCATTTTTAATGGAAAAGAATAAAATTTTAGTAGAAAAAATAAAAATAAAAAAAATTCTGGCCCAACCCGAGGCCTAGCCTGCTAGCCCACCCAAGTCCCGAATATCCCCTAGGCCTAATTTTCTGGCCCGTGGGCTGGCCTGGCCTGTACCAAATTTTGGCGGGAGCCCGGACAACCCGACATGGGCCGGGCCAGGCCCAATTTACAGCCTTAATCACATTCCATCATATAAAAAAATTATTGTAATAAATTTGGAATGAATATTTAATAAATTATAAAGTAGGAAATAAAAACAGAAAAATAAAAACACACAAATATCTATATTGGTACCCATTTATTTTTTAAGAGAAAAATAAAAACACACAAATAATCTCATACATAATATGGGTGATATGGTAGTTAATATTTATATTGTGAAAGAGAAGGTTAAATAATTTATTATTTGACAGAATAAGTTTTTAAAAAGCGCAGAGATTGTCACAATCCACACATTTTTTTTCTCAACATGAGATCGAAACAAAGTGTACAAAAACTTAATCACAAATTAAGTCAATTGATAATTAAAAAATACAATCATTTTTTTGTTCAAAAAACACAGTGAGTTAAAGACCCAATTATAAAAATAAAAAATTAACATAAATAAATAAATTGGCAAGACAATATATAATCTAATCATCAAAAAATATAGAGATTGTCATAACCCAAACAAGTTTTTTTTTCTCATCATGTGACTGAAATGGAGTGTAAAAAAATACAATCATTTAAAAAATAAAATCACCCTATGATCAAAATGGAATGTAAAAAAACATAATCACATTTTTGCTCATAATAATAAATAATAAATAAACAAACAATGAAGTTAATTGGTAATTAAAAAACACAATCACTTTTTTTTTTTAAACAGTGAGTTAAAAACTGAATCACAAATTAAGTTAATTGATAGTTAAAAAGCATAATCATTTTTTTTTCAAAAAACCCAGTGAGTTAAAAACTCAATTACAATTTTTTTTTTTTAGCTAGACAAAAAACAATCTAATAATCATTATCAATAGTGGGGATTTTATGTGAACCTAATGAATACAATCCATTTTTTTTTCAAAAATCACAGATTA
The DNA here is from genome assembly GCA_025200525.1 of Camellia lanceoleosa. Lineage (NCBI taxonomy): Eukaryota > Viridiplantae > Streptophyta > Magnoliopsida > Ericales > Theaceae > Camellia > Camellia lanceoleosa. Next base: position 57,953,264 of record CM045763.1, read on the forward strand.
AATGGAGTATAAAAAAATAGAATCTTTTAAAAAAATAAAATCACCGTGTGATCAAAACATAGTGTAAAAAACACAATCACATTTTTGCTCATAATAATATTTAAAAAAAAAAAGAAGCAAAGAAGTCAATTGGTAATTTAAAAATACAACTTTTTTTTTTTTTTTTTCAAAACCCAATCACAAATTAAGTCAATTGATAGTTAAAAAATACAATCATTTCTAATCACAAATTAAGTCAACTGATACTTAAAAAACACAATCATTTTTTAAAAAAAAATACAGTGAGTCAAAAAAGTCAATTACAATTTTTTTTTGGTAGACAAAATATAATCTAATCATCATCAATAGTGGGTACTTTATGTGAACCTAATGAATACAATCCATTAAGTGATAGAAAAAAACACAGAGATTGTCACAACCTAAACAAATTTTTTTCTCATCATGTAATCGAAATAGAGTATAAAAAACACAATTAGTTGATAGTTAAAAAACACAATCACAAGTACTGTGAGTTGAAAACCCAATTAGAATCTTTTTAATTGATATTTACAAAATACAATCATTTTTTATTTTTTAAAAAATACAGTGAGTTAAAAAAACCCAATTAGTTTAAAAATACAATTACCGTATTGAAAAATAAATGAAAAAATTATTTACAGGCTTTAAAGATTGTGTTGGAATGAAAATTGTGACAGTGAAGGTGTCAACCTTCCATCCGGTAAAAAAAGTTATTGTAATAAATCTAGAATGAATATTTAATAAATTATAAAGTACAAAATAAAAACAAAAAATAAAAACATATAAATATCTCTGTTGAAACCCATTTATTGTTTAACAGAAAAATAACAACACACAAATAATCCCATACATAATATGGGTGATATGGTAGTTAAAAAACTCAATTACAAAATTTGTTTTGCTAGACAAAATACAATCTAATTATCATCAATAGTGAAGACTTTATATGAACCTAATAAATACAATCTATTTTTTTGCAAAAAACACAGATTAAATGGAGTGTAGAAAAACATAATCATTTAAAAAAATAAAATCACCGTGTGATCAAAATGGAGTGTAAAAAAACACAATCACATTTTTGCTCATCAAAAAAAATATAAAAACAAAAAAAAAATGAAGTCAATTGGTAATTAAAAAATATAATTATTTTTTTTTTCAAAAAATATAGTGAGTTAAAAACCTAATTACAAATTAAGTCAATTGATAGTTAAAAAGCACAATCATTTTTTTTTTCAAAAAATACAATCAATTACAAAATCCAATTACAAATTATTTATTTTTGCTAGATGAAATGCAATCTAATCATCATCAATAGTGGGGACTTTATGTGAACCTAATAAATATAATCCAATTTTTTTTTTAAAAAAACACAGATTAAATGAAGTGTAAAAAAACACAATCATTTTAAAAAATAAAATCACCGTATGATTAAAACGGAGTGTAAAAAAACACAATTACATTTTTGCTTACAATAAATTATAAAAAATTAAAAAGTAATGAAGTCAATTGGTAATTAAAAAATACAATTATTTTTTTTTAAAAAACATAGCGAGTTAAAAATCCAATAACAAATCAAGTTAATGGATAGTTAAAAGGCACAATCATTTTTTTTTTCAAAAAATAATGTGAATTAAAAAATCCAATTACAAATTTTATAGTGGGGACTTTATGTGAACCTAATGGATACGATCCAAATTTTTTTTTTTTCCCAAAAACACGTACTAAAAATACAATCACTGTATTGAAAAATAAATTAAGTCCAATCACAATTACAAAATACAATCAAATCATCATCAATTATCCCAATCAATTTAAAAAAACAAACAACGTACTAAAAAATAAATAAAAAAATTACTTACAAACTTTAAAGATTGTGTTATAATAAACATTGTAACTGTGAAGGTATTAACCTTTTTCTCTAGATTCTGTCCAACTCTCTCTCTCTCTCTCTCTCTCTCTCTCTCTCTCTCTCAAACTTTCTCTTTATATAAAGAAGCTTGAGACAATAGGTGTGAAGTGGAGAAGGCTGCGGAAGTGAAACGCTGAAACTAGGGTTTAGGTTTTCAAGTCAAGAAGGTTAGGTTAGTAGGCTGGCAGTAGAGTAATATGATGAGTCAAATTAAATCGTAAGCTGGTAGGAAGGTAATATGATGAGTCAAATTAAATGGTGGGCGGGAGATTTTTTTTTAAATCAAAAAATTAGAAATTTAAGGTTGAAATATTAGAGCTCTCATAAGATTTGTGAGTTAAAAATCTCATTTCCTTATATAATATATAAATAGATAGGAATTCATAATTTTTTGTTTTTATTTTTTTGAGAATATATTACTATATTCATTTTAGATGAGACTCATATTCCCCTAGACTGAATTTAGTGCTGTTATTTCTGTAAACTTCTCTAGGGAAAAAAAAAAAAAATTATGAGTCTGTGGCATTATAATCTTTTTCAAATATGTTCAGCACTTTTTTTTATACATAACAAGTATAGGAATTTAGAAATTTTTTAAAAATAAAACATTACATTTGTTTTAGATGGGATCCACAGTCCACGGGGATGATTGCCGTGTCATACAGCATTTTGCTTACTTTTCTAATAAAATAAAATAAAAACTTTGAGGTTGTAACATTACTGCCTTCTTAAAATTTTATTTTTAGATAACAAATGAAATATGATTCTTGTACTCAATTTTCTACCAAGTAATTTGTATGCATTCCCATGTAATTTTCTACCTAAAGTCGGCCCTACGTATGATTGTGTTGGGAGGGCTGAACATTAAATAGCTCTAGTTTTTAACAGACTAAGCTCAAAACAGACTTTCAAGTTTTGGGCTTTTCCCAAATAATTTTACCTTTTTTTCTTTGTCTTTAAGCCCATTTTGTGCTTAGCATGGAAGAACATCATAGAAATGTCCACCCAGATTGTGACAGAAAAATAGTGGGAAAATAAATAGAAATTTAAAACCAAAAGCAAATGGTATAAAAGAGAAAGAACTGAAAATAATCTCTCCCTTCATCAAAAGCAAGGATAAGCTGTTGCTGGGTTCTGTGAATGGGTTCTGCTATGAGCCATATGCAGATTTTTGGGCTTCAATTATAGGTTTGTTACGATCATGGCCGAATGGGCACACGGCACTTCTAGATACATAAAAATCGGTCACATAATACTCATATAAAACGGGTCGGGGACATAGTATGATGGCCCACAATAAGACCTATTATCATATATTGTGATCGATTTTTGTACACATATTTTCCCCTCAAAATAAGGTGGTTACCAAGACAAGTGACCAGAGCAAGAGTTGACTTGAATAAAGCCCAGCCCAAGCCAATCTTAGCCCAGTTTCCTCAATCGAATTCATGTATAACTCGTTTTCTCATAATCAAAAAATGTCAATGAGACTATCTTAAGAAAGTGGCAATGAGTCACTGTTATAAAATAAAACACATGCGCGCTAGGGGCTTTGGATGTAGATTGAGCAAATTGACGGATTAGCGGATGGATGTAAATTGATTTGTCAGTTTAAAATTTTATAAATTTTTAACATTATTCAACTTGTGCACTTTCTCAACCAAAAAAAGAAAAAGAAAAAAGTACTACAGTTAATGACTTAAAAACGTATTACAATCACTGCATGCCTCATCCAAAGAAAGAAAGTTTGAAACTTTAGAATATTACAATTACTGCATGCATCATTCACATATTACAATCACAGCATGTCTCGTCCACATAAAGTATTACAATCTGTGGTTCTTAAAATATAAAAACAATTCAAACCATTAAAATCATGAACAGGGCAGTAGGAGAGATTGTATACCTCTGTATTGTTACATCTATATCTATTTTTAAAAATAAAAACCAATCAGCATATATCCTCTTTTTTATTTATTATTTTTAGAGTTAAATTTAAAAACTAAAAAATATAGATAAATAATACATTTATTTTTTTCAATTTAAAAAATATATTCAAATTGAAAACTCTTTTTCAACAGAATATTTAAACTCTTTTTCAATTAAAAATACAAACAGAATATCTAAATAAATTGAAAATACAAAGTTTTACAAATTACTAGGGGTGATCGCGGTATGGCGGTTCGGTTGCGGCTGAAGGAGCCTCAAATCTGTCATCCATCCAAAATTAGGCGGATTGGGAAAAAAATCAATCCGCAACCGTCTACTTATCATCACGCATTCGTCCAAAATGTAACAGATCGGTTCGGTTCAGTCGATTTGCACAGATCGATATATCCTCTGTGCATTGAATATAAAGTGCACCAAAATCATTGACCTATTATACTTTTTCACAACTGTAAATACAAAAGTTTTTATGTATAATTGAAAATAAATTTGACGAGTCAATAATTTTAATAATCTAATTTTTCGATGATCGTAACAATGTTAATAAATGTATAAGAAGTTAAATAAGAGGTGAATAAGACAAGTTCTTTGTCCATAGGTCAAGCAAGAGAAAGAAAGGAAAAAATTGTATCTAAAAACCTAACAAAATAAAATAACTTTAAGGAAATGCAAATGAGAGTCGTTTAATTATTAATAACATTGATGAATGTGTTAAAAACAATTTAAAATATATGACGATATAAAACTTGCCTTGAGACTCTAATATTTTCTTAATTTAAGGGCTGATTTAGCATATTCCAAATAATTTAAAAAGTCAGTAAGTTACTAAAAAAGTTAAAAAGTTATTATTATTCACAAAAATAAAAATAATAATAATAATAATAATTTTACACAAAAATTATTACAACTCAGTTTGACGTCCCACAGACTTTTGCTAATTTTTTTGAAAAAATTACACAGGCGGGGTGCACAAACAACACGGTGTTATTTGGTCCGTGAGGCCCATTACGGGTCCCGCTTTGATAATCTGAATAGAACTCATCGAGTATTATATGCCTGTAAAAAATCACGTTGATCGGATATTGCTAATTACGTGATCAAATCAGTTTTGTATAAAAAAATGGATGGTGTCATAGTTAACGGTTGAAAAAAAACTAATCCGATCAGATAACTATCGATATCCGATCAACGTAATTTTTTGCAAGCATATAGTACTCGACGAGTTTTACATATTGAACGGTTTCGGTTAGCAAACGGGACCTGTGGTGAGCCCCCACGGGCCAAACAGCACCGTCCAATGCAATGCCCGAAACGGAGACAACCATTTCTTATATCAAATCACTCTACCCAAACGGTACGGGCCGTACTACCTACTCTCCATAATTTCTCCTACACACTAATTTATACAATTTTGTAATACACATTTTTTCGTAAAAAGTTAAAAAGTTAATCCAAACAATCATTTTTTTTTTCTCAACTTTTTAATCTAAAAAGTCAAAAAGTGTACTTATTTAAGACATCTCAAACAATCCCTAAATATTTATTGTTGTTGACAACTCATTCAACTGTCATTAGTATGATTCAAGCTTTCATTGTCCAAATGTCTTCAATAGAAAAGTGGTAAAACCCATCTTAATTACAAAAAAAAAAAAAAAAAAAAAATGCAAGAAGACAATATTTCTAAATAGAAATGTAAAATTTAATAATATCATTATTTTAATACTTTAAAGGACCAATTAAAATTTTTATTTTCAGTCCCCGGGAATATTGGGTCCGTCTTAAGTGAACTCATGCTGTCGTGAAATATGTATCATCACTTATCACAGACATATATTGAGCCACAAAACATGAATAATGGTATATGACTCAAAGAGACCTCATAGGATAAACTAATGGTAAAGGGACATATTTATTTAGGGGTGGTTTCACTACTAGAAAAGTGGTTTTTTGCGACTAACTTTTTGCGACGGACTATTTCACCGTCGCAAAAAATAATATTTGCAAGCGCAGGTTCATAATTTTTCCTTTTACTATTTATTTTGAATTTTTCTTGTCCCTATGCCCTAATCCTTTTCGCTCTGACTTTCCCGACAATTCACAAACGGAGATCTCTGTCACTCTCGCTCGCCATGGTCGCGCTCTCTCTCTCTCTCTCTCTAAGATTGTGATGAGAAGCAACAGACCACAACGCCGGAGCTACTAGGGTTTGATGATCAGAACTCGAGACGCCAAATTTCTGTCATCTTCATCGTCGAATCCAACTTCAACCTCTTCTCCACAAATTTCACTTTTGAGATTAAACAAGGAAATGGCATTACGAACTCTCTCGACCTCTCAATCTCGTTCTATATCTCTCTTTGTCTCTGTCAATCTTGCTTTCTCTCTCTGTTTCTCAATCTCCTGCTCTCTCTTTATTGTTCTTTTGAAATCTATATTTTTCATTCATTATCACTCAGATTGCCCCTTGGATTGTCCAAAATGATCTCTCTAGGGCAACACAAAATCAACATTTTTAGGTATTTCTTTCTATTAATCTCTGGCATGTTTTTTTCCCCTTCTCTCTCTCTTTCTCTCTCTCTCTCTCTCTCTCTGTGTATATATATATATATATATATTCTTTGAATTTTGCAACAATTTAAGCATGTACACTTTCTTCTGTTTGCAGCTAACAGTATGTCACACCCCAAACCCGCCCCTAAAAGTTTGGGCATGACCTAACTAGAAACAGACACTTAACCTGCTATATAGAATAACCGGGGCCTGTATGGAAGCGCTAAAAGAATAAAATAACATGCAAAGACATCCATTGAGCCACTACAACTATGCCAGGATCACGATTCAGAATTAAAACTCATAGTGGACATGCATCCGCGATTAAGTTACATACACATCTACAAGTTTAGCCCAGAGATTGGGCATACAATAAAATGTTAGATACAACAACCTTAGCCCGCAAAACATAGGCACAAAATGACAAGGACTAGCAAGCTGTCCTAGTAAGCAAAAAGGGTTCTCCAAGTGCCTGGTTATCCTTAGGCTGACAAAAGATGCTTGATAAAGACGCTAGGACGGATCTCCAAGTTGGTTTCCTACAAAAATCAGACAAAATGACAGAATGAGGCAAACTCAGTGAATAATAATACGTAAGCAGTTTATTGGCTAAGTCTAACCACAATACATAACAGTGCATTTATTAAATGACATACAAAAGTAAATCTGACATGGTTTTAATTCCAGAACGTCCTTTAGCCTAATGTATAATTATAGCATAATGGCCTATTGGCCCAAAATTAGCAGAATGGCCTTTCGGCCCAGATAGCCTTACGGCCCAGAATAGCCTTTCGGCCCAGATAGCCTTACGGCCCAGAATAGCCTTTCGGCCCAGAATAGCCTTTCGGCCCAGATAGCCTTACGGCCCAGAATAGCCTTTCGGCCCAGATAGCCTTACGGCCCAGAATAGCAAAACACATAAAGCGTAACAAAAATAGCGGATGTATGGATTCAAGAGGTGGCTCGTACGGATTCCAGAGGTGGCTCCCACCAAGGTGTAGCACTTCGTTCCGTACAGCACTTTGTTCCATACCAGAAATCAGTAAGTCTCACCGGGTCATAATATATACAAAATGAGTATCATAACGGAACATCTACAGATGTCATTAAAACAGATTAGTCTTACAGTCACACAGAGACACATAGTTTCTTTTTATCATTCAGATAAGTTAGTATAAGTAGATTACACAATATCCATTCACTCCAATGGTACAGAAGTATTATAGTCCCGTAATGTGCCCACATTTCATTTGTTTAACATGAGTTAATACCTCCACTTTGCGGATAACAGAATATGCATTTTAACTATCAGAGTAGTTGTCTCGTAATTAACGGAACATGAATATTAACGAGGGTCAAGAGTGAACATATTAGTAACAGAGGTATACATGCCATTCCATTATAAGTCCCATTTATTCATTAAGAAACGATATCATTTACGTATAGGTGACAGAAACTTCACAGACACAATAGAATGATTCTATAGTCATACCGATGTATGTAGCTCTTTCATCATTCACGCTGATTGCCAACTGGCATAAGGCTAATGTGTCCACTTACGAAGGATAGAGCGTTAATACCATAGTTATTATCAGAAGGTAAATTGTACATATAGCGTACTATTACTCACAGTGCCGTGATGATGTGCTAGTTCCTCCCTGCGTGTCCTGCACACCATCATAACTTGTACATTAATTCTCTTTCCTCTTAAATCATTGAAACCATTCCATGTGTTCTTACACTTCACGTGAGTTTATCATCATTTTAAAGTCATCAGTAAAATATTCTAAAAATACCAGAGGAACAAGCATGCAAAACGGAACAACATTTATTTTTGCCTGAAAATAAGCCTCCCCGCTCGAGCGCCACTTTGGCCGCTCGAGCGGACTGCACAAATTATAAAACTGCTGGAAGGTGGATTTTCCCGCTCGAGCGGGCCTTCCTCCGCTCGAGCGGACCACGCGAAATTCTGAAAATCTGATCTTCCCATTTCATATCCTAACTCCATTTTTCATGCCATTTAATGCAATCCAAGGTGAATTTAAATCAATACATCAATCTACCATTACCATAACATGGATTCTTGACAAATTCAACAAATTAGAAGCTTCAACAAATCATCTCTTCCTCAAATTCCATTCTTGGATTTGGATTTAACTTCTACATGTTCATACGTAATTAAAATTCTTGAAGTATAACACAATATTAACATACTTCCATGAGATGATGATCTAAACTAAAGATTGAAGTATAATTTCCATACAACACTTAAATTAGTTCCAAAACAACTAATAAATGGGACACCCTTATAATCAAACATGAAACAAGCATGAATCTCACATAACCATGAATTACAACCTCTAAGTTGCCATAATAAGGGGAGCTTAACCTTACCTTGAATTAAACTTCCACAACTTTAACCAATTTGCCAAGTTTTCTTGTTAGATTTCTTTTCCCCAATTCTTGCCCTCAATTCCCTCTTCTTTCTCCCCCAAAAGAGATATACACGTTTTTGTTCAAAGTCAAGAGACTTGGAGATATTTATGGAAATAACAAAAAGCATATAAGACGAAATTCATTCGTTTTATCATTCCGAAATTAAAATTTCGTAAACATGCTTAATATTACCAGAAAATTATGCTGATCACATATATACAGTCAATTTCTGAAAATTTAATCTCTAAGGCATCCAATTTCTGATCCGAACATTCTAGTGGAACAGATAGGTTTCTTTATGCAACAGATAGGCATTCATAAACATGGGTTTCACTTTCTTAATGATAAGTTTTTTTTTCATGGAATGGTACAGTAAACAGTAAAAAGTACTAATCAAGGACTAAGAATATATCTGAAATCATATGCGAGGGTCGGGTTATTACACAGTACATGAAAATTTGTGTTATATATATATATATCTGTGTTCATTCATTGCTAAGTAACTTTGATTTATACCGAGATTCACATATCTTTCTGATCTGCTTTTAATTTTTGTCTATATATCTTTACTGTAAGTTCAATAGTCATGATCGGTGATGGATTTATGTGGTTTTGCATGTATAGTAATTGGATTGGCATGTGCTCCGTTTTAATACCTGCTGAAAATTTTCGTCTGTTTTAATACTTGCTGAAAATTTGATTGAATTTTTTGCTATGTTAAATTAAATCTAAGATTTGGGCTTTCGAATTGGTCATGCTAGTAAAAAGAATTTTTTGCATATGAATTTTTTTTTTTTTGCATATGAATTCAATGTTATCTATAAATTTGTATATATATATATTGACCTTCATTTCTTCTTTAATTTAAAATTAGGTATGGGTTTTGATGAATGATGTACAAAGTACCTGAACTTTGTATATGATGTTTTTAGCTAGATCTGCGAAGGTGAAGATATAGGTTTGACAAATGGCTTGTTTTGATTTGGGTTGATGTGGTTTCTGGGTTTTGTTGTTGGTTTTGATAAGAATTCTATAATTTGAGGTTCTAAAGCTTGAAAATGGTGACACAGCTTTGCTGCTAGTGGTGGTGGTAGGTGATGAAATCAACATTTTTGCCTTTTATTTGCATGATTCTTGGAAAGTCCATAGGTAAACAGAGTTCTCTGATTTTTATGCCTTTCTTTTTATGAAACCTGAAAAGTACTTCAAAAATGCTATTCAATGGGACAGTGTCCTTAGCATGATTTGACACACTGCCATCAATAGGTTAACCATGTGAACTCAATTGACAAATTCCTTATGTTGTTCCACATTTCTTCATCCTATCAAAATTTGAATGTTTACAAATTCCGTCTTACAAAAGAACCCTTTTGTTTTGGATTCCGATAGCCATTCATTTGATTTATTTTTATTTTTATTTTTTTTGTTTCTGTTTTTTGCTTTTGAAGAAATATCACCCTTCAAGGGTACTAACCCTCGTCTATCAACCGTTTGCACTTGGAACAATGGCAATACTTGCATATAATGAGTCAAAGATTGACACAAGGCGGCGCAACTTGACTAGATACATCCTGTTCTTCATTAGTACTTTCGCTCTCTTAGTTGTAAAATCGCAATTACGCCATTTTGTGTGTTTCACCGTCTGCTTTCCTTAATTGTTAAATCATCCACCACAATAACCAACTGGATGTTCTTTGGTTTCACTTTGACAGTTGGATTTAGCGACATCGTGAAGGAGGAATCGAAATTATATCGGTATATGCATCATTGTTGCTGCTTTCGGAGTTGCAGATGCCCATGTTGAAGGTGGAATGGTTGGAGACCTATCCTTCATGTGCCCCGAGTTCATCCAAGTAAGCCTTTGTAGTTAAAAGAGTAATATTTCTATGACTAGTTTTGCTTTCATTTCTTGCTATTTGAATGAGTTTGATTGGTTCCTAAATATATATATATATTCTTTGTGATGAATTTTGGCAGTCCTTCCTAGCCGGTTTGGCTGCATCAGGGGCTCTCACCTCTGCTTGAGGCTAATCACAAAAGTAGCCTTTGAAAATTTGAATAATGGCCTTCGCAAGGGAACTAGTATGTGATTCTCTCACTGACAAACATACTTTTTGGGAATTTTTTTTAAATTTTTTGTTTTTGGGTCTGAATACTTTTTGGCATTGAAAATAATGTTAAATGCTGCTTAATCCAAAGTTCCTGTTTAGTTCATCGTATTTCTTTAGTCAACACTCGCACTCAAATTATGGCTTTGTGTTAAATTACATTTTCAATGCATAGTAACTGAGATGTAAAATTTGGTATTTAACGCTTGGGTTCAAGTCTCCCCCATAGCGGATTATTGGGGTTACACCTACTTCTTAATGCCCAGAGTACACTGGAATCTGCTGTGTTACTTCATTTTCATTATTCTCCAATGCTCTTTTACGAAATAACATACCATGTCCTGCAGGGTTCTCAGGAATAACAATCCTAGTATACATGTGTACATGTATGTATGGAGAGAAATAATAAAAATAATTAATTAATTAACAAATAAGCAAAGTTAAATCAAAATAACCAAGTTATTGATCATAGGATAGAATATCAACTGAACTTTCCCATTATGTTATTGTCTGCAGAGATTTGTCATACAATGAATTATCTGGAAGCTTTCCTTCTTGGATCAGCAAACAAGGCTTACAACTGTATGTAAATACAATTTCTCTCTCTCTCTCTCTCTTTCTGTTTTTCATTGTTAATAGTCATGGTATTCCTGGTATCCTGCAATAGTTTGACGCCCGATTTCTAAATTTTAAGGTTTTCTTCTGCCAAATTTCTATTATAATCAAGATTTTGTATCATTTGTGCATATCTTCTACATTGACTTGTACCCTTGAAACTGAAACCGACATTGAGATTTTACGGGGTGTAATATGCAAGAATATAGTGGCCAATAACTTCACAGTGGAAAGTTCAAACAACAGTGATTCTCTCCCCGTCAGATGCTTTTGTTTTTATTGCATACGATTCTCAACATTCAATGAAACAACAACACTAAATGAAAGTTAGTTTCTTTCCGTTAAATAGTTTTAGCATTGAACAACATGAGTTGGTTACCAAAGACTGCTTGAGCAACAAACATATGTGACAAGGTCTTTGAATGCAATAGTTTTTTGAACTTTTTATGATGCTGATATGTGCTCAGAGCCAAATGTGAACTTGTGTTGTAAGATTGGGACTTTACCTGCTTCTTATCTTGGTAGTTTAGAACTTATCTATCAGAGCCAAATGTTTGAGATTTAGTAGTCCAAGGTCTGAAAGGTGGTTTGCCTGGGTGGAAGACTTATTCATTAAGAGGCTCTTATTAGTCATGGGGTTGTAGAAATGCATGAGGGACTAGGAGGAATTTGGTAAGAATAAAAGTTTATCAATGGCGTATGGTAGGAGATTAGATTAGGAAATGACATTGCATGCGGGTTAGAGTACGAAAGTATACCACGTTGTAGAAATTCATCTTCTTTGAAGTTGTTTTCATATTTTATTTTTAGCTCTTGTATATGCCACTTCTTCAACAGTTTTTTTACTGTGTGTATCAATCTCTGATTAGCATTTGTCTGAAATTCATTTTGCTGTGTATATCTTTTCTCATCATTAGTATCTGCCCTGTTTGGTTCTTTTACAGGACAAGAAGTCATCAAATTGGGGCGATGACCATTTGCACCTCGAGGATTTGCCTCAAGTGTTTTTGCAAAGGCGCATAAGCAAGATAGGGCCAAGTAGCAGATTTGTACGACGTGTTCTTTTTAAAAATACATTTTTTAATGATAATTTTCTAAAAGGTATTTTTAAACTCATGCCCCGAGGCATGCATCTAGGTGTGATTGAAAGAATTTCGATGGCTCAAGGTCTCCATCTCATTGTGTGAGATGCATTTAGAAACACACCTCGTGCCTTGAGATCGATTTATGTTTGTGATGTATGTATCATGCTACAACTGAATTACTTTTTGTTACGAAGTCCAAAACTAAGAACTCACTCCCTTGGTCTGTCACCTTGATTCTTTATATGTCAAGATTTATGTGTTTTTGCCAAGTGCCCTAAAACTAGTATACAACTTCAGAGGTGCACTATTAGAGTTTTATTGCTTTCCTTCCAAACAAAGAAAAAACCTATGAATCTTGCCAAGATTTTTGTGCCTTTATTATATGCCTTTAAAAGCATAATGTGTCTTTTACTCAAGATGTATCTTGTGCTTTTCATTTTGCAAAAGATATTGCATTAGTATGCAAACTTACATCGTTAGGTTATCATTTATCTTTCCATGTTATATATGATCATAACCATTGTGAAGAGAAAAAGTCACCGATCTTCTTTGAAATCTAGTTTGCTGTGTGTGTGTGTGTGTGAAGTTGATTCTTAGTAATTATTTGAGAGCAATAAATTGTTGCTTTCTTACAGAATATGCAAAGACATTTTATGCAGAAGCATCTTTTTGAGATTCAGAATCAATTTGGTGACTTTCACCGATGTGAGTTTTCGATTACATAAATAATTTTCACATATGGTTAACCTTTTTGAATTCTATTGAACCTCTGGGCAAGGTTGATTAGTAATTTTAAGAATATTCACTTGGCACAATTGGGTTAGTATTCATGCTTACGATTCTTTGCTTTATGACTTGAGCAGAAATGTATATGCGTGGAAAGTCGGATATAAGGAAAGCTTTGAAAGAAGGAAGGAAGCCTATACCCGGGCCGATGGTGATAAAGATTTATCAATACCGCAAGCACATCAAGTGGTGAATATGTATGATCTTAAACTCAATGAACATAGTTGAGTAGAATGATTTGGTTTTCAAAATACTTTTTATTGCGTATATACAAATTATGGAAAACTTTGCGATAAAATAGATAAATAAATAAAAATAAATTTCATCCTCAATTGGCATTTGCTGCATGTGTGGTTCTCTTCTCTATATTGCATTTGATGGTGAAAATGTGATAATCTTAGCATCATAGGGTCCTTGAGGCTCGTAAGTACTCTGCAAGTGTAAAAAGCATTCAATTAATGAATAGAATTGATCAGATTTTCGCTTTCATCATAAATTATATGATTTCAGAAGTATCATAGGAACTTGATAGCGAAAGAGTTTATGTAGATATTACAATTTTTTTAAGGAATTTATGACGAGGTCTCTTCTTTGCAGGATCTTGAGCCGAGCAGATCTGACCCAGTTATCAAACCTGCACTAGAACCCGATCAATCACATCAGTCCTATGATGAAATTCCACCATCACCTTCAAATAATTCATCATCACTACCTTCTTACCCTACTGCAAGTTATCCTTTACATGATTTCCTAAATTATTCAATATATGCTTAGAAGTAAGAAGTCACAATTTACGACAATGATACCAAATCTTGCATGCACCACATCTATAGAGAATATCTTTTGAAGAAAAATTTGTAGTCAAGCTTTAAACACAAAAATGGGTTAATTTTCTTATAGATGACATTTTCTACGGTGAAGTTAAAGTTTTTCAATTGATTACTTCTGAATTCTATTTCACTATTTAGTTGATGTGCTATTTGAGAGTGAGAGTTATTTTTTAATTGTTTTATTTTATAAAGAAAGCTATAATTGATATGTTGACCTGTCTTTTAGATTATTTGGCAGGGAATTTTGACAACTCTCTCCCAAAGCAATGGAGGCTACAAATATGATTATGCAACCGTACCATTTCTTGCGGATATTGCAAATTTAAGAGAGAGTTTGTTGATATTGCAGGATGCAAATTTAAGAGAGAGTTTGTTGGGATACTCTTGGTTGTGGGCAAATTTAAGAGAGAGTTTGTTGATATTGCAGGATGCAATATGGTTTCGAGATTAATTGTTGTTTTGAGTGTTGATTCTAGCATCCATTCTCATTTATTAATGTTACAGAGGTTGAAGGTTTGAAAAGAAAGCTAAATGGCAAACTTGGCGCAAATTCACCTGCTCTTCAGCCAGACTGGCAGGTATGGTTAGTTGAATAGTTTGTGTGAGTGCCAGTTCAGAATATAAATGGGCAACATACAAAAATTCCACTAGCAGTCAGTAGGGACACGTGAAATTCCATAATTTATATGTATTGGGTACATTTCGCTGCAAATTAATAACTGGATGCCATATATTTTTTTTCCCTTTGACTCCATTATGTGTTTATAATATATGATAGTCTTTAATGGATCCTTATTCTTGTAATACGGTCATGCCATTGCAGATAGGTCAGTGTGTAGCTGTCAGGTGGAGACCAAATTTCGAAACCATAATGTACCCATACTGCCCTCCCCATATTTCCCATACTCACACATTTAATATTTAATTTTTCTCGTGTTTTCTTGTGTTTATATAAGAAAAACGTTCCACTTTCAAGCTAGAACTCATAAAAGTTTTTTTTTCTTCTCTTTTCCTCACTTTTTATCCATTTCATCCTAAACAAACTGAATGAGAAGAGAGTGCAAAAATGTATTAATTTTCATTTTTCTATTCTGTTTTCTTTTCCCTCCACAAATCCAAGATTGAAACACAATATAAATGTTACTCTTCTACTATATTGCATAAAAAATATTTATGAATGTGATTTTTGTTTAGTTAATTATGGAATACCCATTTGTGTTAGCTGTTATGGTTACATTTGGGTAGTTCTAGTTTTTGTGCAATAGAAACAACTAATCTAAAAACAATAAGAACGAATCGTGTTGTTGTTTTGATCTTCGCTTTTGTATGCTTCAATTTTGTAGCTATTAGTCTTGTCAGTAATTGGTTTTGGGATATGGATGAGCTCTCATAATGATGGTGTCGAAAGTCTCTCACTCTCCTGCTTTTAGGCCTTGGCGCCACATATTTGTAATGTAAGATTTCAATTTCTTTTCACTTTGAGGATGCCTTGTGTTAATTCTAGTGTTTTTCACTTGCTTGTATTCGACTTCATTAATAGTTACAAGGACTTGTCGTTGTTTGATTTATAGATCTATAATTGGGTTCTTGGGCATGGAAGAGCAACTCCATATTGTTATGGATTGTATCCTTTTAAAATGAGTTTCTCAATGTACATTACATCTAAATGTAGCATTTTTTATGAATTTTCCTTCATTCTTCCCTTATTTTTCTTTTGTTGCAATGTCCCTTAACTTGACTCACAGTATTTGATCATGTTGTGCTTCATCTTGATTGCAATCTTGGTCTTCACAGTTTTGGCGTAAGTATTTCTGGTTCAACAGCTTGATTGGTATTCTCATTTAAATTAGGCCAAAAACTGATGATAAATGACTAGTTGACTACGAGGGTTTTTTTTCCTCGTTGGCAATTGTCTTTGTGATTCAACTCTTTGTGCTTCAATTAGAGGTGAATGGAAGCAATTCCAATGCAGTGTTCACTACAACTTGTTGGATGTATCCGTGACATGTTTTGTGATTCGGTTTTGGTTTGCTGACATAAATATTTTTCTGGGGCCTTGTTTTTGTAGGTTTATTGTAACTAATAATGGATCTGGCCATAATGTAGCTGGTTTGAGGTAAGATCTCTGCAACTTTTTTGATAGAGTCATTGTTGATGTCTCTCTATGCCCGGGGCACATGTGCCTTACTATATGTACCTTGCTTTTTGTCGAGCAAGAACACGCATGGAATATTTTCTGGTTGCAAGAAATGATTATTTCACACTTTTTATGAATTTCAAAAGAAATCGTCTTCTTTTCTTTTGAATATTTTCTTCTTTTGGTGAGTGAATTGGGATTGGCTTAACTGTGCCTTTTGATATCTATCTGCTCAGATACAAGGAGTACCAACTTCGAGATTACAGTCCATGGTTTCTAAAACAGGTACATTGATCATATATACTTTTAGAATTTATAGTCTCTGCACGAGTACCAATCTAGATTATGAGACACTCTAACCTTGAGGCATTGTAACTTGTTATTTGAATTGTGAATGTTTGGGAGATTGGGTACTTTTTGATATCATCTTAGACTCTGGTGTTTTTTAAGTTATGACAACAATCTTATGTTCTTTGTTATGTAACAAGTATGTTGTTGCAACTTCTTGCTTCTTCTTCTTCTTTTTTTTTTTTTTTTTTTTTTTTTTCAGAGTTAGCTATTGGTTTTGAGGATCCTCGTGTGCAACTACATATTGCTGATGGTTAGCTAATAGTTGTTTTGATATATGTTTTTTCCAGAGTTAGCTAATAGTTGTTTTGATATATGTTTTTGCAGATTTTGTTGAGGGAATAGTTGATATCGGGCGGTTGATGGTGGGAGCCAAAGATTATGTTGCTCTTTTTTTCTATTTTCTTTTTTCCTTTCCTTTTTTTTTTTTTTTTTTAAAACTTGAATTTTTTAGTACAGTTTATTTAAGGATGATTAATGGATAATTTCTATTATAAATTTAATTAATTTGTTAATTTTGTTATTTTTTATTTACAAAAAATTGTTTGGTGCTTGTAATTGATTTTTTTGTTGTAGCAAACTCATGTATGATTTTTTTTAATAAATAATTATTTGTGATAGTGAAACAATGGTCGCTAAAAGTGGTTTTTATTTTTTTAATTTTTTTGCGACGGCAAGATAACTGTCGCAAAAAGTAGTTTAGGCAAGTCATAAATAATTTATGCATCGTTGCTTTTGCCGTCGCAAAAAGTATTTGCCACCCCCACATTTGCGTCCCCCATATGCGGTCGCATAGGCCGTCGCAAAAAGTCTTTTGCGACTGTAATTTTATTATTTGCGACGGCATTTGGCGGTCGCAAAAAGTGTTTTTTTTAGTAGTGTTTGGCATCCATTTTATTTATTATTTATTATTTTTTTGAATTTTTTTATTTTTAAATTGTCATTTTTTTTTAGTCTATCTAGTTTAGAAGTATATAAAAAGTAAAAGGAAAAAATATTTAAAAAAAAAAATTACCTAAGACAAAAAAAAATTAAAAATAAAAATACACAACTATTTTTATTTTTTATTTTATCATTTGTGGTTATTTTTAAAATTTTTATTTTTTAGGAAAAAAATTTAGTTCGCTTAATCAAGTAGAACCTTACTAAAACCAAAAAAAGTTAACAAAAAAATTATTAACAACACCAACTCCAAACCCTCATGGTTTGTTTGAGAATTGATTTTTTAATAATATTTTATTATTTATAAAATGACATAAAAAAATAAAAAGAATAAATTAATTTTTTATATTTACTTTTTAATTAGTTTAGTCTGTTTCCAAACATGTGTTTCATATTTTGCTCTCTCTCTCTCTCTTTTTTCTTTTTTTTTTTTTTTTTTTTTTTTTTTTTTTTTTTTAATGTTAATTGACATGTATGACTTGCAAACAAAAATTTAAGAATTAATCTGCTTGAATGGTCAAATGTAACCCTAGCTGGAAGGTTAAAATAAATAAACAAACAAATGTTTTTTTTTTTTTTTTAATGTAGTCCACACGTGGGTCATCAGTAATCACACTTAATTATCAAAATAAAACGATAATTTTAGCCTAATTACATGGTCTAGATTTCCCCAACCTATTAGACTAAACAATGAGGACCTTCCATGAAATCATTAGGGACAGGTGTCACATACCCTTTTGGCCTTTTCAATACTTTTTCCACTTGTCCACTAAAAAACTAGAGCAATGATTCATCCCCTTTTTCCCCCACTCCCTTTGACTCTCTCTCTTTTTCATTGGTTACATTTTCTTTTTCTTTTTCTTTTTTTTCCTGCTCCTCTAATCACCACCCGCCATGTGACAAAGGGGGTGAGGGGATGACCCCCAAAAAGGGGTCTCAAGTATTATTCAAAAAACTATACTTTGAAAAAATATATAAATATATGGTGATTGGTGAGCAGATTCGGTGTTTTAGACTTATATACAATTCATTTTTACGGATCTCGAATTTATTTGAAATATATTTGTATAATAAAAATTAAATTAATAAAGTATAAAATTTATATATAAAATAAATTTAAATTATTAATTTTTTTCTAAATAAATTCTTAATTAAGGAGTTGTTTGGGATAAATTAAATAAGTGTACTTTTTGACTTTTTATAAAATATAAATTGGATATGGATTGAGTTTGAAGTGATGTAATAAAGAAATAATATGACTTAAATAAGATGATAAGACTTAAATAAAATCGTGACTTTTTAATTTTTTTTTTAATTATGCCAAATCAGGCCTAATAAAGATAAATTTATAATATTGTTGCTTTAATATACACACTGGACCATCTCTGAGCTAGCGAGTTGTGGACTTTACACGTGGTAGGCCCCAGCATAGCATGGGTCGAGTGCTAACTATCAAGATGTTTTTAAAAGATACTAAAAGTTAAGTTTTTGATTTTTTTAAAAAATACGTATAAAAAATTTATGAGATGATGCGGTTTAAAATAAGTTAAAAATTAATACTTAATACATTTTCTAAAAAAGGCCATAATTTATTTAAGCACTCAATTGGGCCTTGTGAAAATCAAAATCAAACACTTGATTATAAGTATAATTAATAGTTTTTTATTTATATAATAATTTTACATTTTTTTTTTTTTGATAATGTTGACGTGGGCACAATTAGGCCTTAGGTTGAGACTGTTCAAATCTTCAATGTTCAATCAATTTTCCATAATACTTGTAATGATCGAAATATGCTATTTAAATACGTATTTATTTATTAAAGACTTAGGGTTGGTTTGGGATGTCCTAAAAAAGTGTACTTTTTGTCTTTTTACGAAAAGATGTGCAGAAAAGTAGAGAGGTAATATGATAAAAAAAAAAAAGATAAAAAGATGGATTATATAGTTCATGCCAAATCAGTCCTTAATTACCTAAAAATTTTCTTTACAAATATTATGATAATTCAGGTCATATTTAACATTTTTTGACCTAATAAATCATATTTAATAAAATTGAGAATATTATTAATTTTTCTCAATTTTTAAAACTAAAAAATTTTAAATTTTGCATAATAATGTGCCAAATAATTATTTCACTAACTGATAAAAAAAAAGAACATAAAGTTAAACGTTTTTACTCTTCTACTTATTGGTTTGATTCAACTATTTAATAAAACCAATAACATTATCAGTTTTTGCCAGTTTTAAAAACACTATCAGTTTTTTCATTTTTAAAGATTTTTTTTTTTCCAATTTTACAAATCTATGTTCCATCATCATGCTCCTTTATAGATACAAAATTTTTAATTTTGTACAAAAAAATAATTCAGCCTTTTCAATTTATTTTTTTTGTTTTGCACATAATTATTTTTAATTTTTTCAATTTTAAAGTTGATAGTTTAAAGTTTTGAAAATCAAAATAAATGTCAAATCATTATGGGCTTGTTTGGTTTGTTTTTCAAAAAAAAAATTTGGGAAAAATTCTCTACAAACAAATTTTCAAGAGTAATCAAACCAAACAAATTTTTCCAAAAAAAATCTCAAAATTTTGTTTGGTTACCTGCTTTTCAAAATCACACTCTCTCATACACATCAAATCAATCACTTTTTTTAAAACTCTCTCTCCAAAACAATTTTTCAAAACCATTTCTGAAAAAAGGCAAACCAAACAAATTTTCGTACTTTTTATCTCAAAAACTACTCTACAAACACAAACCAAACACACCCTATATTCTTTTATAGATAATTATAAATGATGAACAATCATTATCATTGTTTGAAAGGTAATTCTAACTATTAAAAATTTAATAAGACTTGAAGTTCCAAAAAATCTTAGTTAAGATTTAATAAAATATAAATTCATAAATTAGAACTTGTTTGTAAATGTCCCTTTATTAAAAAATTATAAAACTCCTTAAAAGAGTTTAGTGATTTCCTTCCATACATTAAATCAAAAATTTGACAAATTAAACTAAAACATGTAATCAATTTTGATTCTTTAATCAACAAAATCAAAAAATTGGAATGGTTGCTAAATTTTTTTTCTTCAATCTCAATTGAACTCAATTTCTAATATTTCAGTAAGACGTTATAATTACTGTGCGAAGAATCATAAATAATTTAGCTGATGCGATATGCATGGTCTGGCATTCTAATTATGGCCTATTTTGGAAAGTTGGTAAAAATTAACTTTTTTGCTTTTAACTAAGATTTTTTAGAGTGGTTTGGAAAGTTGATAAAAAGTTACTTTTTATCACACTAAAATGACTAAAATAACCTCACCCAACTTAAAAAATTACTTTTAACCCAAACTCACAAAATATAAACACTAAGAGTAATTATGTAATTTTGCCACCAACGTTTTGGCTGTTGCCAAATGAACAAAAAGGAAAAAGCAGCGTTTTGTTGAAAACGCAAACCCAGCGTTTTTTTCAAATTCCCAAAAGTAGCCTATATAGTGGTATTTTGAAAAGTTAGTAAAAAATTAATTTTTTGACTTTTTTATGACTTTTTAGCTTTTTTGTGCTAAAAAAGCTAACTTTTTTTGTCTTTTTTTATGATTTTTTTGATTAAAAAAATTAAAAAATCAAAAAATTAATTTTTTACGATGTACCCAAACATGCATATAATTAGTTTCTCCTATTTTCTGTCCCCATGTTTTAACCAAAAATAATTTAGCAGATTAATTTACCAAAAATAACATACATGGTCTGACATTACCCCAGGTGGGGTTGGTGATTGAAAAAAAATAAAAATAAAAATAAAAATTTAGCCAATGACAGGCCTGTGGGGGTGACTCGTGTGGCAGTCTCAATCACTTTCGATTTTTTTTTTTCCTATGCGTCTGCATTGAACTGTCTAGTAAAATTTGACATTTTTTAACTTCTATTTTTTTTATTATTAATCTTTAATTTATATTATAATAAATTACATTAAACAGATCCAATGCAAACATACAATCACATGATAGATTAGATTTATCAAATAATTTAGGAGAAATTGCAAATATATGGAATAATTACAAAATAATTATACTATAAACGAGGATTTTTTTGGGTACAATTCGGACACGCAGAAAAAGTTATACCACTACTCTACTGAAATGCAATTTTTTTTTCATAATTTATCCAAATCAAAACACTTTGGGATAATTACACTTTATCCCTTTTATCACTATTTCATTTTGGCTCCTAAAATTTATTTTTTTTCACTTTGACCCTTCATGTTTCAAGTTTTTTTCGCTTTACTTTTAAATCTAATTTCTATTAAAAATTAGAGGAAAAATGGCATATTGATAATTACATGACATAAAAATATTTATTATATATGAGTTACATTTCTGAGATGAACTTAAATTTTAATATAATAATATAATTTTTATATTATGTGACGTGACATAAAAATGTTTGGATAAATTATACTGTCACTTCTTGAAATTTGATCTAATTACATCCACCTCACCCCTTGACATTCTGGAAATTATATTTTCAGACCTGTAGTTAATAGTCTCATTTCATAAAACCTCTTACTTATATAAAATGTAATAGCTCCTAATAGAAAAATATAAAAAATTACATTGAAAAAAAAGTAAGCAAAGAAAAAAAAAAAAGATGAAGTAAAGCAAAGCAAGAAAATAGAGAGTACATGAATTTAATGTCTTTATTTCGTCTAACTAATTACAATGACAAGGGGATTAGTATAATTTCCCAAACGTCATGGGTAATATGTATTAAATCCAAATCTTAAGAGGTGTAAATGTAATTTACTCAAAAATATTTTATTATATATGACTTGCATATTTGATATAAACTTAAATTTTAATATAATAATATATTTTTTATAGGGCGAATTATGTTAACGGTTCCTATAGTTTGGGACTTGTGTGACTTTGATCCCTAACTTTTTAATTGTGATACATTTGACTATGAATTTTGAATGTTGTTCTAAATAAAGACAATTGAAGATACCGTTGCTTAATTTTAATGGCAAAATCGTCAATTTAATAAAATATAAACGAACTTGACAAAAATAAATATCAAAAAAATATTTTTAAATTTTTAAAAATTATTTCTATCCACCAAAGATAAAATTATGTAAAATTAATAAATCTTAACACATTTATTTATTTTACCAAATTATTTTTTATTATGTGTTTGGATGATGATCATGTAATGGGTGGTGTTAATATATGAAATGTTTTTAGTTTTGAATTTTTGATTTAATGGATTGGTTTAATAATAATATCAAAGTTGTCGCCATATTTGACTTTTGAAAAAATAGAAACTAATTTAATGAAAATAAAAACAACCACCCATTACATGATCATCATCCAAATACATAATAAAAATTAATTTAGTAAAGTAAATAAATTTGTAAAAGATTTATCAATTTTACATAATTTTATCTTTGATGAGTAGAAATAATTTTAAAAAATTCAAAAATATCTTTTTGACATTTATTTTTGTCAAATTAGTTTATATTTTATCAAATTAACGATTTTGTCTTTGAAATTGATCAAAAATATTTTCAATCGTCCTTATTTGGAACAAAATTTAAAATTCAAAATTCAAGGATAAATGTGTCACAATTAAAAAGTCAGTGACCAAAATGACACGAGCTCTAAATTATAGGAATTGTTAGTGTAATTTGCTATTTTTATATTATGTGATAATTATTAGGGTTTTTTTTTTTATCTAATTTTAAATATAAATTAATTTTAAAAGTAAAGTGAAAAAAAAAAAACTGAAAACGTAAATAACTAAAGTGAAAAAAAATTAATTTTAAGGGACAAAATAAAAAAAGGTAGCCAAACATAAAAAGGGGTAAAATGTAATTTACCCAAACACTTTACAAGAAAGACAAGGCGTTGCAATCGCGCGCGTGTGTGTGTGTGTGTGTGTGTGTGGGGGGGGGGGGGGGGGGGGGGGGGGGGGCGCATACGCGCCACTTCATAGTCCCCCCATGGGGGTCACACGAGCCCGTGGATTGGTCCCCAAAAGTGAGTAAATGAAAAAGTTGAGATGATTTTCTTCAACTTTCTATCTACATTATTTGTGGAAGTGGGTCCAACAGGCCTTGCCGTCTGACACTTGTCCTTGCAGGTGGGCGCCACGTGATCATCATCGCTCACGTTAATCACTTGTTATCACGTGATCACGGGGGAGATTGGAGAAGTTATTCCGTGTGGATGAACTACTACTGTTAAGTGGTGCCACATCATGAATGTGATTGGTGTTCACAATAGGGGCTTTTATTTTGAGAAGTTAAGTGGTCGGTCTTGAGCACTATCACATAATGACCTCGTTTAGTAGAGTTATGAGAAAATAATTATAACTTAATAGGTTATGACTTATAGTTGTAAACATAAATTGATTTTTGACTTATAAATTAAGCTTCTCCTCCTCTACTTAAAAAATAAGTTAATTTTTGACTTATAAAAAATTATAAGTTGTATTGTTAAGTTGAACTAAATACATCAAAATAATTTAAATTAAATTAAAAATTAAAATAAATTAAAATAAACCCTACCAAACAGGATCAATGTTTCAATGGAGTTATGATTAGTGGAAGGATGAGGTCCACTAATCTGTGTTGAAAAATTAAAAAATATAAAATTATATAATAAATTATAATTAATAAAAAGATATAATCACGTAACATTCTGAATCAACTAATAATTTTTTCTCCGTTTTAATGTTTGGGGACTGGTTTTTTTTTGGGGGATCACGGAGCACACATTTTTTTTTTTTTTTAACAGGAGAGGACAGTGGAGCATAAAATTTTTTTTTAAGGTGCAACTTATTTTATAATAGGATGTAAGTCAAAAGTTATAATGGTGCAATTCAAAGTTGCAACCATTCATTTTTGAATAATACTTGATAGCTCAAAATCCATGTTATCCGAATGGCTCGACTGCTTAAAACGATATCATTTTGGATTTTTTTTTTTTATTATTTTTTCTCTCTTATATCTCTGAAACAGAGAAGGGAGGAAGAGAGAGAAGAAAAGAAAGAGAGAATGAAGGGGAACCATCCATCCCCAGTGCCATTACCGGCTTCGCCATCATCTGTGTGTATACACAGATATATATAGATATGTGTACCTCTGTGTGTGTGTGTATAGATCTGTGTCTGTATAGAGAAGAAGAAAAAAAAGAAGAAGCGCAGCACAAATCTAACCAGAGGAAGAACAAATACAGTACAGATCTGTGTGTATGGACAATTTTTTTTTTTTTTTTTTTTTTTGTGATTGTTGGTTGTTGTTGATGATGATGTATTGTTGTTGATGTTGATGCTCTCTCTCTCTCTCTCTCTCTCTCTCTCTCTCGGTTCCTCTTCTCTCTTTCTTCTCTTCACTTTTTTCATCTTCAGAGAGAAAAGAGAAAGAAAAAAAAAATTCAAAACGACGTCGTTTTGAAATTCGAGGCATTCGGGGCAAGCCTTATTCGAGCTATGTACCAGAATTATTCATATTTATGGTACTTTTTCAACGTTCACTAAAAAATGATTTCCCCTTGGTCTTTTAGTGTATTTTTGTGACTTTTATTTTGTTTTTAGAAAGAAAAAAAAAAGAGTAAATTTAAAAATTTTACCGTGACGAAATTTGAAGAAAAAAAGTTTAGAAAATAGAATAAAAATAAAAATAGTAAAAAAATAATCGTTTTTTTATTATTTATCTTTAGTGAATTTTTTTTTATAAATTTTTTGACTTCTTAAATTCTTCTACATAAGACATATCTGAAAAATAAAATAAAAAAATTAACATTATTTTAAAGAAATAAAAAAAATGTGTTTTTTAGTTGTATGTCAAACTCATATTAGGGATAGGATAGCTGGCCCAGTTATCCATATTGTCCCTTGGGACAGCGAGAATGTAAGAAGTTCGGGATTTTGAATCGGTGAAGTGACTGCACTTCTTTAGTTGTAACTGAACTTATTAACAACTTAACATCGTAATGTATGAAAAAAATTAAAGAAAAATAAAATACACTAATATCGAGATTTGAGACGACAGTGAGGCTGTTTGATGTAATTTTTTTTTTTTTGAGTCTGTCAAATTGTTTGATGCAATTTCAGCTTATCTATCTATATATTATATAAGCAAAAAGAAGATTTTTAGTGAAAAAACCTCTAAGACCTCCACATGCCTAACCTTAATTTTTTATTTTTTCAATTTAAAAAAATAATAAATTATTTATATGTCTCAAATAATTTTTGAATTAAAAAATAAAAATCTTCAAGGCCATCTCCTAAGATCATTTCCTAAAATCAAATATAGAAATACAGTTTGTTAACCTTCTAATTTATGTGTCCATTTTCTAAAATTTCTACCTAAAATCCTTCAAAAATCAATTCAAATTTGTTTAAATTGTTTTGTTTGATTAATTTTGTTTCCTTATAATTAATTTGAAAACTTGATTTGGTTGTTTCCCTATAATTAATTTGTTTCCCTATAAATAAATTATATAAACTAATTTGGCTGTTTCTCATACTAAATTTATGAATTTTTTAAGTTTAAAAAATAAAAAAAATTCATCATCTATGATTTAGAAAAAGAAAAATGAAGAAAATCTTTCTTGTGCACTATTTCTTCAACTAATTCTTTTGCCTATCCCAAAACCCTAGCCGTCACACATTATATCCTTTCCAAATCATTTATGTCCTCCTCATTCTATAAATATTAATAATTATTTTGTATTGATTTTATGTTTGTATATCACTACTTTTTTTTATTTTTTACTTTTAATATTTTATGGCATCATGATATGTGTTAATTGACAATTGGTATACATCATTACTTCAAAAATACCTAATAATTTTTTGTTTAATATTTTTATGACTTCACTTTAATATTTTTATTTGTAGTTGATTTTGTTTAAAAATATCAATTCAAAATTATTTTACATGAACAAATGTCTCCTTAATTTTGTTTAAATTGATTTTTATTTAATTTTGTTTAAAAATTTTACAAAAATATCTACAGTTATCTAGATTAAAGTGAAATTACGGCCATAATTAAAACACTGTTAAAAAAATATTAAATTTAATTTATTTTTTAAAGCTATTAAATATGCATAAATATGTACATTTTATTATGAACAAAAATTACTAATGATGTTTGTTTACTAATTTAAAAACTATTTATATAAATAAATTGGTCAAGTGACTTTTCAATTTGTGTTGATTGACATAAATCTAACATGGTTTAGGTATCTCGATCATCTCCTAAAATTTTTAAAAAAAATTAAAATACTCTTACATTTTATGGTCAACTTAAATTTATCATACTCGATTGACAAATCAAATTTTACTAATACGAGAATATTTTGCCTAATGTACTTATAGAAATAAATATAAAAATTTAAATATTTCATTGCAATTTTTTTGTCACATCGCCTTAAAAATAAAAAGAGATAGAAGTTGATTGGGAGAGATAAAGAGAAACAAAAAAAGATAAGATTGGTATATCACTTGACAAATTGTGGTAGGATGAGTTATAATTATGAATTTTGTTGATAATGTAATTATATTTGGCCAAAAGTGTAACGCCCCGAAATAATTCAACATGAATTACCCACATTAATGAACATTCACTAAACAGTAACAATATTCCTTACATCTTCACATGTTTGATAAATGAGTTTAATACAAAAGTTCCACATGCGGTATGCATTTAACGAAACAAAAGAACACATGAATCTATATCATGTGAAACATATAGCCTCAAAATAGAAATAAAATAAAAGAAATTCCCTTGTGGGCTTACATCTTCCAAGGCAATAGCCCGGTTACACAAAAAGTTCTCCAGGACCCATACCAAATTAGCCCTAGGCTTTACAAAAATTACAACAAAAGAAAGAGTGTTATACTCTTCACCAAAACATATCCACACCCTTAGCTCGGCGGGATCACAACATCTTTACCTGCACCAAATCCCATAGGCGTGAGCATAAAGCCTAGTAGAGAATTCTCACAAAGTATATACAGTTATGCAACTCTTAATAAACATGCGAATGTCCATGCCATGCCATGCTCTTTTAAAGAAAATTCATTTCATGCTCTTTTAAAGATTTTCATCTTTCAACAAAATTTGCAATCTCAACTTATTTTCAAAACTTCCAATTTTCCATCAATAGGGGCGATTAATACTGCACTGGTAATACCTAGGCTAGTGTCGACAAGTAGACTGTACAACTACTACCCAACCGCCATCGTTAGCGGTATTAGCCAGAAGGCTCGGCAGCTATCCACGCGATTTTGTGGTCTTTCACCATGAACACTGCATCAACTTATCAAATTTAACTACACTCCCTATCCGGACTTATCACGTATTTACCCCATTTACATTTCCATAATTCTCATTACAATATGATCTTTCTCAAAATAAATGTTTTTCCAACATATGTCAAGATGCGCAATAATAATAACTCAATTGAAACATGATGCAATAATTACTATTCTCAAAATATCTCTACAACAATATCAATCAATCCCATTTCTCATTTCTTCCCTTCAAGCCATTTCTCAAAATACCTATGTGTCTTCAACACACAATAACAATTTCCCATCATGCACAATTCTAATCAATTTGCCTCTTCAAGGCCACATGTGATGTTTTTCAAATATAAATCTCCAGTATTCATGATTCTCACAATCTACAATGCACAACAATTTTTTTATCTTACAACAATATATCATCATGTATTCAACATTAATTTTTGAAACAAAATTCGCTTTTTTCAATGTACATATCATAAGATGGTCATTTTCAAAACACCCATGAAGTCTACATTCATCCATTCTTTTTAACACAAGAAGAATAGAAATACCATAGACATTTACACCTTTTCCAAAATCCCCAAATTTCTAGGGTTTCTCATCAAACCCAACACATTCTCATTTTCCTCAATGGAACCCTTTCAAAATCATTTTTCTCAAGTTTAATAGAATGAAAACCCTCTAGGATTTAAAAAAATATTTGAGATATAAACCCACTTTTAAAACTCTCTACACTTTTAAATCACAAAGTTTGGAATCAACAAAGCACTAGAAAAAAACCTCTTAAAATCATCATCAAGATAGCAAAACTTGTATATATAACTCAAGAATGTCCCTACCTTAAGCTTGATGAAGAAAGAAAGTGAAACCCTAGCTTCAAGATGGAGTGTTCTTCAATTAACCACAACACCAAGAGGAGTTCAAGCTTGATCTTCAAGATTTAGAGAGAGGATGATGATCTAAACCCAATGGATAGCAAGAATCAAAGGCTCTTGGATGCCTTGGTTAGGGTCTTTAGAAAAAAGGAGGAGATAAACGGATTTTAGAGTGGGAGAGAGGTTAGAAAATGAGATATTTTCGGCCTCAAAATGATAAAAAAAAAAAAATAGAATTTTCAGATCGCCAGTGCAAAGACGACGAGCGCCCATTCCCAGACGGCGGCCTTCATCCCCACATGCGGGTTTCCTCCACCTCGGCCCAAGACCTACAATTTAAGCAGTGTGCCAAGCCAAACAGCCCCTGAATTCCGCATGTGCTTCACTCCTCAAGACATACGTCTTCACTCCTCAAGACGTGCGACCCAAGGCCTCCGTGATGCAACCCCTAACTTCCAAATTTCTAGAATTTTTCGACTTCACTCTTGGGCACTCGGACTTGACCTCTCGCTCTTCGGAATAAGCAAAAATCAACACCGAACAAAACAAGAACAAGAACTCTAATCTAGGGAACTTATTCTGGATGTTTCAAGTCCAACAAAGATGAAAGGAGGAGGGATGAAGAAGAAAATAAAGAAAACAAGGACCCGGTCATCACAACCTCCCCACCATAGGAAATTTCATCCTCAAATTTAAACAGACTCTAAAATTACATAAACTCACCAAACAAGAGTTTTCCAACAACTAAAATCATTTTTAACAACATTGTCAAGTTGCAACATTTATGTTACTCAACATTTACTATTTTCTTCCTCATCATTTCATCAAAGACAATCGTTCAAGCTAGAAATAAAATGAAACATCTACAACAAAATATTATCTTTCCATAACATCATGCTCAAATCAACAATACATACCACCACATGTGATCAACAATTCAACCTCATTTTCCTTTAACACAAGGAAACATTACAATCAAAATAAAACCATTAAGCATGCTCAAATAAGTCCTGCACGTGGAGCAAACTTCGCTTCCCTTTCCCACGTTGTTTCCTCAACTCCGTGGTGTTCCACAAAGACCTTCACTAATCGGTATGGTTTTTCCTCGCAACACTTGCTCCGGGTATCCAGATTTGAACCGTCGCCTCGTAAGAGGCGTCCTTATCTACCTCCAAATCAACCCAATCTAACACATGAGAAAGGTCGGGTTCGTACTTTCTAAACATGGACACGTAAAACACATTGTGAACCCCTGAAAGCTGTGGCGGTAGGGCTAGTCGATATGTCACTTCCTCGATTCTCTCCAATATCTCAAAAGGCCCAATGAACCTCAGAGACAACTTACCACTCTTACCGAATCTCATTAAGCCTTGTCTAGGTGAGATCTTAAGGAACACATGATCACCCACTTCAAAGGACAATGGTCGTCTCCTCTTATCGGCATAGCTCTTTTGTTGGCTTTGAGCCGTAGCTAATCTCTTGCGAATGGGGCAAGCTTCTCGGTTGTCTCCCTAACAATCTCCGGACCCAACTACGGTGCATCTCGCACCTCGGCCCAACAAACTGGTGATCTATAGGGTTGGCCATACAAGGCCTCAAATGGTATCATCTCGATACTAGATTGATAACTATTGTTGTAGGTGAATTTAATCAACGGTAAATGCCTCTCCCAAGACCCCTTGAAATCTAGGACATAAGCTCTAAGTATGTCCTCCAAGATTTGGATGGTATGCTCCGACTGCCCGTCAGTTTAAGGGTGATAAGTGGTGCTGAAAGTCAACTTGGTTCCTAACGCCTCTTGAAGGCTTTGCTACAACCAGACGGTAAAACGAGGATCTTTATCTGACACAATAGTTACTGGAACCCCATGTAACCGAACTATTTCTCTAACATACAACTCTGCCAAGTGCTCAACTGAGTCGCTAGTACACATTGGAATGAAATATGCAGACTTGGTCAATTTATCAACAATTACCCAGATGGCATCATTGCCCCGCTGTGTTCTAGGAAGTCCAACTACGAAGTCCATGGTAACGTGTTCCCACTTCCACTCGGCTATCGGTAAGGGTTGTAACAAACCCGCTAGTCTCTGATGTTCGGCCTTCACTTGTTGACAAGTAAGGCACTTGGACACGAAGGATGCGACATCCCACTTCATGCCCATCCACCAAAACTGACGGCTAAGGTCACGATACATTTTGGTGCCTCCCGGATGTACCGAAAGGCGTGAATGATGAAACTCTCGAAGCACTTCCTCTCTACAAGTTTCAAGCACAAACAGACGATTTAGGTAACATACACTCTTATCCGAGTGAATGTTCAAACCCTTCTCTTCTTTCCCGTTGAAGATTCTATTACGAATTAACTTTACTTTCTGGTCTCCCGTTGTGCTTCTACAACTTTGCTAATCAAGGTAGGTTAAGCACTCAAGACGAACAATGTTGCACCCACTTTGAACTCACCCAATTGCAACTCAAACTTGCGGACTTCACCCAACATAATCCACTCTCGAATGGCCACACTCGCTAAGCTACTCACGGTCTTTTGGCTTAAGGCATCAGCCACTACATTGGCATTTCCCGGGTGATAGTGTAACTCAAAATCGTAGTTTTCTAAGAACTCAATCCACCTCCGTTGACATAGATTCAAATATGTTAAACAGGAAGGCAACCCAAGAGGGGGGGTGAATTGGGTAATTAAAAATTTAATTCAAAAAGGGTTTCAAAAGATCTTATGTAATTAAATGCAACAAATAATCAAATGATTAATAGAAAATAAAGAGAATAGGAAATAAGAACTTAACACAGAGATTTGTAGTGGTTCAGTTCACCGCCCTATGTCCACTCCTCAAGAATCCTCCATGAGAATTTCTTCACAATGAATTTGATTCACCACCAAGCTCTTCCAACCTGAGGTGTGTTACAAAAGGACTTACTTCAATCTGTTGAGGACCTCACCCAAAAAAATGCCTCACTTTACAAATGTTTCACTCATAAACTAAGAAACTAGAAGAGGTTCAACTGTCCTCTTTTACAAAAACTATCTCTCAAAAGATGGATTAAGAAAGTATAAGTTCACACGAAGTTTTGGACTTGTTTAAATCTGAAAGTGGGAGAACATAAGTCAAATCACAGATATGAAAATGATGCTCAGTATGTTTGGTGTGGTTGCGGTAGGATGTGATCAACTTCAAATCTGGAAAACTTCCCGATTTATAGCTTTTTGTCCGACTCAACTCGTTGCAGAAGAAACATACCCACGTGAGTAAACTATCCATTGGAGCTGGGCAAGGAAAGAAGTTTCCAACTGTTGTGAGTGGAGAATGTTTGGTACAGACTTTTTTCTGACCATTGGAGATGGAGCTTCCTCAAAGGAAGTGATGTCCATGCTTGGAAGATAAGATAATGATGGAGGGATATAATGTTGTCTCCATGTTCTTTCTTTTTTCTGATCTTGGGAGAGGTGTAAGTGGAGAATGTTCCCTCCATTATGTCAGAAAATATTGTCCCAAAGTTCCTTTTGATTAGAATAATATATGTTTGAGAATGATGTCACAGATACCCTCTTTGAGTTAGAAGATGGCAGCTAGGTTTTGTTTAACCCAGACATAAGGATGTCGACCCCTGCAAGTCGAGTGTCGACCCTTTACTCTGACTTTTCTATCCTTAGTTATGTTCCATGTGTTCCTGGTGTCGACCCTTACTGTTGATGGTGTCGACCCTTACAACTGGAGTGTATACTATTTTTTGGTGTCGACCCTTGCTGTTGTTGGTGTTGACCTTTGCATCTGGAATATATACTGCTTTTTGGTGTTGACCCTTGCTGCTGTTGGTGTCGACCCTTGCATCTGGAACGCTTAGTTATTTTTCCAGCTTTCCCTAGTGTCGACCCCTGCTTTTCTGGTGTCGACCCTCTGTTCTAGAACACTTAACATTCTTGAGGATTATTCTAGTGTCTATCCTTGGACCTGTGATAGATAAAGATAGATGTTTTGCAACCAAGAGCTTATGCTTATATTTTGATAACTTAAAAGGTTTTTGAAACATAATATTCTTGAGTCTTAAAATAATTAGAATCATGAAGTACAAATGTTAATTTTGAAAACTTCAAATAATAAAGTGTTCGTCATAAATCAAAATCAAATAGAAATTCAAGTTTGAGTAACCTTTGGGCTAACAATCTCCCCATTTTTTATGATGACAAATATTTAAAGTTTTCAAACTATATGTTTCAAAAAAAATAATGGTTTTGAAACGAATCAAAAACTCCCCCTATCAATTGGGCTTCGTGACCAAAGTAAAGAGAGTAAGAGATGAATAGATAAAAAGAAAGCTTGATATAGAGTGAGCTTCCCCTTGTCAATGTGTTTGTTTGTGTCACAAGTATTGAATGAAATCACAAGTTTAAAAAAAATTAGTTCCCACGAGCATGTGTGTGAAAGAAATAAGTTATTACTTCCTTATCGACAAGATTCACATATCTAAGTAGAATTACCAAAACAACACCAAACATAATTTTCCAACTTGTGTTTTGAAAAGAGGTTTGTAGATAAGATAAGTACAACCATTCAAGACATGTCCAACCATCCAGGAAATACAAACTGTGCAACATACATATATAGTCAGCTATCAGTAAAAAGGATGAAGTAATAGTCTAAGTGACACCAAAATATTGACAAAAAGTGTTCAAAATATAGACAAAAAGTTTTAACCCTTTAGATACTAAATGACTGAACCCATAACTATTGACAAGCTGAACGCAAAACTATTGACAAAAGAGAGGCATTCTTCTCCCCCTTTGTCATCAACAAAAGGAGGTACGCAGCTTCAGCAAAAGGGAGGAGGAGGGCGAGGCCAATGTGGGGCAGCTTCGTGCCACCCTTGGACAAACCACAGCATGAATTTGCGAATTTGCTCACCCAAATCGGTTTCCCAATGCTAGTGAAAAAGTTACCGAAATTCTTCGTTGGAGGCTTTGATCCCATAGACCGCTATGACCGTGCTCTTAACACTTTCTTTAGCAACGGCAATGACTTGTTCTTGCTGCAGCTTCATGCAATCAATGTCTTGCTGCATGGCAGTCTGCTGAGTGACAAGTTGTTGAACCAAGGCGCTCAATTCATCGATCTTTTCTTCCATGGCAGAGGATGAGGAGGCAGGTATAGTGTGAGAAGATGATGGAATGTTAGAGGTAGGAATAGAATGAGAGGAGGATGGAATGTTAGAGACAGGAACAGAGGTGGACCCTAGGTTTAGATTATTGAGCGTAGAGTTGATTGAAAAAATCCTATCAAAGAGGGGACCCTGAACCAAGAATCAAGATGGTCAATTTTAAGAGATAGAGATGAAAGATCAGAAGAAGATGGTGGAAAAGAGAGATCAGGAGAGGAGAAGAGACGAGTGGAGGAACTAGGGGTAGAGAAGCCAGGGGAAGAGAAACTAGGTTTCTTGGTTTTGGTCCAGATTTGGTTGATAAGAGAGTAACCATATTACACAAAGTTTCAACCCCATACCGAGAGGGATCTCGAGGGATTTTTTCTTCCCCCTTAAGGTCAATGGTTAAATGCTTGAAGAGTTTTGTAAAAATCATACCAAAGGGAAGGGCCTGATTATTTTGTTTGTGAGCCTAAATGATACAGTGAGTTACCAGAAAGCCAAAATCAAGAAGGTAACCAGTGGCTAGAGCCCAAATGAGAAACGTATGATCATACGTGATGGCATCGAAACGGCCAGAACGGGGAATGATGTTGTGTATGATAATGTGATGGAGTAGTCTCAGTTTGAAGGAAAGGTCTTTCCCAGAGACAGGGCATTACCATGTAAATCATGGTTATTTGTGATGAACCGAAAACCAATAAGATGACAGTAATTTGGTAAGTTAAGGACACCAACAACTGGTGGGACCCTTTCACCGTCATTGGAAGTTTTTAAAATCGAGTTTATGACAGTGGGATTTAAAGTGAAAGACACACCCTTGACAAAACACTCTAGGGTATGAGAAGAGGATTGTGAATCATAAAAGAGATTTGCAAAGAATTCCTTGATCAGTGTGGGGTAAATGACACAATCAAGTTTTAACAAGGAGGACCATTTTTGGGTGTCAAACCAAGTTTTTATAGGAATGGAATGTTTCTCAAAGAAGACAAGATCAATGGTGCTGCCAGAAATTACCTTTCGACGATTGAAGTCTTTGTTGAAGGAGGATTGAGCGTCATTGTTCTTGAAGCGTTGGACAGAGGAAGAGGTAGTACCAGCGGCTGAGGAGGTGAAGGAACGAGGGCGCTTTCTGGTTAGAACTGGAGGAGGATCTTGAGACTCCTTGGTGAAAAGAAGGAGGGCGGTCGCTAGAAGGTGGGAAGATGATTGGAATGTGGATCACCGGAATAGAGAGAGGGGGTTAGGGCTAGGGATTTAATGGTGTCATGAGAGAGAGAGAGATGAAGGGTTGAGGAGTATTTAAATATATTTGAGCGGGTGTCAACCCTAGTAAAAAGAGAGGGGTCGACCCTTCGAATATAAAAGGATCGCGCAACAAACCCTTAGGCAACTAACAGGTGTCGACACTCAGGAACAGGGGTCGACACTAAAAAGCAAAGGTCTGTAATGACCGTGTCGACACCAGAGAAGATGGGTGTCGACCCTTAAGGGTCCTGAAGAGCAAGAAACTAGTGTAAAACACAACACATTTCTCAAGGAAGCATAATAATACAAAGGAACCATCAAATAGGGATATTTAGCATGCCAAGCTTAATTCATATAAGGTAAAATTGCTCCTCATTAAGAGGCTTGGTAAAGATATCGGCTAGTTGTTGGCTTGTAGGCACAAATTCAAGTTCAATGTCACCTTTGAGTACATGATCTCGGAGGAAGTGGTGCCTTATTTCAATGTGTTTAGTGCGTGAGTGTTGTATAGGATTTTTTGAAAGATTAATGGCACTAATGTTATCACATTTAATGGGAATGTGATCAAAGTGAAGTCCAAAATCAAGAAGTTGCTGTTTCATCCAAAGTATTTGAGCACAACAGCTAGTAGCTGCAATATATTCTGCTTTAGTTGTAGATAAAGCCACTGAATTTTGTTTCTTACAAAATCATGAAGTGAGTGAATTTTCAAGAAATTGACAAGTACCACTAGTGCTTTTTACCAAGTCTAAATCCTAAAATTGGCGCCGAGTAACCATAAAGA
Source organism: Camellia lanceoleosa (assembly GCA_025200525.1). Taxonomy (NCBI): domain Eukaryota; kingdom Viridiplantae; phylum Streptophyta; class Magnoliopsida; order Ericales; family Theaceae; genus Camellia; species Camellia lanceoleosa. The sequence goes on from CM045763.1 coordinate 57,989,353, forward strand.
TCAAAAACATTTGTTTTAGGGTACCAAAGACCCAACAGTGGAGTGCCAATGAGATATCTAAAAATGCGTTTTACTGTGGTGATGTGTGATTCTTTTGGAGCTGATTGAAAATAAGCACACATACACACACTAAACATGATAACAGGTCTACTAGCTATTAGATAGAGTAAAGAACCAGTCATATCTCAATATTTCTTTTCGTCTACTGGTTTACCTTGCTCATCTTTGTCGATTGTAATCGATGTGCTCATAGGAGTAGCTGTGGGTTTGGCCAAGTCCATTTCAAATCTTTTGAGAAGATCTTTGATATATTTGGCTTGAGATAGATGAATACCATCTTGGGTTTGTTTTATTTGTAATCTGAGAAAGTAAGTCAATTCTCCCATCATACTCATTTCAAATTCCCCCAGCATATCCTTAGCAAATTCCTCGCACAAAAATTCATTGGTAGCTCCGAATATGATATCATCGACATAAATTTGAACAATGAGCATATCATCATTTTTTATTTTTATGAAAAGAGTGGTATCAATTTTTTCACAAGAAAAACCTTTTTCAATAAGAAAATTGCTAAAGCATTCATACCAAGCTCTAGGAGCTTGTTTTAAACCATACAAGGCTTTTGAAAGTTTATACACGTAGTTTGGGTGTTTGTGGTTTTCCAAACTAGGAGGTTGTTCAACATACACTTCCTCCAAAATATAACCATTTAAAAAGGCACTTTTCACATCCATTTGCTAAAGTTTAAAATTTCTAAAACAAGCAAATGCCAGCAACATACGTATGGCTTCAAAGCGTGCAACGTGTGCAAATGTTTCGTCAAAATCAATACCCTCTTCTTGGTTATAACCTTGGGCTATAGGTCTAGCTTTGTTTCGAATAACAAATCCGGATTCATCCATTTTGTTTCGAAAGATCCATTTAGTTCCAACAACAAAATGTTCTGTAGGGCGAGGAGACAAATTCCAAACTTCATTTCTTTCAAATTGATTTAGCTCTTCTTGCATAGTCAAAAGCCAGTTTTCATCGAGTTCAACCTCAGAAAACGTTTTTGGTTCAATTTGAGAAACAAAAGCTAAGATATTATTAAGAGAAGAACAAGTTCTTACTCCTTGTGTGGCGTCTCCTATAATGAGATCTTTGGGATGTCCATGAGCATACTTCCATTCTTTGGGTAGATCATGTTCCTTTATGGGATGTGCATATTCTTTTTGAAGATCTTCCATAGAGATTTCAACATTGGGTTTGAAGGAATGAAGTTCATCATTTTCTGATAAATAAATGCCTTCAATTCTTGGATTAGAATCTGCAGCATCATCAATAACAATATTCTTGGAAGCAAATGAGTTAGATTCATCAAAAGCAACATGTATGGATTCTTCAACGAGTAAGGTTCTTTTATTAAAAACGCGAAATGCTTTACTAGAATTTGCATAGCCAAGAAATACAACTTCATCAGATTTTAAGGCCAAATTTCCCAAGATTCTCTTTATTGTTATTTAGTACAAAGCATTTACAACCAACTGCATGAAAGTGGCCAATGTTGGGTTTTCTACCTTTCCATAGTTCATATGGTGTTTTCTTCAATAATGGTCTAATTATGGCACGATTAATAACATAGCAAGCAGTATTGACGGCTTTCGCCCAAAAATATCTTGGCAAATTATTTTCACAAAGCATAGTACGAGCCATTTCCTCAAGAACTTTATTTTTTCTTTCTAACACACCATTTTGTTGAGAAGTTCGAGGAGCAGAAAAATTATGATCAATGCCATGCTTATTACAAAATAGAATAAACTCATCATTATCAAATTCTCTACCATGATCACTTCTAATGGTACAAATAGTAAGACCAACCATATTTTGAATACGTTTACAAAGAGCTGAAAAAACAAAGTAAGTATCACTTTTGTGTGCCAAGAAAATTACCCAAGTAAATCTAGTGTAATCATCCACAAAAACAAAGCAATAAGATTTTCCCCCCAGACTTAAGATTCTAGATGGTCCAAATAAGTCAATATACAATATTTGAAGTGGTCTAAATGTGGAAATGATATTTTTGGATTTGAAAGAGACTCATGTTTGTTTTTCTTGTTGACAAGTATCACAAAGTTGTGGAGATGTGGTTTGGAAATACTTTTCAGATCTTGGGAGACGCTAGTGATCCTCAGCTAGTCATCTGAAAAGATATAAACACTCTGGGGTGCGAATTAGCACTCCGATGGACAAGTCAGTTCAAACACTCAAGATAGCTTGTTTACTAAGTTAAGTAAAGTGATTCTTACATACCTTTCTCAATCCATTGTTTCTGTATTTATACTTGTTCCTTTTGATTCTCGGGGCCAGGGCCTACTTTTTAATCCTTGTCCTTTCTATTATTCGGCTCTAAGGATCTACACTTATTCGGCACATATATTATATTCGGCTTCCCATTCTCGTAGGATACAACCGATTAGTATCAGTCTTCTAAGGTACGCACCTTCTGATTTTGCCATTATTCGGCTTCCACAAAAGTCTATCCTTTTCAAAAATAATTTTTGGTAAGCCAACTACCAGGTCAAGTTTTGAAAGTAAGTCCCTATGAGCATGTCCTAACCTCCTGTGCCATAACCATCCAGATTCATTTAAAGCAGATAAACACTTAATGTTATGATTAGGAGATAAACTATGCAAATCAAATGTATACACGTTCTCATCCCTATGACCAACAAAAAGCACTGAGTTATCAGTAGAATTTTTAATAGTGCAGTAGGACTTATCAAAGGAAACATGATTGCCTTTATCACACATTTGACTAATACTAAACAAGTTATGTTTTAATCCTTCAACAAGTAATACGCTCTCAATAATGGGTGACGAAGTTTTACCAATACTACCTTCACCTATGATCTTTCCCTTACCATTGTCTCCAAAGGTTACATGACCTCCTTCTTTGGATTTAAGAGTTAAGAGCATTGTTCTATCGTCATGTGCCTTGAGCAAGCACCGAGGTACCACCGTTATTGCTGAATTTTGACCTAAAGCACACCAAGAAGAATCGATTTTTGTTGACTTTTGGTACCCATCTTTTCTTGGGTCCATGAGAGTTAGAAGTTGAAGTGTTTTTGGGAACCCACTTTTTTCATTCTATTGAATGAGTTTCTCTTAACAGACATAAAGGAGAGATGTGGCCTTTTCTTCCATAGTAATGGTATGTGAGATGAAAATGGTTAGATGATGCATATACAAAGGTTTTTTTGGAAGTTGTTGCCTTTGAAAATGGTTTATAGCCAATCCCTATTCTTCCAAAGGTTTGAGTTTGACTTTTGAGAATTTTGTCTAAAGTATCTCTCCCTTGAGTAAACTTTGAAAGAACATTTTTTAAATCTTCAATGTTTTCATTTAAGACAACTTTCTCATTTTTCAAAACAACAATGGTAAGGGTTTAATTTTTAGGCTCAAATGGCTCGAATTTGCCAAAACGACGTCGTTTTGAGTACAAAACAACATCAAAATCATTTTGGCAATTTTGAGCCATTTGAGCCACAAAAATTAGGTCCCCCAAACATTTTTCTTTTCAAAATATCATTTTCATTTTGTAAAAATTCTTTTTTCTTTTTCATTATTAAGACTTCGTTTTCTAAAGTATTGATCTTAAAAGTTAAGAATTGCTTTTCTTGAGAGAAACTAGAAATCATTTTCTTTTGACAACTACTTTTCAAACTTAATTTTTTAAATTCATCACGCAATTCATCAAAAACAGTTTGTAATTCATCGAAGGTAAAAGAGTCATCATTTACCTCGTCTTCAAGTGCCATTAAGCATAGATTTGTGACTTCATTTTTGCAAATGTTCGTCTCTGAGTCGCTGCCATCATTGTCTTCTCCCCAAGCTGCAATCATGTCTTTCTTTTTATCCTTCTTGAATTGGTTTTTAAGCTCTGGACATTTTGATTTGTAATGACCTGGCTTGTTACACTCATAACAGATCACTTCGGATTTTTTATGACTTTCTCCTTTTTGAAAATCTTTGTTGAAATCTTTTTTGAAAAACTTCCTTACACCTTGCTTCTTTTTTACAAATCTTTTGAATCTTTGGGTAATGAAATCTATTTCTTCGTCTTCTTCTGAAACATCTTCTTCTTCCTTTTGAGATTTTGTGGTGGACTTGAAAGCTATCCATTTCTTCTTATTCTTGTCTTCTTCTTCTTTTCCTTCTTGCATAATGATCTCATGGGTTAGAAGGGATCCCATTAGCTCATCAAGACTTAATGTTGATAGATCTCTTACTTCTATCACTGGAATAACTTTGTTCTCCAACCTTTTTGGCAATGATCGAAGGACTTTTCTGACAATTTCTGCATTCGTGTAAGCCTTCCCAAGAGATTTAAGACTATTTATAATATCAGTAAAACGAGTGATCATTTGGGATATGTTTCCATCTGGTTTTATCTTGAAAAGCTCATTGTTATGAACAAGTAGACTCACTCTAGATTCTTTAACTTGAGTGGTTCTCTCATGAGTTACAACAAATTTATCCCAAATTTCATTAGCAGTGGTGCAAGTGCATATTCTGTTAAACTAGGTAGCATCAAGTGCACAATACAACATGTTAAGAGCTTTGGCATTTAATTGAATATCTTTGTAGTCAGCACTTGTCCACTCACTCTCAAGTTTGGGTACTAGCAGACCATCTACGGTTTTAGTGGGTACCTTAGGACCCTCACATATGATTTTCCAAACTTCATAGTCAGTAGATTGAATGTGCATAATCATGCGGGTTTTCCAATAATTAAAATTTGTTCCACTGAAGAAGGGAGGTCTGTTTGAGGCTTGACCATCAGGGAGAGAAGAATTAGGGTTTGCCATAAATCACTCTATGACGGTTAAGTCACGTTACTAGAGACGGGGCTTTGATACCAATTGTTAAAAATGAAGGCAACCCAAGAGGGGAGGTGAATTGGGTAATTAAAAATTTAATTCAAAAAGGGTTTCAAAAGATCTTATGTAATTAAATGCAGCAAATAATCAAATGATTAACAGAAAATAAAGAGAATAGGAAATAAGAACTTAACATAGAGATTTATAGTGGTTCGGTTCACCGGCCTACGTCCACTCCTCAAGAATCCTCCTTGAGAATTTCTTCACTATGAATTTGATGCACCACCAAGCTCTTCCAACCTGAGGTGTGTGTCACCACCCAAACCCGCCTATGAGTTTAGCATCAGAATCGCCAAGAATCCGAGATTACCGACGGCCCGCGGCTAAAGAGAATAAACAGTAATGTAGCATGGCGGAAGCCAAAACAAGAAATAAACAATGTCCAATGAGTCAGGATACAGATGCAAAAAGATTTTTCACACATTATCACGCTTGAGTCTTTAACAAGATGTACATATATACAATCATTCAGAATCGGGACTTAATCCCTATTAAACAGTGCAGTAACAGTTGTTACAAAGACAGACGTGGGAGATTAAAACACCCCTAAGCCATAGTTTGAACAGGCTCGGAACCTCGCAGTGAGGCACAGTGGTTGGCTGAACAAAACTGGGAGTCTACCCCGACGCTCCTAGCTTTGGTCTGGTGCCTGTTCACCTACATATGTACATAAGCAGTGAGCTAAAGCCCAGTGAATAACATAATGCGTAAAGTGGTTTAGAATGAATATCCTTACAGTAACGAAAACAGTTCATTAAATCAGTATTTTTCTTTCACGTAATACTATTCACCATATATGGTACATCCATTAGCATAACAGTACAGCAAACAATAGGTCTTAAAAGACTGAACAGTAAATGATGGCCATCAATTAGTAAATGAGTGGTTCCAACGAGGAACCGACAGAGATCTCTATAAGAATAACGATCGATAAAGAATTGCTAAAGATGCCATGTCTGATTCGAATATAGGACATACATTCATTCGATTAATGATGACGTTCAAAAGCGATGCTGATTCAAGATTCAAGATAATCATTTTTGAACATATCTTTACACAATTGTTACTCACAGAGTTCTGGGCTACAGTAAGCTAGAGCGCATCCCCAGTCACCAACCCTACACAGTACACAGGTTGAACACATACTAAGCTATACAGTTGGAAAAGATGATAACTTAGTCCCTAATTTGCCTCGGTGTGTTTTACATCTATATCCTCAATAAAATGCCTTAAATATGCCCTGGGAATGCCTAGGATGGAAAGAAGATGTAAAGATGCACTTAGAAAACATTTTCAGAATTTTCAGTGAAACAGAGTCCCGCTCGAGCGGACATGCAGACAACGGTTTCCGCTTGAGCGTCACTTTCCACGCTCGAGCGGACATGCAAACAGTCAAAAGTGCTGGATGCTCAAAAATCACGCTCGATTGGGCGCTCGATAGCCGCTCGAGCGCACGACACAAGGCCCCGCTCGAGCGCCAATTACCCCGCTCGAGCAGACTACAAAATAGTGCAAAGTACTGGATGCTTGAATTCCCCGCTCGAGCACCACTTTTCTCGCTCGAGCGGGAGTACAAAATCTGGAAAACTCAGATTGCATCTTCAAGCCAAAAACCAAGTTTAAATGCACTAAATTCGATCCTCTTGGGCCAAATTTCTGGAAAACATTTGTAAACACATAGAATAACATAATTCAAAGCTCAATTTGTGAAATCAAAGCCCAAGGGTGGTTTAATTAAATCCATTTTCAAACCCAATTTTCATGAACATGCTACGAATATGACATGCATGAGTTCAATTCATTTTAAAGCTTCAAAACATACTATAGTGAGCCAATTCTTTTGCAAAACAAGATGAAATCATGGTCTACTCTCAAAATGTGGATATGCATGTGAGGAATCATGAACTATAACCTCAAAACTTCAATATATGTACATGCATGCAACAATTAAGCTTCAATTCAACATGTTAGAACTAAATCATGCCTTAGCTCTACAATTTGACATGAATCATGCAAGAATCAACTTAAAGACAAGAATGAGAAGATGAAATTCTACCTTAAGCCTTGTAGTTCAAGAGTCGGAGCTCAATTATGCAAATTAATACTTCAATCCCTTCAATCTCCAAGCAAATCTACAAGTGAACTCAATTCTCTCACTCTCTCTCTCTCTCTCTCTATGGTCGGTTGCTCTCAAGAAACTGGTTAAGGAAATGTTGTAACAAATGCAATACAAGGCTTAAACAAAAGGCTAGCAAAGTCCACTAAGTGGCAAAGTTGTAGATAAATCTAACTTATGTAATTTAGCTTATTTTAATCTAATTTAATCATACAAAATCAATTTTCAATTAAATACACCATAAAATCACATAAATTCTACTAATCATGAAACACTAATCAATTTCTAGTTCGGCCGCTGATAAGGCCTTCAATTCACAGTTTAAACATAAAAACATGAACAGATAACTAAACAGGAAACAGATAGAAATGCTATTTAGACAGATACTGTCAATCAATCAGTTCCAGATTTCAGTCAGTCAGTTCAGTATTTCAATCAATTCAATTATCAGTCATAATCGGTCTTAGTTTAGCAGTAATCAGTATTAATCAGTGATCAGTGATGAGGGTTGTTACAGTGTGTTACAAAAGGACTTACTTCAATCTGTTGAGGACTTCACCCAACAAAATGCCTCACTTTACAAATGTTTCACTCATAAACTAAGAAACTAGAAGAAGAGGTTCAACTGTCCTCTTTTACAAAAACTATCTCTCAAAAGATGGATTAAGAAATTGTAAGTTCACATGAAGTTTTGGACTTGTTTAAATCTGAAAGTGGGAAAAGATAAGTCAAATCACAGATATGAAAATGATGCTCAGTATGTTTGGTGTAGTTACGGTAGGATGTGATCAACTTCAGATCTGGAAAACTTCCCGATCTATAGCTTTTTGTCCGACTCAACTCATTGAAAAAGAAACATACAAACGTGAGTAAACTATCCGTTGGAGCTGGGCAAGGAAAGATGTTTCCAGCTGTTATGAGTGGAGAATGTTTGGTGTAGACTGTTTTCTGACCATTGGTGATGGAGCTTTCTCAAAGGAAGTGATGCCCATGCTTGGAAGATAAAATAATGGTGGAGGGGCATAATGTTGTCTCCATGTTCTTTCCTTTTTCTGATCTTGAGAGAGGTGTGAGTGGAGAATGTTCTCTCCATTGTGTCAGAAAATATTGTCCCAAAGTTCCTTTTGATTAGAATTATATATGTCTGAGAATGATGTCACAGATACCCTCTTTGAGTTGAAAGATGGCGGCTAGGTTGTCCCAGACATAAAGGTGTCGACCGCTGCAAGTCGGGTGTGGGCCCTTGCTCTGACTTTTCTATCCCGAGTTATGTTCCATGTGCTCCTGGTGTCAACTCTTACTGTTGATGGTGTCGACTCTTACAACTGGAGTGTATACTATTTTTTGGTGTCGACCTGTCACGACCCAAACCCGGCCCAATGGGTTTAGCATCAGAATCGCCAAGAATCCGAGATTACCAAAGGCCTCTGAACGATGAATACACCAAACAGTACGAGGGCTGGCCAATACAAGAAATAACTAGTGTCCATTGAGTCAGTGAAAATCAGATGTGAAAAACATTTTATGCATTCATACGGTTCAACACAAGATAATCCATATGCGCCTATACAATCATATACAACAACAAGACGGATTGAATCCTCGATAACAAGACAAGAAACAAATAATACAAAAGTACAATACAAGAAGGAGACCGATAGGGGACACAAAACACCCCAAGCCATAACATGGCAACTCGAACCTCGCAGGAGGCACATAGGTCAAGCTTGACAAAACGGGGACCAATCCCACGCCTAGCTCCGATGCAGTTCACGAGAACCTACATATATATATATAAAGGAGCTAAAGCCCGATGAATAACATACGAGGTAAAGAGGTTATGAATGAATGTCCCTTACAGTAATGAAATCAATTCATTATACAGTATTTCAATCTTTTAATATTTCAGTCAATCAGTATTTCAATCAATCAGTCATATGTGGTACATCCATTAGCCTATATTCAGTAGGTCCAGAAAGGACCGCCTTACTGCACCAACAAGAATGATGATCATCAATCAAGAAATGAGATGGTTCCGTATGAAACCGACAGAGCTCAGAATACCAATAACAATGGGTGCTAAGGATGCCAATACAGCCAAATACAGGACATACATTCATTCAATCAACAATATCAGTTCAATAAACAGTTCAGTTCAGTATTCAAAATATAACCATTTGAACATATCTTTACACAATCTGTTACTCACAGAGATTGGGCTAATAGCAGCTAGAACGCGTCCCCAAGAGCCAACCCTAAACAGTTAACAAATAGAACACACACTAAGTTCACAGTCGAAAGGATGATAATTAAATCCCTAAATTTCCTCGGTGTGGTTTTATGTCTAAATCCTCATTAAGATGCCTTAAACTAGGCCTAAGAATGCCTAGGATGGGATGAGGATGCAAAAAAATGTGCATAGAAATAGAAATCGCCGAATTTTCGTAAAACAGGCTCTCCGCTGAAGGCCAACTTCCGCCGAGCGACAATAACAAAGGTCCCCGCCGATGCCGATGCATGCAAGATCTTTGGATGCGCGATTTTCCGCCGGCGTGAAAAACTCCGCCGAGCGGATCAGAAATATGCTACGAAAATGCTGAGAGCATGAATTTCCCGCTCGAGCGGCACTTTATCTGCTCGAGCGGACCTCAAAAACTGAAAACCAGAATTGTGTTATGAGTTCAAACTCAAGTTTGGGATACCAAAATCGATCCTCTTGGGCCCATTACGGAAAACTCTTTAAACACATAGAATAACAAGTTTTAAAGCTCAATTTAAGAAATCAAGGCCCAAGGGTGTTTCAATTAAACTCAATTTCAAACTAATTTCAAGAACACCTTCAAAACATGACATGCATGATCTTTAAACCAAAATTAAGGTTCAAATCTTGCTCCATTGAGCTCTAATCTTTGAAAACAATGAGGAAACATGAACTATGATAAAAACATGGACATGCATGTGACAATTCTCCAAGAATTCAACTTCAAACTCACCAATATATACATGCATGCATGAATGGAGCTCTAACTCAACAATTATGAACAAATTCATGTCTTAGCTCTTTAATTAAACATGGAGCATGCAAGAATAAACCTTAAGGACAACAATGAGAGGTCCAATTACCTTACTAAGTCTTGTATTGAGAGCCTAAGAGATCAATAATGAAGTCAACACTTCAATTCTTCTCAAGTTCAAGCACAATCAAGCAAAATGGGATGAAAATCAATCCTCTCTCTCTCACTCTCTCTCACTTGGTCGGCCAAGGCTCAAGAAATGAGCTGAAGAAATGTTGTGATCAAGTGTGTGTAGGCTCAAGTGATAGAAAATAAACAATGGTCCACTCAAGGTGGCAATAACGTAATTAAATCAAACTCTTTAATTGGCTTTATTTAATCTAATTTAATCATTCCTAATCAATTTTCAGATAAATATACCATAAAATCAGAAATATTCTACTGAGTCTAAAACTTCAAACGGTTTCTAAATCGGCTGCCGATAAGGCCTTCAATTAGCAGTTAAAACACATAAATGCAAACAGATAATTAAATCATTAAACAGATAGAAATGCAATATAACAGATAAACTTATTCAATTTCATTTGATTTCAATCGGTCCATTCAAGATTTGATTAATTCGATTACTCATAATCGGCCCGTTTAGCGAGAATTAGTAGGTAATTCAATGGTTTAACTGTAATCAAGACGAGGTTATTACGCCTCCTCCTTATAAGGAGTTTAGTCCTCTAAACTCGAGTTACTTCAGTCTGGAAGAAAACAAGATTCAGCGGGAACAAATCAGGATATCGCCTAGCCATGTCATCTTCCCTTTCCCAAGTGGCATACACACCACCATGGTTTTGCCAATCAACTTTCACTAACGGGATCTCTTTGTTTCTCAGTTTCTTGATCCGTCTGTTCACAATCTGTATAGGCCGTTCCTCGTAAGTGTAGTCATCACTCAACACGATACGGGTAGGCTCAATCACATGAAACGGATCTCGAAGATAGTCTCTCAACATCGAAATGTGGAAGACGTTGTGCATATGCTCCATTTCAGGAGGAAGCGCAACTTGATACGCCACGGATTGATTTTCTCAATAACTGACACGGTCCGACATACCATGGCGCTTAACTTGCCTTTGACTCCAAAACGAAGTCCGCCCTTCATCGGTGTCACTTTCACAAATACGTGATCACCCACTTCATACTCGGTTCGTCTTCAATATCTCGTGATAACTCTTCATGCGCTCTCGCGCTTTCGATCTCAGATCAATTTTATCTTTTCAATTGTTTCATACACAATCTCGGGCCCAAGTAAAGGCCCATCTCCAACTTCTGCCCAGCAGATTGGAGATCTACACTTTCTGCCATACAATGCCTCGAAAGGCGCCATTCCCATACTCGAATGGTAGATGTTGTTGTCAGCGAATTCAGCCAATGGCAAATGACTTTCCCAGTTTCCCTGAAAGTCAAGGACACACATTCTCAGTAGATCCTCTAAAGTCTGGATGGTCCTTTCTGACTGGCCATCTATCTGAGGATGATAGGCACTACTCAATTCGAATGCAATCAGAGGCTCGCGTAACCTCGATGTAAACTTCGAATCCCTGTCAGAAACAATAGATACAGGCACTCCATGCAATCTCACAATTTCGTCAATATAGATAACGGCCAATTTATCTGCATTATAAATCGTCTTGACAGGTAGGAAGTGTGCAGATTTAGTCAATCTATCAACAATAACCCAAATAGAGTCCATACCTTTCCTGGAGCGAGGTAATCCAACGATAAAATCCATCGTGATATGCTTCCATTTCCACTCTGGTATGGGTAAGGGTTGCAGTAAGCCTGCGGGTCGCTGATGTTCCGCTTTGACTTGTTGGCAATGAAGGCACTTAGACACAAAGTCGGCAATTTCCTTCTTCATTCTCGCCACCGTAAATTTCGCTTGAGATCTTGTTACATTTTCGTATTCCCTGGGTGAATCGAAAACTTCGAACTGTGGCCTTCTTGCAGAACTCTTCTTTTCAATTCAGTGTCATTTGGTACACATAGTCTTTCTTGAAATTTCAATACATTGTTGTCAAATTTGAACCCCGGTCTCGGTTTAGAATCTCTTTCTTCAATAACCTTCTTCAAGAAATCATCCAGTCGTTGTTTTTCTTTAATTTCCTCAATCAATGCTGGTTGAGCAGAAATTGCAGCTAAGGTTCCGCCTTGTTCTTTCAAAACAATTTCAAATTCAGACTTTTCCAGATCATGAAGCAATTCTTTCTGTCCAGTCAGTAAACAAGCTAAGTTGGCAATTGACTTTCGGCTCAATGCATCGGCAACGGTGTTGGCTTTTCCCGGATGGTACAAAATCTGTAGGTCATAGTCTTTGATCAGTTCAAGCCATCTCCGCTGTCTCATATTCAGTTCTTTCTGAGTGAAAAAGTACTTCAGGCTCTTGTGGTCAGTATACACTTCACATGTTGCTCCATACAAATAGTGACGCCAAAATTTCAAAGGCAAAAACTATCGCAAAGAAGTTCTAAGTCATGGGTCGGGTAGTTCTTTTCATGCGGTCTCAACTGTCGGAAGCATAAGCAATAACTCTCCCATTCTCGCATTAAAACACACCCCAAACCCTTATGAGAAGCGTCACTAAATACAAGATAACCATCCGCATTCAAGGTAGAGTCGAAATCGGTGCGATACAAGTCTAGTTTTCAATTCTTGAAATGTCGATTCCTTTGGTCACCCAATCAAATGATATCCCTTCGTGTCAATCGAGTCGATGGTAAGGCAATTTTGGAGAAGTCTTTGACAAATCTTCTGTAGTATCCAGCCAATCCCAAAAAGCTTCGGATTTCAGTTACATTGGTTGGTCTAGGCCAGTTCACTACAGCTTCAATTTTCTGTGGATCAACAGAAATTCCGTCTTTGCTAACAACATGCCTCAAAAACATCACATGATCAAGCCAAAATTCACATTTACACAGTTTAGCATACAGTTTCTGTTCTCTTAAGGTTTGCAGGGCAAGTCTCAGATGGTGTTCATGTTCTGCTACAGTCTTAGAATAGATCAATATGTCATCAATAAATACCACAATAAAATCGTCAAGGTATGGTTTAAAAATTCTGTTCATGAGATCCATAAATGCAGCAGGGGCATTCGTAACTCCGAACGGCATAACTAAAAATTCATAGTGCCATACCTCGTTCTAAAAGCAGTTTTATCAATGTCTTCCGGTTTAACCTTCAGTTGATGGTACCCCGATCTAAGATCAATCTTGGAAAACACTTGTGCACCCTGTAACTGGTCAAATAAATCATCAATACGCGGTAATGGATATTTATTCTTTACAGTTACCTTGTTCAATTTGCGGTAATCAATGCACAGTCTCAATGAGCCATCTTTCTTCTTTACAAACAAAACAGGTGCACCCTACGGTAAAGTACTGGGTCTGATAAACTTCTTGTCTAACAGTTCCTGCAATTGTACTTTCAATTCCTTCGCCGATTGGAGCCATTCAGAAGGAGCTTTAGATATCGGTAAATTTCTAATCACATCCACAATAAATTCAATTTCCCTGTCAATCAAATCCCCTGGCAAATCATCTGGAAATACATCTGGGAATTCTCTGACTATAGGAATACAATTCACATTAGTTTTAACACTATCATCAGTAGGCACAGTTAGCACAGAACACAGATACCCTTTACACCCCTTTCTAATCAGTTTGACAGCTTTTACAGAAGAAATCAGATATGGAGGAGGTACTACTCCACTCCCATTAAACACAAATTCAGGCAAACCCGGTGGATGGAAAACTACTTGTTTTGTTACACAGTCTATAGTGGCATGATATTTTTGTAGCCAATCCATCCCCAATATTACATCAAAATGATCTATGTTCAACGATAATAAGTCAATAAACAGATGCATATCCCCAACAATAATCTCACAAGCAGGATACATATATGCACATGTCATGGATCCCCCAACAGGTGATGATACTGCTAGCAGATAGTTCATGGGTTCTAAGGGTCTATTCAATTTACGCGAAAAAGCATGCGACACATAAGAATGTGTAGACCCCGAATCAATCAATACATAAGCATTTTGAGCACAGATAGAGAGGATACCTGACACAACAGTCTCAAGAGTTTTGCGTCTCCTGCGATTAGGGCGAACACTGCCCTGCCTCAGGCTCTTTTCCTAGCTTTGGGGTTCGGTTTTGGTGCTACATTCGATCTGTCAGTGCTGGTGCAAGTGGCGGGGTAGGGGGACAGTCTTTAATCCTGTGGCCTACCTTGCCACACCTGAAACAAGCTCCAGAAATCTGGTAGCAAACCCCTTTATGCTTGTTGCCACATACGGAGCAGGGTGGAGTAAACCCACTCCCTTGGCTGGGGCTAGTAGTCGACCCCGTATTCTGTTTCTTGTTTGCTGGGTTATGCTTGCCTTTCTTAAATTTAAAACCCTGTCTTTTTCCTTGCCATTCAGTTGTTGGTGTTTCAGATTGTTTCACCGCTGCAATATTTGTCTCGGCCATCAATGCCCAGTCGAGAACACCCACATAAGTTGGCATTTTCAACACGTTTATTCGGTCCTGGATAGCAACACTAAGGCCGCCTTCAAACCTCCTTGCCTTCTTATAATCGGTGTCCACCATGTGTGGTGCATACCTAGCAAGTTCAGTAAAATTCTTCTCATACTCGGCAACAGACGTTTTGCCCTGTCTCAGCTGTTCAAACTCAGTCACTTTTCTGTCTCTGATGCATTGGGGAAAATACTTTTCAAAGAAGGACTCCTTGAACTGAGTCCAAGTCACAATAATATTCGCCTCACGGGTCAACATCCACCACCTTCTAGCTTCTTCCTGAAGGGTGAAGGTTGCTAACAATACTTTATTGGCTTCAAAGCACGGAAACATTTCAAACAACTTCTCAGTCTCAAGAACCCAAGCTTCAGCCTTTAACGGTTCCAAGCCTCCCTAAAAGGACGGCGGTTTCATTTTGCTGAATTTCTGAGTCAGTGCAATAATGTCCACCTCATTAGTATTCACATTTTGTACATCTTGTTCCGGTTGCACCGGAGGAGGAGGAGGTGGGGGCTGTTGGTTCAGTTGTTGTTCGAGTCTTTCAATTATCAGTCCCATCATTTGTTCAAGTCTGGCCATTCTGGCCTCAGAGGATGATGCTTCAGGTTCATTTGCATTATCCATTTTGCTATAAGCAGTTGTACAATTAAACAGTTTAACACTTTAACATATAATCAGTCAGTCATAAGCACACACTTTTCAAGTTCGTGAGATGCCCTAATCGCTTTTCTAGGACACCCTATAGCTCATTTGGACACGTGTGTGCGGTATAACTCGTGGTAAGTATCGCTCTGATACCACTCTGTCATGATCCAAACCCGGCCCTATGGGTTTTGCATCAGAATCGCCAAGAATCCGAGATTACCAAAGGCCTACAATGAGAATACACAAACAGTATGTACGGCGGAAGCCAATACAATAAATAACTAGTATCCATTGAGCTGTGAAAATTTGTATGTCAAAAACATTTTTATGCATTCATACGGTTCAACATAGTACAATCCATATGCAGTCTATACAATCATATACAACAAGACGGATTGAATCCTCGATAACAAGATAAAGAAATAATACAAAAGTACAATACAGTAAGGAGACCGATAGGGGGACACAAAAACACCCCAAGCCATAACATGGCAACTCGGAACCTCGCAGTGAGGCACATAGGCTGGCTTGACAAAACTGGGGACCAATCCCACGCTCTTAGCTCCGGTCTGGTTGCTGAGAACCTATATATATATATATAAACAGTGAGCTAAAGCCCAAAGGAATAACATACGGTAAAGAGGTTATGAATGAATGTCCTTACGAGAATGAAATCAATTCATTATACAAGATTTCAATCTTTCAAGATTTCACCAATCAAGATTTCAATCAATCACCATATGTGGTACATCCATTAGCCTATAAACAAGAGGGTCCAGAAGGACCGCCTTAATGCATCTAACAAGAATGATGATCATCAATCAAGAAATGATGGTTCCACAAGGAAACCGACAGAGCTCAGAATACCAATAACAAAGGTGCTAAGGATGCCACAATACATTCAAATACAGACATACATTCATTCAATCAACAATATCGGTTCAATAAATTCGATTCAAGATTCAAAATATAACCATTTGAACATATCTTTACACAACTGCTACTCACGAGATTGGGCTAATAGCAGCTAGAGCGCGTCCCCGAGAGCCAACCCTAAACAGTTAACAAATAGAACACACACTAAGTTCACAGTCGAAAGGATGATAATTAAATCCCTAAATTTCCTCGGTGTGGTTCTATGTCTAAATCCTCATTAAGATGCCTTAAACTAGGCCTAAGAATGCCTAGGATGGGATGAGGATGCAAAAAAATGTGCATAGAAATCAGGGCCTCCGCTCGAGCGTCAACTTCCCCGCTCGAGCGGACAAGCCAACAAAGGTCCCCGCTCGAGCGGGCTGATGCACAGTGCAAGATGCTGGATGCGCGATTTTCCCGCTCGAGCGTGAAAAACTCCGCTCGAGCGGACTGTAAAACATGCTACGAAAATGCTGAGAGCATGAATTTCCCGCTCGAGCGGCACTTTATCCGCTCGAGCGGACCTCAAAAATCTGGAAAACCCAGAATTGTGTTATGAGTTCGAAACTCAAGTTTGGGATACCAAAATCGATCCTCTTGGGCCCATTACCTGGAAAATTCTTTTAAACACATAGAATAACAAGTTTTAAAGCTCAATTTAAGAAATCAAGGCCCAAGGGTGTTTCAATTAAACTCAATTTCAAACTAATTTCAAGAACACCTTCAAAACATGACATGCATGATCTTTAAACCAAAATTAAGGTTCAAATCTTGCTCCATTGAGCTCCAATCTTTGAAAACAATGAGGAAACATGAACTATGATAAAAACATGGACATGCATGTGACAATTCTCCAAGAATTCAACTTCAAACTCACCAATATATACATGCATGCATGAATGGAGCTCTAACTCAACAATTATGAACAAATTCATGTCTTAGCTCTCTAATTAAACATGGAGCATGCAAGAATAAACCTTAAGGACAACAATGAGAGGTCCAATTACCTTACTAAGTCTTGTATTGAGAGCCTAAGAGATCAATAATGGAGTCAACACTTCAATTCTTCTCAAGTTCAAGCACAATCAAGCAAAATGGGATGAAAATCAATCCTCTCTCTCTCACTCTCTCTCACTTGGTCGGTCAAGGCTCAAGAAATGAGCTGAAGAAATGTTGTGATCAAGTGTGTGTAGGCTCAAGTGATAGAAAATAAACAATGGTCCACTCAAGGTGGCAATAACGTAATTAAATCAAACTCTTTAATTGACTTAATTTAATCTAATTTAATCATTCCTAATCAATTTTCGATAAATATACCATAAAATCAGGAATATTCTACTGAGTCTAAAACTTCAAACGGTTTCTAAATCGGCCGCCGATAAGGCCTTCAATTAACAGTTTAAACACATAAATGCAAACAGATAATTAAATCATTAAACAGATAGAAATGCAATATAACAGGTAAACTTATTCAATTTCGCTGATTTCAATCGGTCCATTCATTCAAGATTAATTACATTACCATAATCGGCCGTTTAGCAAGAATTAGTAGGTAATTCAAAGGTTTAATCCAGATCAAGACGGGTTGTTACACGACCCTTGTTGCTGTTGGTGTCAACCCTTACAATTAGAGTGTATACTGTTTTTTGGTGTCGACCTTTTGTCAGCCGCTTCTGTCAACCCTTGCATCCGAATGTATATCGCTTTTGGTGTCGACCCTTCTTGTTGGTATCGAATTCTTGCATCTCAAAACACTTAGTTATTTTTCTAGCTTTTTTCAGTGTCAACCCCTCGCTCGGGTCGACCCTCTGTTCTAGAACACTTAACATTCTTGAGGATTATTCTAGTGTCTATCCTTGGACCTGTGATAGATAAAGATAGATGTTTTGCAACCAAGAGCTTATGCTTATATTTTGATAACATAAAAGGTTTTTGAAACATAATATTCTTGAGTCTCAAAATAATTAGAATCATGAAGTACAAATGTTAATTTTGAAAACTTCAAATAATAAACTGTTCGTCATAAATCAAAATCAAATAGAAATTCAAGTTTGAGTAACCTTTGGGCTAAAAAAATCTTTTTGGGAAAACAAATACTTCAACCTTTTATGGTCGGAGAAAACCTCAAACTTCTCACCATACAAGTAATGCCTCCAAATTTTCAAGGCAAACACTACTGCGGCTAGCTCTAAGTCGTGGGTAAGGTAATTCTTCTCGTGAGTTTTCAACTGCCGATAACCGTAAGCTACCACCTTTCCCCTTTGCATCAAAACACAACCAAGCCCATCCCGACGCATCACAAAAGACGGTGTAACCCAAACCTCTCTCCGGAATAATCAACACTAGCACCGTAGTCAATCTAGTTTTGAGCTCTTGGAAGGACTTTTCACAAGCCTCACTCCACACAAACTTGACTCCCTTTCTAGTCAGCCTAGTCAAAGGCACAGCTAGCCTAGAGAAGTCTCTCACAAAATGCCGATAATACCCCGCCAACCCCAAGAAACTTCGAATCTCAAAGACGTTCTTAGGTTGTTCCCAATCTTGCTGTCACGACCAAACCCACCCTTATGGGTTTAGCATTGTAACTGGCCAGTAATCCATGATTACCGAAGGCCTGTTTAACAGTAAAGACAGTAATACAGAGTAAAGGGGCTGGCGGAAGCCAAAACAGTAAATAAAAGATGTCCAATGAGCTGTGACATTCTGAATGCAAAAGGACTTTTTATAAACATGCCACATTGATAACCAAAACATATGTACATGCAACATTTACACAAACATCCTTGTCAGGGACCAAATCCCTAACTAAAACTGTACAATCAAGTCCTAAACAGTTATTACAAAACAGAGACAGGAGGGTGAAACTGAGACACCCCAAAACAGCCTTAGCTTGACGGGCTTGGAACCTCGAGGTGAGGCATGGTGGTTGGCTTGACAAAACAGGAGCTTAGCTTGACGCTCCTAGCAATGGTCCGGTGCTTGGACACCTACATATAAATATAAACAGTGAGCTAAAGCCTAGTGAATAACAACAGTGTAAAGAGGTTAAGAATGAATGTCCTTTCAGTAATTAAACAGTCAATTGCATCAGTAAATCAGTCATTTAGAACCATAGTAGTCACATGTGGTACATCCCATAGCAAAACAGTATAGTAGGTCTCAACAGACCGAACAGTCAGTTGATGGCCATCATAACAGTAAACAGTAGTAGTTCCAAACATGGGAACCGACAAAGATTTCTGTGACAGTAGCAGTAACAGTACAGTAACAATAAATTGTTATGGATGCCACGAATACAGTTTACAAATAGGACAAATATTCATTCATTAAACAATAACATTTCAGTAAGAAGAACAGTTGATCATTCAGAAGATAATCATAATTGAACATATCTTTACAACATAGTTACTCACAGAGCACTGGGCTATAGACAAGCTAACAAGCGTCCTCGGATGCCAACCCTACAATTGCAAAACGAACACACACTCGGGATTAATAACTTAGCCCCCTTAACTTAATTTGGTGTGGTTCTATGACATTATCCTCATTAAGATGCCTTAAACTAGGCCTAGGAATGCCTAGGATGGAATGAGGATGCAAAAAATGCACTTTAAAACACTTTTCAAATTTTTGTTGAAACAAGGGTCTTGCTCGAATGTGGCTTTCTTCGCTCGAGCGAGCGTGCCAAAATAGAGGGGTCTCTCAAGCGTGGACTTCCTCGCTCGAGCGGTCTGTAAAAATGCAAAAAGTGCTGGATGTTGAAAATCCCTGCTCGACGCTCACTCAATGCTCGCTCGAGTGTGAGACATAGCTCTTCGCTCGAGCGTAGGTCTCGTCGCTCGAGTGTGCGTCTGCATGCACCAAACATCTAAGAGCTTGCAATCTACGCTCAAGCCAACATTCCTTCACTCGAGCGGAGCTTTGAACAAAAGATGGTCGCTCGAGCGTGGAATCCTTCGCTCAAGCGTGGAAACCAAAATCTGGAATTTCCAGATTTGCTTTCAAAGCTCAAACCAAGCATTCAACACATCAAAACTCAACCTTTTGGGCCAATTTTCTAGAAAACACTTGAAAACTCATAGTACAACATATTTTGAAGATCAATTTTGTAAAATCAAGCCCAAAGGTAAGCCAATTGAACACAATTTTAAAGAAACTTTCATGAACTAAACAAGAACATAACATGCATGAGCTCTTATGAATTCCAATGCTCTAAAACAAGATAAAATGCAAGATTTAGCTCAAGAACATGGTGAATTCATGGACCTCTACTAAAATATGCACATGCATGTAAGGGTTCCATGCAAAACAACTTCAAATTTCAAGAACATGTACATGCATGCATGAATTTACTCACAACTCAACACTATAAACCACTTCTTGACTTAGATCACTAATTTTCCCATGAATCATGCAAGAACAACTTAAATTCACAACCAAGAAGGTGAATCCTTTACCTTAAGTCTTGAATTCCAATTGTGTTAGCTCAATTTTGCAATTAACCTTCAAATCTTCTAAGTTCAAGCAAAGTCTAGGTAAATTCAACCTTTTTCTCCTCTCCTCTCTCATACGATTTTGGTCTAGAAAAGGCTGAGGAGATGATATGAAATGCAACAATTAAGTCCAAACAAAGCTTGTAGGAAATGACCACTCAATGGCAATTTGGTAATAACCTCAAACTAATGTAATTTAACTTTATTTAATCTAATTTAGTCATTTCGAATCAAATTTTAATTTAACCTACCATAAAATCACATAAATTCTAATTAGCATATAACACTAATCAATTTCAGATTCGGTCGCCGATAAGGCCTTCAATTTATAGTTCAAAACTTAAAACATGAACAGATCATTTAATGGCAAATAGATAGAGATGCAATTAAAGCAACATACTCATGCAATCAGTTCAGAACTTCAGCTTAAACAATTACTTATCATGCTTAATCATATATTAGCACTAATCAGAGATGAGGGTTGTCACACTTGCACACAATCTATTTTAAAAGAATCTACAGTTACCCTTTCACTTGATACTACATGGCCCAAAAACTTCACCTCGATGAGCCAAACCTCACACTTCTCAAATTTGGCATACAACTGATGCTCCCTAAGCAAGTCAAGCACTATCTTTAAGTGAGCCTCGTGTTCCTCCTCGGAGGTCGAATAGATTGGGATGTCGTCCACGAAGACGACCACAAAACAATCCAAGTACCCCCTAAAAATTCAGTTCATTAAGTCCATGAAGGAAGCCGTTGCGTTAGTCAACCCAAATGGCATTACAAGGAACTCATAGTGGCCATAACGCGTACGAAAGGCCGTTTTCTGGATGTCTTCCTCCCGGACTCTCAACTGATGGTACCCTGATCTCAAATCTATCTTCGAAAAGCAACAAGACCCTCTAAGTTGATTAAACAAGTCATCTATTTTAGGTAAAGGGTATATGTTCTTGACAGTAACTCGATTCAGTTTACGGTAATCGATACACAACCGCAACGACCCATCCTTCTTCTTCGCAAAGAGAGCCAGTGCTCCCCAAGGTGACGTACTAGGGCATATGAAGCCCTTGTCTAGAAGTTCTTGGAGTTAAATCTTCAACTCATGCAACTCCACGGGTGCAAACCTATACGGCGCCATAGAAATTGGTGTCGTTCCAAGCACTAAGTCGATGATGAACTCAATCTCCCGGTGGGATGGCAAACTAGTAAGGTCCTCGGGAAACACGTCCGGGTATTCACACACCACCGTTGGCAACATAACTCAAGTCCCGCCACTCTCATCATCCACAAGAGTAACAAGAAAGCCACTAAGCTTGTTCCTACTACGAGGATCAAATACAGACGACAAGACCCGATCAACCCTGTCTCCCAGAAAGTAAAAATGATCTCCATTCGAGGTGCACACTGTGACCTTCTGTCGAAAATAATCAATCACTACCCGATACGAAGATAACCAATCCATGCCTAGAATGATATCAAAACTCGACATGTCTAGCAACACAAAGGCAAACGGTAGTCTATGCCCAGCAACATCTATCTCACAATCATGGCAACCTCGATCTAAGTCAACGGTACCCTCGACAAGAGACTCTACTCTGAGCGAAGATGCTAACTGTGTCACTTCTAGCCCCAATGCAGATGCGAATGCAGCAGATATGAATGAATGAAATGCACCTGTATCTATTAACACACTGGCCAAAGAATTACACACAATAAAAATACCTCTCACGATCAAGGGTCCTGGCAACTGCTCTGGTGCGGTAACAGCGTACAAGCGCCCTTGTGGGCTCTGATCAACCTGCTTGTCCTTCGGAGCATAGGCCTGTTGTACACACTGAGCTGAAGTGGCTCCTTGATGAACTCGTGAAGTCTGGTGAGTGAACTCTGGCTCAGTGGCTCTGATGCGCCTCGATCCCGATCAAGGCCTCCCAACTGCGGGAAAGCTCTCTTCATGTGCCCTGACTAACCACACTGATAACAAATAGGCCCCTGACCCCTACTCTGAGACTGACTCTGAGATTGGTTAGGTGGTGGTGGTGGTGGCAACATCTGCTGTCCTCCCCCCTTCTGTGGACATGCAAAGGCCTTGTGACCCGGTTGGCCACACTTGAAACAAGAAAACCCACTCGGTGCATTCTTCCCCGGGCCCGCACTAGGCAAGGGGAAAGTAGATCTAGACTGTTGCGGCTGAGACTGAGATGAAAAGGTACTTCTACTCTTCTTGTTGGGCCTAAAGTCCCCCTACGACCTTTGGCCCCTAGACTTCAAATTTCGAAGTCTCTCCTCCTCAGCCTCCACAATAATTTCCACATGTGTGGCTGCCTCCACAAGGCAATCATAATTCCGAATCATGTTCCCGACAACCTTGAACAAAATTTTCGTCCTCAACCTCTGCTCGAACTCAAAGCAACGGCGCTCTTCCGTCGCTACCAATTCCGGTGCAAACCGGGACAAACTAGAAAAGGCCGTTTCAAATTTGGCCACGGACATATTTTGTTGCTTAAGGTCCTTGAATTCTTGTCTTAATCTCTCCCTAGCTGTGGGAGGTAGATACTTGTCTTGGAAGGCCGCCACAAATGCCTCCCACGTTGGTTCAATTCGGCCCTTGACATACTTCCACCATTGGCCTGCATCATCTTTGAGATAGTAGCCAGCAAGGGTCACCCTTAACTCACCATGAATTACCCACATTAATGAACATTCACTAAACAGTAACAATAATCCTTCCAGCTTCACATGTTTGATAAATGAGTTTAATACAAAAGTTCCACATGCGGTATGCATTCAACGAAACAAAAGAACACATGAATCTATAGCATGTGAAACATATAGCCTCAAAATAGAAATAAAATAAAATAAATGCCCTTACGAGCTTACATCTTCCAAGGCAATAGCCCGGTTACACAAAAAGGTCTCTCGGACCCATACCAAATTAGCCCTAGGCTTTACAAAAATTACAACAAAAGAAAGAGTATTCTACTCTTCACCAAAACATATCCACACCCTTAGCTCGGCGGGATCACAACATCTTTACCTGCACCAAATCCCATAAAGGTGAGCACAAAGCCCAGTAGAAAATTCTCACAAAGTATATACAGTTATGCAACTCTCAATAAACATGCGAATGTCTATGCCATGCCATGCTCTTTTAAAGAAAATTCATTTCATGCTCTTTTAAAGATTATCATCTTTCAACAAAATTTGCAATCTCAACTTATTTTCAAAACTTCCAATTTTCAATCAATAGGGGCAGTAAATACGACACTGGTAATCCCTAAGCTGGTGTCTACAAGTAGACTCTACAAGTACTACCCAATCGTTATTTTTACCGGTATTAACCGGAAGGCTCGACACCTATCCGCGCGGTTTTCTGGTCTTTCACTATGGACACTCAGGCTAATTTATCAAATTCAACTACACCCCCTAACCGGACTTATCATGTATTTACCCCATTCACATTTCCATAATTCTCATTACAATATGATCTTTCTCAAAATAAATGTTTTTCCAACACATGTCAAGATGCGCAATAATAATAACTCAATTGAAACATGATGCAATAATTACTATTCTCAAAATATCTCTACAACAATATCAATCAATCACATTTCTCATTTCTTCCCTTCAAGCCATTTCACAAAATACCTATGTGTCTTTAACACACAATAACAATTTCCCATCATGCACAATTCTAATCAATTTGCCTCTTCAAGGCCACATGTGATGTTTTTCAAACATAAATCTCCAGTATTCATGGTTCTCACAATCTATAATGCACAACAATTTTGTCATCTCACAACAATATATCATCATGTATTCAACACTAATTTTTGAAACAAAATTCTCTTTTTTCAATATACATATCATAAGATGGTCATTTTCAAAACACCTATGAAGTCTACATTCATCCATTCTTTTTAACACAAGAAGAATAGAAATACCATAGACATTTACACCTTTTCCAAAATCCCCAAATTTCTAGGGTTTCTCATCAAACCCAACACATTCTCATTTTCCTCAATGGAACCCTTTCAAAATCATTTTTCTCAAGTTTAATAGAATGAAAACCCTCTAGGATTTAAACAAATATTTGAGATATAAACCCACTTTTAAAACTCTCTACACTTTTAAATCACAAAGTTTGGAATCAACAAAGCACTAGAAGAAAACTCTTAAAATCATCATCAAGATAGCAAAACTTGTAGACATAACTCAAGAATGTCCCCACCTCAAGCTTGATGAAGAAAGAAAGTGAAACCCTAGCTTCAAGATGGAGTGTTCTTCAATTATCCACAACACCAAGAGGAGTTCAAGCTTGATCTTCAAGATTTAGAGAGAGGATGATGATCTAAACCCAATGGATAGCAAGAATCAAAGGCTCTTGGATGCCTTGGTTAGGGTCTTTAAAGAGAAAGAGGAGAAAACTGGCTTTTAGAGTGAGAGAGAGGTTAGAAAATGAGATATTTTCGGCCTCAAAATGATAAAAAATTAGAGTTTTGATTTGCTAGAGTGCCTCACGTCGGCCTTCATTTTACAGACGTCTTGGGTCCTCCAAACCTCGACCCACTGTAATTTAAGCGATTGTGCCCAAGCAGCCCACGAATTTACGTGCGTCGCGGTTCCGTGACGTGTGGCCCCTCTCCCGACATGTACCCGACTTTTCAGACTTCACTCCGGGCACTCTAAACCTGACCTCTCGCTCTTCGAAATAAGCGAAAATCGACACCGAACAAAATAAGAACAAGAACTCTAATCTAGAGAACCAATTCCGGGTGTTTCAAGTCCAACGAAGATGAAAGGAGGAGGGAGGAAGAAGAAAATAAGGAAAACAAGGACCCGGTCATCACAAAAAGCATAATTTTTATAATTTAAAAAAATTCACTTGTTTTAATTTTACCAATTAAATTATTATATATCTATTTGTTATATAACACTTAGGATAAAACATTAATAGCAACAAAAAAATGAAAGAAAATAAAAATTGTGTTAGTCAGGACATGTTGGGGATGTTATCTTTTTGATTAGAAAGTAAAGAAACTAAAGAGTGCTAAAATGTATTTCACATGCATTAAAAAAAAAAAAAAAAAAGTTTGAAAATTTTTGTACCAATTTGAAAAGATCAAACAATTTTTGTGAGTGAGTGCATAAGTGTTTACACATTTGGAAAGATAAAATGGAAAATTTAAGTAACAAACAAAAATATTTGCATTTTCTGATACAATTAAATAATTTATTCCTAAATACATTAATTTTTTTTTATCTCTTAAAAGTTCCAAAACGTCACTTAAAAAGCTAATTTCAGACACTCTTTTTGTTAAAAAAAAATTAAAACTTACTTAATGTTATTTATTTTTTGTGTTTTTTAAAATTATTTTTAATTAATTTAAAAAAATTATCAATTATTGTTTAATCCCGTGCAAAAATGCTAGTAATTTATTAAGAAAAAATAGTTTAAATATAATAGAAAAAAAATTACTTATCAAAAAGTTGAAATAGTGTGTTTTTGACTTCTACTTTTTAATTATTGATTTTAACTTACAATAAGTTGTACCAAATAAGACAAAACATTGGGAATTAGGGCCGACCCTCAATAAGGCAGCAATATTTCAATAAGAATTTAATTTTATATTTAAATAATATTTTTATTTTATTCTTAATTAAAAAAAATTCAAATAAAATTTTGGAATTCGAGGTACAACTTTTCGTATTGAAGCTTTTAGTTTTCATTGAGGAGATTTTTTTCTCCTCTGACCTTTGAACTAATAAGAATTTTTTTTATAAGTCTACGAAGAAAAATGTTTATTATTTGCCTTTGAATCATAAATATTTTTAATATTTAGGGGTTGTTTGGCATCAATATCTTTTTTCCATCATAAAAATATTTATTCTTTTTATCTTTTTATTTTTTTTTCATCACATCACCTCTCTACTTTTCTGTACATCTTTTTATAAAAAGATAAAAAATACACTTATTTAGATCATTCGAAACAACCCCTTATATTGAGTTTTTTGTTTGATTTTAAATATTTTCACATGAAGATTTTTTTCTAATATTTTGATAATTTTGATATAGAGAATATGGGTTCGTTTGGTTTGTATTTCTAAAAATTTTTTGGAAAATTTTCTCTACAAGTAAGTTTTTAAAAATAATCAAACCAAATAAATTTTTTCAAAAAAATTTCTCAAAACTTGTAAACCAAACAAGTTTTCCAAACAAATCTCTCTCTCACACACATCAAATCAATCACTTTTTCCAAAACTCTCTCTCAAAATAATTTTTTAAAACATCTTTTGAAAAAAATCAAACCAAACAACTTTTCGTACTTTTTATCTCTAAAACACATATCTTTGGGAACCTTAAACTAAAAAGATCAGAGAGCCGGGACTTTACAAAATGACCATCACTTTGGTCACTTTTCTCTTAAGCTGACATTGGTGGAAATGGCAATTAGGGATCAAAGTGCCATTTTTAGAAGTGGCTAAAAACGCTGCGTCTTTGTTGCTGCACAAAAAAGTTAAGCCAAGCGTTTTGGGCAATCCTTGCCTTTGGCAAGGGATAAAAAAGTTAGGTTGGCTAATTACGTAAATACCCTCTAGGTCAACAAATTGTGTAGAATTTTAAAGTTTGGTAAGGGTATTTTGGTCATTTTAATTTGATTTGACATCATAAATAAATATTAAACTAAAAAGTAAAAAAGTCAGCTTTTTACTAACTTCCCAAATCACTTTCTAAAAAGCTAAAAAGTTTGGTAAAAAGTCAAAAGTCAATTTTTTACCAACTTTTCAAAACACTCCAAAGTATAGTATGGTCACATTTTGTCTATACCGATTAATTTTTAAGAGATTGTGCCGAGCCGTGAAGTCTTTTTTAATGGTTGGAATCGTGTGAGTCTGGTTTTTATGATTAGTATCATGTCATTTTTAAATTTCGTTCAATTATCAAATATATATATATATATATTATATATGAAAAAAAAAATTAATTTTCATACTTTTTTTCCAATTAACAGGCGAATTGTGAGACTTATATCTTCAATTTTCCCACTAATACGATGCAAAGAATACAAAACTTTGCCACAAGCTCGAACAATACGCCCAAGAAAATAAATTTCATTTTCCGTTACTTTATTTTACTACACTTTTTTGGAATAATTTCCTCACAATTTTTGACAACTGAATAGAATCTCAATATTTGTAAATTATTATCAGTCAAATCAATAGAAATAAGTATTATGTTTTTATATGTTGGAAACTCACCTATACAAAAAAAGATTAAATAAAGTAAAATTTGGAATCATTTATTTGATTAACTATAATGAGGAGGGTAATAAATAAAAAATAACAAGATGGTTCCAAATTATCCATTAGTTTTTTTCTTTTTTTTTCAATCTGAAACCTGACCCAGTTTAGAAGGAAGAGTCATGGAGACAGTTGATTATTGAAAGTTTGACTTTGTAGTTAAGGGTTTGCTTCGTGCTCGGATTAGAAAGTATTATTAGATTTATAAAGATTCATCACGAATTCTGTTTTGATAATTTGAATCATATAATATATAAAACTCGTTGAGTATTATATACTTCTAAAAAATTATTTTGATCAGATATCGATAGTTACTTGATAAAATCAGTTTTGTATTAAAAAAATAAATAATTGACAGAAATCTAATCTGATTAAAATAGTTATCGATATCCGATTAATGTGAATTTTTATATACATATAATACTCAACAAATTTTACACATTAAACAATTTAAATTATTAAAATAAAATTTATGATAAACCCTCACAAGTTCAACAACACTTTCTAATCCGATGGTGAATTCCCAATCTCAGGGGTTTTGTCCTTTTAATTGCATTTTTTAATTGACAACAGTGCGTCACGTGCACTGTGTGATTACCAGCGAATAGGAACACTGTCTACTCGTGATATCACGCGGCATGGGAACAACCAACAAAAAATTATGTTTGGTTTTGAATTTTCAAAATTATTTTTGAGTTTTTTATTTCTTTTTTGCATTTTGTTATATTTGATTTTTTATATTTTAAATAAATTTTTTAAATGCATTTAATCTTAATATATTTAGCATGTAAAATATTTGTAAATATTTAAAAAAAATTAATAAATACAAAAAATATGAAAATATATTAAATTTTTATGTTTTTTATGGGATCAACTTGTCTCCAGTTGAGACTGGAGTGTTCTATTAGGTCTCCGTGGGCTCACTATGAAGTCCACATTAATAATCTGAACCGTTCAATTTGTAAGGTTCGTTAAATACTTCATCCTTATAAAAACTCTCATTGATTAGATATCAATAATCTTTTGATCAAATCACATTTTTGTTAATAATTTATTTTTAAAATCACAGTTACCATTGACACATATTTGATTTGATCAAGTAACTATCGATATTCAATTAACATGATGTTTTATAAAAATAAAGTACTCAACGAGCCCTAAATATTGAATGATTTGGTTCATCGATGTGGAGCCCACAGAGCCCAACAACACGCTCCAGTCTAATTTTGGACTGGAGACAAGCCAATATCTTTTTTATTTAATGAATTTTTTAATAAAAGTTCACAAATATTATATTTTTTTTAAGTATATTTTGATTAAGGGATGTTTTGACAATCTCCTAATATAGTTAAAAAGTTAAAAAAAAAATCGCTACAAAATAAAGACAACTCTTTTTTCTACTCTTCTGTATATTTTTTCGTAAAAAATTAAAAAATTAATTAAAATAATTAATTCCCAAAAGAACCCTAAGTGAATATAAAAAGTAAAAAAAAATTATTAAAAATAAAAAAAATACAATTTAAAACTCAAAAAATTATTTTAAAAAATACAAAACTAAAAGGAAAATGGGGGAGACCCCAGCACCCCAGTGGGTGCTGATTGGTCCAAAAAAAATTGATTTTATTATTATTTTTTTTTCTCATCTAATTGACCTCTACGTGTATGGGAGGTGGTGAGGGCCACTTCCAAATGGGGGTCTGGATCAGTGTTGAAAACTAAAGGGGGTGCCACTGGCAAATTCAAACGGTAACACAACTAATGTTTTGTTAGTTGAAAGAGTTGAGTTATTCAATCTGCTTGATTTTGGATTTTTCAAAAGTAGCTTTTGAGTTTTGAGTTCGTATATTTTATTTTTATTAAAAAAAATATTATTTTCATCAAATTTTCTTTTAACTTGAAATATAAAATTTATAAAAAAAAAATCATTTAAAAAATTTACTAAATACAATATATATATATTCGGTAAATTTTATTATTTTTTGTATTTATTGATTTTTTTTGATTTTTTCATAAATACTTTATTTTTTAATTATTTTTAGACTATATGCATCTAAAAAAATAAAAAATTGAATCAAATAAAATATTTAAAGAGTTCAATAAAATAAAATAAAATAAAATAAAATAACATTAATTAAAAATTCAAAAATTATTTTTTAAAATTGCAAACCAAATAGATTTATTGTTTTATGTTGACTTTTGAATGGCACAATGTGAATGATATGGAATATAAAAAATAAAATTATTCAAATGGTTTGGGATCCAGTTAAAAAAGTCATTTTTATTTTTTTATTTGAACTCCTCACAGTGTAACTGTGTATGTATGGGACTAAATTGCAGACTTGGGTAAGCCCCTGAGTACAGGGGGATTAGTAGAGCTCAATCTATTTACGTGACAACGAAAAAAAAAAAAAGTCTAAATAAAACAAAAATAAAAATAAAAACAAAACGAGGTATACACATCACATTAATAGATGAGTCTCACTCATTAGAACTCTTATTTTAGAGGTAATAAATATTTTTTATTTATAAAAAGCACTTTAGCACCGTAGATTTGAGTTGTCACATGTGGTCGTGTGATATTATTATGGTTCCATTTGGTATTTTCAAAATAATTATAAATTATCTATAAATTTTACTAATTTTTGTAAAATTATTGTCATACGTTTTAAAAATAAACTTTTGTTGCACAAGATCTAGTCACTAATAACCACTGTTGACTTATTTTTAACAATTGGTAATCGCTTTTTGTCCATTATCACTCATAATATATCACTACAAAGACAATTAAATTCAACTTTAATAAATTATGGAGTACTTTAAGATAAAGTCATGTACGATCGCACTCTAAGATATCAAGTGATAATATATCCGTGATTGAGATATTGGAGTATGCCATACTCCCAACTAACTTGCCAAGTTTGGGGAGTTGAGAATAATTCATCTTTTTATATTTTTATTTTTTTTTATCACACCATTTTTATATTTTTCTATACATATTTTCATTAAAAAAATAAAAAGTACATTTATTTGGGTCATTCTAAACCAGTCTTTAATCTGGACAAGAGTATGACAGATCTAGTTAAAAATCTTTGAGATTATGTATTAGAGAAAGAATTTAAAATGATATACACTTCCTAGATTGTAAAAGTTTGATTGGAAGGGGGAGTCTTAGAATGAACAAGACGTTCTATATAAAAGTTAGCCCCATCGAAGGTGAATGTAAGTGGAGTTTGTGCATTAAAAACTCATTATTTTGATGCTACAAATATGATGGACTAAGCTCAATTTTGCATCAGAGTGACTAATCTATCTATATATTTATATCTATACTATATATTAAGTCAAAGGGAGTTTTTAACTCCAAATCTTGTGGGAACTCCAATCTCTCAATTTAAATTTTTTGATTTTTTTTATTTAAAAAAAAATCTTAACATTTATTAACTTTTCCCAACCCCCAAGTCTTACCCTCGTAATAACACTTTAATACATTAAAACAAATATAAAAAAATTCTTTGAAATCCAACACATATGAATTCCTTAAAAAGTCCCAACACATATGATTATTATCCCTCATAATAACACTTTAATGCATTAAGAACAAACATAAAAAAAATTTCTTAAAAAATCCAACACATATGATTATTATCAAAATATTAAACTTTAATATAATATAATAAAAAAAAGAAGACATTTAATTCATTAAAAAGTTCAACACATATGATTATTATCAAAATATTAAATTTTAATATAATACAAAAAAGAAAAAAAAGAAGACATTAAAAAAAAAAGACATTTAAAAATCACAATTCATATATATAGATAATTGTAAATATATTAAGAAAAAGAGGGTTTCTAAACCCTAAGCCTTGTAGGAGTTCCAATCTCTCAATCTTAATTTTCTAAATTTTTTATTTAAAAAAAAAAAAACCTATTGATTTGGTCAAAATCCCCTAACCAGCATTTATTAACTTTTTCCAGTCCACATACATGCATTTATTGATTTGGTCAAAATCCCTTATTAGTATTTAAAAACTCCTCATACAAATAATTATAGATACATCTCGCGCATAGTTACTGCAGTAGCCTTTTTAATTTCTCTTGTACACTATGGTTAGTGATAAAATTGTTAAATTATTTTTATAAAAAATCTTAAAAAAAACATAATTTATATATTAAAAAAATTAAAACAAAGATAAATATCTATAATTATCCCGTGCATAGCATGAGTAATAGGCTAGTATTATATAAGGAAAAACGGATTTCTAACTCACAAGTTTTGTGGGAGTTCTAATATCTCAATCCTAATTTCTTAATTTTTTGATTTTAAAAATAAAAAAAAAAACCAGCACTTATTGACTTTTTTTTTTTTTGGTTACAGGAAAATCCTCCTACTCTCCCGCAGGTACACTTATTGACTTCTCTCAAACATTTTTAACTTTTTTCATACACATCCTTTTCAATTTCTTCCATATCTATTTAATTATTTTTGAAATAATAATTATCCCCCATTTTCAACTTCTCCCATACCTATTTAATTATTTTAGAAATAATAATTATACCTTAATTTATGGATTTCAAACGGAAAGATAACAAAAATATTTCATAATCTCCCCATTCTAATTTCTCTCACTGATTTCCAAAAAAAAATATTAAAACTTGCCTTCCTTTTCACTCCCTCAAAAAATAGATACTTATTTTTCATGAGAGTTGTAGATATCTATTTATATATTATATATTATATATTATATTATAATATAACCAAAAAAAATAAAATAAAAATCAGATATACAAACAAATAAAATTAATAAATATGATTTTTATTTATTCAGTTAAAATCTTTTTTTTGCCTCTCAATATCCAATTTCAAATTTTAAAAATCATTAAAGTCTACCTAAACAAATCTAATTTGAAATATCTCACACCATCATACTTTAAATCAATAAAACTCACATGTTTATTACATATCTAATTCGCATCATAACTTACCTAAATAATAATAAAGAAGATAAGAATTAAATTAAATTAAAAACCATAGATAAATTAAATTTAAAAAAAAAAATAGAAACCCACAACTCCATCTTAAATAAATTTTAGAAAAAAATACAAACCACACAAAAATAAAGAAGATAAAAATTTAGATATAGATCTCAAAAAGATATATCTATATCTAAATTTGAATTATAATTATCTATTTTTTGATGTATATCTATTAAAATTTTGAATTACTTAATGAGACAAATTAATAAATTTTCA
The DNA here is from genome assembly GCA_025200525.1 of Camellia lanceoleosa. Taxonomy (NCBI): domain Eukaryota; kingdom Viridiplantae; phylum Streptophyta; class Magnoliopsida; order Ericales; family Theaceae; genus Camellia; species Camellia lanceoleosa. The sequence continues at coordinate 58,022,584 of CM045763.1, forward strand.
AGTCATATTTAAAGAATAATCTGATTAGTCATCCTAACTTCTAGACTTCGCGCACACTGGTGGAGGAGCTGACGAATTAGGCGGGGCGAGGTATAAGTTGTTGGGAGTAATATCCTACCACTCCATAAATTTATTTGTTTTTTAATTTTATTTTTTCCTGTGTGATTCTCTTTCTTCGTTGTTGGTTTGGTTTTGGTTTTGGTTTCGGTTTTAGTGAGATTAATGTGTTTGTTTACAAGTTTACATGGTGGACAAAAATTATTTGTGATGATGGTTGCAATCGAAGTATATATGCCATTATGTGCCATGGATTTTAATTAAATTTTGTTTTTTTAATGAAAACTATAAAATTGAAGTAAAAAAATGAGTATTGATTTTTTTAATATTTTTTATTATCATTTTATTTTATAGCAAATGTGAAAATTTATTAGGAATTCAAAATTGTACTACAACATTAGATTTTTGTATAACTAGGTAAATTTAAAACTTCTAAATGTCATTGTGTTTTTTTTATTTTTATCCACTTTCTATTCTATTATACTATCACTGCTATTTGTTAGTTTGTTAATCATAATTCAATTAATTGAAAATGAACTCTTGGTATAACTTTTCATGTAGATTAATTAATTTGTTATCCCTCTATTTGTACATAATAACATAATATATAGAGATAATCTCCAAATATAATTTTTATTTTTTATGTGATTAAAATAGTCCATCTTAAAATAGTATAGAGGAATTAGATGGCGTCTTTTATCCCAAAAAAACCCAATCTATTTTTTTTTTATACTTTTTAATTTTTTAAATTGAAACATCAGTTGTTTATGTCTACAAAAAAAAAATTTGATAAACATATATCCAAAAGTTACACATTTTTTTTCTCTTTTTTTTAATATATAGGATATTTACAAATGAAAAATATTTGACGTCTCAAATTTTTTTCATAATCCAACTTATAATGATGTAGTTATAAGTGTCAATTTTTATACAAATATGAGAAGAGAATTAATCAAATTATACATTTCAACCAATCACATACTCAAACTTTTACTATTTCAATATGTTATTTTATTATAATTTCAATTAAGAGAATCTCCAACCCTTAATATTTTTTTTCTCGAATTATAATTTGATAAAAATTAAAAAAGATGAAGTGTTGGAAATTATTATTATTTTTCCCATCAAAATTGATGAAAAAAAAAATTGGGATAAGAATGAAAGTTCTTTTAAAAATTGATAAAAATTTAACGAAAAAATTAAACTAATTCATATCAAATCAAATTTTTTATTTAAATTTAAAATCAAATTAGATAAATAAATTTAAAAGAAAATGATGAAAGATTAGAAATATTCCAAAACCTTCGTATTCTTAAAGATTATAAATCCGTATGTGTATTATATTCTTATTGTATTTTTAGTTATGAAATTAAAACTAAAAGAAATGTAAGTTAAATTATTGAATTAATAATAGAAACATCATATCAATTATTGTTAAATATCACTTTACTTTACATTTCATAATAAAATTGTATATTTATCTTAATTATAATTTTTAAATTTATATATTTTCATAACAAGAAGAGATATACCATAACTCGTGTAACCTCATTTAATAAGATTTTAACTTCTTCTTCTTCTTTTTATTACAAACCATCAAAATCACATTAAATATATATATATATATATATAATTTTTTAAACTAATAATTTTAAAAATAATAAATATAAAAATTAATAAATTTTATATATACTATAAAATAAAATATTAAATTATTTTAACATATTTACAATAATTTTTTTTTTAATTTATAAAATTTCATGCATAACACGGGCACCCTAGTAAATTTTGTATACAAAACAAAGAGGTTGCGCAAAATGTTAAGTTGTGGAGTGGGCACAACTTGCCACGTGGTCATATCTCCTTCCCACCAACAGCCGTGGAAACATGTGAAGAAAATGGTGTAAATGACGAAAAATACTTGAGACCATTTTTTTTTTTTTGTTGAGATTTTCATAACCCTCTTTATTAAGGTATGTATGGAATCTATTTATATATGTGTGAAACTTATGTTAATAACGTCTTGTGCTAATAAATGTTAAGAATAAAATCTTGCTTAACACAATTTTGAACATAAATTACTTTAGGACCATAAAAGTCCACTAACAACATTCACAATCTTTTACATTTTTTACTAGATTTAAATTTGATTACAGTGTGTTCAATCATTTCATTAAATTTATATAAAATTATAATCGATGAATGAATCAAATCCTACATCAAATTTTTAGTAATAATATTTTTATTTAAATTTAATGAAATTTTAAAAAGAATAAGAATTGGAAATTATTTCTTTCATCACAACGGTTAAAACAAGGTTTTTAGAATAAGTTTAGAATTTTTAAACAAATTAAGGCTTTATTTGGGAATAGACTATTTTAGTAATTTTTTGTATTTTTAAGAAAAAATATACAGAAAAATAGAGAGAGTGATGTAACAACTTATAGTGACTTTTTAACTAAAATATGTAGTTGACAAACAAAGCCTAAATAAATAAAAAATTAGAATTCAGATCAAATGTTTAACTAAATTTTCAATCAAATTTAATAAATAAAAAAAAAGAGCCAAGATTGAAGATGCTTTTACCAAAAAATTTATTGCTTTTTATTTTTTTAGAATTTTTTCAAATTTGATACTTTTTAAAAAGTAAAAAATAGTGACAAGAGAAATAAAAATAAAAATAAAAATTGCAAAATAACATAAATTCAAAAGAACCACGTAACACTAATGATATGTGGGCCAATGGCATCACTTAAAATACTTTTTGATTAGGAAAATGTTATAAGGCCCAAATTTTTTATTAAATGAATGATTAAATGTTTTATATGAGTGTTTCTTTTAAATGAATAATTAAATATCTCACATGGATGTAGGATTCATATTTTTGTAAACTCCACACTCATATGAAATATTTAATCATTTATTTAATAAAAAATTTTGTATCCTTAACATTATCCTTTTGATTCATATGGTAAGGTAGGGGGATTCGATCCACGTGAAAGGCATATGGGTTTTGGGACTTTTGGACCTACTTGTGAATGAGTTGGGTTTCTGATGTGGACTTATAGGCCCAAAATATATTTGGTCAAATTATCCACAAGTCCGGTTTAGAAAGTGTGTATTCTATTTAATTCTAAAATTTTTTAGATAGACTCAAAAGTTCTATATGTATTTATTTTCTCTTCTTTTCTTTACATCTTACTTCTTCTCTTTATCTCTCTTTCTCTGATATCGGTGGCGGCGATGACGATGACACCGCCGCCGCCGCCGTTGCCCACGCTCACGCCTTCATTCTTTTCTTTCTTTTTCTAATCTACAGTCATCGGCGACCGACAACCACCATTGATTGGGATTCATGGGCAACCACCGAACACCAACTCCTTGCTTCATGCTCGCCGACAGCAAAAGAGATGAGTTTCAAGGAAGAAAATAAGTAGATTTACTCAAATCTGATACATCAGATTTGAGTAGATCTACGTTAAATTCGGTTAGATCTAAACCAAAAAATAGTTATCGAAGTACAAGTATTTATCTATATTTGTTTCCTTTCTTTGATTTCTCAATTTTAATACTTTGTCTGTACTACACATTTCTATTTTCTTGTTATAATGAAAAAAAAAAAAATTCAAATTCTGAACAAATTGTTTTCAAGTTTTAGTTACAGGCGGTAAAAACTGTAAAATTTTACAATTTTAGTTTTTTTTTTTTTTTTTTTTTTTTTTTTTTTTTTTTTAATGTTGAAATGAATCATTCTTTAGAATTATAAAATTTTGCAGTTTCATAACTTTCTTTAAAACTGTAAAATTTTGCAGTTTCATAATATGTTTTTCAGTTTGATTAATAAGAATAAATAATTAATAAAATCATACTTTGAAACCGTAACATTTTATAGTTTCAAAACTTGCCTTTTAGTTTGATCAATATTGAAAATTATTTGCTTCAACCAATTGAAAATAACATATGTTTTTTTTTCATTGTTGTTGTTTGTTATTCTTAGGTTTTTTTGCTTCTTTCAGTTTATCAATATTTAGTACATTTTGCTGTATTTTTTCATTTTAATTTCTCAGTTTATTCTTATTCTTTTTTTAGCAATATTCTAGATATTCCGGTGAATCTCTACTATTATTATCGACGTCCAACAAACATTCTAGACATCTGATGACTTCCGGTGACGTTCAAAACATTCTAGCAATACTTCGAGAATTTCCGGTGATATTTCGGCGACTTCTTGGTGATATTGAACATTCCGGCGCGTCTCCGATGACCGTCTGATGGAAATCTGACGGTGATGGGATATAGAAATGTCTTTAAAAAAATAGAATTTTTTGATAATAATTAAAAATATATAGGACTAATTGATACAAGTGTTTTGTCTTGTAAATTTTGCGTATGTGACTTATAAGGAAGTTTCCCAATATATATATATATATATATTAACTACAAAATGAGAATGTAACCTTGATAATCAGATCAACATTTTGGTTTCTGATGTGGACTTAAAGGCATATGGGTTATGTAATAGATTTAAAATTTACACAAAGGGATCTAAAAAAAGTCAACTGAGCAAATTAGTTACTTATGTTAAACTAAAATTTTTAGTCTATAGAGAATTCAACAAAAAATTGGGATTCTTAAACAAAACTCATCTAATTTATGATTTTACATTCTTTGCTGTTGTGTTTGGATCATAAATTCTTGAAGAAAAAGAAAAAAATGTACTGGAATGATTTTTTTCTAAAATGATCTTTTGAATGGCTAAGATTTAATTTTTCAAAAATTGAGGGTATGATACCGAGTTGATGGTACAATAGTATTGATAGTCACTTAAAAAAAATATTACGGACATACAAAAAATCACTTTAAAATTATTCTTGAAAAAATCATTTTAGAGGATCTAAATGTTTTAATTACAATGATGAGGACTTACATGTCAATTTTGATTTGTCATAAACTCAATCATATAAAGCCTAATTTTTATACCCATCATTATATGAGTCTGACATTACTCATTTTATTATATCAAGCATACAATTCATTTTTTGAGACTTTTTTACATAATTTTGATTTTTTAGAAGGCCCACTTTGAAACTATCATATAATTCTAATTTTTAAAAATGTCTATAAAATTGCTAACTGAATAAATAAATATGGGCATAAATAGATGGCATGTCCAGCCCAAACCTAGTAACAAAATGCAAATATAAACTCATATTTTTCACCAACAAATCCTTTAAAAAATATTTAAATATATAAAATCACACAAGTATCTAGGGGGTGCATAATACTGTCGAAACCGTTAAAACCGCCAAAATCGCACCGAGCCATACCACTAAGGCAAATTCGTTATTATTTGCCAATCGAACCGTCGATTTTTGGTAAAAAAATGACAAATTCTAGTGACACTTTTATCAATCCGTCAATTTCTATTTTTCTTTCAAACCGCACCGACCCGCACCGCTATTAAATCATATTTTATAAGATTTTAAAAATTCTTTTTACTTAAGTTTGCTTATTGTTCTATACCTTAGAATATAGTATTACATTACTGCTCGAGGGGAATTCAAGATGTCAGTAATCCAAAATAAAGTTGGATTCCAATTCACTTTTCAATCTTTTTTTTTTTTTTCTTTTTTCTAGCCATGTTGCAAACTTACATCAGCTCATTTTTCAATCTAAATACTTTTCAACAGTAAACATTTTCAATATATTGTAAATCTTGAATGATATTAATTTTATGAATTGTATTTGATCATTGTAGCTTCCACAGATGCTTGTAATGAACTGATGGTATAGTCATTGATATTATCATGTTGTTGCTACACTTGCTGCATCAGAAAAAAGCTTCACAAGATACTTAACATCACGGTATCTCTTGTCTTTTTTTTACTCTTTGATTTAAGTTTTGTAATTTAAATTATATTTTTTATAATAAACCGCCAATCTGCCGAAACCGCCAAAGCAAATCCGTCATTATTTGCCAACTGAACCGCCGATTTTTGATAAGAAAAATGACAAATTCTAGTGACACTTTTATCAATCCGCCACCCGCCATACGATTTCTATTTTTCTCTTAAATCGCACTGACCCGCACTGCGCATACCCCTACAAGTATCCCTACATTATCAAATTAATTATGTCATATATTAAAGTATCCTTTGGTTGTCCCCAAAAACTATGGAATGGGGAAATGAAGTAATTACTCACTTGAGAATAAAATAAAATAAATATATTTAGTTGTAAAAAAAAAAAAAAAAAAAAAAAAAAAAAAAAAAAAAAAAACTAAAATTTGTCAATTCTAAACATATACACTAGAAATAAAACATGAAAAAACCTTATTGTTAAACCTAAAAATAGCATTCAATTTGTTGCAGCAAAATATTATTTCCCATCACGTACACAAATTGAATTTACTAAACTCAAACACCAAGCCTATAATATCGTACTCATAAGTAATTTTTTATTTTTATTTTTATGTTTACATGTGAACAAAAATAAAATGATAATACTGAGAATAGAATTCAAATAAAATTTGTGAAAGAAATTAAAAACCATTTCCAAACAGTGAGAATGGATAAGGCGGTGGGGTGGCCTCCACCCCACCTTCCATACCTCCAAAGTAACCTAAATCCCCACCACTTTTATCAAAAATACCATTCATCATCATCGGTGGCGACACCGCCGTAAAACCGGTGGCCGACGCCGGGGACAACGGAGTCGAAATGGTGGCATAATTATAATTATAAGATTCTGGGGTGATGAGTAGAGGCCGACTTATCACTTGTCTTTGGTTCAACCACCCCGAAGGCGGTGTTTCAGGCGATCGGCAAAAAGCGTCGATATTGGGAGATGAAATTGCCCCTATAGTTGTAATTTCCTCTCCCTCTTCACTCTTGACTGAACAACTTGTTGCTAAAACTCCAGATGACGATGGTGATGGCGATGGCGATGGCGATGAAGATATCATCAAACGTCTCTTCTTCTCTTTATCCAGCATCATACGGGGTAAAATTTCGGGGTCTTCGACGACTCTATGTAGAAAAGCCATCATTTGTTGTGGACGCTTCTCCGTAAGCTCGAGCCTCTTGTTCATGCCTTCAAGCTCTGTCTCTAAATCTTTTTGTTCCTGCTTCAACCTCGCTATCTCCATAACTATCTCCTCATCTTCATCCTCGTCTTCTTCGAACTTGCGCTGCTTGTTGTGTTTCCTCCTGGCGATGTTCTTCAGCAAATGCTTCTGACCCCGCAAAAACCACTCGTTCGCAAACTCCCATCTATCCGGATCCACCTTTCTAAATCCCTGGTCGATTATTCAAAACTGTAAAATTTCACAACTCACACACTACGCTGTGTGTTTTTAAATTTCATTAAATTCACTGACTTGTGAATCAAATATCTTGACATGTATACTTACATCATATGGCACGCTGTGTTTACTTAGAAGATTTGATTATAAAAAAATAAAAAAATATAAATAAAATACAATTATATTTATCGAATTTTACACATTTTTTCTCTTTTTTTTTTTAAATTTTTCAATCAAACATAGCGTGACACTAGATCAAATATAGACTCAAAAATATATATAGATATACTTACATATGTATTGAGTTGGCGAACGAAGCTGGAGAAATTGTTGTGCTTGAAATATGCAGGGAGGATTCGCTGAGAGAAATCCAACGGGTCAACGACGATGAAGCTGTTATTCGCTTTTCCCCAACTGATGAAACGGTCCGTCGTTGGATCGCTGACCATCTCATAAGTCTTCATGATGAACGGCGCGATTAAATTGTTAGCTTCCATCACATAAACTCTTCTCTCTAAAACTACTTTCTTTCTCTCTCTGGTGTGATAATGGAGTTGGAGGGTGAGCTGAGAGAGAGAGATGTGGCTTGTGTTTTGTTTTTTGAATTTCTTTTTTCTTTTTGAGAGTTGACACTAGTTTGAGGGAGCATAGTAATATATAACAATGCGATGTACAGTAACAAGAGTGGTAACGTGGCGGTCATCGACCGGTTCTGATGTTTTTTAATGACAAAGTGGCGTCCACTTGTTTTCCCTTTTATAACCTTTTGTTACACGTCACGGATTGGGGCTCTTAGATATTTTCCAAGTTCGGATGCTTTTATCCCACGCTCGTCACGAAACGCGTTGAGCCAACATTTTAAAATGCAAACTTGTCAGGGTCCCCATAAGCTGAAGAATATTCATTAAAAAAAATAATTATACTTATTTAAGGATTTTATTTTAAGAAAGGGTTTTTTTTTGAGTCTACAAAATAGATTATACCGTACTGTTGAGTTTATTGAACTTATTATGAATTTCATTCTAATAATGTGAATAGTGTAATTGATAGAGCTCATCAAACATTTTATTTATATAAAAAAAATTATATTAATCAGATATTGATAGTCTTTTATTAGAATATATTTTTAGGGTTTTTTCTTAAGTGTGTGTGAAGTGTGGATACATACTTTACAAAAAAGTAAGTGTAGGTGTAAAAATATAAGTATAAGGTGTATGTGTAAGGTGTAAGGTGTAAGTTGGTTGCATATGGTGTGCAACCTCAAAAAATGTGTAAGTGTAAGGTTTAATTTTTCACAAAAGGTGTAAGTGTAAGGTATAAGGTGTAAGGTATAAGTTGCATACCATAACCAAACCCATATTTTTATTAATAATTTATTTTTAAAATTATATTTATCATTAGAAAAAAATATGATCTGATTAAGAGGCTATTGATATCAAATCAACGTAATTTTTTTATAGAGATGAAGTATTTGATGAGCTCTACATATTAAATGGTTCAGATCATTAAAATGGAACTCGTGATGTACTCCACGGGTCTAACAGCACCGTCCAATCTATAAAGTAAACTAGAGAGAAACCCTACCCTTTATTTTATTTTTTAAGAATATTTATAAAAAAAAAATTATATTTAGACCTTGTTTGGTATATATTACTTTAGCACATTTTTTTTAAAAAATTATTAGTTGGTCCAAAGATATCACGTGATCCTATCTCTTACCAATCACAATTCACTATGTTCTCTTATATTTCTAAATCACCCAATATAAATTCATAAGTTTTACCCCTCCACTAATCACAATATCATTGGTACCTTGTAGTGGTGTCTCAAGATCAACTAATAACTTCTCCATACTTTTATCTTTTTATCTTATTTATGTTATATTATCTCTTATTTAAATCATATAATTTTTTTTATAATTTTATATATATTTTTTTATAAAAAATTAAAAATACACTTATTTAAATTACCTCATAACAGTTATGACTTCTATTATATAATTCGCTATGCAGTCCAACCATGTCCAACCAAATATGTATATATATATATAATAATGTAAGCTTTTTTTTTTTTTTTTGGTAAACAATAATTTAAGCTTTTGTCCTAGCTCTTCTTCCTCCATTTTTGTCATAGATTGTACACGTGTTATATGCTCAAGGGAACCGCGTCTATCAATCTTAAACAAATACCTATATAATCTATACTATCTATATTAATATATATAAAGTAAGAAAAATATTAAAAGTAGTCTTTAAAAAAAGTGTATAAAAAATATATTAAAATATAAAAAAATATTTTAAGATATATGAAAAATATTTTTAAATATTGACTTTTTGTGATACTTAACAACACTTAAAATTGTGATTAACAAAATTTATAAAATAAGCACTTTTATTGGTGTAGAGTTAATGTCCTAAAAACATGATAAGTGCTGTAAATTATTTCAATTACATCCAACTATTTTAAATATCAGATGTAATTTATACAAATATATAAAGCAAATATATTTGTTGGTGTAGATTTCACATAATTTTTAGATTGTGACTTGTTAAGTCACACAAATCTTGAATATGATCATTCAATTGAAAATTTGTCAGAAAAAATGCAAATTCTTAATAAATAGGATTGTAAAGTGTCAAGTCAAAACATAATACAAATATGTTCAGAAATTCAAACCATTGCTTAGGGTATGACTATTGTGACTTCTTAAACGATACAAAATCTTCAACACGAGCATCCAATTGAGAATTGTATTTTTTTCGTACATGTTAATTATTTTTAGTTCATAAATTAAGAGAATAAGATGACATTTATTAATAATTAAAGATATTTTAATATAATTAATTTTTGAAATTAGATAACTCTAGAGAGAATAAAATTTGAGTCAAGAAATATATCAAAGAAAATAAAAATATGATTGAGATTTGATAGTGTATTGTGAAATCTAATGATAAATTGAATCTCAACCATATTGATGATTCTTTGTTGCGTTTTAGATAATAATTTTTAAATTGCAGTATAAATGTTGAAATTATTGAGACAAACACAACGGGAAGAGAGACTCGGAATCCGATTTGCTTTTGGTTTTGTTATCTCGAGGGCACACCTTCTATCTCCTAATTGGCTGACCACTTTCTCGTGCGTTGGCTCATAAAAAAGTGGCGATACCTTTTTTTTAGTACGTGGCGCTTTGTGGTACGGACACGTGCTACACCCCTCCACACCCAATTGGGTAAACGATTAGTGCTAGGCCCCTGGGAAACAATTTTATATATGTATATTGTTGTCTCTATTATTAAAAAATCAACACTTCCCCTTATTGCATCTTGTTCTTTCCATTTCACCCACTTCATGACAATTTTTATACTACTACTTATAGTACTGGCTACATAAAATATATACCTAATTGCGTTTAGTTTATTCATAATTGTCCTATAAACTCATTGGTTTATGAGCAATCAATCAGAAGGTGTCACGTTTACAAATTTGAGATCCACCAAATTTTTACATATCATGAATGTGTATATTATTATATATAATAAAAAGGCAGTGGCTTTGGTCCAGTCCAGTCTAAGATCGGATTAGATCGTGCTGTTGGATCTGTGGGGGCTCATCACGGGTCCGTTTGATATCTGAGCCGTTCAATATATAGAACTCGCTGATTATATGTCTGTAAGAAATCACATTAATCGGATATTGATAGCCATGTGATCAAAACGGTTTTTTAACAACCATTAATTTTTTCACCGTCTATTTTTTTATACAAAACTCATTTGATCACATAGTTATTGATATCCTATCAACGTGATTTTTTACAGGCATGTAGTACTCGACGAGTTCTACACATTGAACGGTTCGGATTATCAAACGGGCCCAAAAAATGGACCCCATAGGCGAATCGACGGGTCCAATCTTAATATCAACTTGAGACAAGCTGGACCTAATAAAAAAGGCAAAACAGTTTATAGGGATTTGGATTGTGATGGTTGTGAAGGTGGGGGTTTAATCAAGGAGAAGATGGTGGTGGTTGAGAAATGGGGGGTAAGGAATGCAATCAGGGACGGAGCCATGCTGGGTTCAGGGGGGTCACGTGCCCCTCCTGAGTTTTGAGAATTTTTTTTTTTTTAAGAAAATATATTAAATAAAAATATTATTTAAAGTAAAATGTCAATGACATTTTAAAAATTATGAAAACAATAATTGTTATTTTGATTGAAAATAAAGAGACTATATTATTATCTATAAAAATTTCAATATAATGGTGATGTCTATTATTATTGCCATGCAAATATAATAAATTTCAATGAAGATGTAGAATTTATTGGATTGTTAGTTACATTTGACATGTAGAATTTATCTTTTATGTGTTTCTTTCCATTCATAACTAAAATGACCACCATATAAATTATAATCAAGCAACACATCTTCAATTATAAAAACAAAAAAATAAAAAAAATTACAATAGGTCATAACTAATATAAGAATGAGTCATAACTAACTATTACTTGATATATAGTCATAACTAAAATAACAACCATAAGAAGTTATAACTAAATTATATCTAATAAAGATAATGTGTTATAACTAAAGATCAAAAATCATAATTGTGATATATGATAGACATTTTTTTACAAGATGTTTTATAGAATTTCTCTATTAAAATATATCATTTCTGTCTCAACATATCTACTTTTTTAATTTTCCAATCCACCTATAAAATAGTTACTCTAAAAAATTTGTATAAAATTTAATCTCAAATCCTTTAATTTAAAATTCACATTTATCCAAATGAACTCTTAACATTTAAGTTTAGTAATATCTCATTGTTGTTTATTATGGAAAAAAAAATTAATCAATGTGTTTGATTTGAATTTTTTGGATTAAATTTTTAAAAAATTGAGTTTTTTTATTTTCGTATTTTTTGTTTTTAGTGAATATTTTTAAAATTTTAAACATTTTTTTAACTTTTTTAAATGCATCTTACTTAGATGTATCTAAAAAGTAAAAAAATTGTGAAAAAATATTTTAAAAAATTAATAAGTACATAAAAATACAAAAAATGTACTAAATTCTCATATTTTTTTATATTTTTGGTATTTCGTGAATTTTTAAAAGATTTATTTACAATTTTTTTTACTTTTTAAGTATATTTATATAGGTATGTCTAAAAACTGCAAAAATAAAATTTTAAAATATTAAAAAAAATCAGTAAAAACAAAAAAAATAAAAAATAAGAAAGTAGAATTTTTTGAAAAGTATTTTTAGAAAAATAGAACTAAATTATAATTAATTTGTACCCCCTCTGTACTAAATTCCTGGCTACGCCACTGAATGCAATGAAGTAAGGATGAGAAATGACTATAATAAAGAAGGTAATTGATGGTAACACTTGTTAAAAGCAGAAGTTGTAGTTAGCAAGAGCAAGTTATGATGCGTGAATCAGATGAGCAAGAGTACGGAAAAAAATTAGTGGGACTCACAATTTTGTTTTCACCTCCTGATTTGGTGTGAATTTACATAATAAACTTGAATAAATTGATCTGTAATTAATTAAATATAAAAATTAGCAAATGATACTATAAGGTTAATATATCAAAGATTCCGTGATACTATAAGGGTAATATAATAATTTCTTACTAAAAAAGAAGTTTGAAGAGACTCAAAAAAAAACTTATTAATAATTAGCAAACGTATAAACTTTTAAAAAATTTAAAAATGTAACCAAAAAAAAAAAAGAAAGAAAACTAAAAATTATTTAAAACATAATTGTCAAACTCTACCTTAATCTCTCTCTCAAGTGATGAAAGTTGCTGTGCCAAAATGATAGCTACTCATTGTGTAATCTTGGCTGAAGTTGAGATATTCATCTTTATGATTACAACGTTTATTTTAAATAGTGGTATCAAAATAAGTACAGATCGATATTTAAAAAATTGTAGTTGTAACATATGGACGTCACTTTATTGATTTAAATATGAAATTTTACTTTATTAGTAGTTAAATATGCATTTATAACTCAATTAAATTACAGTGTGGGTCTATTCTAGTTTATATTGGTGAGAAATATAGATAATTTTTTCCTTTTATACTATTTTCGTAATTACATTCTTATCATATGATTGGATTCTATTAAGATTTAAATAATAGAGGTTAAGGGACTTTATATAGGAACTAAAATGAGATTTAACCAAAAGTGCAGAGAGTTGACTATCACAATTTCATGTGTAGTGATCAACATGGGATTTGATGCAAAATACAAAGGTACAAAGTGGAATTTACCCTAATTATATAAAACCTACATTTGTTTGAGGATAATCTAAATAAGTGTACACTTTCATATTTTTTTTACACATATTTTTATAAAAAATCAAAAAATATACTAAATAAACAAATCCCAAATAATTAGTATAGATATCACATATTTTTCTTCTTCAAAAATGCCCACAATAATTTTAAAAAAAATTACAAAACAGTGATATTTAGACATAGAATTTACAAATTCATGAAAAAACTTATCACTTTAATTATTAAAATTGATATTTTTTTCACTATTTAGCAATTAATTTTGAAAACTTATACTGAAGTACAATTTTTTCATAATTTTAAAACTACTTATGTGAAAAAATTGATTCACATCGTCAAAATTTTAACTAATTGTTTCTTCATTCCTCAACTGCATATATTATTTACACAAATATTACGAGTACACTCCAGCTAATATATATATTTATATAATGTATATGAACCAGGCGAGGAACAATAATGGAAACAACATGAACAGAGTCAAATAATTTTCCTTCTAGTAGGGCACAAGAAAAGAAATATATATCTTAGCTGCCATACCTGCCTGCCTACTGCAAAAATATCTTGTTTAATTTAATCATATTTTGAGCATCCATTATATATTTTACAGTATATACACACACCTTTATTTAATCATATTTTGAGCATCCATTATATATTTTACAATATATATACACACCTTTATGTGTGTATATAAATTATGTGTACCATCAACATTTTTTGAAGAGCATTTTTATTATGACAGTGGCTTTGGTCTAGTCCAAGATTGGATTGGACCGTACTGTTAGGCTTGTAGAGGTTCACTACGGGTCCTGTTTTGATAATCTGAACCGTCAATGTGTAGAACTCGTCGAGTACTATATGTCTGTAAAAAATCACGTTGATTGGATATCGATAGCTATGTGGACAAAACAGTTTTTTATCAACCGTTAAATTTTTTTTTTTATACAAAAATGATTTGATCACATAGTTATTGATATCTGATCAATGTGATTTTTTCTGAGCATGTAGTACTCGACGAGTTCTACATATTAACGGTTCGGATTATCAAAACAGACCCAAAAAATGAACCCCATAGACCGAACTGAACGGATCCAGTCTTGATCTCAACCCCCCTTAAAAAATGCCACCCCGTCCCCCCAAATAAAAATTATTGTTATACATACCCATTGCCCTGTTTATCATCTCAAATTATAAATACAAGTGAGTTGTATTAATCGAATAAAAAAATACTATGGCCTCGTTTGAAAATAGATTTTTTTAAATATTTTTTTTGATTTTTTTAGCTAAAATATAATGTAAAAAAATTAATATATTTGGGATGACTTCTTAATTTTTTATGAAAAAGTGTGTAAAAAGTAAAGAGAAAATGAAATTTATAAAAAGTAAAGAGAAAATGAAATTTTTGACATTTTAATATAGATGGTTGATTTTTTGATTTTTTTAATGACTTTTTTGCTTTTAAGCTAAAAAGTAATGTTGTTAAACAAGGCATAAATTTGAAAAAATACTATAAATTAGAAAATTACCATAAATTCCAAAAGTTCAAAAATTCCGTAAATTTGAAAAAATATTCAGTAATGATTCATCTTCTAATTGAGCTCTAGTGATGTGAAAAATAAAAAAATAAAAAAAATACATAAGGTCAAAACATCACATCAGATGGTGTTCACATACACATTAGAGCTATTAGGGCATCTCCAATGGTTCAGCATTTTTTTTTATAATCAAATTTGAGCAAAAAAATGATGAGTTCCTCAATTTGATATCAGTCACTCCAATAGTGTACTGTACCTTTCATCAAAACACAGTGGACGTCCGGGGGGACGACCGGACATGGAAAATTAATTTTTTTCCCCTCCATTTCTATTACCCCAATTCATTTCCCTTTTCTTTTTCCCTCCATTAAATCTTTTCCAATATTTTTTTTTTGCCTCCAAGAATTATTTCCTTCCAAAACTTAATATAAACAGATTAACCCATGTACCATATAAATCGGAAAAGAAATACATTATATCTGGAACCAACCATAACTAAAACTAGAACATAATGACTACCTCAAGTTCTTACGTGTTCACTTCATTTTCATCATCTTCTTCTTCCTCATCCTCTAATGATGAGTCTGATGATGAAAAAATTGTCAAATTTCTAAGTGTTTATGAGCTAAATAATACTAGTATGATACAAATTCTAATACTAAGTGATCGATCAAAGAAAAGAAGTGGCTTACATACGTCGTGATAGATGAAAGGGCCACAAAAAGCAACCAACTTTGTAAGCTAGTTCGTAGTCTAAACCAGATTGTTGCTCTTCATTTTCTCTGTAATCCGGATGACTGGAAAGACAACTGACTCGACGTTCGGCCGGTCATCTGGTGGGCCCCACAACCAACATTCGCGTATATAAAAAGGTGAAATATGTTCCAACTTCTTAATTTGGTGAAAATTTTGAACCGTTTTCAATTGGATATGATTTTAATAAAATTATTAGAGACAAAAAATATTTTTTTTATCAAATTCAAAATTAATGATAAATCTAATAAACCATTAGAATTCCTTTTCCAAAGTTCCCAAACACTTTCCTTAGAAAAAAATTCAATCCTAAATTTATGATTATGCCTGACATCTGGTTATCAAAAAGCACCTAGAAAGTGCAATTGTTGTAGAACACGAGTACCAAAGTACATCTTCAAGAATTTAATCAGCATCTCAACGGATTACGTCGTAAAATGCCTTTGCTTTAACTTCAACCTACAAAAAGTTCTCAAAAGTATGACCAACACCATCTTAATCTAACCACTTTACACGGGACCCATGTTTAATTTGTCTGTTTTTGTTTTTGTTTTTGAAAATTATAAATAAATTTACTTAAAATATAGATTATCCTTTTAGGTTTAAAAAATTACAAATATTCTATTATTAGAATTTTTTATTTAACAAAATTAACTAAAATAATGAAATTCATAAGTACTCTTCTATACAATAATAAAATTACCTAAATTATTAATTAAAACATATTTTTAACATCATTAAAAACTGTTAATTGACTTGATACTTTATTAATAAAAGGAAAAATTTATTATGAAATTAGAAATCTCAAGGGGTGGAATATAATTTTTAAAATCACAGGAAGCGATTCGTATTTTAATCAAATCTCAAAAAATATATTTATAATTTACCCTTATTTTTTTTTTAAATCACATTATATATTAGTAAGGGTTAGTCGTTAGTTAGGAAAGAGAACAATACCAAAAGTATCAAACTTATCTCTATAAAATTTGATCCCATAATTTCACAAGCGGTGCAAAATAAGGCCAAAAGCCTTGGATGTCTCCTTGTTATGTTTGTTGGTGTATTAATTAAGGGAAAATTATCAAGAAGTCTTTTTTAAAAATAGTGGAACCTATTTAATTTCATAACTTTTTGTTTATACTTAAAAGGTCTATAACGATATTTTTCTTTTCTGTCTCTTTTGCTCTTTGTGATTTTCAGCGATCGTCAACAGATAACCACATCTGGCTTCTTCTCTTTCTCTTTCTGAAATATAGTCACTAGCGACCGATAACTACCAGTGATTGAGATTTACCGGTAACCACCGACTGTCGACTCCTTACTTCACCCTCACCGATGGTGAAGAAGATATATTTCTGATAAAGAAGATGAGTAGATTTACTTATATCTGATGTAGATCTACATCAGCTCCGGCTAGATCTAAACAAAAAATAGTTGTTGAAGTATAATCCTCTCTTTATATCTGTCTCTCCTTGATCTCTTAATTTTTCTACATTTTCTCTACTATACATTTCTCTTTTTCTATTTTAATGGAGAAAAATTTCAAGTTCTGAATAAGTTGTTTTCAAGTTTTAGTTACAGGCATTGAAAACTGTAAAATTTTGCAGTTTCATTTTTTTTTTTTTGTATTGGAATGAATCATGGTTTAAAACTGTAAAATTTTACAATTTTATATCATTATTTAGAACTATAAAATTTTGCAATTTTATGACATGTTTTTCAATTTGATTAATAAGGACAAATGCTTAATAGATTTTTGCTTTGAAGCTTTTCAGTTTGATCAATATTGGAGATTATTTGCTTAAAATCTACAAAAATTAAAAAATAACATATATTTTCTTTCCATTGTTGCTGTTTTTTGTCGTTACACTTTTTTTTCTTTTAGTTTATCAATATTTAGCACATTTTGCTATGTAATTTCGCTCTAATTTCTCCATTTATTCCTTTTCTTTTCCTGACAATATTTTGGATATTCTGGTGAGTCCCCAATGATGTTCTTAATGTCTAGCGAACGTTTTGGACATTCCGACGACTTCCATTGACGTTCATAACACTCCGGTGAACTTCCGGCAATACTCCGGCGACTTTCGGGTGATATTAAACATTCCGGCGAGTCTCCAGTAACTGTCCAATGGAAGTCCAACGGTAGTGGGATGTAATAGCATCTGTAATTTTTTTTTTTTAAAAAGATTTTTTGGTAACAATTAAAAATGTATAAGATTAATTTGTGCAAGTATTTTGTTTTGGAATTAGATGGGTTTTGAACTTTGTATATGAGACTTATTGATAAGCTTCCCATTAATTAATATTCATAACATTAATGGCTCCATTTAGTTTAGTTTTTGAATCATGATTTGAGTTTTAAGTTGTATTTTAAAATTTAGTTTTTAAAATGCGTTTTGAAATGAGAATACTTATTTGGTTACGAGTTTTGAAAATAGTTTTGAGTTTTGAGTTGTGTTTTGGGTCCTTTTTTTTTTTTAAATATTTAAAAAATTTCTGATTTTTATTTTTTTAGGGTGAATATTTTTTTACCATAAATATTTATTTATTTTTTTAATGTGCGTTGAATTACTACATTTGTAGGCTTTATTTTAAAAAAAATCTTTTACATATTTTTTTAAATATTTAAAATTTAAAATTTAAAATTTGTTTTTTATTTTTATTTTAAATATATAAATTTTATTTTATTTTTTAAATATTTTAATTATTTGACCAATACTTAAAAGAAATAACAAATTATTTTTTTGAAAAAACATAAAAAAAACATTTTTCTTCAAAAATAATGTAAAAAAATTAATTTTTCAAAAAAATAAAAAATAAAATATAATTTTAAAGAACAAAATAAAAAAAAATATTTTTCTTTTAAATAGAATTTTGAAAATAGTTTGGTTATGAATTTTAAAAAGAGTTTTTAATTGAATTATGAAAATTTTGTTTAATTATGAGTTTTAAAATTTTTTGACCCAAATCATAATTCTAAAACCTAACCAAATGCTACAATATACACCTTTTTAGTGCTACACACTATAAATTTCTTATGATATTCAACTTTTTAGGGTTACACGCTACAAATTTCTCCTCATTTTTATTAGCCCATAAAACAACAGCTAATTGAAGGGTGATATCATTGACATTGCCACTTGGGATTTGATTGTAACTGTAAGGGATTAATGTGTTGTTTAGGTCCACTTTGTAGGCAGTGTTTTAACATCTATCTTTTACAATTTATACAACATGATTTTTCACCAGCCTAATTTCATAATATTTTTAGTTAGGACTTAATCACAAAATTTTAGATTGTTATTTTTATTTGGGTAAATTACACTTTTTGACTCAAATTTCATTTTTGTTTTTATTATTTCAATTTGAATAATTTAGTTCCCAGACTTTAAGTTTAGTTTCAATTTAATTATTTTATCCAAATTTTCATTAATTTTTATTATTTTTTTTATTTTTTTTACGTGTACACTTAGAAGACTTGCATATATCTCAAAATCATTATTTTTAATCTTCACGTTGAACAAAAGAGTTAAATTGAAGTTAGACTTATAGTGTATGAACCAAAATAAAATTTAATCAAATTATAGGGATTAAAATTATAATTAACCATTTTTTGTTTTTTTGGGGTGTTATCAATATTAGCCAGTCTAATAATTACCAAAATCGATATGAGCAAACATTTAAGTTATTGAAATAATCCAGATGAAACAAAGTCAAGATACACCTGACCCACATATATATATGTACATATATAAATCGTCGGCTAAATTTGATTTGTGTAAAAGTTTTACGATACGTAGCTTTAAACAACACCGAACATTTAATCAACTGATCTTCCATTGGAATAATCTAGCACTTATATGAAATTTTTATATAATTTTTTATTTTTAATTTATCTCAAAATCACCGGCCAATCATGGTAGGTGGTGAAAAATTGACTCATGAAATCCATTTGTCTAATAACACTCTCATAAAATTAAATAATGATAATAATAATAATCAGAAATTGAATCGTATGATGTAAATTTATTTTATTTTATTTATTATTATTATTTTGTGATACGAGCTACCATGATAAATTTGGGCTATAAATTTTATTTTTTAAATATTTTTTCATAATTCATATGTAGGGTTTCTCTCAAAATTACATGCAACAATCACAATAGATTTTAATTTCCTTGTCTGTTTTTTAAATCCATAGGAATACACTAATCATCTTCATGTGGGGAATTTAAACACTTTGACTTGGTGAAATTTTTAACTCATGGCCTCAACAACGAAGGTATTTTACGAGTCAATCGAATGCCATTGCACTATATGGGTAATGATAATTTTCTTTACCTTAATGAACATAATCTACATTATTACTGTGCGTATCGGGTTTTGCACTAGATAAAAATAGATCGGGGTTCCGCACTCGGTTAGACTATCCAGTGGATAAGTTCTCGCCACAAGAAATACCAGAAGAGCGCCTACCGGTTGGTTGGATAACCCTCCCAGATGGGAATCAGTGATCGGAGAAGAGATGTAGAGAGTTGAGTTTGTAAGTAAATGGGGTTTTACTTGGAATAGTTCAGTTACCTTCAATGTGAAGTTCATGTAGTATATATAGTGTTCCTTGCTTGCTTCTCGAGATGGTTTTATGGAGCTCTGGTGCTGCCAGGCTTCCTTTAGCATTGCCCAAGATGGGGGACCACTTGATAGTTGTTATAGAATGCATATATTCATTGTAGTCATGCTGATAACGAACTTCATTATTCTGGTTTAACAACTTCTGTGATTCTATGTGTAGGGGACCAGTTGAGGTGGCAACTTGTACATGCACATACTTACAACTTCCACATTTCTCTACGAGGCTCCCTCAGCTTGGTACCTTCGCGCCCTAGTTTGGCCCTATACAAGGCTTCCGTTGGGACATGCTGGTCCATTCGGATATCTTAGTGTGGGCTCGGCCCACTTTAGTTCGGCCTATAGATTAGGTCTTGCAGCTCGGCCCAGCCCAGCATCGCGGTTAGGCTAGCCTTTCCACTGCGAGTTGGGCCCAAGTGCTTGAGGACTTGGGTAGACAGTTGATCATGGAGTTGGGCTCAATTGGCTTGCCCATATATTCATCTAATCCAATTGGATTTGGGCTTTAATGGATTGGGCCGGCCCAAGGCTTGGATCCGATCCATTTTATATTCAGCCCCTTCATTTGCCCTCTAGCTCGCGCCAAGGTTCTCCTTGGGGAAAGCTATTGTTCTGCTCTCTAAGTGTTGTGTCGCTTCGGTTCTGCTCCAGTTCGGCCTTGGTGACGACCTGACACATAATCCCTACATGTGTCCTTTCAAGGTGACACGTGGCGACGTGAGATAGGTGTGCAGAGATAGCGCGTCGATTCCATACTGAAGGTCGTACTTCGTGTACCTCCACGCCGGCTGGTGCAATAAATGCTCTGGTTGTCAATACAAATCCCTTTATCTGCTTTTTCGTTCTTTTAGAGAGTTTCAAAGAGAGAATAAGAACTCTTCCTGTTCCTCTAAACCAGTCTCGTTGGTGCTCTGTTCGGACTTTTTCGCAGCCGGTCTTGCTTTGCTACCACTGCTCTAATCTCTGTAAGTTTTCTTGTGATTCTTCTTCTCTTGTCTTTTTCTGTCACAATCATCTTGTTTGGCCCTTGCGTTGTTGCGTTCCACACTTTGTTATCTGAGTTCTACCTCTGTCCCATTAGGTTTGTTAGATGGGGAAGTTCTGCTCACTAGTTGATACCCCCGAGGCTATGGTCATGTTCCGCCTTGATTATAATATTCCTAATGACGTGACCCTTTTGCTGGCAAAAGTTGAGGCCAAGCGTATGGGCACTAGGAGTACCGTCGCCTTTCCAATTGCGGCCATCGTCGAATGAGGGGTTTGGTTTCCCCTCGACCCTTTGGTGCACCGATTTCTACATCAAGTCCAGTTAACCCCAATGCAAGTGTTTGTGAACCTGTTCTGTGTCGTTTGTGGTGTGTCCGCCCTCAACAGGCGGTTAGGTTTGAACCTTGATATCTGGGATATTTTAGGCTGCTACACTCTTTCGCACAACAAGGACCACAACACGTATTACCTGCGTGTTCGTTCGGTCGATTGTCATTTGGTGACTGGGTTGCCTGATTCGGATAAACACAACGATGATTTCCTATAAGTTGGTGGCAACTGGGAGTTCCCCGCTGGGACTGAATTCCAGTTCGAGCGGATGCCTCAGAAGGACGGCTACCCAGGTTCAGGTCCTTCACTCTAGTGTCTTTTGTATTTCTTACTTTGTTTTGGATGTTATTCTAATGAGTCACTTCTTTTTTGCAGAGGCCTCTCGTTTTCAACGCAAGCCGAATCGGGAAAACACTGAGGCCATAAAAGCTGCTCTGAGGTACAAGAAGAGATCTACGCCCGAGTTGTTGGATTACCAGTCCACTTACCATTCTACCATTCCGAAGAAGGCAAGGCTCGCTGCTTCCCTTCTGGATTCTGATACTGAGACTGACACATCCCTCACTCCTCTGGTTACGAATCGTCATCGAAGTCAGGGTGCACCGTCTGAGAGAACGCCCTTTCTTGCCCCCAGTTTCATAGGGGGCGGGTCTGTGTCGAAGAGAAGAGTGCTAGTGGATTTAAAGGCTGAAGCTTTTGGCGCCTCCGATGTTTTGGAAACCCCTCTGGAAAAGGCCGAGGCGAAGAGCCTCATGGAAGTGAAATTGGAGGTATGAGCGTCTAGGACCCCTGCAACTGCCGCTGAGCCCTTAGCTTTGGTTGCTGCGAGAGCAAAACAGAGAAGGAGAGAGACTGGCAAAGCAGTGGTGGGGGAAGCTTCTGAGGATCCTGTTGAGGATGAGGCATTTGAGAAATGGGAGCCGCCGATGTTGCATCAAGGCAGGCCCATTTCTACTTCTGATTCGGTTGTTGCTTTCCAAGATTTTGCTTTTGATTTGACCAGGTTTCTGTTGATGCTGGTTGACATGGCTGACTATAATGGGCCCCACGATATTCCTATCCTGAAGAGGACCCTTCAGATGATGACCGCTGTAAGTGTTTTCTTGTTTTACTTGTTTTTGGTGTTATGCTGCTGTTTCCTTTTCTTTTAATACTTTGCTGTCCTTTGTAGTGTATCTAAAGGATGCATCTGTCCATCACCCGTGTTGAAGAACTAGAAAAGACCGTGCTAGAGGCCGTGATAAACGCTGAGAGATTGACAGTAAGCCTGGAAACCGAGAAAGAGGGACGCCGAACTGCCGAGAAGGAGGCATTCCATTTGAACAAGATTGTTGCTTTAGCTGAAAAATCAAAGGAGACTGTTATTGGGGCGCAGGCTCAACTTGAAGGAAAAGTGGCCGAGCTGGAGGCCGTTGTCGCGGTGATGGTTCTGCGTTGGAGGCCAAGCATTGGCAACAAGGTTGGGATGAGGCTGGAGCTGCCTATAAAGAGGATGTGCTAGTGTTGTGAGACAAGCTTTTTCTAAAGAGTTGGACGAGTGCTTTAGCTGCTGCGCTGATTCTTGAAGGCTCTTCCCTGTTTCAGGATGTCCCAGTTCCCTCAAGATCCTTGGGTTCAAAGATTGTCTCCACCCATGCTGTTCTTCCGGCTGAAGTTTCCCCAGAAATTGATTCTGCAAACAAGACCCAGGACAGTAATGTTGCCGTTGAAACGGTGAATGTTAAAGGGAGTGAAGCCCTGGAGACTGAAGCCGCGGGAGATGTGGTTAAGGAGGCTCCTACTTCTCAGGAAGTTGGAGCTGCCTCTATTTTTCCTCCCCAAGACGGCCTGGACAAGATCGTGGATGCTGCTCCTGAGGTTCCCTCGGTTAATGAAAGTTGAAGTTCTTTCTAAAAGGAACTGAAGTTTTTACTTTTTTGTTTTGATATACTGTGGCTCGGTCCCCTTGACGAGCTTTCTTTCTATACTTGCCAAGACAATTTTTCTATTATCTTTTCTTTTCTTTGTTGCTGGTTATGAGGCTATCTGTGCCTTTTGTTGGATAATAGGATTTTCTCTTTGAATTTGCAATCTGATGCTGTTTGGCTTTTATGTCTGAATGTTTTCTATCTTGCTACCGCCGAGCAATCGTTGGGACCTCAGAATAGATGCTCGATGCTCATTCTCTCAGACTACTTGAAATAGGTGCTGTCTAATTTCAGCATCGCTGCTTCTGGCCGAGCACTATTGGGACCTCGGGGCCGAACAGATGCTCGGTCTGGCTAACAAATAAGTGGTATGGCTGTGCTTGATTTCGTAAGAGGGTCTTACTTAGGTCTAGGTTGGTTTTTTAAAAAACAATAGTTTGCCCCCACCTGGAGCTAAGTAAGATTGGTACTGAAGATTGTGCTTTTAGGTAGAACTGCTTAAGTCTGTTTCAACTTTGATAGCACAGGTGCATTTGAATGGATTAAAGGCATGGAGAGGTGTCTTACTCAAGTCCAGGTTGGTTTGAAAAAACAATTATTTGGCTCCAGCTGGAGTTGAGTAAGACTAATGCTGGAAGTTTGCTCTTGACAGAGCTTAGCCAAGTTTGTTCAAACTCTGTTTGTTCGCATCAATGCTGAAGTGTTGACGTGTTGATACTTAAGAAATTCTGTAGATTCAAAATGTTTACTTAAGATATGTTAGTGTGGTTTCCACCAAGCAATTCCACTTAGCAAAAATCCAATTCAGTTGCCAAACATAATTCCACCAAGCAATACCACTTGGCATGTTTGAGTGCTAACCAAATTTAAATTCCGTTCAGTTGTTCTGAAACTAAGTCCATTTGGGTTAGAACCAAAGCTAATTCCGTTTGATAAACATCAAAGCTAATTCCGTTTGATAAACATCAAAGCTAATTCCGTTTGGTGAGTACCAAAGCTAATTCCGTTTGATAAGCATCAAAGCTAATTATAAGAATTGATAAATTTGAGAGAAGTGGGGAAGCATTTGCATTGATCAACTGATAAATGCCTTTACATTCTGATGGAGAAGTTGGGGGATAATTCTATTGATAGTATTTCTTGAGATTTGCTACATTCCAGGGCCGAGGTATAGCTCTGCCTTTTAGATCCTTTAGGTAGTAAGCTCCATTTCCAACAACAACTATGACTTTGTACGGACCCTCCCAGTTAGGCCCAAGTTTGCCCTCTCCAGGCACCCTTTTGTGATCCATAACTTTCCTTAGAACCAGTTCTCCAGGTGTAAATTGCCTTGGGAAAACTTTTTGGTTAAAACTCTTGATGAGTCATTGTCACGCTACAAGTCCGATCAAGATCGCTTCTCTTGACCCTCGCCATATCTAGTGCTTGTGCAATAGCTTCCTCGTTACTGGTGCTTTCAAACAATTCAGACCGAAAGGTCGGGAGACCTACTTCGAGTGGGATGATGGCCTCCATTCCATAAGTTAGGGAGTAAGGTGTTTCCCCCGTTGAGCGTCGTGCTATGGTTCGGTATGCCTATAGTACGTAGGGTAACTCTTCAACCCATTTTACTTTTGCATGCTCAAGCCGTTTCTTTACTCCGTTGATGATGGTCTTGTTTGACGTTTCTGCCTGTCCGTTACTTTGTGGGTAACTGGAGAAGAGTTTCTATATTCGATTCTGAGGTCGGCACAAAACTTTCTGAAGATCTTACCATCGAACTGTGTTCCATTATCCGCAATCAGTATCCGCGGGGATGCCGAAATGCACCACCACGTTTCTTATGACAAACCGCTTTGTATTTGCTTCTTTGATACTTGCCAGTGCCTCGACTTCAACCCACTTAGTGAAATAGTCGGTTGCTGCAATGAAGAATCGCTTGTTCCTAGTGCCTCGTGCCAATGGTCCGACAATATCTAAACCCCATTGAGCAAAGGGCCATGGGTTGGTAAGTGGAGTGAGAGTTTTAGCTGGCTGATGAATGAGTGGAGCAAATCTCTGACATTTATCACACTTTTGTACGTACTGCTGCGCATCTTATTGCATCCGTGGCCACCAATACCTGTGAGTGAGGGCTCGGTGCGCCAGTGACCTTCCACTAATGTGGCATCCACAAATCCCATCGTGAATTTCGTAGAGAACATTCTCGACCAGGTTTGGATGCACACATAGAAGATAAGGGCCAAGATAGAAGCGTCTGTACAGCTTCCCAGATGTTGAGATCCAAAAGCGAGCTGACTTATGTCTGACTTTGTTGGCTTCCTTTTTGTCTTTGGGGAGAGTACCAGATTTTAGAAAAGCAAGTATTGGATCCATCCAATTCGGCTCTAGGTTGCTGCAGAAGACTGGAGATGCAATGCTTGGTTCTGGCACAAACTCAACCCAAACTTTTCTAACATCCTTGGTATCCACTGATGAGCCGAGGCAAGCCAGAGCATCAGCATGGCTGTTTCTGTCCCGACTAATTCGTTCCACTCATATGGATTGAAACTTTTTTAGTAGGTCTTTGTCCTTGCCTGTGTACATAGCCATTCTTTCATCTCGTGTTTCATAGACCCCAGAAAGTTGGTTTACCACTAGTTGTGAATCGCTGAAAATAAGAAACTGTTCTGCACTGAAGTGTTCGGCACTACGTAAGCCATCCAATAACACTTCGTACTCTGCCTCGTTGTTTAAAACCTTCCAACCGAGCCTGAGAGCCTGTTCCCAGATAAATCTTTCTGGTGAGATAAGTACTACTCCTACCCCCGAGCCTCGGTTATTGGATGACTTGTCAACATAAAGCTGCCAGATATTTCCAATAAAGAGTTTACATGCTTCCAAAGCGCAGGGCTTTCCTTGTTCGGTGGTGCATGGCACTTGTGCCGAACTCAGATTTCCCGGCTCGGTACTCTGGATAGGAGCAAATTCTGCGACGAAATCTGCTAAGACTTAGGCCTTGATCGCCGTCCTGGGTTGATACCGAATGTCAAACTCACCAAGTTCTACTACCCATTTTGCTGTTCAGCCAGAGAAATTAGCTCGGCTAAATATAGATCTGAAGGGGAATTCAGTGAGGATGTTAATGGTATGCCCCTGGAAGTAATGTTGCAACTTTCTGGAGGCGATAAGCAGCGTGTAAGCTAACTTTTTCAATGGTAGATACCGTGTCTCGACATCTAGTAAAGTCTTGTTAACATAGTATACTGGCCTCAGTTCCTTGTTCACCTCCCGAATTAATACTGCACTTATGGCATGATCTGAGACTGCTAGATAGATGTACAACTCCTCTCCTGGTTTTGGAGTGGACGGGAGAGGTGGTGTGCTGAGGTATCTTTTGAGACTTTGCAGTACTTCGGTACACTCGCAACTCCATTCAAATGCTGCCCTTTTCCTCAAAAGTTGGAAGAAGGGCTTCATCCGATTTGAAGATTTGCTGATGAACCAATTCAGTGCGGTTGCCATTCCGACCAGTTTCTACAGCTCTTTAGCCTTTGTTGGTGCTTCAAGATCTTGTATTGCTTTTATTTGGTCCGGATTCGCCTCGATTCCTCTGTGAGTGACCATATATCTCAAGAACTTCCTTGTTCCTACCCTGAAAGCACATTTTGAGGCATTGAGGCGAAGCTGATGGTTTTTCAGGATGCCAAAAACTTCCCTTAAGTCTATAAGGTGGTCTGTAGCGAGCTTGCTTTTTATTACCATATCATCTATATAAGCTTCCATGGTTTTCCCAAGTTGGTCTTTGAACATCCGAGTGATCATTCGTTGGTAGGTTGCTCCGGCGTTCTTGAGGCCAAATGACATCACTTTGTAGCAGTATGTTCCTCTCGGAGTGATAAATGCTGTCTTTTCTTGATCCGGACTGAACAGTTGTATCTGGTGATAACCGCTATAAGCGTCCAGAAAGCTCATGCGCTCATGCCCTGCTGTTGAGTCTACTAGTTGATCAATGCGAGGCAGCGAAAAGCTATCTTTAGGGCAGGCTTTGTTTAAGCAAGTGAAGTCAACGCAAACTCTCCATTTTTCGTTCTTTTTTTTGACTATAACTGTGTTGGACAGCCATTACGGGTACTGAACTTCTCTGATTGCTCCCGATGCCATGAGTTTTTCTACCTCGACAATTACTGCTTCAGTGTGCTCAATTGAGGATCTCCGACTTTTCTGTACAACGGGCTGAGCGGAAGGGTTGATGTTGAGCTTGTGGCAAGCAAATTCTGGGTTCAACCCTGGAGTATCATATGCTAACCATGCGAATACCTCCATATTTTCCCTCAGCATTTCCAGCAGCTGAAGTTTCTCATCAGCGCCTAGCGAGGTACCGATGAGGAAGTACTTTTCTGGATCATTCTCTTTTACCAAGACTTTCTCCAAATCCTCTACTATCTTTTCTTCTGGGGCTCCCCCTACATCTTCCAAGACTGGCTGTTCGGCCACTTCCACTGTCTGTACCCGATTGCAGAGTTGCTTTGCCTTTAATGCCGCCATAAAGCAATGTTTGGACGCAACTTGATCCCTTGAGATCTGCTCTACTCCGTGTTTCGTTGGGAAACGGATGAGCTGGTGGTAAGTTGAAGGGACCGCCTCCATTTGATGAATCCATGGACGGCCAAGTATGGCATTGTAAGGGGATAGTGTATTAATAACTAGGAACTCTATCTGGAGGGTTTTTGTTCCTGCCACGACTGGCAACACTATTCTACCAAGCGGCCATTCTGGCTGCGAATTGAAGCCAACTAACGGGACTGTTGCTGGGGTGAGGTGTTGCTCAGAGAGACCAAGCTTTCTGAACAAGTCATAATACAATATGTCTGCTGCACTGCCTTGATCTACCAGGACTCGTTTTACGTCAAATCGTTTCCCAATTCCCACAGTTATAATTAGTGCATCAATATGTGGGTGCTGTATGCCTTCTAAATCCTTTCTAGTAAATGAAACAGTGCACAAGGGAGATTTGGGTGCCGTGCGTACCTTTTTCGATGCAGGCTCTACCGATATGACCTGTTGGATTTGCACAGCCTTAGCAATCTCTTCTCTCAGTGTCTCCTCAGGTTCCTGAATCGCTGTCCCATGGATCACATTTATTATCAACCGAGGTGGGTGCTCAATATTTGGTTCTGGTGGTGGGTTCCCCGGTTCGGTCACTTTCTTATCTTGATCAATGTAATCCCAGAGGTGCCCAGCTGCTACCAAGTCCTCCAAGTGTTGTTTTAGTGCCTTGCAGTTTTGAGTCATGTGCCCCCTGTCTTGGTGATAAGTGCATCTGAGCTTCTGATTGCGCCGAGCCGGATCTCCCAACCTTTTCGGTGGCCAGACAAAGAAGGGCTCTCTCTTGATTTTTTCCAGGATTCGATAGATTGGCTCTTTGAATACGGTTACGACGGCTTTGTGAGATTTGGACTTATCCACTTCATTCACTGCAATCCCTCAATGCTTTCCTCGATCTGTTTTCTTCTTGTGCCGAGCGATTTGTTCTGCTGATGCTACCTCGATGGGGATCTGATCATCTTCGAGGCGAGCGTACTACTC
The DNA here is from genome assembly GCA_025200525.1 of Camellia lanceoleosa. Classification (NCBI taxonomy): domain Eukaryota; kingdom Viridiplantae; phylum Streptophyta; class Magnoliopsida; order Ericales; family Theaceae; genus Camellia; species Camellia lanceoleosa. The sequence continues at coordinate 58,051,941 of CM045763.1, forward strand.
AATCCTGGCACGTAAGTCTTTCAATACTGTGGCTGAGGGCTTGGTAAGTGATTGTCTTAACTTAGTTTCCGGGCGCAGACCATGTTTGAAAGACATAACGGCCGTCTGCTCGCTGCACACATTTTCCTCCAAGTCATTGTACTCTTCCCAGTACTTCCTAGCGTAACTGCACAGCGTTTCCTCCTGCTCCTTTCAGAGGTCGAATAGCGTATCCGGCTCCTTTGGGATCTTAGTGTTGGAGACGAACCTGGCTAGAAACTCTTCGGAGAGCTGCTTCCAGCCATGAATCGATCCAGCGGGGAGTCGATTGAACCATCGAAGTCCGGTTTCTCCCAAGCTGGACGGAAAGACTTTGCACATCAGTGCCTCATCTCGGCTCCATAGAGACATCATCTATCTGTAATGGCTAATATGTGTCAGCAGGTCCGACTTTCCATCGTACGAAGTGACCTTTGGTGGGGTGAATTTCTTTGGAGGTCTTATGGTCTCAATCTCCGGGGAGAATGGCGAGGAGACGAGCCTATCCAACGCTCGGTGCTCTCTCTGGTGAACGGTACAGTCCAGATGATCCCGACGCTGCTCGTTCTGCTTGTTGTCGATCAACCAAGTACGAAGGTCTTGAGGAGGGAATTTAGTCTGTTGGCTAACCGTTTTTTGCCTTTTAGCCCTTTTCCGGTGTAACCTACGGGTGTGGCTGCTTACCGCCTCACTCTGTACCGGGATAGGCTGGCTTTGTTGCCCAGACTCATTTCTGGGAAACTTCTTCACTGGTGGCTCTCTGGATGAACTCCTCTGTCGCAAACGAGAGAGCTCTGCTTCAGTCTTCTTTTCCGTTGGATCACCCAGCACCCTTTTAAGTTGGGCTTTCAGCTCCTGTATCTCCATCTCCATGGAGTCTATGATTCGATCTCTGTAATCCTTTTCCAGAAGAAAGTGATGAGAAGAACCTCCAGCAAAGGGTAATCGATGCTCGACGGATTTAGGGGTCCGGTTATTGTTTCCAGTTTGTTCCTCCAAGACTATTGGGATTGCCAAGCCTTTGTCCTTCGTCTTCTCTATCTGTGGAGTATGTGTTGAAGGTGGAATGTCCTTAATTCCCATTGCCGGAACTGAGTGCAGAGCTTAGAGATGAAGTGATCCACGCTCACCGCACCAATTATGCGTACCGGGTTCTGCACTAGATGAAAATGGATCGGGGCTCCGCACTCGGTTGGACTATCCAAGGATTGAGGTTCCTGCCACAAGAAATACCATAAGAGCTGCCCGGCCGGGGTTGGCCGGATAACCCCTCCGGTGTGGGAATCAGTGATCGGAGAAGAGATGTAGAGAGTTGAGTTTGTAAGTAAATGGGGTTTTACTTAGAATAGTTCAGTTACCTTCAATGTGAAGTTCATGTAGTATATATAGTGTTCCTTGCTTACTTCTCAAGATGGTTTCATGGAGCTTTGGCGCTGCCAGGTTTCCTTTTAGCATTGCCTAAGGTGGGGGACCACTTGATAGTTGTTATAGAATGCATATATTCATTGTAGTCATGCTGATAACGAACTTCATTCTTCTGGTTTAACAGCTTCCGTGATTCTAGGTGTAGGGGACCAGCTGAGGTGGCAACTTGTAGATGCACATACTCACAACTTCCACGTTTCTCTGCGAGGTTCCTTCAGCTCGGTACCTTCGCGCCCCAGTTCGGCCCTATACAAGGCTTTCGTTGGGATGTGCTGGTCCATTCGGATATCTTAGTGTGGGCTCGGCCCACTTTAGTTTGGCCCATAGATTAAGTCTTGCAGCTCGGCCTAGCCCAGCATCGCGGCTGGGCTAGCCTTTCCACTGCGGGTTGAGCCTAAGTGCTTGAGGACTTGGGTAGACAGTTGATCATGGAGTTGGGCTCAATTGGCTTGCCCATATATTTATCTAATCCAATTGGATTTGGGCTTTAATGGATTGGGCCGGCCCAAGGCTTGGATCTAACCCATTTTATATTCAGCCCCTTCAACTACTTTGAAAATTATTTACCTTACGACCAAGGTCTCATGTCTTCAAGACATTTGTCCTTTTGTTTTCAATATACTTTCAATTGCATAATATGGTAAAATTTTCAACATCATTGTCTTAAATATTGGTTGTTCTAAATCATATTAGCCAATACCTATTAATATTTTGGACTTTTGATATCGTTATTCAGTTATATATTAGTCATTATTGTTTGATATAGATTGATATTTAATCATATCTGTTATCCATATGGATATGCAAAACTATGCTCGATATGCAACTAGTAATGTGCTCATGCAGTAAGACAAGAAACGAAATTTTGAGAACAGATGATACTGTACTTACTTTTTAGCTTTCATAATTTAGGTCAAAGTTCACCATGTCGACGTGAAACAAGGAGAGCTCATTATGTACTACATTCTTCCATTGCTGTTTATGCCCCTAAACCTTGGCAATGTTCAACATAAATTTCATGGGCACCTAGGTCACTTACCAGCCCAACATCATAACCTATTTAGGTGTGAACTGGTGTACTACTATTAGCTTTAAATTATTAAAAAAATTTGTCATTATTAACAAAGTGTCAATTTCATGCACCCTTGACCTATGGTAACATATCAAACTTTAATTAATGTTTAATGACATCATAAATGGAAATCAAGTCAAATGAGGAAAGGTAGAGTATAATTCCATAGAATCTAATCACCTTTTAGCTATGCAACTTCTAGCACATAATCATGTTTACGTAAAGCTTATCTCGAATCGGGACCTTTCCATGTCGTTTATCAAATTCTAGAATTAGTAAAGGAGCTAATGCAATCTCTGATTGGTTGGTTAAGTAAATTAGAAAATCTAGTGACGGTTTTTCCTTAAGGTCTAAGTTTGATCAGCAACTCAGCTACAAAATTTCACTAAACATGAATTAGATGCTCCACCAATCACATTTAATCAATTTATTTAGACCAATGTGAGTGATTAATAATGACAAGAATGATGGACTTTGTAATACCCACTTTTAGCTAAATATATTTGACTAATTGTCACTTAACCCTACACTCCCTATGCTGTAGGCTTCCCTAATATGTCCCATTTGATTATTTTGTATCTTAATTTGTCACGTAAATAGGGTGTTTAATTATCTAAAATAAAAAGATAAAGAGGATCAAAAGAGAACAAAAAAAGTGACACAACTTTTTGAAAAGCGACCAAGGAAAGGTCAAGATTGTGTAAAAACGTGCTTGAGAATTTGAAAGAAGAAATTACTGTATTAACCACAAAGATTGCATTAGTCTTATCATTGCCAAAAAAATAAAGTAGTCTCTAGAGTTCTTTGATTCTTCCTCACATTCAATGTTTCCTTATTTTCTGTTAAGATAAATAAAATCTTTTATCCTTCAAATTTAGGTTAATTATGTTTTTAACTCTTATAGCTTGGCTCAAGTTTCACTTTGGTCTCTATTATTTTAAGTGGAACAATTTGGTTCTTATACTTTAAATCTAGTTCCAGTTGATCCTTTGTTCGTTCAAAAATTAACAATTTTTGAGACACTTGTCAGTCTCCAAAAGTGTACACGTAGAAAAAAAATTAATCAAAATTTAGACGGAAATACCAAATTGAAGCTAGACTTAAAGTGTAGTGACTAAATTATTCAAATTAAATTATAAGTACCAAAGTAAAATTTGAGTTAAATTATAAGGGTGAAAAGTGTAATTAATCCTTCAATTTTTCTTTGAATTTTAATTGTTGTAATTAAATTCTCAAATCTCAACTAGTGTTCGATGTTATCCTTCAGTTTTTAAAGTGAGATTTTTATAAAAATATAGAAATGTTAATTGTAATAACTTTAATATTTTGTCACCCCCAAATTTTTATTCAAATTCACATTGGTCCCTCATGTTTCAATTTTTGCCCAAGTTTTACGAGTTGAAGTATGAGAATTTAATTGTTGCAATTAAAAAGTGAGTGATCAAAGGAAAATTATTTAACCAACTGGGCTAGTTCAATCGGCCACTCTTGTACACTCTCATTTGAAAGATCAGAGAGTCAGCATTTGCCCAAAGCAAATATTAATTATGTGATTCCTGTTACATCCCTTTACTTGTATTGATGTAGTGGTTGTTTGTTGTTAGACTTACATGTATGAAATATTGAAATTTCCAACATAGTTAACGGTTTATTTTGATATAATTCTTATTTGTAAATATTCTCTTATCGAGTTAATCAAAGGAAAAAGACCACAGTGAAATTAATTTGAAATTAGAATTGTGAAAAGAGTAATTCACATTTGAATTTAGCTCTGCACTCACATCAATTGTGCTAATTAATTTGACTCAGTATCATCTGCTATGACTCTGATACCACTTATTTCTTTAGGAAAAGCTTGCACAACTTTAAAATGCATAGTACAATAAAAATCCACAACCCATCTTTACCAGTTAATTGATAGATACTTCGCTAGGCGATGTAAGAAACCATCCCAACAACAATCCTTATAAGTTCCACCAAAAAAAATATAAATAATAAACACCCGTATAAATTGAAAAATGTAGCATTGCATGTATTTTATTAGTATTACATGTATATTGTATATAATGTTATTTTCAACACTTTTACTTAATTTCTCTATCTTTTTTTTTTTTAAAAACTTTCTTTTGCCTTTACAACTCAATCAATAAAATTAAGAAAAACATAGTCTAAATGGATTGAGATAAAAATAAAAAAGGTAAAGATCTAAGAATTTGGAGAGAGGGATTTCCAATGCAGTAATGGTTAATAATTAGGTGACAACAAAAATGAATTGTACAATAAGCCTACGGAATCAAAAAAGAAAATTAAAAAGTGATCCAAAATTTTACATTTACAGCGCAAATTTAATCTTCTTATTGTGGAATGCTTTATGAATTAATTTTCACCTTAAGTATCATTTCTAGGTGAGTTTCTAATCAACTTTTCTGAGTTTGTAAACCTACCCATGAATTGTAGCCATGTAGTTTATTTCCGTTGCAACCACACAAAAAAAATAATTTGTAGCCAAGTAGTTCATGATAGTCAAGTTGGGTAAAAGAACAAAGTGGGATTGGAATCTTCAAAGAGCCTAATCATCACCAAAAGGACACTAAATGGTGCAAATGCCATAGTCTTGCTTAGTCAAGTTGGTAAAAAAGAGTCCTGCAGCTTTCTTCATCCAATTCATTTCAACTCTTCAATCGTTGTTTTCATTAGTCAATTAAACCATCCAACGTGTCAATTGTCAACCCAAACAAAAAAATGAAAGTGCTTTTTGGGAGTTTTGTCTTTCATGTTTCTCAGTTGGACAAACTCTTGTAGCAAATTATATGAGCAACAATAATTCGACACATGTGGCCTCAAGTTGGGGCAAGACAAGATGGTCAATTTTGAAACCAACATGTGGCAAGTGTTAGTTTCGACACCTTTCACTCCATTTTATATTTATTGTTGATATTTTTTCATAATAACACATGAAAAATATATAAATAAATTAAATAGAAACGGCAAAACAATTTTTTTATTAAAAAGATAAAATATAAAATAAACGACACAACTAAAAATATATTGAAAAATCTAGAAAGCCCCTAGATGTTGATTTGTGATTATGTATCAATTTTAAGCAGAATATAAAAATCCCAATCAAACAATCAAGAGAAAGAGACACAAAGATTTTACGTGAAAAAACCACAATTGGACACCTTCCAATTGTGATCAAAAAACCACGGGCAACTGCCACAAGAACAATCCACTAAGAAGATTTAAAAGAATTACACAGGTATCACTCTCAATTATCTAGCGAATCCACAACGCCTAATTGAACTAACCTCTATGTGCCTCTTCCAATCCCATCTTCAGCACGGAATTGTCTTTCTGATGAGCCACTCCGGATTCCACCAAAGCTTGGGCTCAATTCTTGAATTCACAACTGAAGAACAACTCTCTCTTTTGTATATAATAAACAAACCTTTGATGTACTCTATTTAAACCATGAGTTGAATACTTAATAAAACATCAAAGAAAAAATAACAAAATATTCCCAGATATAAACCTTTAAGAACCAAAAAGAAGATCTGGAGGACTTTTATCAATTAGTAGTCTAGTTTTGGGAGAAAACCAACTACTTATAGAAAATCCAAAGCAATCCTAGTTGGGAAAGAAAACCAACTTCTTGTTTGTAAAAAAATCAACTTCTTGCAGAACTCCAAAGTAATCCCACTTCTTATAGAAACCCAAAATAAACCTTGTTTCAGAAGAAAACCAACTCCATAATGAATTTGGAAATCTGGGATCGCGCGGTCTGCTCGAGCGTGGGTCTTCCCGCTCGAGCGGAGACTTCATATTTTGTGATTTCATATAGGCTCCCCGCTCGAGCGTCCGTTTCCCCGATCGAGCGGAGAATCACACCTTCCAGCATTTTTTCAGGCAAAACAGAGATACTGTGAGCTTGCAAAATTCGCTCGAGCGCCCATTTCCCCGCTCGAGCGGGAAGGCCAAAACTGGAAAATCTTGAAAAGTATAACATGAACGGACAGGCAACTTTGAATGCATTTTTGCATTTTGCTTGACGCCATGAATCAGCCGTCATAATCAGCGAAGTGGCAATCTTGAAAACATTAACATCACAAACTGATTTGCAAGGCTCGATTCGGGTTGGATTTGCATCTAAAAAACTCATAGCCTCACTGAAATAAAAATGCGAAAACAAATACAACTGAAAGGAGTTTTGTCAAACGGGATTGTCAAGAATAAAAACCTAACATATATAAATGAATTAGATTACATTACTAATAGAACAAATTATTAACATGACTAACTAAATATTAGAATTCATCTTTGTAAATTAAATATTGAAAAATTAAAAAACAAATGATAAGAAAAGAAGCAAACCGAAACTTGCACTAGACAGTTTTCTTAAAACAGATTCACCGCCTCCCAATAGATGCTAGAGGTACGTTTGCGTCTGTCTCTCAGGATACGGCGGTTGAAACCAGCTAATACAGAAATACCTTCTGAATGACTTCGGCGAACTTGACAATAGATGCATTCTCTCTAACCAGAACTAAAGAAGATGCTAACAAAAGAAGATAGGAAAAAATTTCTTTGGTGTAAAAAACCATCTTGAACTTTTTATCTCAAAATACCATCTCATTTTCCATCACAAAACTTCTCTAAAAACAACCTACTAAGTTAGAGGAGAAATGCCTTTATTTATACTAGTAGAGGAGAGCTTTAGCCGTGAAGGCTAACATCAATAGGGTTATCAAATATCATCAACTCTAATTATTAGGGTTCGAGTTACAAAGGTTCAAAATTCCAAAACCTTTATATAAATCATAATAGAAACACAATATATAAGTTTTGATAATTAAATTAGATGGGTTGCAAAATGGTACGGTTGTTGAGTCACAACTCGATCCAAGTCCAATCTCAAACGTATGTAGAAATTAAGCCCAACACAGCTCAGCCCAAAGCTCAAGACTAGGCCCAAGTCCAAGTCTAAGATCAAACTCAGCACATGTACACGTACAAGTCTAGATCCAATCCAAATCAATATTAAGTCCAAATTTAAACCCAACTTTATTGATGCTCACTTTATGAATCATTCACGACTTAATGATTTCGACTTATTATTTTTATATTATAATCTTCTTATTTAAGAGAATATAAAATTATTTAAACCTACTTAACCGACTATTGAGGCTTGGTTTGGGAACAAGCTATTTTAGTAACTTTTTGACTTTTTACGAAAAGGTGTACAGAAAAGTAGAGAAGTGATGTGATGTGTTTTAGTTAGCTTTTTGATTTTTTGACTATTTTATCCACTTCCCAAACATAAGTTGAATTCCACTTTAATTTTAAATTAAAATTATCGAAAATTATATACAATCATGTTAAGTTTGGACACCTTGTCACTCTTGACTTTTGAGTTTTGTTTAAAGGATTTTTTTTCACCGCATAATGATCTTGGATTATGAAAATCAAAAAGATTCAAACAGAAAAAACTTTACAATTCTTGAATTTTGGGCTGACTTTGTAGTGCATCTTCCTAACAAAGGGACAGTGACAGGATATAAGTGCGATCTCAATTAGAATAAGCGAAATGCGCCATACACCCAGCTGGGGGTCACCCCCAGTGAGGTGGCAGTCCATTATTGGATAAAAAAAAAACTGTTTTCTTTTTCTTTTCTTTTTTTTAAAGTTTGAACCAGTGGGGGCGCGACACCTCACTGGGGGTGCGACCCCCACTGGGTGTATGCATCACTGTTGTTAGAATAAATAGGCCTCATTTGGTTCGTTTTTCAAAAGAAAAAAAATTTTGAAAAAATTTTTCAATAAATAAATTTTCAAGAGTAATCAAAGTAAATAAATTTTTTTAAAAAAAATTTCAAAATTTTGTTTGGTTATTTACTTTCCAAAATCACTCTCTCACACTCTCTCTCTCATACACATCAAATCAATCACTTTTTTTAAAACTCACTCCCTAAAATAATTTTTCAAAACCATTTTTAAAAAAAGACAAACCAAACAAATTTTCGTACTTTTTATCTCAAAAATTACTCTACAAACACAAACCAAACACACCCATAGTGTCCCATTTACAGGAATTTTTTTTATATTAAATATCATGTCTGATAATATTACAAATGAATTTAGTATTTTGCATTTATCTTATCTGATGCAAATTCCATATAAATAAATAAATAGGTTTAGATTAGATATGTTTATATCGTTGTTACATTGCATTGAATAATTGCTCGGAATGATTACACAGTCAAGATCAACCAAAATGTTTTGATGGAGAGATTGGCTAGAAATTATGTATGCATAATTGTACTAAAAAGAGGGACACATCAACCAATAATCTTAGCAATAATGATCGAGACCCCTCTTTTTAGAGACTCTATAACTCTGTTTAGATCTTAACTATTGATGGTATGAGTCCCGCACATATATTAATAAATTTTACATATAAATCAATGATTGAAATCTCAAAAAAATTGTGAGGGTCTCAAAAAAAGAAAAAAAAAAAGAAAAAGAAATCTCAAGCATTTTTCTAAACTCTATAGTGTAGTAAAAGTCTACATTGATTTGTCCCTGTAGGAGCCACTTAGGTGTAGTGGAGTGTCACTTTGATGCCATATTGGTCATGTCTGGTCCTCATAGGTCACTCATCAATACTCTTATTTTGGACATAATAATGACAGTTGAGATTATACCAACTGTAACAATTTCATTATTCCATTAGCTTTCAATTTGATGCTAGGTGGACCTTGGCCCCCCGAATTGTACATTTATTCTCCTTTTTTATAAAGCTTGCTTTTTCCAAACAAAAAATAAATGAAAAAGTTGTTTGATTGAGTTTTATTTTATTTTATTATTTTATTTTATTTTATTTTTGTGAAAAGAAAATTACTAAAAAGTTTGAAACACCAATTGATTTTATTTTTGTGTATTTTTTTTAAGGGCTGTACTACATCTCCCTAATTTTTGGCTCCCTAATCCCCCTAAATTTCAAACCAAGGCAAAAAAAAAAAAAAAGAAGCCCAAAACGACGTCGTTTTGGGCATTAAGGGGATTAGGGGAGGCTTTTTTAGGGGGACAAATCATTTTCTTTTTTTTAATTCAAAAACATTTGTTTAGTATTTTTCAGAAGGTGAATTGTTTTTAGAATATTTTCATGTAAAAATAATTTTCAAAAATGATTTTGTGTTTCTAAAAATTTTAAAAACACACTGTAAAAAACATAACAATAATTCTAAAAACATAGATGTGTTTCACATAATATAATAAATATGTGAGACAAAGATATCACATATATGTGTTCGTAACACTACACAAAACATAAACCTTGTCTCAAGGGCAAAGATATCAAATTTCCGGATCATTAACTAATTGGAGAAGCTATTTACCATGAAAAATTAGCCTAAAAATAAGTGTATAATAATGCATTTGGTGTAGTGTGGAACACTTATTCTAATTCACACATTTCATTTTCATGATAACTTTTTGGGTCATTTTATAAAATGCTTTTTTTTTAGGGTGTGTATCAAGTGAAAGTTATGTCATATATAGGATTGATATTACAAATGTTACTATTAATTATAACTAAAAAAATTATAATAAGTTATAACTAACACCATAATAAATCATAACGAGTTATAATAAAAAATCACAAAAGTTATAATTGAACATATGATATATATATTTTTTGAGGTATGTATTATAGAATTTCCCATTATATTATTGTCACGCTACACGATAACAAGATTGATACTCAATTATGCTAGGTGTTCACATGACAATAACGTCCACACTTTTTTTTTTTTTTTTTTTTTTACGTGACATCTTAACTAGAAGCTGTGACTCTCTCACTTATGGCTTTACTCGTTAAAAACTTTATATAAATATTAAATTGTCGAATCCTTAAACCGTCAAGTTGAGATGGCCGAGTTGGTCTAAGGCGCCAGATTAAGGTTCTGGTCCGAAAGGGCGATCTCTTATTTTTATTTTTATACTTTTTACTTGCATCGGACGGATGTGGTCCCTTGTCTTCCCTTCTTTCTTTTTTTTTTTTTTTTTAATTTTAAGTTTACATCGGTTGAATGTGATGTGATTTATTTTCTTTTAACAAAGAGTACGCAAATCTCACTCTCAACATTGGACGAATATGATGCGATCTTACATTTTCCAGATGCAATGTGATCTCTTATTTTTTAACAAAGAGTACGCATCAAACGGTTGAAACCGATTGGATCTCGTCTTTTATTGTATAAATTATATAAATTTGACCGCCAAAATCATTGCAATCTAACATCAAATTTTGTTGAAATTAGCGATGAGCATGCAAATTATAAGGCTTGTTATCCAAAAAGTAATCTAAAAGGGTGTGAATTATGTTCTTACAAATAATAATTGACAATTTCCCAATAAAAATTAACTAGTACAACAAATATAGCATATGATGAACTTAACAAAAATAAATAACAGAATATGTTCTAGATAAATTTAGCAAAGAATTCTAGCAAACATAATCAATGGAACCAAATATATTAGTTATTTAGAGCAGTAGAGTAAAGAGATTAGGGAAGGAAATGCAACAAGATTTATAGTGATTTGGTTTCAAACAAGCCTACATCTACTCCTCAAGCTTTACTTGAAATTTTTCACTATCTTCTAGCTTCACAGGGATGCTAACAACCTCATAAGCATGGAGCAATCCTCAATAGATTTCCTAGTTTCACAAAGATGATAGTAACCTCATACACATGGAACAATCCTCCACAAATTTCTCTAACTTTACAAGCTTGCTAGTGACCTTTTACAAGATTGGAAATGAGTGTTTTTGCTTTCAAAGAAAGCTACAAAATTATCTTTCACAGATAGATACAAAACATGAAACTCTCAGATTTTTCTGTAAAACCTTTCAAAAGTGCGTATGCTTAAGGTTTAGGCTTACTGTTTGTTTTTTGAAGGATGAATAAAACAAAGAATGAAGAATATTTCAGATAACTCTAAGGATGAGTTTGAGACTGATGATAGAATCACAAAAATTTTCTTGGTTCAAATCTCTCTGATTTTTCTGATAACCTCTCATAGAAAAATAGGCTTAAGGTTGATAGCTCGATTGATTGATTTACTAAAGGCAGATGATAAACTTCGGATGAAGACTTCTTCAAATACTTAGAGAAGGCGAAATATGTGAGTGATGAAAGATAGGAAATTTTCATAGTTCGTTGTTCCCCTCTCTGGTCCCCGTATTCATTTCACAGAGCTCTGTATATATAGCAGAGCTCAGTGCTCTGTTCTGTTTGACAATCCCATCATTTTCTTCCCGTTGAGGTGATAGGATGGTGATAGCTGAAGATGATAAATAATTCAATGCTCAGATATTCTCTGACATCCATGTGTGTTTTGTTCGTTGAATAATGGATGTCTAATGCAAAACCATTTCTTTTTTGCTCTCAGCATCTGTTACTGATATATGTTGCTTTGCACAGTGGACGTCTGCCTAAATGTCCCAAATGAAGTTTTGTGTCTGTGGGTCGTTCGCATGGATGTTCGTCCGGATGTCCCATGAAGTCACGGTCATCAAGGTTGTCGTTTGCGGTCGTCAAGCAAACTGTTGGTTTGACATCCAAAGCGAAACATAACTGATCTAGAACGAAACTATGCCAAAATTACTTGGCCGGTCGTCTACTTAGACGTCCACCTAAATGTCCTCCCAGATCTCACTGCAGTAGAGCAAAACTGGGCAAGCATTGGACTGATCGGTCGATTGCCCCTTTGTGGGTTCAACCTCTTTTCTTTTTGCTTCAGGTCTTTGTTATCTTGGGCACGATTCGATTACTGTTTAAGCTTTATTTGGCCTTAAAAAACATAGTTAAACACAAGGAGAACATAGATTATAATGATTTAATCAAACAATAAGTTTTCAATCATAATTCATTTCTCAAAATATATCAAAGCAAACTCAAAACAAAATCATCAAAATCATGTTATTCATGCTATGACTAACAATCTCCCCCATTTTGATGATGACATATAATGATATTTGATTTGATTAGCATGAAGAACAACTCCCCCTCAAAGCATGCTCTCATTTAAATTTTCTTTCTTTGACAAAGTCACATTCATATTAAAAAAACATCCATTCTCTCCCCCTATGACATTATCAAAACTAAATAAAGAGCTAATGTTCAAATCACTCTCCCATTGAGGAAAACATCTTATTCTTACATTATCAACAACTAATAAGCTCAAAGATCATGTTTGTAAGAATTAAGATACCAAAACAATTAACTTTTTCTCTTCCTGATGGCTCGTTTCACATATCAAATATAAACACTAAACTATACCAAATTCCTTAGAATAGTGGTAAGTCTAGGTATCGATCCACAGGGACAAATGCGAAATTAAACTAATTTAATTGTTAGATTCCTAAATTAATTTTGATAAAAAGATTGAGGGATTTATAAACTAGTAATAACTAAAACAAACTAAGAGATTAAAGTAGCACTTATAAATAAAATTGGAATTATTGATTTTTGGAAAAAAAAAACCCAAGGGTAATAAGTCCACAGCTAGTTACATAAATAAGGTTTCAATTTGAGATTCAATTATGTTATGATTCGAACTAAATAATACTTCGCAACTGTAAGTTCGAAGCATTTATCCAAAAAATTAACACATTCAACATATAGGCACGAACCATCTCAAGTAGTACGAGTTGTTCGCTCTAAATTAGGATAGCAACATGACTCGTCTTTCGTAGTATGGCTCGTCTCATATCTTAAACATGAAAGCACATAAAACCATTGTATAGAAAGTATTCAACAATCACAGAAAGAAGAATACTTGAAGAGAACACTGAAAAATATATTAGAAACTTCTTAAATACGTTACAATTTGTTCAAACCTTTACATAATCAAAAAGCAAAAAGAAAACCCTATTTACTTGGCTAGGATTTCATCAAAACCCTAGAAATAGTAGCCTAGCTACTCATGGAGGAGTGGAAAGAGATGGAAGAGGAAGAAGCTACCATAGGATACCTTATTCAAGCTTTAAGTTCTTTCCTTCTAAACCCTAGCCTCTCTCTCCCTTTTCTCTCAAATATTTTTCGAACCCTATTCCAGCCTCTCTTTCTCCTTTTTATTCCCAGCAGAAAAGCCCAAAATTTTTACGCACGCAACCCTAGGTGAGCCGCTCGAGCGGTGGAGCTTGGCCACACATACGGTGAGGTGGCAGGCTGGGATTTTTGGCTCCTACTCGAGAATCTGTTCAGCTCTTTTTGCTTGAATTTACATATTGCACCTTAAATCTGTACAAGTGCACAAAACACATCATCTCCACCAAATAAACAATATTGAAAGACTAAAAATGTAACTTAAGTGGCCCCAATGTGGTACCTTTTGGCGTGCATCACATCCCTCAACTTACATTTTGCTAGTCCTCGAGCAAAACAAAAGAAATAAGAAAAATAAAATAACTCTAAGCCACTTTCATAGGAATCACGATTGCACTTAACATATGCAACAAGCCTTTCAACCACAAGGTTACCCCAAGTGGACGAGCATAGTCTCATGAGGGCTTCCAGAAATGATACCCACAAACATCAACATATTCATATCTGCTCAACAACAATTAACCGCACTACTCCACCTAACAATCAACTTATGTGCCACTTCAGTGTGATATTAAGACACGATGAGTCATTGAAAGCACAGTGGACAAGCATGAAGGAATCTATTGAGCAAAGACTGCAATTCAATTAATACAAAAGTTAAGTCCCTTGCACTTGTGAATGCTAGTAAACACATCATCAGTGCCCTTGGTGTAAAGGTCATTCCCCATAACTAGTTAATTGTCTACTATAATAGCCCAGTGTAACTCACAATAACACCCAACATATACAGAAAAACTAAACTTTTGTAACCAAGATTCTCATCAATTTTTTTTTTTGGAAAGACTGTGCAATGCCCTGATCCATTAAGCTTTCTAATTAACCCATGTAACAAGCATTGGGCCAATGACTCCCAAACCAGACGGTTTTAGGGCACTAGGTGTGAATACACCCCTACGGGCTTAATAACTCGACCTGAAAAAGCTACGAACCCGAACAAGTCTTTATTTTTTTCTTAACTGTGCAATGTCTAGGTCCCTTAAGCTTTCTAATTAACCTATGTAGCAAGTATTGGGCCAATGACTCCCAAACCAGACAGTTTCAGGGCACTAGGTGTAAAGACACCCGTATGAGCTTAATAACTCGAGTTAAAGAGGCTACGAACCCAAATAAGCCAAGTTTGTTTGTTTTTATTTTTTATTTTTTGTTGTTGTGAGAATCAAGGCTACTCATTTATTCTTTTCTGTAACACTAGCAATTATCAATGATGTACACCAGGGATTAGAATAGAGATGTCATCACTATGAAAGTGTGCTCATATGAATTAAGGCATACTTATGACAAGTGTACTAATACCACAAACACAAACAACTCTCCTAATGCAAACATCACAAGCGAGTATTTACCCAATAAACCCTTTTCATACAAGTCCACTATGTTCCCAATTAACATATGCTTATATCACTACCATACTGATACAAAGTGAACATCAAGTGATGTGGTGCAATGAAGTACAACAAGTACAAACATGAATTGTTTTTATAAATACCCTCACCCCCCAACTGGAATACAACATTGTCCTCAATGTAAGTAACTGTAAAGTAAATAGTAAAATAAGAAAGAGAGAGAGAGGAACTCACCAGATGGCGTAGGCACACATCCAGCAAGGCAGTGATGAACCAAACACAGACACAGACACACATTTATTTATTTATTTATTTTTAACTGTACAATATAAAAGGAAAAGAAAAACAAAACAAAACAAAACAAAAAGAAGCAAAGAAATGAAACAAAGAAAATATAAAGGATATCACTGATTTGGATCCGACAGTGGTGGAAAATACTGCTCAAATAAGGCATGCATCAGCGTCTGAGTCTCGAATGCCTTATCATGAACCCTAACGCCAAGCTGATCAAACCGCTGCTAGCTCGACTCTCGATATGCGTAGAAGTCAGTTTGCAGAGATGAAACTGACTATTGATACCCATCAAGTGCCGTCTGCGAGTAATCTTGATATGCGTGATAGTCTACCTGGAGATCAACCACAGATTACTGAATAGCGACTTGATTATCCAAAAAAGCCTGATATTGCGCCGGCGTCATACGGAATGGCGCTGGTGCGGCGGCGGGTACTACCAAAACATCATTAGGATTGGCCAGGGCATCGAGGAGGAGTCGTGGATGCGGCATGCGAGTAGTGGTTTGGCGCCATTGGGTTTTACCATAAAGCGTTGGCAGCAGAAGCTAAACCTCATTGGGTTCGAGTGGGTACGTCCCTTGGCCTTTTATGAGTGCAATGATGAGGTTGGCGAAAGTGAGGGCCCGTGTAGAATTGCCTTGTGTGTTGCGCAACTTGACTTTATTAAGGCTATGGGCTATTTGGTTGAAGATCAAAATAGAGATGTCGACCCAAAACCTGAAGTCAAATTGGTGCAAGGCACGGAGGAAGTCTCCTTGCCGCTCTTCCTTGTGGCCTAGAAGTGTCATAACCCAAACTTGCCCCTATGGATTAGAGTTATAACTGGCCAGTAATCATGAGACTACCTGCGGCCTCAGCTAGAAATCAAATCATATTTAATAATAGGGGGCCAAAATGCAGAAGCAAAATTTACTAAGATTGTCCAATGAGCTGTGCATACATGGCTCAACCAAAACATTCTCATATATGTAATAACTCACACTATACAAACATCCATATTGTGTATGTATTACATAAGTCCAGGATTATTCAAAAGTCAGTAATAACAAAAACCAAGGTTATACACAGGGTTGGTCATACGTGACCACAAAAGAACAAAATGAAAAGCAAAACAAAAGTAGGGCCTCTTGCGTGAGGTGACCTTGGTTGACTCCTCAAAACTTGGTTTCTCATTGCTCACTAGGGCTGGGGTTGGACATCCCGCTGCTCACCTATGTACATATAAATAAGGAGTGAGCTAACGCCCAGTGAATAATACCAAAGTAAAGGAGTTCTTGAATGAGATTTGTTTAATCATAAGTTATAAATTAAACTTGTTGATCGATATCAACGCATAATGACCTTAGGTCCAACACATCATATGTGATATCCTTATTCATATACCAAACAACCTCGGGTCCAACTGGTATTTACAAAATGACCTTCGGTCCAATACATGTGAAACGACCTTAGGTCTATCATATGTAAGAGTACCTTGGATCCAATTTATGTACAAAATGACCTTAGGTCCAACCAATCCATATTCACGTTTGTGCGCACTCATGATCCATGATCATGTTCACATTCGCCTTTGCATTCAAAACGACCTTAGGTCCAATCATTTCTTTATTCGAAACGGCCTTTGGCCTATTTCCGATTATACAAAACGGCCTTAGGCCTATTTTATATCCTCTTCAAGTAAACCGAATGGCCTTGGGCCCATTTGATAATCATTTATCAATACTTCACATATTTCATTGTGAACCAAGTGGATAGAATACTCATTCATAGTATCAAATCAGAAGTTTAGAAACTTACCACACAGGAAACATTTAGAAAATAATATATGCACAAATTATCTTTACTAAGATATTACTCACAGTGTTCTGGTGCTTGATTCGTCCTTACACTTGACCCTACGTAAATCACAACACATTGGGTCATAATACAATTTAATCCGTTCTTTAGTTTGCTTACTATTCTTAGGCTTCTTTCATGTCCTTTAATTCATTTAGGATGCTCAATGTGTGCCTAAGAATAATCAGAAATGGAAGAGAACGGAAATTAGAACATTTTACAGCTTTTCAAAAATTTCTGAAACAGGACACCTCGCTCAAGCGGTCTGTAAAACTCTATAAAAGTACTAGTTGCATGAATTTTATGCTCGAGCGAGACTTCTGTCGCTCGAGCGACGAGCCATAAGAAATAAGGTTCGCTCGAGCGCAGGGTTTGCCTTCGAGCTACTATGAAATTCTCTGAAAAACTTCTGGGAGCTTGATTTTTAAGCTTGAGCAATGCTTTTCTCGCTCGAGTAGACAAGTTGAATTCTGAAATTTCCAGAATTGTGTTTGAAGTTCAAATACACATTCAAAAGTCCAATTTCATGCTAAACTCACCCAAACATGCAAGAACACTCCCAAGTACATATATTTGAAGGTGACTTCAACCATAGTTCAAAATTCTATGAATTCTTCAAACTTTGAACCGAAAACTTTAGAGAATTATAGTCCATGTTCTTTATCATGCATTTACATGCTTCAAGGCTTTCAAAACTCCACAATTCATGCATGCATGTATTAAAACACCCCTTAATTTAACATGTGTTATCCCAGATAGGCAACCCAAGAGGGGGGGTGAATTGGGTTATTAAAAATTTCACAGTATTAATATTAACACAATATTCAAAATTTGAATAAATAAAACAAACAGAATAATAATTATCAATATAAATGTAAGAGAGATAGAGAGAGAGAAAATCAAACACCGCAATTTATAGTGGTTAACTTGCATGACCTACGTCCACTCCCCAAGGAACCTCCTTGAGAATTTCTTTACTATCAATTGGATAATTACACCACCAAGCTTGTGGATTTGGCACAGGACTTACTCTTATCTATTGAGCCTCACTCAACAATAAAAGCCTTACTCTTACAGAATCTCTCTAAAAATTAGGAATAAGAATAAGGGTAATTTAAACCCTCTTTTACAACAATTCTCTCACAAAGAGTAGATATGAAAGTGTAAGAACAAATGCTAGATTTAGATCTGAAAGTGAAAGAGCAGAATACTCAGAATTTTGGAGCTCACAGAAAAATTTTTCTCTTCAAGTTCTTGGTTCTTCTCCACATCCAACACTTCTATTTATACACAAAAATATACCCGTTGGACGCTCCTTGCTGACGTCATGGCTTACATCAGCGCGCTCCTGACGTCATCGCTTACATAAGCACGCTCCTGATGTCATGGCTTACATAAGCAGGCTCTTGATGTCATCGCTTACATAAGCACACTCCTTAATTTTAAATAGTCAGCAAATGATAAAAATAAAAATAAAACTGATTTTTTTCTTTTTGTTTTGTCAAACATGGAGCCACCGTTTTTGTAGACAATTTAATACAAAGTTCACAACTTTCAAAAACTTAAATGATTTGCTCCATCTTGTTTATAAGATATATATATATATATACATATATATAACTCCATCTTTTCTTTTTGTTTGATTATAATATGATGTAATCAATGTAGTGTAGTGTGATATGATATAATCAATGTAATGTAAAAAATTTAATAGCGCACGTGATGTATTCTGCATATAACATTATATATGTTCTGATCAAATATTTGCATACACAGAAAAATCTCTTTAAATAATATTTATGATGGATCACGAAAATATATGCCCTCTTTAAAATATTGTACAAGTTGTAGAGATTTTAAACTAAATATATTTTACCACTCCATATCAATTTTGTCAAAACAAGACAACCCATAAATATCAAATTTGTCAAAATAATACAACCAATCAATCATTTTTATCAAAATTATATAACTAATTGATTTGTCAAAAGATGAATAGTAATTAACCCTATTTTTCAAAAAGTGAATAGTAAATCTTTTGAAAATATTTTTATTTAAATAATATTTAACAAATATATATTTTGAACTAATCGTTATGTCAAAAGATGAATAGTAATTAACCCTATTTTTCAAAAAGTGAATAGTAAAGCTTTTGAAAATATTTTTATTTAAATAATATTTAACAAATATATATATTTTAAAAAGATAATATTTTGTGTCAAATAATATGTATATTAAATAATATATTTTAGACATCATCAAAATTAAATAATATGATTAACAACATGATTATTAAGGTTATGCTCAAACATGAGAAATCATTATAAATCCAAGCATGCATGTCTATATTGATATGAAATTCATCCATTTAAGCTTAATTCATGTAACTATCTTCATATATGCCTTGAATTCACTTAATAACAAACTTTTACTAAAAAATTAAGAGTTTATTACTCACCTAAAAGCTTCAATCTTCCAAATTCTAGCTAGTTCTTGAGTTAGTCTTCTCAATCTTCAAGCTTTTAGCTCAATTCTTCAAATTTGCCTTCACTCTCTCTCTAGAACCGTCTCTCTCTCTCTTTCTCTATATTCTTCTCATTAGATTTTGAGCTCATGTAATGAGCTTAAGCACAATTAGCTTCTATTTATACACTTCCTCAATCAAACTTACTTAGAACTAATCAATTGTGTTTAATTTAATCAATTTAATCTAATTAATTCAATCCGAATCAACTTTTAATTAAATTTCACCATAGGCTCTAAAAATTATGCTAATCACAATGGTACAATCAATTTTGGTTTTTGATGCCTCTACGACCCTCAATTTTCAATTTTACAACAAAAAATCAAACAGATTTTCCTACGGTGAACAGATAAAAATTTAAAAACACATATAATCATATAATTAGCTCTCAAAATCATATCAATCATAGAATTATATGCATAATTAAGATTAATTAGCATAACACATAGTAGAGTTGTCACATTCTTTCCCCGTTTAGGAAGTTTGGTCCTCCAAACTTATGTTACCTTCCGTTGGAAACAAATGTGGGTAGTATTGTCACATTTCTTCTTCTTTCTCCCACGTGGCAGCCGTACCATAATGTTCTTTCCATTCCACTTTTACCATTGGAATGGATTTGTTTCTCAGTTGCTTTGCTTGTCGGTCAATGATTCGTTTTGGCCATTTCTTATACTCCATATTTTTGTCAAGTGTTATTCAGTGATAGTCAATCACATGGAACGGATCTCAGAGATAGCCCTTTAACATTGATACGTGAAATACGTTGTGCATTTGTTCCATTCCTGATGTTAAAACAACTTTATAAGCAACTGGACCAGGCCTTTCTAGAATTTGAAACGGTCCAATGTAACGGGAATTTACCCTTCTTGCCGAACCTTAATTGGCCTTTCATTGGATTTACGTGGATGAACACATAATCATCGACCTCATATTTAAGAGGCTTTCTCCTAACATCTGCATAACTCTTTTGTCGGCTCTGTGCTATCTTAAGTCTTTGTTGGATGACTTTAATTTTATCAGTAGTTGTCTGCATAAGCTCAGGTCCAAGCAAGACCCTTTCCCCAACTTCAGTCGAACATATCGGAGATCTACATTTTTGGCCATACAAAGCTTCATATGGTGCCATGCCAATGTTGCGATTAGGAAATGTTATTATCATAAATTCAGCCAATGGTAGGTAAGTCTCCCAACTCCCTTAAAAATCCAAAATACACATTCTGAGCATATCGTCTAGAGTCTGTATAATCCGTTCCGATTGTCCATCGGTTTATGGATGGAATGCTGTACTAAACCTTAGCTTTGTTCCCATTGCCGCTTGAAGACTTTTCCAGAATCTGGACACAATTTTCGGATCTCTATCCGACACAATAAACACCTGAACTCTATGTAAAGAAACAATTTCATCAACATAAATAGTGGCTAATCTATATGCATCATCATCGTGGTTTTCCAGCAGAAAGTGTCGATTTAGTCAATCTATCAACTATAACCCAAATAGAATCTATACCTCTTGGTGTCCGAGGTAGGCCAACAACAAAGTCCATGGTTATGTGCTCTTATTTCTATTCTGGAATAGGGAGAGGTTGAAGTAGACCTGCCGATTTTTTATATTTAGCCTTAACTTGCTGACACTGAAGACATCTAGACACATATTCTGCAATCTCACGTTTCATATTTGGCCACCAATAACTTTACTTTAAGTCCTGATACACCTTGTTATTACCTAGATGCATAGCAAACATCGATTTATAGGCTTCATCGAGAATTCTCCTCTTTAACTCGGGAACATTCGGAATACACAATCTGTCTTGGAATTTTAATACTTCATTTACAACACTATATCCCTGTTTTGGATTTGCTGCAAATTCATCAATTATCTTTTTGAGGAATTCATCCTCCTTTTGTCTCTATTTAATCTCATCGATGATTGCTGGTTTAGCTGAAATAACGGTTATCAATCCGTTTTGCTCATTTAATACTACTTCAATCTCGAATTTCTCAAAATCTTGCAAGATTTCCTTTTATTTAGTAAGTAGGCAAGCTAAATGCCTTATTGATTTTCTGCTCAAGGCATCAGCAACTGTATTGGCTTTCTCGGGGTGATACTGAATCTGGAGATCATAATCTTTTATTAGTTCAAGCCATCTTCTCTGTCGCATATTCAACTCTTTCTGAATAAAGAAGTACTTTAAACTTTTGTGATCCGTGTATACTTCGCATTTCACCCCATACAAGTAATGCTGTCAAAATTTCAAAGCAAATACAACTGTTGCCAATTCTAGGTCATGTGTTAGGTAGTTTTTCTCATATGGCCTTAATTGTCGGGAAGCATAAGCAATTACCCATCCTTCTTACATTAATACACAACCCAAACCCTTATAAGATGTATCACTATAAATCACAAAGTTTTTCGTTCCTATGGGCAATGTTAACACTTGTGCAGTAGTCAATCTTGTTTTCAGTTCATGGAAGGAAGATTCTCTTTCATCATTCCATTCAAATGGTTGTTCTTTGCATGCCAGTTGGGTAAGACATATAGCTATTTTTGAAAAACCCTTCATAAACCTTCTGTAGTACCTAGCTAAGCTCATGAAACTGCGGACTTCTGTTACATTTGTTGGTGTAGGCCAATTTACAATTGCCTCTATTTTCTGTGGGTCTACCGAAATCCCATCTCTATTGATGACATGCCCTAAGAAAACAACCTAATCCAACCAGAATTCACATTTCATAAGTTTAGCAAATAATTTCTTTTCTCTAAGTGTTTGCAAGACAATTCTTAGATGTTGTTCATGTTCAAGTCTACTCCTTGAATATATTAGAATATCATCAATAAAAACTACAACAAATTCATCAAGATAAGTTTTGAAAATTCGGTTTATAAGGTCCATAAATGTTGCAGGTGCATTAGTCACTCCAAACGGTATAACAAGAAATTCATAGTGTTCACACCTCGTTCTAAATGTCGTTTCTCAACATCTTCTTCCTTCACCTTCAACTGGTGATATCCGGATCTCAAATCAATTTTTGAGAAGACTTATGAATCTTGTAATTGATCAAATAAATCGTCAATTCGGGGCAATGGATATTTGTTTTTGATCGTTACCTTGTTTAGTTCCTGGTAGTCAATGCACAAACGTAAGGTTCCATCTTTCTTCTTTACAAACAACATGGGAGCGCCCCATGATGAAGTGCTTGGTCGAATAAACCCCTTGTCTAGTGAGTCTTGCAATTGTTCTTTCAGTTTTTATTTGATGAACATTACATAGGGGTTTTGGGATAAATTTGGGTGCTTGAGATAACATCAATGGTAAACTCTATTTCTCTGTCAACCAATCCCCCTGGTAGTTCATCAGGAAATACATCCGAAAATTTTCTAACGACAAAATACTATCCATTTGAACATTCACTGATTGTTTAGTTACGATACTACATAAATAACCTTGACACCCTTTCCTAGGCAGTTTACATGCTTTCATTGCTAAAATCAGATAAGGTGGAGACACTGCCCCATTACCCACAAATTCAAATTCAGCATGCCCTGGTGGTTTAAACACAACCCATTTTGTTACACAATTGATTGTGGCACAATATTTTAACAACAAATCCATACCCAAAATTATATCAAAGTGTCGAATGTCCAAGGGTAACAAATCCACATATAAGATAGCATCGCCAATTCGCATATTACAAACACGATACACAAATGTACATAATAGAGATTCCCCAGATGGAGTAGATACACATAACAAATATGACAATGACTCTAGGGGTCTAGTCAATCTAGATACAAATATAGTAGACACAAAGGAATGTGTTAAGCTAGAATCAATTAACACAAAAGCGTCTTGATTGCATACAGAAATAGTACCTGAGACAACAGCTTCAGTATTTTGCGTGTCTCCTAGGACAAGTGCAAAGACTCTCCCTTGTCACATTGTGTCCCTGATAGCAATAGGCCTTGTGGTGTTCCCCAGTTTTGGAATGGATTTGGTCGAGCTAGCAGCCGGTTTCCCACTTCTTTGTTGTTCAGTTTGGGTGCAATCCCTTGCCATATGCCCCATTTTATCACATTTATAACAAGCCCCAAAAATACGGTAACAAACCCCACGATGCTTCTTACCACATTGAGTACATGTTGGTGCTGTATTTCTAGTGGAGCCTGAAGTGCTTAAGGACCCGTGTGTTGTTTCTTTGATGATTTCTTCCCTGAGAAAAAGCCTTGCCTCTTAGCCTTCCAATCAGCTGGTGGTTTACCTTGGTTGGCCATGTTAATTTCCAACATTAAGGCTCGATCTAGCACATCAACATAAGTGGGCAATTTTAACACATTCACCCTCTCCAGGATGTCATTACGAAGACCATTTTCAAACTTTCTCGCCTTTTTATAATCGGTGTTAACCATATGTGGAGCGAATCTAGCTAATTCAGTGAACTTGGCTTCATACTCAGTGTAAGCACCCCATTTTTGACTGTCCTCAAGACTTGGACATCATCGTTTGTGCACACGATGATTGTGATTGCATGTGTTCGTTTCGAGTGCTCGAAGTCCTCGAAGTGCCATTTTGAGCCCAGCGTGTTCGTTGTGCCTTGTTTTGGACTAAAACTTTAGTTTTTCACACCCAAAACTCCAGTTCTTCAAACACGAACATCTTGGGACCAGGCTACCTCACGGTGCCTTCTTGGCCCCCCTTGTGTGCCTTGCTGACCACCACTGTGCCTTGTCGGCCAGTGGTGTGGCCTGTCGGCCATCATTGGTGGCTTTAAACCATTGATGCCTTTTTCAGATATTTTCTTGACAACTGTTCTAGCTGTTGGCACAAAGGGTTTGATCACCATACGTGTATGGACTGATATAACTCAGCTAAAAGCTTGTTTTTCTATAAATATGGGACTTTCTCCCCCTTTGTAAAAGGCTAGAAAATTTTGGAGCAAAATTCTCTCACGGTCTCTACAAAATTCTTTCTCTCTTGAAATTTTGTGCTTAGTTGCGTAGTGTCTCTACACTTTTGTCTAGCAACCCTTGACCAAAGTTGCTTCTCTTTGGGCTGAGGTTACTTGAGACCCTCTTTGAGCTTTGGAAAGTGGTTGTGGCTTGCTTTGTTGCCTAATTTGTGCCTTGGCTTCAAGAGGTATAACGCTTGCTTTGTTAGCTTGTTTTACATACTTGCTTTGCAATCTTCTTCTACTGTTTTGGGGCTGATTTTGAACTGTAAAAAACTTTATTTTTGTGGCCTAAAGGTGGTGGTTTGAGGTCATTTTCAGTTAGGGGGTGGTTCACCCTTCTTACTTCTTTGTTTGTAAAGGCTTTTGTACCTTTGTTCACCACTTTCAAACCAACTTTTTTGCCCTTTTAACCATTGAATTTCAAAGGTTTTTCGGTGGCAAAAACTCTTTTGAAGTTCAAATTTGGAGGGTTGGCCTTCCCTCATTGTGTCTTATTCGCATTCTTAGTTAGCTTTATATGTTAGCATGTTTTTCTAATTCAACTTACCTCAAGTCCGGCATGTTTTAGCCTCTGAAATAGCTTTGTTTTAGCTATATTTTAGGCTATTTAGTTCATTTGAGTCTTGTTTTGCATGGTTGTAGTGTAATAATCTTCACAAGTTGATGTTTTAGGGTCTTAGACACCTCTTGTTTGAGTTGATAGCATCTTTGGTGTTATTGTCCACTCCATTTCAGTACTATAAACTCTGTAACCTCTCTCTTTGCTTCATTCTTTCATTTGCTTTTGAGGGTTGTTTCAAGCTTGGGATCCTTAAGCTTGAGATTGAGGTCATGCTTAATAGTTTAATCCTCTTTGAGGGTTCATTATCAACGGCATGATCTCTCTCTTGTCTTACATTATCCCTTGGTTGACACTTCTTTCATCTTAGAAGACACTCACCAATGGACAAATTGATTAAAGAATGATTTGGTAACTAAAATGTGTAAACAAAATTGGCAAGTAAAAGTGGCAAGATAAGCATCTCTTTGTGTTGCATTGCATGTGTTCAAATTGGACGTGAAGTTGAACACAAGGAAAATGAGACATTTCATACTCAAAAGTGATGAAATGTGCCACTTTTCTAGGTCTCCGTTGCCCTTGATCATGCATGATAGATTGATGGCATTTGAGTCTTGTTTTGCATTCATTGAACTTGTACAAATTGGTCCCTTAGCCGTCATGCATGGAAATTGCTTGATTGATGGTTTGAGGGCAAAATATATCACTCATTTGTGCTTGTATTGATGATAAAGGGTGACACATGGTACAACCAACCTGTGAGACCACCCCTTTCTTGCTCTGTTTTGTCCTCTATTGCAGCAAGGAAAGACTTGGCTTCAGTGGCCAGCAAACCCTCTTTAGTGGCCGGCAAGCCACCTTCAATGGCCAACAACTCCTTAGTGTTGGCCGGCAAACCCTCATCACCAGTGAAAAAATTCAGTATTGTGCTTCTGAAGCAGAGCAGTGTTGATCTGGAGGAGGAAAAACAGTGTAAATGTTGTGCAACAGAGGCAATTAGTGGCAGATAGTGGATGTTCTTTGGGTGAAAAATTGAGCATGCATGCATTCCTTGTTTCCCGAGGCCATTTAGTTAATTTGCTTAGTTAATTAGTTCACGTTGTGTAATTAATTAATTAAATAGCTTAGTCTAATTAATTAATTAGTTAAGTGTGTTGTAATAATTAGTTAAGTAGTGTAGCTTACCTAGTTTCATTCGAACCCTCCATCGTGAGGACGTAATGTTGTAATAAGTGTGCGTGCGTATGTGTATATCTTCCAACCCCACGTGTTTCTCCTTTTTATTTACCCGCTTTTGATGGTTAGATTAGGGACATGTTTCAATTAGCATACTGTAGATATCTCATTTTTGACCGCCCCTAAGATTTGGGCGCTTTCTTTTGATTACTCGATGATGACAATTAAAATGTGTCTCTCGCAGAATTCTCATTAAAATTTGAACTTTAATCCCAACCTTCATCATTATGGCCAAATTATTTTAAAATATTGAATATTTCATTAATTTAGTATTTTTGTAATTTTTCATAATTTTATGTGTCTATTCATATTTTTGGTGTATTTTATATAAAAGAAAATAATAAAACAAATTATATTATATATTTAAAATTATTATATTATATATTTAGTATTTTATATAAAATTATATTAGTATATTATATGTTTAGTATTTTGGTATAAATTATATATTTTAGATATTTTATATATTATAATATATATATATATATATATATATTATAATATAAAATAAAAATATATAATAATAAATAACAGTGGAGGTCGGCACCGCCGCCTCCACCGTACTCTTATATATATATTATATTATATTATTATTATTATATTATTATTATATTATATTATTTTGCCTATATAAGGCAATCAAAGGAGCAATTCTGAGGAGGATTCTGGGGAGGGGGGACGGAGCAAGTTTTAAGGGGTGGGAGGAGGGAATTGAAGGAGTTTTTGGAGGAGCATTCAAGGAGGTGCAGGAGGAATTTTTGAGGGATTTTGGGAGGCGGAAAGACTCGATAAGTTTGAGAGGAAATTTTTTAGGGAGAGAGGGAAAATAAAATGTTTTCTTTAATATTTTTATTTTAATTTCATCAATACACCATCCAAAACACAACCACTAAAGCTGTACTTTCAAAATTTGAACTGAGAATTGAGAACATATTCCACAGACTTGAGAGTAGTCAAAAGAAAGTTTGTGAATCAGAAAATTCATCATTTCCCTATAAGGTGAGTTTTTGCAAATTGTCATTTAATTTACAAATGTGATATAATTTGTTTAAATACTTTATTTATTTCGTTTTATAATTTTTTTATCACTTTAATGGGATGGTTGCACTCTTGCACCACCTACATATCTCTTTGTAATTTCAATATTGTATATAAATTGTTGTCATTTATTAATTTAAATAAATATCCCGGTGAATAGTAACCTCCGTGGTGAATAACACCTCCCGGTGAATAGTAACACCGAAAGTGAATAGTACCTAATTTGTTTAAATACTTTATTTACCTCGTTTTATAACTTTTTTTATCGCTTTAATGGGATGGCTGCACCACTGCACCACCTACATATCTGCTGTAATTTAAATATTGTATATAAATTGTTGTAATTTATTACTTTAAATAAATATCCCGGTGGTGAATAGTAACCTCCGGCGGTGAATAGCACCTCCGGCGGTGAATAGTAACCCCGACGGTGAATAGTACCTAATTATAACTTTTTTTTTATCGCTTTAATAGGATGGCTGCACCACTGCACCACCTACATATCTGTTGTAATTTAAATATTGTATATAAATTGTTGTAATTTATTACTTTAAATAATCTATCCTGGCGGTGAATAGTAACCTCCGACGGTGAATAGTACCACCGGCGGTGAATAGTAACCCCGACAATGAATAGTACCTCCGGCGGTGAATAGTAACCCCGACGATGAATAGTACTTCCGGCGGTGAATAGTAACCCCGGCTATTTAATTTTGCTCGCTTTATTATATGCTATTTAGGGGGCTGTTTAATTTATTTCAACGATTTATGTTGTAAATATCAAGTTTGTTTGTACTAACCAATTAATCAATTTCGCATAATCATCTCTGCAACCTCCCTCAATTCTTTGCTTATTTCGATTAAAAAGTTGTGAAAAATTAAGATTGTGATTCAAGTATAAGAAAGGAACTCTTCCATGTTTAATGGTTTAATCTCTTAGGAGGTTCATTACCAAAGGTATAAAACGCTCTATGTAATGGTTTAATCTCTTTGGAGATTCATTACCATGACATAAAATGTTTTATACTTAAGAGATTCATTACCAAAAGTATACAACGTTCTATGCTTCTTGATTTAATCTCTTAGGGATTTACCACCAAAAGCATAAAGCGTTCTATATAACGGTTTAAATTCTTTGGAGGTTCACTACCCCAAATGTATACATGTTCTTATACTAAAGCACAATCTTTTATTTTTCATTTCTCTTTATTCATCAGTGTGTTTACTTTTAAGGGACTAATTGACCCTTGGAAATCACCAAGGAAAGTGTCATTATCACTTATTATCAAGTTTGGATTTTAAGTCAGTATCACTCAAGTTTGGGTTTTCTAAGTCATTATTACTCTTTTGAGTTTGACTAGTCCTTGTTGCACATCTTGAGTTTGACCTGAAATCCCTAACTTGTACATGAGTTTGACTCTTCCTTTGTGATTTCCGCGGAAGAAAATAAGGTTTATTCAAGTTAAGTCAACAGTGATTTTCCTTTATTGCATTTCGGACTTAGTGGACGTAAATATCACTTTTGCACAAGCAGAGAAAAGATAAAAGAAATAGAAAGGTAATAAAAAGGCTAATAAAATTGATTAAAATTGGATTACAACCAACATAAAGAATATGATTAATTGAATTGATTGGACGTTATACGAATTTATTGTGTCAAGGCTTGCCTTCGTCAATTATTGTAATAAATTAGACAACCCCTTTTATTTATTATTCATTCGGTTTTGTAATAATTATTTATTTGGACACTTGGACATTCGAACCCTCCTGCGTGAGGGCGCAGTAATTCATTCGGACCCTCCTTCGTGAGGACAAATATGTAATAAGTTGTATGTCTTCCAACCCCCATTCTTTCTCCCTTTTATTTCACTGCTTATGATGGTTAGATTAAGGACATCATGTTTAAATTAGCATTTTCCATGATTTGCATCCATTCGTTTACATGCATAAAAGTTCGGCTCATCATATTATTCAAATGTCAAATTCAAACTCTTTACTTGAATACATGCTCTATTATATGCCTTGAATTGACTCGCATGCCATGCTAGTAGCCGAACTTACTACTTGCACGTTGTATGTGTTGCATTAGCCATAACGCATTAAATAGCATCATGCATTTTTCATTTCTAAATGTTTACTTTCTTTTGACCCCTTGCCGGACATAAGGTAAGTTTTATGCTTTAGCATATTGCATAAGTGTGATTCTTTGTCATATCAAACATACTACCATGAGGCTAAATGCTTACTTGATATACTGTTTGAATGCTGTGGATGAAGGCTAATCACTGAATTTGGATTCTTTGATTCATGTATATATGAGATCACCATTTTCAGTGATACATATTCAAAACATTTCTTTCAAAACAAACATGGAATCAAACGTTCCAACTTTTCGTGAAATTAGTCTATACTTGTATGTTACATATAGAACAAGAGCATATATTGTACATAAAAACCATATCATGATTAGTAGAGGCCGATCTTTGATGGTGAGTGGAGTGTTCAATTATTGACCTTCCCCTCTCATACCTAAGTTCCCGAACCAAGACACTTTGGTAACGATGGACTAATGGCCTTTGGTACGAGTCACGGGTTTCCTAAATTTCCCATAAATATTTAGGTGGCGACTCTGAAATCTGGCAAAGCAGTCCATTTTTGACATTTGATTCAAACATCGATTTTCCAAAAACAATTGCCGGATTTGGACTCTTTTTGTGTTTCCACTGTTTCACATTGCACTTGTGAAATCAAATTCAGAACCAACACGCGAGTAGAGTCCGAACTGTAAGGGCTATTTCATTCTTCGAAAGGGGCCTTGGCGAAAAAGCCGGTTCTGGCGACTCTGCTGGGGATTTAGAGAACTTGACTTGAACTCCATGATGTGAATTTTTATCTACATTTATATGTTCTTTGCATTGCATTTGCATTGGTGCGCCTAAGACCCTGTGTTTGCCATCTGTTATTCCTGGACGGTTTCTTGGGAGGCTTGCTTACAAAGCTTGCCAAAAGGTGACCGGTCATGGCTCTGTCAAGTTAGAACACAACCCTTGGATCTGGATTACCGGCATGCAGCTTGATCCTCCTTTCACTTTTCGTGTTAGGTGTGAGAGGTATATTAGGTAGTCTTGCTGAGGTACCCATTGTGACTATTTGACCTAATGCATATAGTACGCTCTAGTGACCATTCAAATTAGGACATGATGCTACCCGTACAGGATGTTATGAAACCACTTGCTTGAAATAGTGCAACCTAGATCATGTCAAAATCTAGGACAGGGTAACCCTACCTCCTCATAGGGGTGTTTTGGTTCTTTTTATGTGGTATTGGCTTTTACAGTGAAATATACGGGATGATTCATAGCAATGGCACAAATGAGCAATCAGTCTGAGAACAAAGTTTAGTGGGGATCACAGTTCAGCTGCGTATTGTGATTAATTGAGAAATGGGGGTGAAGTGTTGTCCGTTTTTTTAAAAAAAGTTTTCTTTCTTTCTTTTTGCTAGGTAGTTTTTCATCATAGCTTCAGAAAGACTCGATATCCCTCAAGTTGTTTGGACTCGTTCTCGTAGGCTTTGTAAAACGCAAGATCTTGTTGACGGTCAGCCAGTGTTAGTTTCTCTCCCGTCGGTCACTCGACGAAGAAAAAACAAACAGACATCAACACCAGTACAAAGCACTCCACAAACACCTATTCGTATCCGCAATTCACCAATATCTCACCCATCTATCAGAATGGCACAGAACACAGAAGAAATTGCTGCCATGATGGCAACTTTGAGAACCATGGATCAAAGGTTGGCCATCTGAGGATGAAGTCATCGATCTGCGGCGCCCATCCGGCATCTGCATCTCTTGTACATCCGGTTCACTTGACCAAATCTGATCTCCCTCCACCACAGGAAACTCCTCAGGTCCCAAATCCCCAGGAGATGTTTCCAATAGCTTCAGTTTACAGACCTCCGATACAACCTCCTACGGGAACCATTCCCTTCGATATGAATGAAGTTGATCCGGCCATGATCAAAATTGCTAGGCTTGAGAAAGCCTTAAAGAAATCCCAGGGTTTCAATTCAATTCCCGACATTGAGGACGGGTACCAGAGGCTTCAATCGGGTTGCGAAAAATTCAAAATGCCTCGCATCGATAGATTTGATGGGGCGAGGATCGATTGTGCATGTCCGTCTATTTTTGAGATGTGTTGAGGCCTATGGGTTTATCTAGGGCACAAAAACTCTCATTATTTGGGAGGACCACCGGATGTAGCGGCCATCTGTGCATGGCGGAGGACTCAGCAAGCGGAATTGGGAAGAAGCATGCGAGGGTTTGTTAACCAATACTCATACAATACTCGGATAGAAGTAACAATCGGTGAGCTAAAGCAACCACTCAAAACCCCAAAGAACCCTTCATTGATTTTGTGGCAAGATGGAGGGCAAAGCGGCCGAATAGCGACGGACCTTACGAAAGAGAACAAGTCGAGTTAGTGGTCCAAAACCTCGAGCGGACATGTTGCGAAGAATGATAATGGCACCATTATGACATTTGCTTCCTTACATGAGTTAGGGGTTCAAATTGAGGCGCCTTCAAGAAGGGCTTATCCATAGAACTAGTGAACCGCAAAGAGTCCATTCACGAATCTGGATGTTGGTACCGGCACTATTCCACGATGCGTAGATGTTAGTACCTTGGCTACATAAATTCGGCCAAGATGGCCGATCCCTTTGCTGCTACTACAAACTCTGCTGTTGCTACAAACGCACAAGCTGCACAAAATGGTCAACCTTTGTTCCAGAGAACTTTTACCCCTCTCCACATGAATCTGTCCCGCGCTTTCAAGATGTTGCTGGAAAGGGGACATCTCAAGCCTCTCGATCCACGACCTCTTCCTGACCCACTCCCACCAAGACACGACCCTACCCAGTACTGTTGCTTTCACCAACAACACGGTCATCCCACCGATTGGTGCTACCGCTTGCGTCACGAGATCCAGAATCTCATTAACAATAAAGTCATCGCCCCTCCTAAACCAAATGTGACAACCAACCCATTTCCTACCCATAACCAAGTCCTACTACCTAGAGACATCAACCTGATCCATATATTGTCATCTGCCTATAACCCAAACATATACATCACCCCAACCCATTTACCCAAGCCTGAGGTGTTCATTCCAGAAGACATGGACTTGTGTATGATGGATGCACCTGAACCCCAATCGTCTCAACCCCCAAAACTTGAACTCCCTAATAGCCAAATTCCAATCCAACCCACTCCAAAGAACCCGGCCCAACCAGTTCACCAAGACCAAGTAGGTTCAAATACCTCGCAGGCACCAATAGCCGAACCCACTATTTCTAAGCTGTTGAGCATGATTGAAGACCTTCAGAGCACTGTGGCAGATTTAGCCTTTGGGATCTTGGCTCCGTCATCGACCACATCACATGCCAGAAATTTCACATCAAAAAGCTCCCCAATCTTGAGGCAAGCTGCAATTGAAAATGGCCAACCCAAAGTTATTTCAAGTCTGGGTAATGACATGCCAACAATGAATGGGCCTCGTTTTGATATAACCACCCGATCTTTTGGAAAAATTGAAACAAGTGGTAGGAACA
The DNA here is from genome assembly GCA_025200525.1 of Camellia lanceoleosa. NCBI lineage: Eukaryota > Viridiplantae > Streptophyta > Magnoliopsida > Ericales > Theaceae > Camellia > Camellia lanceoleosa. The sequence continues at coordinate 58,085,011 of CM045763.1, forward strand.
AGGTTGAGGTAAGCATTGATCCCCATGAACATCTCTGGTATGCCATTGAGGCTTTGAAGGTCAGGGGGTTGAACAAACAACAAGTGCTTACAGTTGTTGCAAAAACTGTGGATGACACTTTTGTCATTCAAGTTGGGAGCATTTTGAATCAAGGGGCAAGCCGGGAACATGGATGTCATACCAGAAATACCCATTTCAATTCCAATCCTACACTCGTAAGAGATCATCAAACCCAGTCAACACCTGCTGGCCTCTCTATCAATCTCTCAGGGTAGTAACCCGCACCTTCAATCCCCTTAACATGACCTTGTCCAACACTCTCCAAATCCTCATAGAACAAGGCCATCTCAAGCCCCTTGACTCTCGGCCTCTCCCTAATCCTCTTCCAGCCAAGTATAATGCTACCAAATACTATGCCTTCCATCAACAATCTGGCCATGACAACGGCGGTTGTTTTAAGCGCCATGAAATTCAAAACGATTGACAACAAGATCATCACTCTATCGGGTCTTACAAAGTCTATCGGCACTAGATCAATGAACTTGGGGATAGGGCGGTAGTCTGTGATCGGGGATAAACCACCTCTTGATGGCACACATTTTACTCTAAACATGATGGATGGCGCATAGCGATTTTAGCAATTTGGAAATGCTTTTTATTTTACTTTCTGAGCGGGAGTTGAGTCGGTCTTGTTGTGTCGAGTGTGGTGATTTGGGTATCTGGGCATCAACATCTGTTTGTTTTGCTCTTGTCTTTTCTTTCTTTCCTTTGAGTCTGTTTTGGTTGTTGAACCAAAAGATCCAAATGAAATAGCGGTAATGTTTTACCTACTTCTCTGTGCCTTTAAGTCATCGCATTGACCAAAGTTTTTCAAAAAAAAAAAAATTTCAAAACTCGATAAAAACAAAGAGAAAGAATTTCTTGAGATTTACAAATTTTGATCAAGCGAGAAGAAGAGGTGTATTAAGCCTTTGATGAATAAAATCATTTTTGTTAATATAGATGCGAGAATGATCCTAGCTTGGTCCAAATTGGTTCTATCTTGTCTTCGTAAATGCGAGTGCTTAGTCACTTTGTGAAAAGATTTCAAAAACTATTTTTTTGCGTGGTCTGCAAAGACATCTTTGAGAATTGATTATACAACATAGGATCCGTCTTGACTTGAGGTCCGACCTCCTTAGCTCATTAACTTTCAACAAGCGTGATTGAAGTGTTCGGTAATCAACCAAAGCATGAGGCTTGCATAGCCAAAGGAGAGCGACCCTTGAACTAGGGGCAATGATGTGATTCAAATGGAAGCGACCCCTTCACTAGGGGCACTAAGGTCGAATGTGATTCCAAATTTGAAACAGCCCTTGAACTAGGGGCAAAAGTGTGAGGTTTGCATAGCTGAAATGGAGGCAGCCCTTGAACTAGGGGCAATAAGGTATCACCCTTGAGAGGCTCGCTGGGCTGAAAACCCAAAAGGACGACCCAGGAAAAAGGTAGAGGACAAAAAAAATAAAAATAAAAAGAAAAAAATAAAAAGAAAAAAGAAAAGCTACATAAGGTTGAAAACTTAGAAAGAGGCGGCTTTGGCAAAAGTTAGGCGTAAAAGGAGAGTGTCAATACTCGAGTGAACCTTAGCCAAACTATGTAGGGCTGTGATTGATTGAAAGCAACCCTTGAACTAGGGGTAAGAAGGTTGGATATGATTAGCTTAGGCGACCCTTGAACTAGGGGCAAAAGGTTGGATGTAATCAAGAGTTAAGCGAATGGTTCCCCAATGAAGACCGCCTAGAAAGGCAAACCGAATTTGAGAGAATGAATTTTATTATTGAAGGACATCAAGTTCTATCCACTACACTAGGGGCAAATTCGGACCCAGTGCTTAGCACGGTCCCTACATTCTGAGCAACCCTCGTCGATTCGACAAACTCTTGAATTAGCTCGATTCTTGTTAAGCCGAGCGATAATGGTGATAATTGGATTAAGCGGAAATCTTGAATGGACTAATCAGCGAAATTGAAATTGAATAAGTTTATTTATTGAATTGCATATTGCATCTGTTTGATTGATCGAGTATCTGTTAATTTATGTGTTTAAGCGCTAATTGAAGGCCTTATCGTGACGAATTAGGAACCGTTTCGAGTTTTGGGATCAGTAGAATATTTGTGAATTAATGGTATATTTATCCGAAAATTGATTAGGAATGATTAAAGTAGATTAAAATAAGTTAAATTGCATAGTTTGGCTTATTTACGACTTTGCCATTGAGTGGGCCACTATCATACACAATTGAGGACTTGAATTACACCTGATCAAACTCTTCCTTAGCCAAAATTGAGAGCCCAACCGACCCTTAGAGAGAGAGGTAGTTCATCTTGTGGAACTAGCTTGAAGAATTTGTAGAAATTGCTAGAGAATTGGCATAATTGGACTCTTGAGACTTGTAATTGACACTCTAGGTAAGGAAATCATTGTCTTCTTGTTATCTTTAAGTTCCATCTTGCATGTATCATGGTTATAGAGAACTTGAGTCTTGATTTTGTTTATAATTGTTGAGTTAGAGCTCCATTGTTGCATGCATGGTCATTTGGCATATTTTGAAGTTAAATTCTTGGAGAATTATACATGCATGTCCATGTTTTTATCATAGTCCATGTTTCCACATTGTTTTCAAAGATTGGAGCTCAATAGAGCAAGATTTGAACCTTGAAATTGGTTTAAAACTCATGCATTGCATGTTTTGAAAGTGTTCTTGAAATGGGTTTGAAGTTTGGATTTAATTAACTCACCTTTGGGGCTTGAATTCATAAATTGGCTTTTGAAACTTGTTATACATTGTTTTGGGATGTATTTTCCAGAATTTGGGCCCAAGAGGTCGAGAATTGAGTTGAGAATGCTCGGTTTGAGCTTGGAAGGCAAATCTGGAAATTCAGTTGGCTTCTTCCTTCAGCGAAGGATCCCTCGCTCGAGCGACCAACGTTTCCTCTGAGACACGCTCGAGCGAAAGATTGGTGGCTCGAGCGTAAAAATCGAGCATCCAGTACTTTTACTGTTTGATCAGACCGCTCAAGCGAAGGAAGGCTCGCTCGAGCGAATCCTTTGATTTTAGGCTTCGCTCGGCGAGCATCGGCGAGCATCGCAGCGTAAAATCGAGCATCGATACTTTTCTTGTTCCATTAGACCGCTCGGCGAAGGATTTTTCGCTCGGCGAAGACTGATTTTGCAACCTCGCTCGGCGAAGAAGGCTCGCTCGGCGAGACCCTGTTCGACAACTTTTGAAAAATGCCTTCCAAGCTGTATTTTTGCATCCTCATCCCATCCTAGGCATTCTTAGGCCTAGTTTAAGGCATCTTAATGAGGATTTAGACATAGAACCACACAGGAAATTTAGGGATTTAATTATCATCCTTTCGATTGTGAACTTAGTGTGTGTTCTATTTGTTAACTTGTTAGGGTTGGCTCTCGGGGGCCGCTCTAGCTGCTATTAGCCCGATCTCTGTGAGTAACAATTGTGTAAAGATATGTTCAAAATGGTTATCTTTTGACTCTTTGAATTGTTTATTGATGATATAGTTTCTTGAATGAATGTATGTCTGTATTACAGGCTGTATTGTGGCATCCTTAGCATTGGTATTCTTTATTCTGAGCTCTGTCGGTTCCTTGTGGAACCATCATTCTTGATTGATGGCCATCATTCTTTGTTGGATGCTGTTAAGACCGGTCCTTCAGCCCTCTTGTTTATAGGCTAATGGATGTACCATATATGGTGATTGGTGAAACATTGAAAAGAAATCTTGTTTAATGGATTTCATTCTTGCAGGACATTCATTCACAACCTCTTTCGCATTATGTTATTCCTTTGGGCTTTAGCTCACTATTTATATATATATATGTAGGTTCTCGTGACGGGCCAGGAGCTAGGGCGTGGGTGGGTCCCCGATTTTGTCAAGCTTGACCTATGTGCCTCCTGCGAGGTTAGAGTTGCCATGCTATGGCTTGGGGTGTTTTGTGTCCCCTATCGGTCTCTTCTTTGTTTTATGCGATTGTATAGGCATCTCTTTGTTATACCGTCTTTGTTGCCTAAGATTCGATCCTGTCTTGTTGTGTAAATGATTGTATAAATGTATCTTGTTCTAAAGCTGTTTGAATGCATGAAAAATGTTTTTGGCATCTGATTTTCAGCTCAATGGATACTAGTTATTTCTTGTATTGGCTTCCGCCACATACTCTGTTTAAGCGTATTCTTTGTTGATGAGCCTTGGTAATCTCGGATTCTTGGCGATTCACGGTGCTAAACCCATAGAAGTAGTTTGTTTGAGTCGTGACAACATAGTATATGTATATGGTTTGGTTAATTCCTTCTTTCATTTTGTGCATCTATCACACAATAATCTCACTTCGTTCACCTACCACACAAATTTCAAATTCAATTCCATCGCACTATTTTGTGCAATCCCTTGGTCTAGGAGACCTTAAATCCTCGGTCTAGGAGACCTCAAAATCCCCGATCTAGGAGACCTCAAAATCCCTGGTCTAGGAGACCTTAAATCCCCGGTCTAGGAGACCTTAAATCCCCGGTCTAGGAGACCTCAAAATTCTCGGTCTAGGAGACCTCAAAATCCCTGGTCTAGGAGACCTTAAATCCCCGGTCTAGGAGACCTCAAAATCCCCGGTCTAGGAGACCTCAAAATACCTGGTCTAGGAGACCTTAAATCCCCGGTCTAGGAGACCTCAAAATCCTCGGTCTAGGAGACCTCAAAATCCCTGGTCTAGGAGACCTCAAAATCCCTGGTCTAGGAGACCTTAAATCCCCGGTCTACGAGACCTCAAAATCCCTGGTCTAGGAGACCTTAAATCCCCGGTCTAGGAGACCTCAAAATCCCCGGTCTAGGAGACCTCAAAATCCCCGGTCTAGGAGACCTTAAATCCCCGGTCTAGGAGACCTCAAAATCCTCGGTCTAGGAGACCTCAAAATCCCTGGTCTAGGAGACCTTAAATCCTCGGTCTAGGAGACCTCAAAATCCCCGGTCTAGGAGACCTCAAAATACCTGGTCTAGGAGACCTTAAATCCCCGGTCTAGGAGACCTTAAATCCCCGGTCTAGGAGACCTCAAAATCCTCAGTCTAGGAGACTTCAAAATCCCTGGTCTAGGAGACCTTAAATCCCCGATCTATGAGACCTCAAAATCCCCGGTCTAGGAGACCTCAAAATACAGTCTAGGAGACCTTAAATCCAGTCTAGGAGACCTCAAAATCCCCGGCCTAGGAGACCCCAAAATCTCTAGTCTAGGAGACCTTAAATCCCCGGTCTAGGAGACCTCAAAATTCCCGGTCTAGGAGACGTCAAAATCCCTGGTCTAGGAGACCTTAAATCCCCGGTCTAGGAGACCACAAATCCCCGGTATAGGAGACCTCAAAATCCCTGGTCTAGGAGACCTCAAAATCCCTGATCTAGGAGACCTTAAATCCCCGGTCTAGGAGACCTCGAACTCCCCAGTCTAGGAGACCTCAAAATCCCGGTCTAGGAGACCTCAAAATCCCTTAGTGTTTGTCGTGCCCGAACGACTTCAATGGTCTAGAGACCTTAAATCCTATAAAGGTGCAATTCCTTTGGTGTTTGTCGTACTCGAGCGACTTTGGGTGGTTTAGTATAGCCACTGCTGTGATTACAATGAGTTCCTAGGAGACCAAGCTATGACGGGAAACTAGAGTTCGAATGGCGATGCCTAGAGCATAAAAGGTTGGGATTTCGAGACTAAAGTCTGGTTTAAATACCAAGAGGTGCATCGGTGCATTCTCGCTTGAAATACGTATGGTAGCCCGTAGGTTGAGATAGCTTATATGCGTCTCAGTGCGGATACTGAACCAACCTCGTCTGTCACCCCGTTGGAGAATAGGGAAAGTTGTAAATATGATCAGAAAAGCGGCATCCATGGCCACCCAAATCGGTTAATAACAGCAGGTGCGCCTGTCTGTTCACACCATTCTTCCTCCTTTCGCGTGAGACGCGTTAGGTTGTTTTGCATGATCATAAGTGCTTGTGTTTCAAACATACCGCCGCATAGCGTGTAAGTCAATTCTCAAAATCTTCCTTCATATCATTTGCATTTTGCCCCTGAACTACGCTGGTTTGATTCCTTACAAAGGGATACGTAGGCAACCTTCTGGTTCAACCACATACATTGCATTTTGTTTGATTGCCCAAGTCTTACGGCCTTGTCAAAAGGGTAGTCTTCGGGCTTTGATATTCACTCACGTCATGAAATGACTTCGAGCTCTGTCAAAGAGGGGCAACTGTAGACATCCTATTTTTGACCGCCCCTAAGACTTGGGCGCTTTCTTTTAATTACTCGATGATGACAATTAAAATGTGTTTCTCGCAGAATTCTCATTAAAATTTGAACTTTAATCCCAATCTTCATCATTATGGCCAAATTATTTTAAAATATTGAATATTTCATTAATTTAGTATTTTTGTAATTTTTCATAATTTTATGTGTTTATTCATATTTTGGTGTATTTTATATAAAAAGAAAATAATAAAACAAATTATATTATATATTTACAATTATTATATTATATATTTAGTATTTTATATAAAATTATATTAGTATATTATATGTTTAGTATTTTGATATAAATTATATATTTTAGATATTTTATATATTATAATATATATATATATTATAATATAAAATAAAAATATATAATAATAAATAACAGTGGAGGTCGGCACCGCCCCCTCCACCGAACTCTTATATATATATTATATTATATTATATTATTATTATATTATATTATTTTGCCTATATAAGGCAATCAAAGGAAATTCTGAGGAGGATTCTGGGGGGGACGGAGCAAGTTTTAAGGAATTGGGAGGAGGAATTCTGAAAGAGTTTTGGAGGAGCATTCAAATGAGGAATTCGAGAGGAATTTTTAGGGATTTTGGAAGAGGAAAGACTCGATAAGTTTGAGAGGAAATTCTTTAGGAGAGAGGAAAATAAAATATTTTCTTTAATATTTTATTTTCATTTCATCAATACACCATCAAAACACAACCACTAAAAGGTACTTTCAAAATTTGGAGAATTGAGAACATATTCCACGAGACTTGAGAGTAGTCAAAAGAAAGTTTGTGAATCGAGAAAATTCATCATTTCCTATAAGGTGAGTTTTTGCAAATTGTCATTTAATTTACAAATGTGATATAATTTGTTTAAATACTTTATTTACTTAGTTTTATAATTTTTTTATCACTTTAATGGGATGGGTGCATTTTCCTTGCACCACCTACATATCTCTGTAATTTCAATATTGTATATAAATTGTTGTCATTTATTAATTTACATAAATATCCGGCGGTGAATAGTAACCTCGTGATGAATAACACCTCCGTGGTGAATAGTAACCCCGACGGTGAATAGTACCTAATTTGTTTAAATACTTTATTTACCTCATTTTATAACTTTTTTTTATCGCTTTAATGGGATGGTTGCACCACTGCACCACCTACATAGTAATTTAAATATTGTATATAAATTGTTGTAAGTTATTACTTTAAATAAATATCCCGGTGGTGAATAGTAACCTCCGGCGGTGAATAGTACCTAATTATAACTTTTTTTTTTTATCGCTTTAATAGGATGGTACTTTGCACCACCTACATATGTTGTAATTTAAATATTGTATATAAATTGTTGTAATTTATTCCTTTAAATAATCTCCCGGCGGTGTATTGTAACCTCCGACGGTGGATAGTACCTCCGGTGGTGAATAGGAACCCCGACAATGGATAATACCTCCGGTGGTAAATAGTAACCTCGGCGGTGAATAGTACTTCCGTCGGTGTACAGTAACCCCGGCTATTTAATTTTGCTCGCTTTATTATATGCTATTTAGGGGGCTGTTTAATTTATTTCAACGATTTATGTTGTAAATATCAAGTTTGTTTGTACTAACCAATTAATCAATTTCGCATAATCATCTCTGCAACCTCCCTCAATTCTTTGCTTATTTCGATTAAAAAGTTGTGAAAAATTAAGATTGTGATTCAAGTATAAGAAAGGAACTCTTCCATGTTTAATGGTTTAATCTCTTAGGAGGTTCATTACCAAAGGTATAAAACTATGCTTAATGGTTTAATCTCTTTGGAGATTCATTACCATGACATAAAATGTTTTATACTTAAATTCATTACCAAAAGTATACAACGTTCTATGCTTACTGATTTAATCTCTTAGGGGATTTACCACCAAAAGCATAAAACGTTCTATACTTAACGGTTTAAATTCTTTGGAGGTTCACTACCCCAAATGTATATATGTTCTTATACTAAAGCACAATCTTTTATTTTTCATTTCTCTTTATTCATCAGTGTGTTTACTTTTAAGGGACTAATTGACCCTTGGAAATCACCAAGGAAAGTGTCATTATCACTTATTATCAAGTTTGGATTTTAAGTCATTATCACTCAAGTTTGGGTTTTTCTAAGTCATTATTACTCTTTTGAGTTTGACTAGTCCTTGTTGCACATCTTGAGTTTGACCTGAAATCCCTAACTTGTACATGAGTTTGACTCTTCCTTTGTGATTTCCTCGGAAGAAAATAAGGTTTATTCAACTTAAGTCAACGATTTTCCTTTATTGCATTTCGGACTTAGTGGACGTAAATATCACTTTTGCACAAACAGGAGAAAAGATAAAGAAATGGAAAGGTAATAAAAAAGGCTAATAAAATTGATTAAAATTGGATTACAACCAACATAAAGAATATGATTAATTGAATTGATTGGACGTTATACGAATTTATTGTGTCAAAACTTGCCTTCGTCAGTGTGTAATAAATTAGACCCCCCTTTTATTTATTATTCATTGGGTTTTGTAATAATTATTTATTTGGACACTTGGACATTCGAACCCTCTGCGTGAGGCGCGATAATTCATTAGGACCCTCCTTCGTGAGGACAAATATGTAATAAGTTGTATGTCTTCCAACCCCATTCTTTCTCACTTTTATTTCCTTTGCTTATGATGGTTAGATTAAGGACATCATATTTAAATTAGCATTTTCCATGATTTGCATCCATTAGTTTACATGCATAAAAGTTAGGCTCATCATATTATTCAAATGTCAAATTCAAACTCTTTACTTGAATACATGCTCTATCATATGCCTTGAATTGACTCGCATGCCATGCTAGTAGCGAACTTACTACTTGCACGTTATGCGTGTTGCATTAACCATATCGCATTAAATAGGATCATGCATTTTTTTCTAATTGTTTACTTTCTTTTGACCGCCTTAAGCGCGGACATAAGGTAAGTTTATGCTTTAGCATATTGCATAAAGTGTGATTCTTTGTCATATCAAACATACTACCATGAGGCTAAATGCTTATTTGATGTACTGTTTGAATGCACATGGATGAAGGCTAATCACGAATTGGGATACTTTGATTCATGTATATATGAGATCACCATTTTCGATGATACATATTCAAAACATTTCTTTCAAAACAAACATGGAATCAAACGTTCCAACTTTTCGTGAAATTAGTCTATACTTGTATGTTACATATAGAACAAGAGCATATATTGTACATAAAAACCATATCATGATTAGTAGAGGCCGATCTTTGATCGGGTGAGTTAAGGTGTTCAATTATTGACCTTCCCTCTCATACCTAAGTTCCCGAACCAAGACACTTTGGTAACGATGGACTAATGACCTTTGATACGAGTCACGAATTTCCTAAATTTCCCATAAATATTTAGGTGGCGACTACGAAATCAGCCGCGATCCATTTTTGGCATTTGATTCAAACATCGATTTTCCAAAAACAATTGCGGTTGGACTCTTTTTGTGTTTCCACTTTCACATTGCACTTGTGAAATCAAATTGAGAACCAACAGTAGAGTCCGAGCTGTAAGGGCTATTTCATTCTTCAGAAAGAGGCCGAGCTACGTACCTTATGCTTGCATCCATTCATTCATATTACATGCAAGGCTCAGCATCATTTAAATTGCATTGCCATTTCAATACCTTATTTGAATCGTGTTTAATCGCATGTTATCAAATCGATCCATATGCCATATTAGTAGCGAGCTTAGTAATTGCATATTACATGTGTTACATTAGGCATCTTGTGTAATTAAGAATCATGCATAGTTTTCTAACTCATATCTTTGTAACTTGGAGTACTAGGTGAGTTTTACACTTTAGCATATTTGCATGATTGTGAATATTGCCATGACTAGTATACTTGCCATGAGGCTAAATGCTTATTTGATAAAGCTTGAATGCTTGTGGATGTAGACTTGTTGTATTCAACAAATGTAAGTTTTAAGCCCACTTTGTTAAGTGACAAATCGGTTTAAGCCTACTATGTTTGGTGGCAAATTCAAACCATTTTACTGAAACAAACATGAGTTGAATTGTTCAAATTGAGCAAACTAGTCTATACTTGCTTATGCATCACATAGTAAGCTAGCTTAATAATCGAATAAGAGCACATAAAAATCATATCATGATTAGTAGAGGCCGATGTTTGATCGGGCGAGTGGGGATGCTCAATTCATGACCTTCCTTCTCGTACTTAAGTTTCCTAGCAGAGGCAACTTTGGTGATGCCGGACATGTGGCCTTTGGCATGAGTCATGGGTTTCCTAGATTTTCCAAAAAATATTTAGGTGGCAACTTTGTATCTGGCAAGCGGTCAATTTTGATATTTTTGATCCTAAAATCAATTTTCCAAAAAGATTTGCCAAATTTGGACTCTTTGGTGTTTATCAATTTCACATTGCACTTGTGAGATTAGATTGAGCGTAGAGTCACGAGCTAGGGCTTTCTTTCAAACCTTCGAAAGGGGGCGCGAAAAAGTTGAGCTCTGATTTTGGCGACTCATTGAATTTAGAGAACTTGACTCGAACTCATGATATGTTTTTATCTACACTTATGTGTTTCTTTACATTTTCATTTGCATCGAAGCGCCTAAGTCATTGTGTTTACCGTATGCTATTCATAGCGGTTTCTTGGAGGATTGCTTGGAAAAAGCTTGCCAAAAGGCCGACGGTTATGGGCTCTGCGCGATGGGAACATAACCCTTGGATACAGACTACTGTTGTATGCAGTTTGATCTTCCTTTCACTTCTCGGTGTTAGATGTGAAGGGTATATTAAAAGCCACTCTGCCACTAAGGTATCCTTTTTGACCAATTGGCCTAGTTGCATATCAAAATCCATAGAGATTGTTCCAAACTAGGACAAGTTACTTACCTGAATTCAAGATTGTGTGAAACACTTTGCTTGAGTAGTGAATCCTAGGTCTTGACGAAACTGGGGCAGGTAACCTACTTCATCATAAGGGTGTTTTGACTCTCTCTTAGCGGTATGTGCCTTTTAGAGTGAAACTCTCTGAGGAATGTATGTCGATTTGCAAGTTTGGGTATCAGTTTTGGGGGGCAGAAATCAGTGTTGAGTACAGTTCTACAACCTTTGATTGCAACTGCGTGTTGTTAGTATCTGAGCCGAGGTGCTGTGCGGTTTCTGATTTTTGCTTTCTTTTGTTTTTATTTCTTTTTGCAAGGTAGTTTTTCACAATTGCTTCGGACGATTTTGTTACCCCAAACACTCTGGACAGTATAAGAAGAATCTCTGAATCTGAGGATCTTGTTGGGGACAACCGGTGTTTGTTTCACTCCGTCGGTTACTAGAGGAGAGGATCAAACATAATTCACCGATCCAATGATCACCTCTTACTTCACATGCGGTCGAGGCTCGATGCGTCTACTTCTACTCTAAAAAGTATTAAGCTAGTTCTAATAGCTCAACATTCCTCGATTAGCATGGAAGATATGCCGTCAACTCAATGAGACCATAGAGATTATCTTGACTGAATCTTTTGCCATAGGCGAGTCCACGGCCATAAACAAAAGTGATAAATAGGCTTACGTAGCGACAACCATAACCAACGGTAGCCTCTACATCCCATGCGCCTCCGGCCAGGTACACAACACCGGAGACCCTTGTCAATGTCCAAGAATCTGGGCATTAGGTGATCGATCACCTCAAACCTCTAAGGCACCGGCATACCCAGACGGGCGCCATTTGGTCGAGGTTGACCCGCATTAAAGGTCAACAAGCTAGAAAAGCTCTTTAGCGGGCATAGGGTGTGAATTCGATCCTTGACATTGAGGATGGATACCGCAGACTGGGAATGACTCTGCAGGACGATTCAAGATGCTACGCATAGAAGCAGTGGCTCCAAGGATCCTATGGTCCACTTACGTTTATTCTCTGATATCCTACGACTAATGGGTCTTACTAGACTTCAGAAGCTGTCGCTTTTTGGCTAGACCCTGTCGGGTATAACGGCCATCTGGTATGCAACGTTGGAAGACTCTGGGAAATGGAGCTGGAAAGAAATGGCTAAGGCCTTCATCGCGCAATACTCTTACAATACGGATCGAGAGTCACTACGTGATCTTGAAGCGACTTGTCGAGCCAAATGAGGGCTTCTCGGATTTTGTAACGAGATGGAGGGACAAGGCCTCTATGATGACTATCAGGCTATTTAAGAAGGACCAAATCAGAATGGTGGTCCGTAACTTGCAAGGGAGATTATTACAAAAGATGATAGTCTTGCCTTTATTTACATTTGTTGAGCTCCATGAGATAGGGATTCAAATTGAGGATGCGATGAAGCAAGGGTTGATAGATAATGAGAAGAATAGCCAGAGGCACTTTACGCGGTTCAATGCAACCACAGTGGTAGCACCTCTGCTTGACCTTAGGATGCGGTATGGTCACCACCACACCCAAAACTACTAACCCGTTTGCCAATACATCCAACCTGACTCCACAAACCTCGGCTGACCGAACCCGATCTCAGGGTCTTTACTCCACTCTATATGCCTTTGTCCAAAAGCCTTGGGGGTCTTGGTGAAAAGGGGCATCTTAAGCAGATTAGAATAGTGCCCCAGATCCTCTCCCTGAAACAACCCGTCCAAATACTATGCTTTTTCACGGTAGCGGTCATGACACTAATCAATGCTATAGAAATTTGCGTCATGAGATTCAAGATCTTATTAACAAGAAGGTGATAGCACCTTCCCAAAAACCAGCGTCACTACAAATCTCTCCTACCATAACCAAGTCCTCGCTTTAGGTATGTAAACTTCATCCATGCTGAGTCGTCCTTATGACCCCGTTATATATATCACTCGTTCCCACTTACCTAAGCCGGCATTGTTCATCATTGAGAGCACGGACTTGTGCATGATGAACACATCTACACTCTAACCTAAACCCGTGGTGGTGGCGATTGGAATATCAAGGAGGTTGGCCTCGGTGCAAAAGTCGATCCGTTGCCGAGGCTCTAAGGACTTATCTGAAGGGATGTCTGACCCATCTTTGCTATATTGTGTGTCGATCAAGCTAAGTAGGGAAGTGGTGTTCCCGACTTGCATGGAGGTCAATGTAGTTTGAGAGGATGAAATTTTAGCCCAAGTCAAGGATTAGATGATGCGGCCAACCTAGGGGAGGACATAGACAATTTGCAGTTCTTTGAAGTGAAAGCGAAGATCAATGGGATGTGCATATTGATTGGTTTAATCTAAGCGAGTCAGCAGACAATTACGGTGCGAGGATGGCTAAGTGATGAACTTGGAAGATAGAGATAAAGGAGGCCCTGAATTAAGTTGGAAGAACAAAAGCGGGAACATTGCAATGGCGGAATGGCCAATGAAAGAGGTAAACTTTTGGAAAAGTATCGATTGTGAAGAACAATTGGCTGAAATGAAGCTGGGCATTATTAGTACTATACTATCTTGAACAAGCTACACGTATTGAAGGGGTTTGAACAAGAAATGAGTGAAAAGCGACCGAAAAAGGCGCAAAGCTCAATACCTGCGAGGGAATGTTTGTGATGATAGAATGATCGAGCGGGGCGAAGAAGTGCTTAATAAATTTGTCGCGAGGCGGGTGTGGTGGGATGGCGACGACCTACACTTGGCCCATCTTGGAGTGAGGATTGGGGAGAGGACCTTTCTAAACAATACTTGGTATGTAAAAAGAGGTCAAACCATACTATGACAAAAAAAGTGGCGATATTTCAAACCACCACATCACGGACCAACACAGAAGCCTCCTAGGAAAGGACAAAGAGGTAGAGAAACAAAAAAAAGCTGTTGGAAGAAAGAATTTGGCATCTTTGAAATAGTTAAAAGATTGAAGTTGATATATCTATCTAGAATTACTGCACTTATGGCTTGAGTGCCATGAGCGAATTTTGTGCTAGGCAATTTTGTCTTATCTCGGCGATGGATAAGGCTAAATTGTCAATCGACACCACCTGGAGACAAGCTTGGTGGAATTCAAGTCTTCTCGGGAGGCGCTCACGCCAACTTTGACATTTTCAAACAAAGAAGGCTGCACAGAGAGCTACTGCACATAACAACCTCTACATATATATCGGTAGAGGTGCCAAGAAAAAGTGGATCTTGATGGTATTGACAGCGACGCCGGGTTGGCAATAGCGTGCTGTCCTTGTTGCAACGGCTTATGCTATGTGAAAGCGAAATCGGCCGATTTTGTCTTGCGGAATGGCCAAGTGGATTCAGTATGAAAATACAAGCCTGAGAAAGGTGATGGGGAAACCGGTGCATATTAGAGTGCCAATTAGAGTGTTGACTTAATAAGACATCGAGTTACATGTCACAGGCCTTCCGACCAGCCTTCTTTGTTTGGGCAACCACAATTGCGCACCAAGTGAAAGTATTTCACCCTCCATAATGTTGAAGTACCCCTATGGGAAAGGGTAGCTATAGTTTTTCAAGATTCATCTATATACCATCTTTCCGCTGGGGAGTCCTTCTACTATCTTTGGAGATTGTGCTATGGCGAAGGATGTTTTCCTTTGGGGGTTTACCTTGTTTGAGGAGCTTTGGGTGGTATAAGTATCTTGGTTGTTGACGAGGGGTTTGTATGTTAGTGCCTAATCTTGTGTACTTCATGAAGACAAACTCCAACACATGCCGAGGAATGGGGCTAGGAAGAACGGACCCAGAAAATGCGTCACTACATTGGGCGATATGCCACATGCTACGCATGCCTTTGGTCAGCGGCTACTCTGTGCATGAGAATTTGTGTGAGGAAAGGGAAGAGATGGCGGGGAAGAGCGAGCTAAGTGAAGCGAGGAAGCGCTTCGAACTTGTGCATAGACGCAATCCAGAGGAACCACTGAATGGTCATTTTTGTTCGGAGGGGTGAAGACTTCCCATTTTGTGGTTTCCACCAAGCCACCACAGTTCAACTCAAAGCGGCGGGTTCCGAACTTTGAGATTTTCTTTG